>CM034148.1:334680140-335880140 GCA_019776745.2 Taxus chinensis | reverse complement strand
CTTCCAACAGTTTTCAGTCATTCTTTTGTCTATTTGGCCTCCACTTGGGTGCAAGATTCCTGAAAGGAATGGGGTTCTAGACAATCTAAATAGTCGAGTACGCAATATCTTACTGGTAGTTTGGATGGATGGTATGGTAGTACACTATAGTGTGGTATCATTTTATCAAAATATCCTACTTCATCTCCATATTAATATCCTCAACATCTGGGAGAAAATACTTCTTATCCATGAGTTATAATAGATATTCTTAAGAAGATGGGCAGTATCTGTACAAAGGGCGGTATGTGAAGCAGTTCATATGAATAATGCCTCATCATTTATACAACTAAAGCAGAATAGATTGTCTATAACAAACGATGCTCAAAATAAAATCCCATTTCTGGTATTCTTACTTTTAAAACCGAAAACATCTAACTGCTGTAATGCCATTGTCGTTTGCTGACAATGGACTCTCACAAAAATTCTAAAAGATAGATGATCAAGCATCCACTTTTTCATAGTAATAGATGATGATGTTACAAGCCCTTCTGCTCCACATGATGATGCCAGGCCCTCTGATCCAAGAATCGATTCTGGTGTTCAATTGCATTGATCTTTAGATCAGGCCTTCAACCTAGGGTTCCATCAACTCTTGACAAACTCAATCAATGCACTCCTTTTTACGTTACTTCTTTGATTTGTATTTCGACAATTCTGTTCTTATAGTCTTTTGCTGCCCTAAGCCTTTGCTATTGTAGCTGGGTGTATTTTTGAGTCCCATTGACCTATTTTTGCTTTGGTCGCAAGTGAACATGAATATAATTAGACAATAAATCTTCTGGAAAACCTGTGTAGAGAATAGAAACGAGAATTAACGTTTCCGATTTCAACATTCAACCCATTGTCAAGAATATAAATTATTTCTTCTTTCTTTCCTCTAACAATTCCCACTATTCATTACAAAAAACTACCATCAATTGATATGCTGTGTATGGTTGAATAAAAATTGCACAAACAGCAAAAAGGTAAAAAACAAGCATAATAGCTCTTATCAAGTTCAGTATTACCTTTTCATATCAATGGTACTAGAATTAAAAGGTGTTTGCAATATACTAAATTAGAACCTTCTAAATCCAAAAATATAACTTCTTCAATGATTCAGTTAACAGAAATTCATTTATATATGATCCACACAGAGAAACTTCCTTTCGATGGTAGTTCCTCTACTTCTTCTTTTTCAGCTAAAAATGCAATGGAAGGAAGCCAACTGATCTTTTTCATTAGTTTTAGTTTAAATAATAATCTTCAGGGTGTGTTAGTTTTGGTCTAGATAATAATGTTAACGATGTTGATAACACACCTGTCATGTAAATATGTCGATAAACACTTCTCATTTGAAAGACCTGTGTCTGCCAATATAACTGCACATATGTCATAGCCTCGGATACATAAAGTCTCATATGCTGAAATAGTTCCAGAAATACCACCAAGTCTGCCATCACCAACAAGGATGGATGGTAACCTAAAAGGCCTGCAAAAAACACAAAAGCTATTTCATCAAAAGAAATAGAAAAGCATTATGGAAATTCACCTTAATATCTGTTAACAAAATATAATGCTGCAATGAATCTCACTATATAATCTTTTCAGTTTCTTCAAAATATCACACTGCTGGTATTAAATTTAAAGATGCTTTTCCGTATCACAAATATTGCAAGTCGCTAGCTAAGCAAGGGTTGTTAACAACCCATGTCTGTGCCCAGAGAAGCACCATCACACGAGGGCTTCTGTGAACAAATTTAGTTAGCAAAGGATTAAACAATACCGGCATGCATCCAGAGAAACAGAGATCAAAGGCTCACACAATTGAATATTACCAAACCAATCAAATCACCAGCCTAAAGTTCTGAGATATACCGATCAGAATCAAAAATATAGCTGCAAGCATACAAGCCTCTCAGGACCAATCAGGGGTTGCTAACTGAATGCACGGGCAAAAGCTGGAATTATGTGCGTTTAACAGATCACATGCATGAGAGATGACATAACTTAGAGATCTCTTCCTAAAAAAACCTGTCAAGCAGAGGAATTGTGTAAAACCCCATAATAGAATTACTATAAACAAGTAAAGGCGGGAAAGACACAAGTTATTGCGTAAAACATCACACACTTGCTACAAACAAGTAAAGGCAGGAAAGACGCAGCTTAAGTATCTGTGTCTGCCTCATTAGATAGAGACCATACATATGCCAAAGTGTTAAAAAAAGCCAATTCACAATCAACGTTGCAGACAATGTCATTGCCATGAAAAGAAAATGACGCCACAATATGATAGGACAGATGTCAAGACTCTCTTGGAAAACTCACTGCATAAGCTCCATTTGTATTCTCCAAATGTAACTTTACCTGGTTAAATAACTTTATCTTGGTTAAAGGCACTTCTTAGAGAGAGAGGAAAAAATAAATGGACGTCCAAAGATCACCGAAGGCAGTCAATGGAGCTCAGAAAGCATCATACAAACAGATATCATAAAGAGCATATAAGGCATCTCAAGACTGCAGAGTATGTGGGTAGGCAGCCAAGGTCTTGCCTGAAATAACGACCATTAACAAATCCTAGCAAAAAAGGACATAGATAGGGAGAAAGGGAGGTATTGGACAGTGTCTATAGCACAATTTGCTAATAAGAAGCTTCCAAGTAAAATGTTAATAATTGAAATCCAGATGATCACAAGGCTACACTCAAAAACATGCAAAGCAAGAAGATCCAAATGCTATAAAAAGAATGAAAAGAAATTAATATCCACAGGTAACCAAATACAGGTTAGTAGAACTCGAGTGAATCAGCAAGTTACACTAGCAAAGAGTGCTAAATATCAAATGCATTCTGTATAGCGGGCCAAGAATGTGTCTCAATGGCTTGCACTCCTAAGTCTTTCGTTCTACAAGGGTATTGAGGCAACGAATGGGAGACACATGAACCGGCACACAGTGGGTTGATTTAAAGGGGCTACGGCAAGCGCTAAGGTCGCATATCCAGAGGGTAGTAATCCCTACACTAGGTCAACATAGGGTTTCCAAGGCCTACAGTCAAGATAGAGGACAGTACCCTTCTAGGATATCGGTAAATGGGGGAGAGAAATTGATCAATAGTGGATAGGACAAGCATGCACAATATAACTGAAATGTAAATAAGTGAAAGCTAAGGAGCTGATCATAAAAGAGCACTATGTTAACTAGTATCAATGTACATGTAACACTAAGCTAACATAGAACAATGGGGAAGGGAAATGAACTAATCTATGCAAAACGACAAAGAGAGTTAGAGCACTTACCTGTGGGGTGGTCGTTGATGCATCTATCTCTCCAGAGAAGCAGCACACCGAGAGAAAATCGCAATTAGGTGAAGAAGGGGAACACCGTTCCTATCCTAGACTCACTATAAATGACCCAGTAATGCAAGCAATCCAACCAAGAAGAAGCGTGTCCAATCCAATCCAAGTCAAATGCAAGATGAACCAAGGGCAAGGCGAACAAATGCGAAGTTGGAGCAAGAGAGCAAAGTGAATGGTAGTTCACATGATTTTGGCTTCCTTCCTTTCTGAAATGTCAAAGTGTGGTGTGTATATATACAACGCCATCACTCGCAGGCAATGGCGCCAATGGCGTTGGCTAGGAAAAAACCTAACACCTACACCATTGCCCACATGTGATGGCATCGGCCAAGGATGTTAAATGTTATGTGAAGTGAAAAAGAGATGTCATGGATCGAATAGATGGATGAACAAGGTGCCAAATGGTGAAATGCAAGCAAGGTGTCAGACATGCAACGTGTATGAGACATAAAGGGACAATGATAACTAATGCAAGGACAACTAAGGCTTGGACCACATAACAATACTCTCTCTGTGTACTGTCTCTAAACCACAATGATTGTGTGAATAGTCATACCCAATTCCCGGTATGCCCCTTAAGGCACCCGCTCAAGAAATAAATGCATCGTTGACCCTTATTTGCACAAAGGAAATTGTTAGTAACAGGTATGAAAGATAAAAAGTAAAAAATATGGTGTCTACACATTCCATCCAAACAAGAGGACAAAGCAAAAAAGAAAAATGCAATTAAACCATGCATAAGTAAAAACAATAAACAAGTAGATTTGAGAACGCCGAGAAGAAAAGAAAAGAAAACACTGCAATATCTACAAAATGATTAAATACTCATCCAACCTTAAGTGCTCATCTGAGGCAAAATAACCTAATGTGTGCTAAGTGATACTAAGAAGCTACTTTAGGATGTTATTAAGGGACAGATCTAAAATGAAAAAGACAATATAATCCAATCCTCAGTGACAAAAAAGTGTTGTTACACATAACTGAAGATAAGGCAGCCCTAACTTTTAAAGCCAAACAATTGTTTGAGAAAGTGAGGAATTTGTCTACTCAAATCAAAGCAAGGCTCGACAATGAGTTCTGAATGGAATTGTCTCACACCCCTGTTCCATTAAAGGACCAAAAACATAGGTTGCTCGCCCTCCGAAATGAATTATGAGACAAATTGGTCCCGTACCCCTTTTCCATGCAAGGGCCAAAAATATAAGTCACTCACCAAATAACCCAAGATGTAGGCCAAAGTCTAACAAGTCTAAGGCTATCATCAGGAGAACCCGCCTCTTCATATTATATTTATTGTTCAAGCTATGAAATACATTGCGTGATGGTTTCATTAAATAAGCCTGCAGCCCATAACAAACCACACTCATGTAACAAAAACATGCTTATAATAGACGAATTAATCTACCTTATTTTAGTAAACATGATAATAATAAATTTGCCTAACTAAATGGTAATTTATCTAATACCACCCCATCCCTCCGTTTTTATGACTAAACCAGATACAACACCCAAGTTTATCTCTAAATTTGACAAATTTATCTCTGTCGGCCAAGGCATTTAGTCATTATGTCAGCTATTACTCCTCTTTAGGACGATAATAAAGACAAATTTCTTCATTATTAACCAAGTTTTGGATGTAAAGATGATTAACTTCAATATGCTTGGTTTTGGCAAGATAAAACAGGTTCATCGCCATCTTGAAAAGGCTGATTGTCAAAGAAAAGTGAGTTCGTCGTTGTTTGGTCAAGTTGAAGATTGACCAATATCCTTCATAATCACATTGCTTCACAACCTATACTGATAGCTACCTTGTATTCTGCCTCAATGAGGATATGGCAATTGTATGTTGTAGCTTGCTTTGCCAGGAAATTACTCTTGAACCATAAGTGAATACACACCCTGTTGTAGAATTCCTAGTTTCAACTTATCCGGCCCAATCAAAACCAATATTCCAGATAGCATGAAATCAAAAAAAAAAAGATATTGAATGCCAGAATCGAGGATTTCTTTGACAAATTGAGGGACTTGTTTTTGCAGCTTGCCAATCTTTTTGTGCCTTAGACATGGAAAAACAACTCACTACAAAACATAAGTCAGATCAAGTTAGTTACATAAATCAAACCACCCACCAATTGATGATACAGATACATTGAGTCATTCATTAGTGGCAAAACAGTGTTAATTGAAATTTTATCCTAACATCCATAGGTGTAGATCTTGGATTACACTTGATCAATCAGAATTTTCTCAAAAAGGCTTTGGAATACTTAGTTTGTGATACAAAAATAGCATGATCAGATAGCCAAAATTCAACAGCCAAACAATAACGTAGGAGGCCTAAATCTGCATTTCAAAAGCAAAACAAATGTCAGATTTCACATATTAAATTATACTGGCCTCGCTTCAAGTGATGGTAATATCAACATAGACAATTAGGATGAATCAAGAAAGACAACACACTGCAAAACATGTGTCTAGTTGAGTGGTAGTTAGATGAATCAAACTACCCACCGATTGACAGTACACTGATTCACTCATTGGTGGCAAAACATTGTAAATTGAAAGTTTTATCCAACTTTCATAGGTGTAAACAAAAATAGAATGATCAAATTGATGAAATTCTACACCTAAACAATAATGTAGGAGGCCTAAATCTGCATTTCAAAACAAAACAAAAATATCATATTTTATCTATTGAATTATATCAGCCTCACTTCCATCAACATGGACAATTAGGATCACTATATCATCGCCATTGGTTTTGATGTAGAGATTGCAATAAGAATACCTTTTTATGTATCCTAAATCTCCAAGTCACTGATCACTTTTAAAATACCAGGTTCTAGAAGCATGCTTGAGTCCATATAAACATTTAACCAACCTACAAACCATGTGCTCATTCCCAGAAACCTAAAATCCTTGTGGCGGAACCATGTAGAGATCCCCTACAAATCTTTGTTTAAGACAACATTTTAACATCCATCTGATATACCTTCCAACCAAACTAGCCAACATTGAAGATAAGCAGGCAAAACACTACCATCTTTGCAATAAGGGCACAGATCAATTCATAGCATACCCCTTTTTAATGTGCATATCCTTTTCCAACAAGTCTAGCCTTGTACTTGTCCAAAGAATCATCTGATGTACTTTTGATTTTATAAACCAATTTACAGTCAATGGGGTTCTTCCCTCGAGGTAATGTAGACAACACCCAAGTCTTGTTTTGAATCAAGGCCTCAAATTCCACCTTCGCAGCAACTTCCCATCCAAACTTCCTTTGGCCTCTTCAAATGTATTAGGTTCAAATACCTACGAAATAGCAAAAGTAAGAGAAAAAATTATCCGCTCGCCACCTTGTGTCATTTGTTTCCCCAAACATGTAGGTCGACTATCCATTGCATGTGGCAATTCACCCTCTAAAACATCCTCCACATGGTATAATACTGCAGTCTCCATTGTTGGCTGACCTGATTTTCCTGTGTAGACTTACTATCACTTTGTTCTTTATAGGAACCCCCTAGACCTTGACAATTTTGATGTTCCCAGCTTTAAGCCTTGTTTTATTTGAGCACTAGAACTTATTCCAAAATTATTGGAAGCAGTTACCCATACAATATTATCTATACAATTACCATCTTCTAAGAAGAAATTTATTTTCTCATCTACAACCACCTCTCTACTAGTAACAATTTTGTTCATAGAGATATCTCGTAACCTATATACTTTTGATCATTCACTATAACCTACAAACATATATGTTTCTCTCTTTTTATCCTAATACTTCTTTTCTTATAATGAATTAAGGAAAAACCAACACAACTGAAATCATGAAAGTCACTTACAGAATGCTTTTTGCTTAACCATGCTTCCCCAAGAGTGGTAACCTACAATGCTTTAGAAGGAAACCGATTGAGAATGTAGACCATAGTAATTACAACTTCTATCGAGTACCAATATGGCACATTTTGGATGTATACCATGCATCTCGCCATCTCCTTAACCATCCTATTCCTCCTTTTCACAACCCCATTTTGTCATGGAGCGTACAAATTGGTATACTATTTATGCATACCTTCTCGCAAAACTCTTGAAATTGATTTTAGACAAAACTGCCTTCATTATCAAACCCGAGTCTTCATCTATTACTTCTTTGTTTCTCCACCAAGGCTTTGAGTGCTACAAACTAAGAAAAGTATTCTACCTTATTTTCCAAGAGATAGACCCATATTTTCCTGGAAAAATCATCAACCAACAGCAAGAAATACTTTGCTCTAAATACAATCAATGTCTTCATCGGACCCTGGAGATCAACATGTTCTAGATCTAAGACTCCTTTGGCACGCCATGCTTTATCAATATCAAATGGGTGTCAACATTATTTTCCCATTTGATATCATGTAAATACACCTTAGCTTTCCTAAATAAACGGAGAACCATCGATTATAATATTATTACTAGTACATATAAGTACTGATAATTTTGGAGTCAATATCTATTGTGCCAAAGTATAATGTTATTCTCCATGGCTAATAGTGCATGGGCATTTGTTCATTTGGGATCAACAAGTTTATACCATCGTTTCTCCCCAATTCCAATTGCAATTGCCTTGTTATTATAAAGTATTGTGGCCATACATTTGTTTCCTTGAAATTTTAATCAGAGAAGTATTCTTTGTTATCTCACTCCTAGTTCGCATACTCGTACTGAGCAAACCAAAAACAATTTGACTGGGCAAATACTCAGCAACTTAAAAAATACCTAAATTTCTTTAAAAACATATATTCTATGCAAAATGTAGTTACAAAATGTAATAAATGAGTCTGTAAAACATTAAGTGTTTTATATTATATTTGAATACAAATAGAATCCAAAATCGCATCATCATGCGAATACAATAACTACTTGATAAGTCTTATGAATTTAAGGTTTTTGTCATTGAAAATCATCATCATAAATTGCATATCTATGCAAGTTACAAATTATAATAATTTGCAATTTTCTCTTCCCTATTCCACAGAAAATTGGGGAGAGAGTCTAATCACTACCAGTCCCCTCACTCGGTTGCAAATGTACTCTTGCTAGAAGGTTGTGACTACGGCTCTACCCTGATACTAAATGATAGTGACTTCTCTATCGCATATTCAACATCATCTACAAACATGTTGTTCAATTCAATCTCTTTTGCTTCTACTACACCCTCCATAGCTTCCCTCTCAAAAGTAGCAATCTCATCCTCTATGGACATAAAGATCTCGTTTTCTTGTGTAATCCAATCATTATATGGATCAATCTCATCAAAATCAATAAGCTCCTACAACGTGTCCACTTTTTTTAGCCAAAGCCAAAGATTGTATTACACAATAACTAAGTCATTGAGGTGTTGTTGCGTCAAGTTGTTGCGCTTCTTCATTTGAATGGCCTCAAACAAACTCCAATTGCACCCACATCTGAAAGCACTACAAGGTTGAGATAAAATTTGGAGGGCTAGCTTTGGAAGATTTGGGGTATTTCCACCTAATCTTCCTACCAAGAACCTACAAACAAAGCACTCAATAAATTGTAAGTAGTTACTAATTGTAAACTTGTAACTTGTAAGATGTAAGTAAATACTCTGGTTTTTATTACTTGGTGGGTAGGTGGATCTCCCTCAAACTAGTGCCAAAGGAAAAAGCCTCCTCCAAGAATGCTTGTAATTCTACAACTCTAAAATAATGAGGTCCCTCACCTCAACCTCAAGTGTCATCCCCTTAATGCATGTTATGAGGCCCTCCATAAGCTCCATCTTAACGTTGTGAAGCCATCACAGAAGAAAAATTTGAGGTTGAAGTAGTACCCCGCTACATGAATGAGTTGGTGGAGTTGATTGTTCCTCCTTTGATTAATTAACTCCCAAAAGGGGCCAAATTATCCATAGAGTCATAAATGTATTCTACTAGGTTTTGCTCCCCATCCACTAAGCACAATACCCTTGCCAAAGGCTCTGACACTTATAAACAAATTAAACTTTAAAGTTACAAACTTACAATTAAATTTAATAGCAATACATCTAAAAATGAAAATAAAGGAATCAAGTTGAAATTTTAATAGAAGTTTGAACTTACATTGACGATCTTTGCAACTCTCTTCACAAAGACATCATCAAAAGGGGTCTTTATGGTCCTCTCCCATCAATTTTCTTTGAATATGGTGAGTCTAGCCATGCTTGACTCACAAATATTTGTTTCAATTGTATCAACAAACTACAAATAGTTTGCAACGTTTAAAAGTTAGTTGTAAACCTTGTGACACCTACTCACACAAGATACTTCTTCTTGGGGTGTACTCTCATCAAGTTGAGAATTGAAAGGTGATTATAAATGTATTTTGTTATATTTTCAGATCTTCTACAACCGATCCCACCCAATCAATTTTGTCTATCCTCCAAAAGAAGGTCAAAGCAAAGGGCCACACAAGAGGTCCAAAAGAGTGATGAATGTCAGTTTTGTAGTCTCCCATCCACCACATATGTTGATGCATCACCAGTGACAACTTGTACAACACTCTCAATGCCCACCTCCAAGACAACCTCCTCCAGTATAAAGCTCAAATTTTAAGCATTTTTTACTTTGTTAGAGGGATCAATTGGCTTCAAAAAAACCATCTCACCATTTGAAGTCATTAGAAAATTGATGAGAGTGTGGTTCCTTCCATTCATCCACCCATTTATAAGAATTGTGCATCTGAACTTCTACCACTGTTTTTTTAATCTTTTAGAATTGACTTTGCATCTACAACCGCACCCTGGAGCAACCTCCCACTTTAGTCTCTTGGAGAGTCTGCCTTGTTCCTTTTCCTTGTAAATGTCAATGTTGTCACCAAATACTCCCAATATAAATTTTTTCGTCGCATTAAAGGGAAGGTTGTTGTAATACCAAAAATTTGCACACACTTTATCTTCTTCTTCGTGCACCTCCTTATTCCAACTTGTACCTTGTACTAATGATTATGTCCCAGGTATGTTTTAAGTACAAAAACTATGTACCTGGCCTTTGATTGAACTTGATAAAGCATATGTGCCTTATAAACGTGGACCACAAATAAAACTTGCAATCGTTGTTGCATCTCCCCCCGTTTCCACTACTATTTCAAGTCTAATGGTTGCTACTATGGTTGTTTGCACCCTTGCCCTCTCCATTTCTTCCCATCAAACGAAGGAAGCTCTACCCTCAACTCTCATTTTTGCCTCTTTTGTGGCATTAGGACTTGGCATAACATCGCAGTGAACAATGCATGCAACATGATACTTGAGGTGATTACTACGTCTAGACACCTTAATGCATAAACTACAAATCACAGTCCCCTCGACCGCTCCACATACACCATACTTCCAAGCGGCAATACAGATATCAGTGAAAATGCTTTCACTCACTAATCTTGAGCCTGATGCGAACCTAGATTCCATTGTATGTCAATATACAAAAAAAAAAAAAAACATTAAAAAATAAACCGTAAATTTGTAAATATAAACCCTGTGTACAACAACTATAATTTTTTTTTTAAAACCTGAACAGTAAAGTTGTAAACTAAACACTAAAGGATTAAACCCCATGTAAGATCAAAAAATAGCAATTTGATCATAAATTATGAAAAACTAGCATTAATCGTGATTAAAAATTATGGGAATTCATATAAATTTGTAAATCATATTTAGAAATGTAATATAACAATTTAGAAAGAATTTACATGATTGGAAAAAGAAATGAAAAAGAAAAAATCTAACCAACCTAGAAACGAAATTCCTCAAATCTCTTGATAAATCCACTAAAAAATCTCTCCAATTTGCTCAATGGATGTTCAATAGTTATGTGATTAAAATGTGTGGGGGTGGCGGAGTTTTAAAGAGCAAAAGTCAACATATTTTTAAAAATTTTGACTGTCAAAGCGATGTTTTCACTGTTTGTCGCATTTTGAGTCCATGAACAGGACTCCCTAAATTTAAGAGAGTACTTGCCGCAATTTTTCACTATAAACTCACCCAAACTCGAGAATACTAGACTCGTAAGTTAATGGCAAAAACTCAACAAGGAATATTTCAGACAAGTACTCACCAAGTATGTAAACACTGATCTTAGTCATAAAACTCAAAAAATCGAACAACCTATAATGGATCCTATTAGGCAAGACTCACCAAATCCAAGTCCAAGTCCAAGTGCAAGTGAGACTCGCCAAGTCCATGTCCATGTCCAAATCCAAGGGCAAGCATGAGACTCACCAAGTCCTAGTCCTAGTATGAGACCCAACTGCCTAAAACAGGGGAAAAAAACCCTTGTTTGCAAGTCAATTACCTCATTTGGAGCATCTAAGTCTTTTGTTGTGTTACATTTTTATTTCCAAGTCCAACAATGAAACTCCATTACCTTAGGGAGGTGAATTTATAAAGCCCTCGTTTATAGTATAAGCACCTCATTTGGGTATCCAAACCTTTTACCACATTTAATCAAGTACTTTTATCTAGTGTGAGCATGAGACTTGGCTGCCATTGAAAAACAAAGCAGGAAACCCCTCATTCACATGTCAAAGATTCCATTCAAAGTATGTAAGTCTTTCGCCACATTTTAGTCCATTTTTTTCCCAGCCTAAGATGAGACAGTGTTATCTTTTAAAATGAACAAAAAAACCATCATTTGCATGTTATAGACCTCATTTGGAATATCTAAGTCATTTGATGCATTTACCTATATTTCTTTACTAGTTTGTTCAGGCATGAGATTAGGTTGCCTTCAAAACCAAAGGGAAACCCCTCATTTATAGTTTGTAAACTTCATTTTAAGTATCTAGCCCATTCACCACCTTTCGCCAAGTTAATTAGTTAGATTCGAGCATGAGACTCAGTTACATTAATTAAATCAAAATCAAAAAGCTTTCAGTTTCAAGTTAAAGGCCACACTTGGAGTATCTGCTTCTTTTCGCCAAGTTGCCCAATTTTGTGTTTTGCCAAAATGCCCCCTTTTCTATTTAAATACATCCAAAAACATTAATGCCATCTTATTCAAAGTTTATCCATGTTGAGCACTAAATTATTCAATATGTTCTGACATAACCTACACTAAAACAATTGTCCAACGTGCTTGATTGAGTGATAATAAAACAAATTACTATACTGAAGCTTAGGAAATAAAAACCTGCCACTTAAGGCGGCACCCCCAGTGTTTTTCTGGTGTGTATATATTTAAAAAGGTTCGAGTTTGAATGCGAGGTGGCTGTGTTTTTTTTGTTACAAATATAAGAAAGGATTGGGGTTGGGGTTTGACCCCCACCCCTTTTGTTTGGTTTAGAAGAGCATGGATGGGGTGGCATGGCCGCCTCGTTCTTGCCAAAGGCAAGGATGTGACAACCATGTTGTCCCCTCCCTTTATGAAATGGGGAGGGGACAACATGGCCGTCCCACCCCCATATTGTGTATTGGGGGTGGGGCGGCCATGTTATCACCTCCCATACAATAATACACCATTGTTGACTAGTGAGACTCGACCGACTGCCACATTTTTTATTTATTTAAAACTTTTGCTTTTCTAATAAAGTAAAATGATGCCTATTTCAATATTACAATCAAATTTATTCATAAACATTATATATATATATATATATATATATATATATATATATATATATATATATATATATATATATATATATATATATATTTTAATGAGATGTGTAAAATCAGGGTAAATTAGAATCGGTAATCTTATGTATTAGAGTTATATATATGCATATAAATCTTATTTATATCATATATATCATAATCATGCTGAGTAAAAATTTGAGCATCTAATTTTAATGATATAAATGAAAACTTGAGCTTTTAAAATGTTAAATTTAAGGTAATATGGTGAAAGGGGAGCTTCTATTTGGCTGATATGATTTTTTTTCCAAATGTATTCTAACTATATCTGCAATGTTTTAACAACCTTTCTTGGATGCATACAGCTGTAGGTGTCCATATACATTGTAGTATACTCAGGTATACTACAATATGTATACATACATACACAATTCCGATAAGAATGTGCACACAATACTAAGATAACCAATTTTAAATCTTGCTACAAACATGCTGATCTACATCCGAGAACAGAAAATTTAATGCTCTTTCTTGGAAGTAGGTGTAGCTCTCCTATTCACCTTGGGGTTTCAATCCATTTACAAATACATCGTATGATTATGGATTTTAAATAAAAACAACCCTTTCATAGTCTTTTGAAAGTCAATTTTATCTTTAAATCTAACAATCAGATTTTGATTTACAAAGTGTAGACATTCTACATTTTAAAATGAATATAGAAGCATATATCATTTTACACAAATTTCGTACTTCTATTTCTTCCTTTTAAATCTACATGTGGTTCCAAATAGATAACTTACAACAATTTGAAAAAAGACACGTATCCATACAACAATGACAGGAACAACACTAGTTTATTACAATCTTTGATAGATCCTTAACCATTACAATTACTTGCACAACTCACATGCACAACAAAATTTACAACTACTCCATATAACATAACCTCTAAGGCAGCCTTCAACTGGTCAATTCCTGCAGCAACAACTTTGCCAACTTCCACACAAGGGAGAGTCAACAACATTAAGTTCCCAAACTCTTAATATGGGAATGGTTTCTTCCTTACTGACCCACATAATTCCCCAATCCATGAGTGAAACCACTCATAGTTTAAATACAAAGCAAGGATAACAAGTTTTGGCAACCAACACAACACTTTTAACACTAAAACATTCACTTACAACTCTTTGCTTGGACAACAGTTAACAAAAGAAAAAAAATTCAGTTTTTAAAAAACAAAATACACACGTTGCAAACCTGAAATAGGTTTGCCTAAGGGGATGAATACCCAAGGCAACTAATTTTCTTGGGTCCCTCCATCCATTCCAGCACGGACTACCTCAAGGTGAAATACTAATCTGCCTCGATGAGCCCCTACATCCACTTCTCCTATGAAACAATGAGTTACTCCATTGAGGTACATTCTTCACTTTAACTTTCATTTCATAATTCAGCAGTAATATTCATCCCTATACTCCACATAAAGATAATTTGGGTCCCTACATCTTCCTCCCCACGCACAATCACAACACAACCACAATGGCACTTAACAAAACAATTTTTACTTCTTTTAAGATTTATAATGCAGCTCAAGGAGCATAAAAATTACTACAACAATTATATCATGTTCAAGAGAAATTTTTCTGCAAAACAAATAGAGTAAAACAAGTAAAAGTGAACCTATCTTCTGCTGCCCTTTGTCCGAGACTGCAAGCTCAAACAGTCCTAAATCCCTTAACAGCTTCCAAAATTCAAAATTTGCATAATATCTTAACCCCCATTCAAAATTTGCTTTAAAAGACCACCAGAACAAGGACCAACCACAATTCAGCCACATGGCAGCGTACTCAGTTCACTAGACAATCACCTCACTCCACATTCAAACCAAAATTGCAAACCCAAGGCAAACTTTACAGTTTCCAAAACATTAACGATTACCCCCTTTGAACAAAATAAAACATCAGCAGCCACATACTCTCAAGTTTTCTTATCTGAGATGGGTTGACTCTCGATGCACTCATCCCATTATACTCCATGCAAACTTAATTTCAGCATTTAGTTGGCACATTACCTAGAGCTCACAATGTTGATTTACTTGGCCCAAGAGGTGTAAGAAGCCTCCAAAAGATAGCCTACCCTATGGTTAGTGACTAGGTTAAATTTAGGGGTGAGAAACATAGGTTTCTTGCCCGAACCTCCACTCTAAATTTGTCCCCAAGCACAAATCCGAGTTTCCAATTTAGGATAAAGAAACAATTAGATGGCACACATAAGGGATACATCAAGTAAGTCATAAGCCCCCACACACATTCACAAAAGGGTAAATAAAACATTAGGCAACATGACAAGTGTGTGAGCAATAGGAATGACCACCGAGGACCTTAGGAGAACACATGCACACATACTCTTCCTAGGACTTAGAGGGGTACGAGTGATTTCTTTATGGTTCGGTCTTTGCCTCTCTAATTTGTGGATGTTTGGAAGCATGCCAAATACCATTTCCTTGCACAGTTGATTCAATCGTCGCATATATCTAAAATAATAATTTGACCATTCAATTATAGAACATATGTTTTATTGCATTCATTCCATAAGAACATAATTAAAATCATGTTACTTCTGCTATGTACTAATCATCATCATCATCATCCACATTATTATATTCACCATACACATGTTACACTTTTCGTTCATATGCTTACTTATGTCACATGTCATAATCATCATCGTTAACAAGGATAGTAAACAACAAAAGCTAGCCAATATCATCTACTGTAATCATCACAATATAATAAACACAATAAGCAATACAATGCCATGCAATATTATAAGTCAACATCATCACGATCCTATAACAATTTTTAGCAAGATAATGTTCCTATCATCATAATCTTAAACATACTATGCATTATAATATGAACATATACCAAGATAAAAATGTTACTCCATAGTGCTTGGTATCAACGATACAAATGTCTCAAAATACGGATGTAGTTGCATAATAATTAGAGAAACAATGGCAAATATGGGCATGATAGTTTGTTCCAACAGTCTCAAGTGAACCATCTTACCAAGCAACCCCAAATAGGGGTGAGTACGGTCAATTGCTTTGACAAGAAAAATGAGAGACACTTTTGTACTAAAAAGTAAATTGTTTTATGGCAACTCAATACATTGTAATTTTAAAACAAATACTTGGCTTTTTTTAATCTCATTTCCACTAACTCATTAGCTGGCTTTGCTATGTTCCTTACGTGAGGATAATTCCAATATATATGGGTTGTTAATCCCATAGAGGTATGCATTTTCACCTTTCAATACCATTGAGATATCAATCTTACAGTCTTTATCTTGGATTTATTGGTATAAAACATTGATTTATAACTTCATAATCTTCGTGTATTTCCTATTGATTTGTCTCAAATAGTATCAAACTAGCTACATCATTGTATTGGGCTTAGAAAAATATTTCCAGGAAAAAGGAACTCTAAACTCTATTGCATGGTGAAAATCTTATGATTTTTGATTGACTACTACAATGAAAAAGAAAATCCTTCTAAGTGACAATAAAAAACATTTCTATGTGTAGGCAATTAAAAATGGTTCCTTGAAATTTATTGAATGCTATTTTATATATGCTTGGCATACTCTTCTATGCAGGGGTGATTGGTTTAAATCAAGTATTATTTAATTATTATGTTGGTATGAAACCCTCTTTTTTGCATCCTTGTGTTAGTTTATATTGTTTATGTTTTTATTTGTCCCATGTTAACTGAGTCTATAAGACCCCGACACCTATTAAGATTGTCTATACAATCCTGACCCCATTGTTTACACTCCCTTTTATTAAATCATCTTGTTTACGCTCCTTTTTATCAAATTATCTAGGAGTTGTCCATGTTAAAGAAAAAAATCCTCTACTTTACCTATTAAGATTGTCTATACAATCTTGACCCCATTGTCTACATTCCCTTTTATTAAATCATCTTGTTTACACTCCTTTTTATCAAATTATCTAGTACTTATCTATGATAAAGAAAAAAATCCTCTACTTTACATATACCAATACTTAAAAAAGCCATTAAAAAAAGGAAACTTGCAAAATCAAATATTGACATCCATTACATCCTCATGTGTGATTACTAATTATTGATCGCTTTGGTACCATTTGTTTAGGGAAGGGCTCTTGCAAAACTTTGTTTCTTTTGTAACACAAATTTCATTAAACGATAAATACTAAACATGGAATTTCACTTCTTCCACAAGTTTATATTTTGAAATTCATAAGCCCTTGCAAAGTCATAAGCTTACAATGGAGAAACAAAATAGCTAAAATAACATATCGTAAAATGTTGAATCCAAAAGGATTCTGAAGGGGTTTAGCATTTTTCCAAGAATGGTGTCCTTATAACTCACATGTTGCAAGTTCAATTCGTACTATGCCTCTCCCTTCATAAATGCCGCAATGCATTTTCCAGGTCAGACAATGCAGAAAAATAAAGCACTGCAAAATAGAAGTTTCACATTCCTTTTGGTTTTGAGGTGAACCTTTTTCACCCCATGTATGTAATAAGGGGCTCCAACACAAGTGCAGGAAAACGTCTAGTTTCCATAGGCCTAGCCGCATCGTTCCTCAACGCCTCTCAAAACCTCCTCCATATTAAGCCCACTCAAACAGGTTTTCCACAAGACTTCGACTCTAGATATGTATCCCACAAAGTCAAAGAAATTTAAAGCAAAGAAAACCCTTGAATAATATTTATATTTCCCATCAGATACTTAAGGCATTTCCGAAGGCTTGGGAGCTTCATCTGGGCCCCAAAGGCTTCAGAGAAGTGGCTTCATACGAGTGTGGGATTCAGGACATGGGGAATGTGTGTCTTTATGAGGGTCAGGTAGTGTAAGGTTTGGACAAGGGTTTGACATATTTAAAATTGGTATGTAAAATTATTTATGGGTAGTGCGAGGTAGTTTCTCCACATTTAGCAGTAATGGGGGAAAAATGTGCTATCGAGAATCGTGAGGTCGTACAAAAATTTGCAATGTCAATGAGAATAATGCTAATATATAGAATGTTATTATGACAATAGGTGGTGTGGCTAGATTCGTGCCCTTTGGAACCATTAAGTGCCACTTTTATAGGTATGGATTAGTTTATTTTAATTTTTTTTACTAAGATACTAATGAGTGTCCCTTTGGAGACTAATGTGTCTCAATTCGCTTATTGTGAAATGTATGCTTGCTTGCATGATCTCAAAGTAGAGTAGTTTAGCTAGATAAAAATAATTTGGTTGAGAAATATATTCTTGGTAATGGTAAATGCATCACCTAGGCAGGGGTCCCATGGAGGGTGGGCTATGACACCTATTTTTAATGAGTCAACGGCCCAATGAAAATTATGGAAACACGAAATTTTAGAATCTTTTCCTAAAAACAAACAGTAGGCAAATTTTTAGGAGAAATTTTTGAGTGGATTGCAAAAAGGAGGGGCTATAAGTTTCCCACACGCCCTTCTAATGTGAAGGAAGATATCTGTCCCAACGTCAATTTATAAATGAGCAAATTTGATTTAAACTTTTCTTGTAAATAAAGATATTACAGTTTCAAATATATCTCCTAAAAAATTGCACCACTCCCTTAGAATTTTTTATACCACGGGACCGCTTCTACCATAAATACTTCTAAAATTACTCTGCAACATCCTTTAAGAAAATTTAAGAGCCGCACATCGCGGGACCACTTCATTACATTGTTTGTTCTAACATTCGAGCCAACCATCCGACTAAGCACTCATATGCGTATGGTCAATTCCTTCAGAGTGGCTGCAATAATTATTTAGTCTTGGGAGTTCATTTAGTTCTAAGAGTCCATGTGCATATGTATGTATATAAATATATGTCAATCAAACACCAAAGATCAGAACTGAACCAGCAAAACATTTATATCTAGAGAATGGAAAATAACTATGCAAGAAACCAGTATGCAAGTCTAAATCAATGGAAATGTAATAGTTCTGGAATAAGAAATGCATTGTTTTACAATCACATCAAACCCCATTCAGGCCATGGAAATTAGAATCCATTCTACAATCTAAATGACCAATTTCCACGATTGTGGTTGCCTCTTCGAAATTCTCACACCGGTAAATGGGAGCAAATGGAGGCAAAATGAGCTTTAGTAAACTATCAAAGAGAAATTAGGGCAACACTATGTTGCACCCTAGATCCTACAGCCCAGATCAAATGGATCAAAGGGTTGTGATATAACTCTTTCTCAGTGATTAAGTGAGTGTGTGATTTAAGTAGAATCAATTAAATTAATTAGGCTAGGTTAACTTTATTTTTCAAGTGCATAGTTAGAGAGATTAATAAGTCCTTTGTTAAATTTGGAATGTGAAACTCTTGGGTTGTTCTCTAATTATTAAAATTGCCTTGATTATTCCTAATTAGATTATAATGTCTTAAGAAATAATTGATTAGAGTAATTAAAACATAATAATCAATTAATTGATTTAAGTGTTTTTATTTCTACGATTAAAATAATCAATCATCTTAATAAATTTAAGAGTCTAGTGGTCGTGAAACAATTCGAGGTGGATTATTTTAAATAAGTTAATTACTTCTTCTCTTTCCGTGTCGACATGTTATTGTTGTATCAAAAAAAAATTGCACCCGAATTTTAAGGGCATCACACAAACAGTGTAAGGAAGTGGTCCCATGGAAGTGGGGCTCTTAAATTTTCTTAGTGGATCTTATAAAGTAATTTTAGGAGTATTTGTAGTAAAAGTCGTACCATGGTCTAAAAAGTTCTGAAGGTATAATACAAAATTTTAGGAGATGCTTTCGAAACTGTAATATCTTTATTTACAAGAAAAAAATTAAATTAAATTTGTTCATTTATAAATTGACATTGCAGGAAATATCTTCCTACAAATTAGGATCATCCACTCAAAAAAATTTCCTGAAATTTACCTGCTCTTTTTTTACAAAAGGATTCTCAAATTTCCTATTTTCATAATTTTTATTTTTCATGTGACCTCCGGCTCATTAAAAATACGAGTTGTAACCACCTCCATGAGACTCCTAGTCCTACCTATGTGATGCATTTACTGTTACCATGAGTATATGTCCAATTATAGCGCTCTACTTTGAGATCATGCCAACGAGAAGTCATTTCAAATAATAGAACCGAGGCCCATTACCCTCCAGAGAGACCCTTATTAGAATCTTAGCAAAAAAATATAAAAAAAATGTAAACTCAAACATCCAGAGAAAATAATTAAACTACTCTATACCTGTAAAGGTCACATTGAAGGGTTCCAGAGGGTCCGGGGCTAGCCACTCCCCCTGCCGTCTCAATAATACTCCATCTATTAGTATTATTTTCGTCCACATTGAATTCCCTTAGAGAATTCTGCAAATTTTCTACGACCTCACAATCGTCGACAGAACATTTTTCCCCCGCAGCTGCTAAATGTGGTGAAACGGCCTCGTACCATCCATAAATCGTTTTACAAACCAATTTTAAATCTGCCAAGCCCTTGTACAAACCCTGCACTGTCTGACCCTCATAATCACACACATTCCTCATGCCCTGAATCGCACGCTCATATGAAGCCACTTCTCCGAAGCCTTTGGAGCCCGGAAGAAGCTCCCAAGCCCTGGGAGAAGCCTTAAGTACCTGATGAGAAATATGAACATTATTTGAGGGTTTCCTTTGCTTTAAAATGTCTTTGACCTTGTGGGATACATATCTGGAGTCGGAGTCTTGTGGAAAACCTGTCTGAACAGGCTTAACGTAGAGGAGGTTTTGAGAGGCGTTGAGGAGCGAAGCGGCTAAGCCTGTTGAAACTAGGGTTTTTCCTACTCCTGTGTTAGAGCCCCATATTACGTATGTGGGGTGTGATAGGTCCACCTCGAAACCAGAAGGAATGTGAAGCTTTTGTTTTGGAGTTCTGTCTTCTCCTGCCTGGCCTGATCTAGAGAATGTGCTGCGACATTTGTGAAGAGAGAGGCGGGATACGGGGTTAAACCTGCGACGTGTGAGTGCTAAGGACGCCATTTTTGGAAAAATGGTAAACCCCTTCAAAACCCTCGTGCTTTCGACAATTCACTGTCTCTTATTACGCCGAAAGGCGTGTCTACAATGGAGAAAAACCGGGCCCTTCTGACAGCAGGTACTGGCACGGACGGCGGAGATTAATCGGTCGACGAATAAAGCTCTGCAACTCACTACAGAGCCACGTAAATCTCGAGCTCTGCAGATGACATTAAATTTTCGCATAAATCAAATGCACGAATGCGGTACTGTTGCAGGAGGCGACTTCATCCTAATCATATCACACAGAGACGGAGCTTCTAAGCCAGATCTTCTTCTTCACCAGTTTCTGAGCAGGGAAAAAAATATGGCAGGGCGAGGAAAAGCTTCTGGAGCAGGTGGTTCGAAGAAGGCAACCTCTCGGAGCTCAAAGGCCGGCCTGCAATTTCCCGTCGGCAGAATCGCTCGCTTTCTTAAGGCCGGAAAATATGCCGAACGTGTTGGCGCCGGCGCTCCGGTCTACCTTGCCGCTGTTCTGGAATACTTGGCCGCCGAGGTGCGCCGATTTCTAGATCTCCTGTAAAAACTGTATCATTCAATTTCTCTGGTTTTGTCTTTTGGAATTTTAGGAACTTTAGGGTTTCGTTGATTGCAATTGAGGGGTTTTGTATGCAGGTTTTGGAGCTTGAGGGCAACGCGGGCCCGTGACAATAAGTAATTTTTTTAAATCATTTCTATTTTTAATTTTATATATTTTTCAAATTTTTTGAGTGACAAACAAATTGAAATTTTAACATTTTATTTGAATTTTTTTTTGGTAAAATTTAAAATTTGAATTTTTTATTTCAGTTTTATTTTTAAAAAAAAAAAAATCATTTTTCCCTTTTATTTATTTTTATTAATTTCTAACAATTATGTTTTTTTTTTTCATTTTTTCCTTTTATTTTACTTATTATTTTTTATTAATTTCTAATAAAAATTATTTATTTTTATATTTTTATCAATTATGTTTTTTTTATTAACAAAAAATATATTTAACTTTATAAAAAATTATCGATTTTATTAAAATTATTATGGATCCATCATTTTTTTAAATGTTTTATAACTTCTTACACTAATTTAATTTTATTTAAGTTTTAAATTTTTAATATTTAAATTATAAATTTGATTTTTATTTATTTCGTTTTTCATTTTTTATTAATTTAAAATTTTGTTGATTTTAATTTTATTTTTTTAATTAATTATTCTTAATTAATTTCTAATTTATAACTTATAATTTTTAATTTTATGTTTTTTTTTTTTTTTTTCCGTTTTTAAATTTTTTAATTTTTTTTTTCGTTTTTTTAATATTTTATATCAATTTTTATAAATTCTTATTATTGTTTTTTTAATTAATTTACAATTTTTTATTTACTTTGTTAATTGATCGTAATCTTCTAAAAAAAAAATCATTTTTTTCATTTTTATGTATTAATTTTTTTATTATGTCTTACTTTTTATAGATTTTTTTTTTTTTTTTAACTTTTTATTATTTTTTTTTAATCAATTTTTTTTTTTTAATTAAGAATGTTTTTTTTAACCTAAATTTTAAATTCCAATTATTCTTTTTTATTTTAATTATTATTTTCTTAAATTTTTGGTTTTTCGTATTTATTTATTTTGATTTTTACCATTTTCTAATTTTTTATTTTTATTATTTTACATTTTTTTAATGAAATTATAATTTTTATCAATATTTTTACCAATTTTATAAATTCTAAGTTTTTAAAGTTTTTTTATTTTTATATTGTATTCATTTTGTATATTTATATTTATTTTAATTTTATATTTGTTTACAATTTTAATGATAAAAATTTTAAATTTGAATTTATTTTTTTAATTTAAATTATATATATTTTATTAATTTTTTGTTTATGTTTTATTTAATTTTTTTAATTGTTTTTTTTTTTTTTTTAGTTTATGGATCAATCAATTTTTAATTATTTTTGTTCATTTTTATGGCTCCATGAATTTTTTATTTTTAAATATATTTTCTTACACAATGTCCTGACGCTGTGGAGAAGTTCAGGGTAAGCAACTAATTTTCCTTTACATACATCCGAATATACTTCTTAGAGTAGTCAATCAAGTCACTACAAAATAATAGACAACGATATTACATAACCCTGCACTAGCTAGGCAATTAAGAGTAATTAAGACAATTCATTGTCAAAATATTAGTAAGTTCACCTCTCTTTACAAATTGAGATATATAAAAAAAAAATAATTAAAAAGTAGATAACTTTGTCTGAGTTTATGAACATTGATCCAGTCCAAAAAATAGAAACTAACATAATATCGGAGTAAGAATGTCAAGTCATAAGGCACATCAATAACAAAAGACATGTAACAGTTTTCAAACCATGTGGGGTCAAGCCATGTAAGACCACTAGCATCAAGTATTTACATGTTTATGCGTTGTAGGAGCAACATTGTCTTCATTCCCTTGCACATTTCCAACGTAAGATATCAATGCCAATCCAAAGTAATCCAACACCTCTCCTTTACCAGCACTTCTACCAGTATGTTAATGAACAACCTCGGCTTAAAATTGAAAAGTGTATCTTGTGACTGAGTATTCTTGCTCACAATATAATGAAAAAAATCTATTAAGTTGAGGGACTAAAGTCGTTTGTCCATCTCTAATGAAATAAATATTTGCTTCCCTCACAAAGTTATGAAGAATTTCAACTTCTTTTACGTGTCGCTTCCCCACCTCAGCGTTATGGTTCTGTTGGACAAAAATGTATCAATTTATCTTGTTGGCACCAGATTTTTCAGTTCTTCAATGTTGTGCTACATTTTCTGAAAGGAAGCTCTTAGAATAGAAACTAACAATACAAATTGTTTGTATGACATACATTTACTGCAACTTTTGTGCATAGATTTAATCCTCCTAGATCATTGACTCCAGTAAAACAGCATATGGCTTTACCTGCAACTGCCGTGACACCATAGAGGTCTACAAGATGAACCAAAATATAATTAATTGTCCCCTCCTATCTCGTTAATCCATCTTTCATAAAAAAACCATCATGATTCTTTATATTTAACTACAAAATATTTTCAATATTGATTATTTATTATTTCTTACTCCAAATGTAGCACTCCTTTGTGAATTCCCTATTTTTACACCTTGAAATGGTTTGGATAACCATGGTATATGTAATTTATCAATCATAAGATATCTATTAATTGGTTATATATTATGATTTAACCTCGAACCATTATTCTGTGTACTTGTTTACAAGCTAATATGACATAATTTAAATGCATATTTTAGGTATTTTTATTCATATTAAATTGGAATATGTACATCTTGGTTTAGGATAATTTTTTGAAAGTAAATAAATAGATATCTTCATGAACAATATCCATTACATGGGACAACTCTATACTTAATACTTGAATGTAAATATTATTTTTCTCTCTCTAATTCTTAGAATATCTTGTTGATTATGTTATTTTTTTAAAGAGAAATATATATAATATCCAACTCTTCCTCCTTTAGATTCTTATCATTACTTTTTCAGAAGATAAAATTAATTTTTATTTTGATCTGACAACATTCAGGAAGTCACATCACTCTTAAACACTGATTTGGTAAAGTTGTCTCTACAATACGCAAAAAAGCAAAAGACACCATAGAGTATGGCAAGACAATTCATCATAAAACTGTTGACCATATAACATTCACCATCATTGGATAACAACTAGAAGTAGTTTTCCAATCATGTATTTCATAGTTTGTGTCACTTTTGTTAATATCATAAGTCTACATTAAAATTAAAGTCTTTAGGATACTTATAAGTATTAATGCCAAAATGTCTTTTTGTTATTGTTGTACTGTCATGCTATTTTAAAAAATATGATGAAGAAAGTAATTAAAATATTACTTTCTTTCTCCGAAATATTATATCTTTTCAGCCGCAATGTTATTAATCTAAGGAATGTCTATATCGAATGCCCTTAAAAATAAATCTAAATTGTGTCTTGAGTCTGTAAACCTTAAATTTTTCACATTAAACTTGTCCTATTAAGAAAGATAACGACGTACAGGATGAGGATAAATCTAAAATATCTATAACTCGCAAATCCTAAAATTTCATTATGTAGAAAGGCGTTTGCACATGTGTAATGCTCCACCCCTTCTCATAGCTAAGGAGACATGGACATGCGAGATGAATCAATCGACGAAGCGCAGACTCACATCTATCCTTCACGTGTCAAACAATGGTTCGTCAATTAAATCTTCTCAAATTAAGAGAAAAATCATTTTTTTTACATTTTCCTGCTTGAGATTTTTTTTCTTGAATTTGTCGGTCAAGGGTTTTGTCGCAAATGTGGAGGTCGCTGTGGGTTCTTTGTGTTGCAACTGCTCAACTACCTATTGTGACAACGACAATAACAGTGGCAACGGCGTGAAACCCACAAACACTGACCATTGGGTGGGTGTATTCATTTGAGCAGGTCCTGGCCATTGCACTCTACGCACGAACTCATGAGCTTGCACATTAAGTTTCTTGAATGACAAGTTCTTTTCACGTGCAACCGATGACGACAATGCCCGTCCTTTTACTGCTCAGCATCATCACCAAGCGTGCAAGTCTTCATATGTTCCTGCGACACATATATGCATTAGGCCAACATCGGTGTCTGCGTTTTGATTACATGGACGCATCCAAGATATCATTGGTTTCCTTACCTATCACCTCAAATCATGTGTAAAATCAATTCCTATACTCGCCAATATGTCCCACATGAATCTTGATTCAAATCTATTATTTTCCATATAATGTTGGTGCCTCCATATAAGCTCTAACAGTTAGAGCCATATTTTATTAGTACTGTTCTTGAATCTTCTATTTCTAAAGACTTCCATTGTATGTGTTCATCTCCACATCAATTAATGAACCCATGTTAGAGGTCATTTTTGTAATATACAAGTTCATTCACAATGACTCATTTTCATTCTAAATCTTTGTCAAAAAATTATTTGTGATTTTTATTATGTTTTAGTTTCATGTAAATTGGTGGTCGAAGTAGAGTTTAGTTTTAGTCTTATTTTTATAGCTTGACAGACTCAAATAGGTGATCTTAGTTTTATTGATATTTTATCATCTTCTTAGCGTAAAAATATATGTGTGTGTGTCAAAACTATTATTTAACAATAGCTTGTAGCTATATTAGATAAGTTTCTCACATTTGTTATTGAGTCAAAGTCAATGCATGTCTTATAAAGTTTAAATGTTAAATATAGAGTCGTCAACGTTGTCAATGTTGATATTTTGTCAACCAGCTAGTCATGCATTCCATAAATTTGTGGGTTGAAACATGTCTTGTTAATGGTACTATTGGCTCTATCATCGACATTGTTGATGAAAATTTGTTATGTCTACCTACTTTTCCTTTATTTATCGTCGTCAAATTTGAGCGGTACACGAGGTCCAATGGGATTCCAACAACCCTTCTCATGTTCTAATTCCACCAAATTCTAGAGGGAGAGTTCTTTCCTTATCTTCCCTGCAAAAATTATCCTCATCACCTCTTCTGCATTCAAGCATACTAGAGAAATCCAGACTTCATTCCCTCTCCTTAACACTCCCCCCTTAGTCCCCAATGACCCTTTCCTTTCAAACTACTCCACTTCTTTTGCAATCCAGAAATTTTCTATTGCTCCAATTTTCACCACTTCTTAGTTTTTCATTTTCCTGCTTGATATATCATAATGTTTTGTTGTCCTTCTCAATTTCCTTTCCCGCCAATATTCCGCTTTCGGCGTTGACATCGCACACCTCACGTGCGATTGCTAGTTTTAGCTATTTAGTTTCTCCATTGCAAGTTTATTGGCAGGGGTTTTTGAATTTCAAAATATTTTAGTGTGATCTAATATGTTGGAGCATCCCCTAAGTTATGTAGTTCTCTGGTTGGGGTCCCATGTAAAGGGAAGGCTAAAAAAAATTAGCAGTCTAAGGAACAAAAAAAATAGCATATTTTAGCATTAATAAGGTCCTATGAATTTTTTTTCTTTTTTGCAAAAACAAGATATGAGTCTTTAGCACTAATATAAGTATTGTCCCATGAATCCTAATAAATTATTAAAAGGAAAAATTGAGAGGGAAGTTTAAATTGAAATGCCAAGTGTCACAAAAGTTTATAAGCAGTTGTTTTTTTTGTGCCCCCTACCTTTTAATGGGGCTAGAAACCCTCTCCCTAAAACCTAACTGCTGAGAAATTTTAAGAATTTTGTTGGATTTTAGCAGTAGCAATAATTTTTTTAAACATGGGACCACATTTCCCATACAAATAAGCGCAGTAGCCCAAGCATGGGACCACCCTTTCTTTAGCTAAAGAAAATTTTTGATATAGATATGCTTAGGGCATGGTTCCATAGAGTGGGGGCTCCATAAATATTGCAACGGGTGAGAAAATTTAGGAGCATTTTAGTTGTTTTTAGGGTCCCATGAAATTGATTAATTTCCTCAACAATTTCCGCTAAAAAATAATGACGATTTACAGGTATATAATGATTATTTTTCCCCCCAAATTGACCAAAAAATAGTGGCAGAAATGCATGTTTGTTGCTATATGGAAACAAAACAACCTAAACTATAAAGGAAATTGCCATCCCCTCCTCTCCTACAACCTCTTAAGTTTAAGGGGTAAATAATGTGGAGCTCCTATTTTTCAAGCTTTTTTCTATAGTTGGTTGCAAAAATACTCACGGGACCTCTTGCAACAAGAAAATAGGAGTTGTAGCCCCTCCATGGGACCATGCCCTTAGTAGTCAGCTATATATATTTTATAGTGATGTTAATATTTTTTGGGCTATTCAATAGAATTTGTGTAAGAGAATATGAGAATGCAAATAGATGTCACTATTTGATTTTGGAAAATAATTTCAATTTTTCATCTAATCAAATGCTAGCATTTGTTTATCATTTAATAAGTATAAAATTTAATATTAGGAAAAAAAAGAATATTCACATTTTCATTTTCTATCATGTCAAAATTGTATTATATAAATTTATAAATAAATTAATACTATAATAATCAATTAGTCTCATGTTAACTATTATGTGCATGCATGCACACTAGTAAATAGCGATTATACCTCTCGTATCAAAATTTTATAATACTATTATAAATATTTTAATTACATATATTTTTAAAATGTCAAAACATATCAATCCCAAGGTTGTTAACTCTTATCTTAAATTTTACATATATCACACTGATTAATAATTTTGTAACATTCTCTTCATGTTTCCCACTTAGTAGCGACAAAAAAAGTTTCTTGAAAAACAAGAGCTAAGTGATGGTCAAATGGACATCAAATTCAACGTAGAGAATAAAAGTTTACACGGCCACACTTTTAGGTATCACCCCTTGTTTCCATTATAAATGAATATTGGACATCTATTTGGAAAAGGTGGCTCTTAACTCTTATCTCGGATTTTGCGCATATCAATTTATTACATTCTCTTCGTATTTCCCACTTGTTGCTAGAAAAAAATCTTTATCACCCCAAAATCTACCGTATGGTTAAGATGTTGCTTTTTTAAATTGATTTCTCAAAGTTATTAAAAAAAAATTAATGATGGTCAAATGGACATCAAAGTTGATGTAGAGAATAAAATTTTACACGGTCACACCATTAGGTGTCACCCCTTAACTAGTCTAGTCTCGTACTCATTAATCAATAAACACAAAATACAATAATACTATAAATGAACATCATATAAATTAACAAAGTCTAGTCCCACAATAATTACACTGAGAGGCATTCCTACTAGGGTTGTAATGGAGTGAGTGGTTCACTTTTATTCTTGACATTAAATTTGACATCTATTTGATTGCCACGTGACAATTCATTCATAAATTTGACTTCCGTTGGATTGTCACTTAAATGTTTTTCCCCTTCTTGGATAAGCCAATCAAAAAATAGTAATATTGGCCATATAGTAATGTTTAGGCCCTTTTTTAAATAGATTTTTTCGAGAATGACACAATGATGTGACTAAATTATTCAATTTGACACAAATAAATGGGAAATCGGTAGAGAATTTAATGAAGTTATTGATTACTGCGGTATGTGATAATTTTAAGTTAAGAACCTTGAAATTGATATGTATTGATATATTTCATATATAAATACATTTATTATATAATATTTGTTTTTAAAAATAAAAAATTTGTATACTTATACTACATTAGCATAGCTAGATAGGTGCCTCGAAATTAATATCTCTCGACATATTTTAAATAGATGTATTTAAGATATCTATGTTGGTTAATATATACACTAATATTATAGCAACTAAATCTATCATGTTCTCTGACTAGTCCCATATCAATAATTAATAAACTCACAAATACATTAATACTATAGCAATTAACTATTTTTTTTACTAGTAATTAATAAACATGCAACTGTACTAGCATCGTAACAATTGACTAGTCTCATGCTAATATTAGATGTTTATCCACTAAATGAAATGTTTGGCCATATTCTTTTTCTAAAGATGCTTTTGAACAACTTCTTTAGACAATTGTGAGTAGGGGTTAAATTTTATGGTCACCCCTACCCACCAAGAAAAAAATTGTGACGGTTTTTAGCTAACATCACCTTGCACATGACGTTTATTTTTCAAATTTGACTTCGTGATTTCATATAAATACCAAAATATATATTTTCACTTAATAACACCATACAAAATAGAGATATTGTTGACAAAAATGAAATCATGTTCTATTATAAATATATGTTAACATATATAAGAAACATTAACTTGTCATAATATTGTGATTGCATTTATATTGGAACTCATAATCATCCGATGAAATAATTTTTATAGAATGCATAAACTAATTTATCATTAAATATGAAAAATTTCAATATGATGGTCATAGTAAAAACATTATACATAAATTAAAAATTAATATTTTTAAAATTAAACAATACTTGATAAAAATAATGTATTATTTTTAAATAATGAAGTCAATTAATGCAACATATTTGACAACATTTAGATGGGCCTCTACTCTCGTATCATACACAATACACGTCCATGTATATTTAAAAAAATCAAATGTATGATATCATTTTTATCGAGAAAGCATTTTAAATAAAGTATTATAGCATCCTCAATACACACTAACATATCTTCAAAAAAGATCAAATGTATGTATCACAGACTCACCACTTTTGACTTGAGAAAGTTGTTGGAAGCACAATGGACTGAGAGGGGGGATGAATCATTCCTTCAAAACCCTTAACTAATTCAAATTAACTTGCATAAACCATTTATCATTCAACCATACATTATAATAACCATTCACAAGATCATAGCCATGAAAAAGCACATAAGAACACAATATGTAAGTGGGAAACCCTTGAGGGGAAGAAAACCCACTGAAAATTTTGATTATATTACTCAAACCAAAAGACTTGCATGAGTATGACTCATCACACAAGATTTGTTTACTGAGGTACCAACCCCACAAGGAGCACCAACCCCTAAAAACCCTTGTTGATATTACTCATTACAAAAAAATTTATTAGAATACCACAAAATATATTCTGCCAACACACACAACTGATAGCGATGAAATATTCATCTAATACACTTTTAAACCCTCTTCAAACACACCTTCTCCTACTTCACTCAAACTAGCTCAAACATGGAATGATTTGGAAAATAATCCTTGCACACAAAATATTCAAAAATATTTAGACATTTACAAACTCTCTCATTTTTATCTTGATTCCCTTGAACCACTTGCACTCTTTCACCTAGCTCGCACGTTTTCCCTCTCTAAACACTAGCTCAAAAATGAACACTTACATGCACTTTTATGCATGATTCATCTTCTAAACATGACTAGGTCGGCCATGACCCTTAAGTTCGGTCATTAAAACCTAAAAATAAAACTACACATTCATATAAATCAACATGGAAGACCCGTATGGGTCTGCAATGCATCAAGACACTCAAACTTGCACAATTAGGCCAAAAAGCCTAAATTCTTCTCCATCAATCTCATCAAGGACTCTGAGCACTTCACCCTGCTTTTTCAAGCCTCCTAAGTCTTCACACATGTCGAAAATACTATATCAAAATCATCAATTGTATTAAGGAACTCTGCACTAATCATTTTCTTCATATCACCACCAAGTAGAAGTGTTTCCTACTCAAAACAGGCACTTCCAGGAACCAGTCTTCATCAATGGAGCTCAAGATCACACCAAATCAGCTTAAATATACCGTGTAACAACTCATTGGAAATACAATGACCTACATAACACATCCAAGCATGTTATGCCGTATGAAACATCCAACAAAGCAAACCACGTCTCTTTTCCTCTTCAACTAACTGAACTGCCCAGGAACAAATTTTGGAAACTCAACTTGTGTTGCACCCTTTTTGACACATTAAATATCTATAAATTCATTAAATAGGAACAAAATTCATCCCTCTTCACTCTCAAGTGGATGACCATCATCAACTAAGCCAAAATATTATTCTTCTACATCAATCTTCTCACCAAAGAAATATTGTCTTGAACCAGTCAAACTAAGTCAGCTTGTGACCTTAACCATGCCACCTCAAATCACTTTCAGAGCTCAAAAAAAATACGAAACATGTCACATGATATTCCTAAAACACCTCCAAGGCCATCTATCATCATCATCATGCCCATAAGTGCTCAAACACTATCATTCACCAAGACTGCTAAAACTGCCCTTTTGGCTGAAAAACCAGTCAACCTCTTTTGACATGTGCAGGTCATCAAACCACATCATCAATATTTGAAATGAATTAAAACATTTATCATATCTCCCATATATCTTATAACACTAAATTATGTACGTATGTTCTAATGGCAAACTTGAAAGCAAATCCTTCTTTCCTGGAAACAAGTAAATCTGAATGGGCTCTACTCACTGTCATGATCTCAAACCACCACCATTTGAAGTTTGGGAGAGTTATCTCCATCATAAAATCATCACATTTAATCATTGAATATGTTATGGGCCCAAACCAAGAATTTTTCTTCCATCACTAGCATACTAGTGTTTTTTGAGGGTTTTGACCTTCTTACCTTCTTAACATTTGCTCATAAAGAATAGACCCTCATTTAACCTCATTAAAACTTTGAAACCTTCTTAGCTCCATGCTCCATCATCCAAAAAAAACTCAAGGGCCCATGCAAATGTTACACATTCCAACCAAGCAAATCTCTCTCATATCAAGCTAGAAAACAAGCTTTCTAGAACCCTATTTTTCTCAAACCTTCATATCTTGCAAAAATTTCATCATGACAACCTAAAAATTTTCCTACAACACTAGGACACCCTCTACTAACATATCCAATCATCACTTTTCCACAAATATTTCTAGATCTTCACCACCACTAGGACTTGCATGACTAGGCCTTGGGGTTTTACATGTTCTAGGTCACAACCAAGTAAATTAACACAAAAACCATGCTCAAAACTACCAAAAATTGATTCTACATGATGAATATAGTATGGCATACCTTCCTGGATGTTTCTAAGATCTTACACACTTTTACAGGTGACCAACATGCTCAAATAGGCCTCTAAAACCTAAGATTGGGTCTAGTTTAGACCTAGACCAAGTAGTTAGACACCCTAACTCTTCTTCTAAGCTCTCCAAAACAACCTATCACACTTGATACAATGTGTCTCACACATTTTTATGCTTCCATGAGCTTACATAGTTCTCAAATTGATGGCCATGCCTCATTAGGCCTTTAAACACCTATACTAGGTCTAGATGAGCACTTGTAACACATATCCAAACTTGTACCTGCACTATGAGGCTCATGTGAGTGTTTCAACACTCTCCAATCATGTTCTTCATGCCTCTACCATGCTCCTCAAGCCATCATGTAACTCTATCAACCATGTTATATCACCTAGGCTAACTAGGTCACCTGATTAGGCCTACTAGGCCAAGTCATTCTCGTTACTTTCACTATTGCCACCACCCTGATTACACCTTATTTTTCCATGTGAGCATCATACCATGCATCCTATAACTACTCCTTTATCATTCTTATTTTTCATTAATGATATTTTACATTAATGACAACACTCTAATTCACTCATGCCAATAATCTCCCCCTTTATCATTGATGGAAAACCACCTAGTTCTTCTCCCCCTTTTTACATTAATGATAAGGTACTTACATGTAAGCACATGATCTCCACCTTTTTTATCCTCTTTGGAGCACGTATTGGTTGAAAACATCAACCAAATTAATCAATCTAGTACACAAACCTATTTTACCTTCCTTGACTATGTTTTTGGCTTCAGTAATCACTATTTTGTTCAGCTATAGATTCCCCTGGGCAAGTGCATATGCATTCATGACATACACATAATTAGTAATCATGAATCATCATAAAAACATCATCTCTTAATCCTTCTCCTATGATCATGTCTCAGACTGATAGCATTCGTCAAAATTGACTTGGCTCTACCATACCTAGTGATCATAATTTACCAACAACTTTTAGGACAAAAATCCCTCAAAGCAGAACTTTAGTGAAAACTCCTGTACCAACTTCATCTTAAAGCTCATAGAAGCACATTATACAACATGAAGACACTTTCCTTATAGCTTCCATTGGAGTTCATATTGTCCATATGTAACTAAAAATGCACAAGAATCAAGGACTCATACCTTGCATATTTTCCATGGGGAATGATTAACAACTAACACCCTTGTTCTAAAGCATCATTCTCAATGTGTCTTATATCTTTCCTTGCATGATATCATACATGTTTGAGCTTGATGCCAGTGATTTGCTCTCCTCTTGCAGACTATACTTGTTTAATCATGACTATCATCTATCCATATTAAGTCTTTTTTAACACCTTAGTGCATTCCTGATTCAAGATAATAGACTAGCTCCCCCTGCCTTAGTACAGTCCTTCACAAACCTGTAGATCACTATTATAGAACAAAATTATGCTACATTGCCCTAATATAGTGAAACATTTACTCATAATGCAAGATATCAACCTCATAAGTCCTGCAACATACCTAATTTTGCCTCTTAAGAATCATGAGCCTTCAAGCTCCCCCTCAACATATACCACCATGTGAAAACATTATGAAAATTTCAAGCACAGGCTGAGGTAGTACACACAAGTCCTTGCAACGTTGTATTAATTCAAGTAATGAGACTCATGAATCATACCTTGGCTTGAAGTTTCTATAACCTTGTCAGACATTTTTCAAAACTTCAATCCTAACATTGTATGGTCTTATAACCCATCTCAACAACCCATAAACATGCCTGAAACATCACTACAGACAATAGTATCCATACACATGATTTCAAATATTAGTTATAAAGTGAAAAAATCATCCACTATGCATTTCAAAAACTTGCTCTTGTTCTGTGCTACTTCATACTACTTCCAAGATGAATACACACTCTAAAGACTTCTCAACCATGATTCAAGGATCAACAACTCAGTCATTGTGAACCTAGTTTTTTCATTCACAGGTTTGCAGCATTTTTATCACTTCAATGATGAACTCACAAGAACATACCTAGTCACTTGAATGCATTTACAAAGGCTCCATGGACCTTCATCAGACTTGAATTTCCATTTTAGACATAGATAGCCTAATAATCCCGCTTGATGTTCTTCAAACTCATGTTTGAGATCACACTGTGGACCTCTTTGACACACTTATACCTCTTGATTTAATGTAAATTGAATTAAATCTAATTACATGGTAACTACTGTAAATAATGATGTACAAATGCTAATATATAGTAAGACGCAAGTAATAAAGCATGTGTAGTATGAAACCCTAAGAAAGAGAAGGAAATATAGGGACTTAGTTGATTTTTGAGTAAACATGAAGTGATCTGGGAAAGTGAATAGTTGAAATAGGTTGAGGAGAGTGTCGTCATTTCTCGCTAGAGGTTCTAGAACTTAGAACGACGCAAGACAAGGGCACTTATAGGAGGGAAGGAGTTCCTGGGCCCTAGTGACTAGATCTGGGCGTTGGTGGCCGCATAAATAATTAGAATTTGATTTATTCTATGTCATAAGAGGTTCGATTTTGCTTCATGTTTGTCACTTGAGATTCACTCCTTGATCACTGAAGGTACTTGTAACCTGAAAGAAATAAGTTCACCTCCACATACCCACAAATCACATCAAACCTAAAAAGGAAATTATAGAATGGGGAGTCAGACTGACCCCGATGATCACTCGAAGAGTGAACTCATGACTAAGAGTTGCACTACATCTCAGACACCGTGTATTTCTTGTGTGTGTGTAGAAATCATGCCCTAGGATTCCTTTTGTGCAAGTTACACAGTGATAACGAGCTAGATCTAGAATGTACCAAATGTATAGAATGTGTGGGATGGAATAGAACAAACTTCCCCTCATATGATGCAACCCTTATCCCTTGTATGAGTGCTAGATGGATGCCTTTGATGCTCTTGTGTCTTTGAATGCAAGCTTAGGTGATAGTATGTAATGTTTAGTATTCGGTCCCTTATTTTGAAAACATAATTGTGTATTTATATGATTCCCTTGTTTGAATTTCACAATTGACAACTGAAAGGCTGACCTAAAGTGGTAAAAAGTAACTAAGAAGCGAAAGGGGTCCAAAAGGATAAGAAAAAGGTAAAGAGAGGCATTGGGTAGCATTAATATGAAATTAGTAGTGTTTGAGGTGAATTTCGTTCTATTACTATTATGTTGAAATACCAAAAACTCTAAAAAAATCAGGGTTTACCAATACCTGTGCCAACAAATGTAATGTTAGGATGAATTAATATACGAACAATGTGTGAAGACTCCTCTTTTCACCAGGTGAGAGGACCTATATACAAAAACAATTAAATAAGATAGATATTAAATAATTATTAAACAAGTTGTTCGATGAATGTCGATCCCAAGAACAAATGGCCTACTCGAGGGATGTCAACTCGTGTTTACAATCAAGTGATATGATATGAAATAAAATAATGAAAATATGATTAAAATTCTCGATGAATAGAGATATCTTGCTCCGCATTGTAGGTGGCCCAGACTAGGGCTGTAGCGAGCTTGAAGTCTGAGAAATAATCGAACTAGGCTTGTTCTGTCACATTTTATATTTCACTTATGATCTCCAATTGTTCCTCAATGTCTTTGATTTTAGGCGCTAGGGAAATGATACATAGGCTAAGTTCATGTGAGATATCAAATTTCTCCTACATGAAGGGCTATTGTACTATCATGATGACATATATGCTTGTAATGGGGTGTACATGTCCTAGAATAACCATATAACAACAAGACATAATTGTAAAGTTGTTTGTTAGCAAGGTTAGTTGATAATATATCAATATAAGGGGAAATGACAAGGATCAATGCCAATCAGGGGCCAAATGATCTATTTTGATAAAATCTTGTAAAATATACTATTTCAGATGCAGATTGTGATATTGACAATGTTAAGATGAGATACATAGGCTATAGAGATAAAACGAATGTAGAAAGGTGATATTTGAATATGTATGAAGACTTAAATTAAGTGCAAAAGTATTAGGGGTCCGATCGATGACGATTGAGGATCACCGCCAATCCCTGGTAAATTTTGGTTGATATGCTAAATTTTGAATAGATAGCTAAATGAAAAACACTAGGTATGATGGCTAGATAGGGGTATAAAGACGAGCATTTGAAAAATATAACTAATGTAAGAAATGATTGAAAGGAGTGCACTATACCTTATTTAATGGTGATGAGGATGATAGAGCTCCAAATGGAAGAGTGAATGTTGGAGGAGGACTCCCAAAGGATGATAGTAGATTGTGAAGGATATTCTAACGTCATGAGGTCATGTAAGGTCTCAGCAATTCATCAGGGTGTTTGTACGCACCCAAAATTACAAGTAATACATTATCAGGAAAATGGTTATAAAAATCCCCAGTGATGATTCAAAATCCTCTCAAGAAGGTATTCGAGCTCCAAAAACCCATTCACAATATATATTTGTAGCCTAGATAGCCTTACTTAACTTTTCCTTACATTTTTCTAACTTCCCCCTTCTTTCTGTACTCGTTTTGGCATTAAGTGTTGAAACTGCCACCCTGGTTGGGTGGTGGTTTACAAACTGCCACCCAGGTAGGGCGATGGTCCTAAAACCGCCACCCTGCGCAGGGTGACGGTCCTGAAACCGTCGCCCTGCATAGGGCAGTAGTCCTAATCGAATTTTCCAGAATCTTCATGCATAAAATTGCATGTGATGGTTCACTTAAGTTTGCTTTTTGAATGCATCCATGAGCCGAATTTGCTAAAAATAGTTTCATTTGCTTGTTTCTCCTTGCTCCTATTTTTAAATATATTTAATGAGTGGAACTGCCTCTTGATTGCCTTGTGCATGAAGTAACCTTCTACCCTTCATTCCTATATATTCCATGCTTGTATTCAAGCAAAAGTGCCTGAGAATTTTGTGTATCTTGCATTGTTGTGCTATCATAATCTTGCTAAGAATTGCATAGCCAAGCTCAGATCTCTTGTGTTATATTTCTTCTACTTGCATTACGCCTAGATTGCTTCCAAGCTGCCATCACTCAAGTGTCATCCTCTTATTGCTTTTCTTTACATTCCCAATCCTTTGGACTCACATGAACACTCAGAGAAAGAAAGGAAAGAACTGAGGGGACAAATACTGCTACTACTGGATTTGCCAAGGTTCTTGCTCTTCTAGGTTGGATTTGTGTATTTGTTTTCTTTGCTTATCAAATTGTCAATTAAAAATTGTTAATTTCAATTACATATCAAATAGAATAGAGAAACAATTCATTTCGATTAGATAGATAATTGCAAGTAGATCAAATCAATAGGAAGTTTTCTCTTCAATATTGCCAGGGAAGTTGTGGGGGAACAATAGCTCTGTTAGGGCCATGATTTGTTCTTCACTTCGGAGGTAGGTTTGGAAAGTTTTATTTGAATTAGAGTAGATCTTAGATTTAGATTTGCACATCTGCACAGATAGCTAGCTACATCTAGCCAGTTGTTTGTTTTAAATTGTTTATTAGATTAGATGCATTGTCTAAAAAGTTAGAAAAGCACAAAAATATTTATTTCCATAGATTAGTTTGTTTCATTGCTTTGTTCTAATATATTGAGAAAACACCAAAAATATAGCTTAGATTTCCTTTGATAGATAGTTTATTTACCGAAAACAAATCAATTCATCTTGCATGACCATCAACGGTCTGCAACAGGAAAATAACTATAGTTGCGATCCTCTGGTCCCACAACCCAACGGCCAGAGCTAATAATTGACATTGAGAAAAGTTTGCGCTTAAAAATCTTATGCACACCCACCACATACGCAGAGAAAATAAGACAGTTAGAGACCTTGAACATAGTTGCTAATCAGGCCTATGACTTTTGGACTGCTCCTAGAAATAGGATTTGATTGTATGCACGACCATACAAGGGCCTCAGCCTTAACGAGTCTTTGGTTATGACCCATAGGTCCCGCAACCCAACAAGCCTACTAGTCATTAAATATCGACACTAGCTTACACACACAGGTATTCATATCTTCACCACTTCCACCTTATATTATCACATAGCTTTCATTGTTGAACATAGTAGCCAATCAGGCTAAGACTTTCTGGACAAGACCAGAGAATCACCCTTAGTTCCTGCAGCTCCACTACATCTCTTGTCTCAATTTCCAAGACCTTGCCTAGAAACCCATACGAGGCACCTGTAGGTTGCTTTCCACGTATTCCGCAACCAATCAATAGAATCTCGGCTGACCTAGACATCGATTGGAGTCTCCGAGTAGCTATCATATCAGACCCTACCATCACACCCCTTCAGGTTAGGAGAGCATTATTTGCCTTAGATTCACAAATTCCATTATTGCATGTTGAAAACATAAGGTTGCCTGATTAGCTTGGTCATCGCCATCACTTTCACTCCCATTTCAATTCCACACCAACTGTCTTGGCACGACCTTGGGAAGTCGGGTGCGAAGAAGGTCACGTGTTGATTTTTTGTCATACAGTGTCTAATCTCTATTATCTATCTAACTGTGAAATTGGGAAAGAAGGTGGGTAGGAAGAGGTTAGGGAGCTAGGATGGTTAGGATAATTTAGGTTAGGTTTGTTTTAGATGGTTAGGAAGGGTAAAAGAGATTTTACGAGGGTAAATGGGGTTTATGGTGGTAAATTAGATTATATGGATAATGGACTTAGGGTAGTGATAATAGTGTACATAGTGATAGTGTGATTAATATGTGTAGGGTCACCTAGGGGTGAAAAAGTTAGTGTCTACATTTGCCCCTTTTTGTTGATTTGTCCTATAAGGCACAAGTTGTGAGACAAAAACTAGTGTGGTCGATGCCCTAGTTTTATGGTAAGGATATTGTTCCCCCCTCAATCCAATGGCTAAAACTATGTTGGTCATTAGATTGAAAAGAGTTATATTGATTGGATAGATTTTCTTAAAGATGCTTCTAGGGCTTGACTGTAGTTTAAAATGACCATGTCGGAGAGAATATATAGAGATGGTAGTAGTCTTGGAGACAATTGGTAGGGGACATTATACAACCTCAGGAGGGCAAGGATAATGTGGGCATCCTACAAATGTGTGCTTCGGGAAGATCACTACAAGGAGAGGGTATAATGGGAATGCTCTCGTGTGGATGTGTGAAGCCGTGAGACCAATGGGTCAAGGCATACATCCATAATGTGTGCAAAAAATGGATGTATGTTCAAAAACAGAGTTTTGACAAGGTGTTGGGCATCAAAGCAAAGGTATATGAGCTCTAGATGGTGTCAAGTGTATGTTGGAAAGGTATAGGTGACCAAAATTGATAAGATGTGTAAAGAGGGATTTGGATTGGTGGTGATTAGTGATCATTGACGGTTATAGGAGCCATGATCGGTATGATTGGAGATCGCCAACGATCCTATAAATAAGGTTTATATAAGCTGAGTTAGGTGCGTAAATAGCTCATTTGCACATGTTTATTTTTTATTTGAGAGATCTTAGTGATTGATTTTAAGTGTTTTTGAGAGATGGAGGTGAGTGAGGAGTGCTTGGAAGAGGCAAGCGGGTGAGAGAGGGGTAAGTAGATTTGATTTTGTATTTTGTATTTTTATTTTTGTATTTTTATTTAATTTTGTACATTTTGGAATTATTTAGGTGGGAATGCCCAATTGTCATCAATGATCATAAGACGATGGTGATTGGTGACGGTCATTCGTCTAACATATGTAAAATCATTGTTGATTAATACAGTCGGTGGGTTTGATTAGTTTATTTATTAGGATGAAACGGACTAATGGATGTGATTTTTTTTTTTTTGCAGGCGAGAGATACTATATACCTCTGTTAGAATCCAACATTCTAGAGGACATCACGAGTGATGTGACAAATGTAGAGCGGGATCATTTGACAGTCATTTGTTTGGGGGGATTCTACCACTACTAGTGGATTCTGAGATATGTTGGGTTTGATGGTAGCCTTATTAGATAGATGGGACCCAAGTATAGGGACATTTTAGTCTGATACTGGAGAGATGACAATCACACTGACGATGTGCATCAAATTTTAAGACTGTTGATTCAAGGTGGAGCAGGATAGTACCCATTACATGGGAGGCCCATCTAGAGACTATGAGGTAGTTATATGGATATGGTGCCCCATGCATCACATATATATAGGGGGAATTTCATATTGAGAGTTACTATGATGCTAGAGGTGTTGGGAACCGACTGATGTTGATGGTCATGTTGGCCATTTCATGTTATGCATTGCCATATTAATGAGGAGGCAAGTTTACATGGACATTGGTGGCTATAGTAGCCTAGATTATAGAGCACAAGACTATGTATGCATGGGGGTCTACCTTGCTATAAAAATTATATCATGAGTTATGGGGTTATGTTACTAGACAAATATTTGGTTTGGATGTGGGGTTTATTTTTCACTGTTGGGCCTATGAGCATATTATTATAGTGAGGCCACTAGGTCTACCTTGGAGGGCAGGGGTCCTAACCGAGTATGTTGTGGGTTTTATGATATGGAGGTTTGATTAGATGCAGATGATGGGTGGAGTGACAAGGCATATTATGTTGAGCGCCTCAGTGGTTTATCTGTGGATGATGTTATTTGGAGGCCATATGTTAGATTTCCTGCATGGCCTAGGTATGGATGCATGGAATTGGCTGGTTTGAGACATGTACGGTGGATTCAGGGGTGACGAGTAGACATGATTGAGGTTGTATAGTTCCCCAGGGTGCATAGGTAGTTTGGGTTACCTCAACATATACCTATTGATTCGATTGTCTATCAGTGAGATGACTCTGAGAGGGACCTGTCAGCAACAGTGGTAGATGAGGCAACATGTGGAAGAGGAGGGGGAGCTGAGGGTGTTGGATGTTGACGATGTTGGGTTGTTTAGGGGTTTAGTGAGTGGTGGACACAATAGTGGGAGATTCGAGGAGATAGGGTGGAGCGGAGGCCAGAGAGGTGGAGAGGTGGAGGAGGGTGATGAGGAGTTAAGCTAGATTGCAGGTAGCATTTTGATGCACTTTTAGATAGAGATGGATCATTTGGTAGTGGAGAGGAATACCACTCACTAGGAGAGGGATGATTTTCTACACGAGTGAGATCAGGCATGCTTAGAGTGTGATACTTTTCAACAGTAGAGAGACAAATATTGCCGAGTAGCAGGAGGCACTATGGGTGAAGTATGGGGAGATGGAATAACTTTCATAGGCCTCGATGAGTGGAGGATAGGGAGCTGAGAAGGCTAGTGGGAAGGTCATAATTCCTGTAAGAGGAGTGTTGACAACAGTAGGTGGAGGTTAGATGATACCTCCAGGTTTTTTGACTGTGAAGTATCATGCCTTGGAGAGGATATGCGATACTATGAGTGGTTTTGTGACAGAGCACCTCCCAGATGCACCTCACTATACAGATTATAGAGTGAAGCGAGTGTAGATTGGCTTGGTAGGCCACCTCGGTAAGCACTGGTAGTGTTGCACAACCTCAAAGAGATATGGGACCTGATGGAGGGCCAGAGGGAGGTCAGGGTGGTGATAGATTATTTGAAATTTTGGTTTACCGCATAGTATGTGGATTTTGTATATGATTCAGATGTATAGAGCCCTTTTGAGGCATTTTGTATAAACTTTTTTATGATGATATATATATATATATATGATTATGTGTGTGTGTGTGTGTTGTGTGTGTGTGTGTGTGTGTGTGTGATGTGATGTGTGTTTTGATTTGATGTTATATATGAGTTTGTGATGTGTGTGTGATTATGATTTTGAGATATTTGGGTAGATTAGATGTATGGATTATGATGTTAGATTTTGATGTGATGTGACTTAAATATATTTGATCTTTGTATGTTTTAATGCACTTTATCATGGTTAAGAATAAATTTTAAATGTTTTCTTTTTTAACTGGATTTGATATATATATGATCTGATGGTAAATTTAATATGTATGAAAATGCACTTGAGGCCTTGTAACAAATGTTAACATATAACTAACAATAGTTAGTCACATGTAGGATCATGGATATATGGAATGAATTATATACCTTATTTCAACATGGGAAGGGTTCATATGTAATTTTTATGGGGGAGAATAGGTTCTCCTTTGATGGCTTGTAGGCTTGTGCCCCAAATTGTATTTTTATTGTGCAAACTGATCAATGTGGGAAGTTTATATTTTTGATGGGAAAATTGATCGATGCAGGAAGCTTTCCTTGGATGATTTTGATTATTTTGACTTTTGATGTGAATGTTAATTGATGCGGGAAGCCTTTTGTAGCCATTATAATATTGGGTAGTCATCCTAAGAGGGATTGGTGTACAATTTTTTTATTTTTGGTGGCCATATTTTGATGTAATTTTGATTAATAAATGTCCTTCGAGGGATCAGTCTATATTTTTTATGGTAATGCTTGATGTAATAGTTTCCTTCGAGGGATCAATCTATATTTTTTGTAGTATGCATCCATGCATATACTTTTGACTTCATTTAAGCTGAGGGCAGGCCTAGTAGACCATTTGGGGAGGGGAAAAGATGTGTGTAAAAACTACACATGTGTACCCTTAGCATGTTTTCATTTGGTAAAATAAGGGGAAGATGAAAGTAATGATTATAAGGTTCCTGCTTCTGAGGAGGAACTTGTCCATGTGGAAAATGTGATGAGTAGAGCCATGGTGTTCATCTTTAAGGTTGTAAATATAGGATATTGACGGGAGACCACATAATTCCAAATCATTACAATAGTAGGTGATAGGTTGGTGATGGAATGAGATATTTGATGCAACTAATGTCATGAAAGTAGATGTGTTAACAATAGAAAGCCCACAAGTGCAGGGAATTTAGGGGTTCCTTTTTAGGTTTACCATCAAGGGAGGCTAAGTGATAAGCTCTAGACCCATATTTATGAGTGATGATATATGGACCAATCCAGTTTGGAGAAAACTTCCCATGTTGACTCCTTTCTAGAGTAGTGACATTTTGATTCTCTTTGAGGACAAGATCACCAATATCGAATTCACATTCTTTGACATGTTTATTGTATGCTATTTTGATGTGTAATTGATAGACATGATTATGTTCAAGGGTTGTTAGGTGGTGTTCATCTAACAATTCAAGTTGTGTTAAGCACTCCTGACAATACTCCTCATCAAAAATGAAATCTTGCAGGGAGACATGGAGGGATGGAATTTGGACTTACAAAGGAAGGATAGCCTTAGAGTGGTAAACTAAATAAATGGTAGTATCACCTATAGGAGTATAGATGTTATTCTGATAGGCCCAGAGGGAAAACAAAATTTGGAGATGTCAATTCCTTCCAGCTTGATCAACGGTTTTCATGAGGATTTTGTTGAGTGTTTTGTTTTTTTGACCATTTTCTTGTGGATAGTAAAAATATAAGCTTGATGTTATAGGTTTCGTAAATATTTTGAATCTTTTTTGTTTTTGAAATACCTTCCATTATCTTTGATAATTTTGTGAGGAATGCCAAAGCAACAAATAATGTGATGGTGGATGAAGTCAACAATCTTATCAGCTTTAGTGGAGATGAGGGGAATAGATTCCACCCATTTTGTGAAGTATTCAGTAGCAGTGATGATAGAATGATGTCATTGTGATGAACAAGGGTTGATGAGGCCAATGAGGTCAAGTCCCCATTGTGAAAAAGGCCATAAATCTTGAGCGGGTTGTAGATCCTGACTTGGGATGTGAGTGAGGTTGGAGTTTTGTTGACATTTGACACATTTCTTGACATATGCACAACAATATTGATTAAGGGTAGGCCAATAATATCCCATTTGTAGGAAACATTTAACAACAACCAAACCACTGAAGTGTCCACCACATATGTCATCGTGGACTTCTTAGATAGCTTTGGTGGATTCATGAGATTTGAGGCATCAAAGTAGGAGGCCATCAAACCCGCATTTTTGTAAAGGACACTACCTAGGATGACATAGTGGTTATCACATTATAGAAAATATCTCTTAGTGTTCTTAGATAGATCAGAGGGGATTTTAGACTGAGAAATATAGTCATAGAATTGAGTGTACTAGAGATCTGATTGATTTTTTTTTACAAGATTAACATAAGGGAGTTCATTAGTATGAGATGGTTGATCAAGTCTATGCACAACAATGAACAAGTTAGAATATTTAGTTGATAAGGGGATAAGTGATGCAAGAGAAGCCATGGTGTCTGTGAATTTGTTGGATGAATGGGGAACTGTTTGGATTGTATATTGATCAAAGGATTCTAAGAGGAAGTCAACAATGTTTTTATATTTTTGTAAAATTTCATTCTTACATTGATAAGTTCCTTTGATTTGATTGATGATAAGTTGGGAGTCTCCATAGATGTCAAGGATTTGAACACCAAGCATGACAAGTAGTTTGGAGACCCATAATGAGAGCTTCATACTCGGCCATGTTGTTGGTGCACTCAAAATTTAATTTAAAAGAGAGAGGAATAGGAGTCCCCCAAGGAGGTATGATAATGATAGTGGCACCTCCCCCTTGCTGACACTTAGAACCATCAAAGAAGAGTGTCATTTTGAGGGGAGTGTATTCTTGATCAATAGTGTTGATAGATTCATCTTGAAATTGTTCATGAGGTGATTAATGATTAGAGAGGGGATTTTCTACGAGTTGGTTGGAGATGGCTTGCCCCTTGATATATTTTTGTGACATGAATTCTAGGTCAAATTTAGTCATAAGCATGAGCCATTGAGGTGATGCAATCATTGTGATATGGTTTAGAATGCATAGCTTTGAGAGGATTGAAGATGGTGATGACATAAGTATTATGGTTAAGGATATACTAAAAAATATTAGAAGTTGCAAAGTACAAGGCACAACATAACTTTTCTACTTTGGTGTAATGAGTTTCATAGTCATGAAGAGTGTGGCTTACGTAATAGATATCCTGCTCTCTACTATACTCATCTCAATGTGTTAACATAGCATCCAAGGTGTTGTTGGTGGCAGATATATATAGATAAAATGGCTCCCCCTCGCGTGGAGGTGTGAGCATGGGTGGTGATAGGAGATATTGTTTGAGCTCTTCAAAGGCCTTTTGACAATTTTCATCCCACTTGAAATGGACATCCTTTCGGAGGAGATGATGAAAAGGTTGACAAGTAGTATGAAAGATGAGAAATAAAGAGGCAGACTGATTGGAGTCTACCTTGGAGACTACGAAGTTGTTTGATATTGGAAGGAGGGGGAATCTCAATGATGGATTTTATTTTGGCAGGGTCTACTTCAATGCCCCTGATAGATATGATAAACCCTAAAAAATTTCCAGTGAGAACACCAATACACATTTGGTCGGTTAAGGTGGAGGAAGTATTGAATAAGGTAGGGAAAATGACATCAAGGATGATGAGATGGTCCCCCAATGTTTGGATTTACCCAAGAGATCATCAATGTATTCTTCTATGGTTTTATGGATGAGATCATGGAAGATATAAGTCATGGCACGTTGATAAGTGGCCCCTGCATTCTTGAGTCTGAAGGGCATGACTTGGTAGAAAAAGGTCCCCCAAGGGGTAATGAAATATGTCTTATGTTGGTCATCTAGTGTGATGAGGATTTTATTATACCCAAAAAAACCATCCATAAGAGATAACATATCATGGCCTACTACGAGTTCAACAAGTTCATCGATGTTAGGAAGAGGGAATTCGTATTTAGGACAAGCAAGATTGAGATCTCAAAAGTTTGTGTAGATATGTAAATTTCTTGAGGATTTGGTTACAGGTACAATATTAGATACCCACTATGGGTAGTCAATGGGTAAGATGAAATTAGTAAAGAGAAGATGTTGTAACTCTTCCTTTATGAGTAGGGCTATGTGAGGGTGCATCCTACATAGCTTTTGCTTGACATGCTTGGTGTTAGGAATTGTGACAATGTTGTGGAAAATGATGTTAGGGTAAATACCTGGCATGTCACTATATGACCATGTGAAGGCATGACTGCTCTCTATAAAGAAAGGTGATGAATTCCTTTAATTCTTTTGAATCTAAAGACTGGATAACTTTGACTATGTGAGGTTCTTGTGAATTCCCTATGTTGACAGTGATAGTGGATTCATTAAGGAGTGTAGACATGTCAGGTGGTAGAGTCTTTTGAAGATAATGGTCCTCTTCCCCCATGTAGGATAGGATGGATTCATCGTCATGGCATTGAAGAATGTTGATGGTAGGGGAGTCTTCCTCTACCATTTTAGTAATACAAGTGGAAGGGTATTAATTCCATCATTAGTTTGATAAGTGAGTGGTCCTAAGGTGATCATATTGATTAAAAAAAAGTTAGGAGGAATGGATATGGTGTCATCTATGTCTGTAGAGTCATCAGGTGAAGATGAAGAGGATGGATCTATTTCTACTATGGATTCAGGTGTGGTGGTTGCGGAAGTGTTTGAGGAAGGCTTGTTGAAACCTAGTCCAAATTTCTCATGAGGATTCTAAGACTGCTCAAAGGCCAAGTCATGTATGCCTTGTTTGTAACATCCTAAACCAAAACCTTTCCATGCACATGATGAAGATAAACTTGGGCAAATTATTGATTGTATAAGAATGAGAAGTCAAATGTGAATGATTTGGCATGATATTGATTGTCACAGTGTGAGGAAGAACGATCGATCCCTTTGTAAAAGAGGTTGGTTTCAGATGGGGATGACTAAAGGATATAATATCTTCAAAATTTAGTTCATAAATAGGTTTATTTTTTGGTCTCCCATTCATTTTAGGTGTATGGAGCGAGTTGAGGACTAGAAGGTGGTACTCCCCTAACGAGATACGTTGTATAACATCTTCAAAGGAGTTATTATCTGGTAGATTAGATGAGGGGATGGAAGAGCTTGTTGAATCTTGGTCATCATAAGGGATCCTAGAATTTTTTAGGAATGAGCACATCATTAGGCCTTGTAAGTCATGTGACATGCTTTGAAAGGATTTGGGTCATGGTGGGAACAGTAAAGGTTTTACCTTCATGCTCCTACTTTAGATAGTGATGCAATTTTGATGGGATACAGCACATAACACATATCCAAGGTCATCCTAATAACATGTTATACTAGAAATATCCTTTTGCAAAATAGAAGATTTCATGAAGGCTTTTAACACCTACCTTGATGGGTAAAATGATCGTGCCTAATGTAGGGGTGACAGTGTCATTAAAGGCACATAACACGAAAGGTGACTGGGTGATGAAGGTGTCAGGTAACTTAAGCTGTTTGAAAGCATGAGATGATACGATGTTGATACTGGCAGTGCCATTTTCAATCATAACTCTCTTGATGAGAGTATCATCTATTTGGGAAGTGATGAAGAGTGGAAGGTCATGGTCTTCAGGCTGTAAGGATGGGATTTCAGAATCACCAAAGGTGATAGTGACAGACATTTTAAGAGTGTTGAAAAGGTTGGTGAATGGTTGAGGGTCATTTTATGGTACTGAGATGGATTGGAGAGCCTCAATCATTTTCTTTTCGGTGTTGTGGAGAAGTTTGAACAAGATCATAGAGAGACATCTTCACAGGAGCTTGGTGGATTTTTTTAATGACAATATTTTGTAAGGACATGGTAGATTGGTGTATGGGGTAGAGAAGGATAGACACCTTGGCCTTGGAAGATGATGTTTAGGTGATTTAGGGGGAGAAAGGGAGATAAAGACTTTGGGCCCATTTTGATTTGAGGCCTTCGAGTCTTATGCACGTGCACTCTTTTAGTTATATGAACAACATCTATTTGATGGAGTGGGGTTTTACAAGAGGAAGCCCTACTTTTGTTGGATGTGGATGCGGTGTTGGGCGATGGTTCAGAAGGAGATCACGTTTTAAAGGTTTGATCAAGTTGGTTTTATTTGATATGGATGTTTTGGATTTGTGGAGAATTCCTTTTTCTAGAATGCTTCAAATTGTAGCATGGAGGGATTAAGTCCTCAGTGGAGTATCCTAGTGTTTGATGGTATGTACATAATGCTTCATAATTATACCAAGAGGGATTTCACCCTGGGAGTCAGATGACTTAATAGGGGTAATGTTATGGTAGATGATTGGATAATATTTTTTAGGATTCTAGTATAGTATCCTATCGTAGTTGTCTGGGATGAAGGTGAGGGTGAAGGGATATGTATATCATTTGATGATTTAGAGGTTTGAGATAATGGGGTCGTGTTCTATGTGGCACATTTAGATACTAGTCTAGGAATGACCCTAGGTTCTATAATGGTAATCATGAATTTAGATGAGGGATGAGGCCCTAAGATGGAAGGAAAGGGCTGCCTATTTGGTGGTAAGGTTATATGAGGATTGGGTGGTATAATTTCTATTTTTATGGATGAATGATTTGTGGATTGTGTAGTGGGATTATTGAGATTCTTGATGTGGTGTTGAGTGACGTGGTCTTCGAAAATATCATTTTTGGAATTTTTATGACATGTTTCTTTTCTGGGTATTTCAAAGAGACAATGGGTGGTTCTAAAGAGGATGTGATAGGTGTAGGAGGACTCGTGATCTTAGTAGTGATAAGACTAGAAGAGTCAGAATTATTTGGAGGGTGTTTCTGTCACAAAAACACTAGGTGTTAAAGGTATAAGAGAGATATATTTCACAATGTTAATAGTATGATGAGAATCGATGACATTAGATTGGGGTTGACTGGTAGGCAGGGGATGATTTGGAAAAGCATTGTTTAAACACATCCAAGTTTTATTTAGGAGGTGTGTTTGGATTATCAAGTTGTAAGTCACCTCATTCAATGAATATCATTGAAGGAAATTTCTGAAATGAATGACACCTTTCGATAGCATGACCTTGAAATTGTTGGTATTTACAGTAATTGCTATCTTGATACCATGAGGGTTTAGATGTAGATGTGTCAATATGGTGATAGGGGGGAAGTTTAATCATGCACGTGAGCTAGAATTTGTCAAAACCATGTTATAAGACTCCCCAATAGGTTAGTAATTACATTGAGGCTGGGTTCATTTAGAGTTCAAATGACTTTTGGACGTGGCTTTTACAACAACATTGTTTGCCGATCCTTTAGATTTATCATTGCTAGAAGAATTTTTAAATGTAGAATCATGTTTGGGTTTCTTTGACCTGATTTTAACCTTACCATCTTCAAGGGTCACAAAGTTCTAGTTTTTGGGCCATGGTAAAGGCTTCATCGAATGTCTGAAAGGATTGGATATAGAGGGTTGATGATATGTGTTTAGCATAGGATCAAGTGAATAACTCGATCGAATCAGTTTGTGGAAGAGAGAAAGGATAATTGATTGATAATCCCCCACCATATTGGTGAATAAAATTTGTGATAGACTCATCTTAAAATTATTTAATAGTGTAGAGATCAGTGATGGAGATATTATGAGAATTTTGATGGAGAAATTCTCTAAGAATAACTTGCGTGAGTTGTGTGAAAGAGAAGAGAGAATATTGTGGGATGTTGGGGTGTACCATGTCAAGGGCAGGCCCTACTAAATACATGGGAAATGTCCTCAACATGAGATCTTGGTCATGGGCGATGAGATAAAATGCATGAAGAAAGGCCCTAATGTGCTACTGTGGATCCTCCTTACTGTATAATTTAATGAATTTCTAGAGTTCTTGGTGTGGGGGATAGGCCTTAAAAGGTACTGATGGGTGGATGGGTTTCTTCAAATCCATTCAGATGAAATTGATATTAGGACCCATGGTGGCAGCTTCAAGGATTAAAATCATATTCTATTAGTTCTTGCATGAGGATCGTTATGTGATGGTTGTTGAAGATGTGAAGAAGAGGGAAAAGGTTGGTTATAAGATATATGGGTTTTATTGTTGTACAAATGATATGGTAAAGGGATATTATGATGAAGAGGAACACTTTGGATATTGTAGGGATGATGAGTGACTAAGGGTTGTGAGGGTTGAATGTATTGATAAGGAATAGGAATGAAAGTGTTTATAAGAGGTCAATATGGCTGTGGTATATGTTGAGAAGGGGTAGTGTTATATTGTGAGATAAGGGAAGTGGATGCCATGTTGTGAAAAGGGGTGAGTACTAGTGATGGAACTCATATTGATAGGGGTATAGATGTGGGGATGATAAGACTAGATTTTGAATTGAAGGATGTAGGTTTTGTGATGGGATAAATTTAGATGCGATAGGAGAGGTTGTAGTAAGAGGAACACCAATTGAGCTTTACAGGAGGTGGAGGAAGAGCATTGAGGTTTACAAGGAACTGGATATAGAAGGAGATGTCGTAATGTTGGTTTGTGTAGCTGATGAGATTGACAAAGGAGCTAATGAAGTAGATGGTTGTTGTTTGGACATGTATTATGATGAGATAACGTTAAGATCGAAACTAGTCACAGAAGATGATGAAGCAGATGACTGATGTGGTAATTCACTAGTAGTAGTTCAGGGGTTGATTTTTCTAGGTAATCTAGGCTTATGATCGGTTCGAGTCTAGAATACCCCAAGAGGTGAAGGTAATGGGACATTTTGGAGGTCTCTTATTGTTAGGAGGACACCCAGAGAAGTTAGGTAAATATTTAAGGATAACCATTCTAGTGAAGAATTCTGTGGGCTAAATCACCATCTGAGAAAATCTGGGATAGATGGATCCAAGTAGCTGATGTAGTTGATTAGTACTAGGAGAATGTGGGGGTTCTAGACCGGTCCCTAAAAGTCATCAAAATTGATTTATTACAGCTGACATATCTTAAATATGGGACTCGAGAGTGTTTAGAGATTGTTGAAGAGGGTTTACCATATTGTTGGTGTTTTGGAGATGATATTGTTTTCTAGTTAAAACCATGAACTAATCAAATAATCAACGAAGAAAAATAAAAATGATTTTTTTATAACAAATGAAAACAAGTCACACAAAGAATTTGATTATCTTGATTAATTTAAGAAAAGTGTGAAATGATAAAATAGCTAAAAGGGTAATAAGAAAAGGCCAGCTATGGCTGGTTTTGGGTGAGTTCAAGGTCATTTTCCTTTATATAACTATAGGTATGTGAAGCCTATATCTATGCCTTAGTGTTTGTACGAGGTGTGATATTGCGGCCTACCCCCTCACTTTATGGTCCCATGGTGATAAGGGTGTTAGGTGCTTAGCTGATATATTGCCCATTAGATTGTTAATACTCAGCTAGAACACCGAGTCATCTTTTCCTCTTGACTGAAATCCAAGTAGGTCCACCTGGGAACCATTGTTTAAATGATAATTTTATGTGATATGTGATTTGGTTATGTGTGAAGAGAGTTTTGGGAATGTAATTCATTTAAATTCATAATTAGATTAGATGAGAAATTAGATATGAGGATTTGTTATTAAGAACCTAAAATAAATTATTGATTTCTATGAAAATAAGCCACAAAAATGCAATGCTGAAAGAAAGAATGAAAGAAAAAGGACATTACTTGTGATGGTTATTAACTTTTTAATTTTTAATTTTAATTTTTACTCATTTTTGAAGAAGTGAAAGAAAGAAAATACCAGCTAAAAGGATAGATGAAATTGGAAAGAAAAGAAATAAAAAAGATATAAAATCTAAATCACAAAGGGACTAGTGTCCCATCGGGCATGTGAAGATGTTTATGGTGATTTTTCAGTTTATTACTATATATTGAAATACCAAAAATTCTAAATAAATCATGGTTTACCGATACTTGTGTTGAAAAATTCAATGTTTGGATGAGTGAATACACTAATGATGTAGAAGACTCCTCCTTTCACTGATCGAGAGGACCTGTGTACAAAGATAGCTGAACAAGATAGATATTAGATAATGATTAAATGTGTTTCTCAACAAAGGTTGGTCATAGGAATCCAAAGGGATTTCCTTAAGGGGTGTCAACTCATGTTTTATAATCAATTAATATGATAATGAAATAAGATAATGAAAATATGATTAAAATTCCAGAGGAATAGAGAGAACTTGCTTCGTGCTCTAGGTGGCCTAGGCTGTTGGGCATTATGTTTGTGTAGTTGTCATTGATGTCAAATGTAATTGATGGAAAAGGGAGTTTAAGGTGGCATTGGAGTCTCCATAAACTTCAATCAAAGTAAAATCTAAAGGTTGATTGGTAGTGTCCAATCTTGTTGTCTTCCATATGTTGTCTTGGTGTATTTGCATGGTTTTAGGCATGGTTCAAGATAGTAGGTGATGTGAATGTATTCCAGAGTTTCAATGAGGTCTTCTTGAGGTCCAATAGGGTCAATATGTTGTGTCAAAGGTGTTAATGAGTCTATAAGAGATCAATCAAGTCAATTCATGAGAAATATGTGATGAGTTGAGTCATTCTAGGCCTATTCCCAAACCTAGCATGGGTAGGATTGTATGCTTTCTTAAGAAATAAGGTAAATAAGATTAGAATGAACTTGTGAAAGGTGTTGTGACATGGCATACCATTTGTTTAAGGATTCCAAGGTCATAGAACATGCGTATGGTGTTGACTCAAGGTCATATTGAAGCAAAACTACGAAGACAAGGCTAATTTGTATGGGTAAGTCTTAGTGCATGGATATTTTTAGATGCAGTTGTCATTGGATGAGATTTGGGATAGTTGAAGGAAATCCCTCTAGTTCTTTGAGCAAAGTTTTAGGTCACAAGTCAAAGAAGAAAGTAAGAAAATGAGTTTTTGGCTCTACCGAGTACTTGAGAAGGCAAAAACCAGCTCGATAGGCATGTTAATTTACTCACCCTCATGTGTGTGGTCTGTATGGTATTTTGAGCCCTTCAAGGATGTTAGGGCATGGAGTTAAGAATATATAGCAAGAAGAATGAGGTCAAATGGGCGTCAAACATTTATAAACCATTGTTAAGAAGGCAGACATGTCAAAACCCTTGTTAAAACCCTAGTTGTATAGTGATGGTGGAAAGATGAAGTGTATGGTCTCCAAATGGATTGTGGAGGATGATTTGATGACTCAAGGCTATAGATAATTCTTCTAGACTCCTGTTGGTGGTGGTTTCATGTTCCAGGTTAGCTTCTAAGGTGAAGAAATATCTTTATTTTTTAAATATTTGTAGGTACAGAGCTGAGATGGAAGTTTTATGAAGAAAAATGAATTATTCCACGAAGCTTGGGATGTATAATAATCTTCATGAAAATATTTGAGCAAGTTGTCTGGAGAAAATTAAAGAATTAGGTCCTCCAATGTGCCCCACCACTTTTGGCCTAGAAGGCTAAAATCTAGTCATGGATGTTTGAGACGAGTTTGATAGATTTGCATCTTGTACCAGGGTTTAATGGTCTTGAATTGCTTGTTGGTGTATTCAATTATTTTTTTGAAGTATTTGTTTGATCTAAAGAAGTGATTTATTGCTTAAGCCCTAATGGCCTAGAATTGCCTTATTAGGCCTGTCAAGAAGGTGGTTGAAACATGTATGAAAAGATGGGTTTCTCTATGTGACATATAGGTTTGTGCACTTGATCATGTTGGTGGAGTCCCTAGTGATGTGTTTCATGCATTATTAGAGTTTTTAAGTTTCATTCAAGGTGATTGGAGCTTGATTCCTCAAGACCGGTTCTTGAGTCTATTTGGTAGGTTTAAGCAATTTGAAAGAAGGGAGCGTTTCAGAGCCTTATGCCTTGATTTATGAGTTGATGTGAATTGTATGGGCTAGAAGACTTCAAGAAATTTTCATTGATATACTACATGAGCCTTGGTGAATAGTTTATCGGTGTGAACCAACTCGCTTTGGAGGAGTGATTTTCAAGTACTTGAGACTTAGTTGAGTATGTGTGCTTCTTGGTGTGCTTCATAGAGATGATGGATGGTGCAAAGGTTATTGAGCTTGATGAAGGATGAGAGATGTTGTTGATGAATTTTATGAAGCTTGTGGAGTCTTTATAATGATGTCTTATTCCTTTGAAGTCCTAGAAGCATTCGTTGGAGCTAGAAGACCCTGTTTTGGGCCGAAAGGAGAAATGTTAGCTTGTTTGTGTTGTTTAGGATCTTCCCGACCTACTTGGTCCTTATAAGTTATTTATTTGATCTTGTAGATGTATTTTTGAGTTGTAATTACTAACCTTATTGGTTTTTTCCTACCTATATGGTTGTGTAAGTAAGAATCAAGTATTAAACTGTGTTATATTAGCTCATTGTGACTAGTTGAGATGATGAGGGTTTGAGCGAGCTTGAGAAGGTGAAATAATATATTAGAAGGTTAAAGAGGAGAGATTATAAGAGGCATGAATATATGATAATATTAGAGGATTAGGTGTTCAAGGTCATTAGACTTAATTAACATATGAAGGTGCAATATTGAGCGAAGAAGGTGAGAGGGCGGTTTGAGAAAGATTGTGTGAAGAGGGGTTGACAAAGAGATCACAATCAGTTGTTGAAGAAACAAAGATAGTAGGTGATCATCCATTTTAGGTGGCTATGTGGGTTCTTAGTCATGTTAGGGGGTTTTATCCTCTTTGTAGGGTTGTTACCTTACTAAATAGGGATTAGTGCTCTTTTTAGGATTGGTGTCATACTAAACCAGGGGTTGGTGCTCCTTGTGGGGTTGGTGCCTCACTAAAAAAATCTTATGTGATGTGTAATATTTACAAAAGTCCTTTTTTTTAGTAATATAAGTATATGTTCAATGTGTTTTCTTTCCCTTGAGGGATTCCCACTTTATATCTTGTGTTCTTGTGTACTCTCTTGATTCATGTTCTTGTGGATGGATGTTTCATATTAATAATCTCACATTGTTGCACGATTGAATAGTTAATGGTTCACACATGTTAAGTACAATTGAATGGAATTTTTTATAGACTGATTCACCCCCCTTGTAGTCCTAGTGATTTTAACAATTGGTATCATAACAAGGTCCTTTTCAAGTAATTTCAATCACTTGAAGGAGATCCTTGAAGCACTAAAATGGTGAGTCAGCAGGTTGGCACTTACACTAGCAAAGCTCTTATGTTTGATGGGTCAAACTATTATTTTTTGAGTATCATGATGAGGACTCACATCATGTCCTTAGGATTTGATATCTGACAATCAGTGATAGATGAATATACTACTCCCCAAATTCCCCCAACCAGTACTACAAATAAGAAGGCTAGTAATGACAACTCTAAAGAAATGAATGTTATCTTATGTGTATTCTCACAATCAAAACTTATCAAGTTTATAGATTATACATTTACTAAGGCCATGTGGGATAACCTTAGGGTCATCTATGAAGGAGGTTCCATAGTAAAAATAACAAAGCTCTAGACATACAATTTTCTGTTTGAAATCCTAAAGATGAAGGAAGAAGAATCTATTGATGATTATCTACTCAGAGTGGATCAAGTTGTTAGCATCATCATAGGCTTAGGTGAAGAGGTGAAAGAATAAGTAGTAGTGAAAAAGGTGTTGAGATCTCTCACTCCCAAGTTTGATCCTAAAGTGTCTACCATTGAGGAAGCCAAGGATTTGAGTGTCATGTTGATGGATGAACTCCGTGGAATTTTAACATCATATGAGATGAGTACCATTGATTCAAAACCTATCAAGAAGGAGGCTACTTTCAAATTTAAAAATAATTCAAAGGACAAGAAGACTACTCATGATAATGCTCCTGAGATTGATGATGATGAACTAATTGCAATGTTTACTAGAAGTTTCAAGTTTGGTTCAGGTATACAAGGGTAATATTCCTTTCAAATGTTTCAATTGTGGTGAGATTGGACATTTTGCAATCAAGTGTCCCCATAGGCATGATGATGAATATTATTAATAGCATAATAAGAGATCTCATAGATCTAATAAGAACAAGAATAGGTTCAAGAAGTTTAAAAACAAGAAGAAAACCAAGAAGAAATTCTACACCAAGGAAGATTGCTGCTCAGAGGTAAGTAGTTATGATGGCGTTTCTGATTCTAAATCTTATTCTGATCATAATGATGTGGGGGATGAAGTCCTATTCATGGATAGAGGTGCTAAAGGCTCCAAAAGTGAAGACTTTGTGTCTGAATCTTACATGAATAAGAAGAAGAGTGTGATTTTGAGATTGAACTAATGAGCATTCAAGGAGAGTTGAAGCATGATGAGAAAAATAATAAGAAGTTGAAAGCACAAATTGAGGAATATGAAGAACATATCATCCTTCTTGAAAAGAGACTAAGAAAGGGTGTTAAGGAGTTTAAAGAAATCAATAAACAACTTGAAGAAAAACTTGAAATGAGCTCAACAAATCTAGAAGCCAAGGAAAAGGAAATTATGTCTCTAAAAGCAGAGATATCTAAAGTTGTTGGTAAGGCTAAGTTATTCCAGAGGTTTAAGAAGAGTTCCAAGGATCTAGATGATCTATTGGAAAATCAGAGATCCACATGAGATAGGGCTAGTCTAGGGTTCAAGGAGAACCTTAAGGGTAAAGATATTATGAAAGATGATGTTATTTCAAGCAATGAGAATGCTGGTTTAAGAGATGATCAAATGAAGAACAAAATGAAGTCAAGGTCAGTAAGGCATCCCAATGCATCAAGGTATGAAATAAATTTCAATGGTCATCATTACAATTGCAATGGTTTTGGGCATAGAGCAAAAGAGTGTAGAAGGATAGTTAAGAATGACCATCCATGGAGAGACATTAGAGATGAGATGCCAAGAAACATTATTTGTTATAACTGTCATGATAATGGTCACATAGCTAGATATTGTCTTCATGAACCACCAAGACATAGTTGGAGAATTGAAGGTAAGAATGATGTTGTGTGTTTCAATTGCAATCATGTTGGACACATTGTTAGACACTGTTATTAACAGACACCTAGAAAAAGTTGGAAAGATAGAGCACCTAGACGTAAAAGTCCTATTGTTTTCTTTAATTGTAACAATGTTGGGAACATTACAAGATTCCTATAAATGGATGATGAATGGATATGAAAATAAGACATTTATGAATTTTAATCATGTTGAGAAAAAATAATCTAAAGTAATGAAGGTATCTAAAGTATCTTGTTCTAGTCATGATGAGCGCACTAGTCATAAGACCATGTTTTCTATTGAAGAACTTCAATAACTTCTTCTATCAACACATGAGGACTTCAAAGTTGATGATGGATAATTGAAGACTCTGCAACCAAGGAAGTGGATGCTTAAGTTTGGTGACATGTCCCATGAGGACATGGATGTTTTACACTGCTAGATGTATCGAGATGAAAGTAGTGTCTTCACTAGGCTTCTTAAAGACATTCATCAATTTGAGAAGAATTTGAGGAATGTTTTCATCTCATCCAACTTTATAAGGTATGTATTTTTTACTTAATTGTTCATTCTATAAGTGGAATGATTCATCAAGAAGGTTTGGTTATTGGCCTAGATTTTTTGCAATGAGTTACCTAGGCTTATGAGTGTGTTACCATCACAAGAAGTATGAAAGGTCTATGAACCCTATGAGAGGTTGCTTGAAGTTTACATATCTTGGAATATAAGTCTGTGGTTGAGGATGGGTTTAAAATAAGTCTTGAAAAGTCTAAGTCTTCAAGAGAGTTGTAAGACAGTGCAAGTATGGAGGCTTGAAGCTCATATCAATCTTATGAAGGTCCAAGATGAGTGTATATGAATTATAATATATCAAAATGGTATGAACTCACTCAAGACATGTTGAAGTTGTTGAGGCACTATTGTGTAAGTTGTCCAAGATAGATCTAGGTATGGCCATTTATGATGCTTATACTCATGTTGATGGGGTCTATCATGTTCATTATGTTAAGCAAGGTATAAAGGGTAAGAAGGTATGATTTGTTTCCTTATTAGTCTAAGGTTGGTTATTTGAAGCTTGAAAGTTCAAGGTTTGGATCTCTACTCTGTTTGGAACTATATCAATCTCAAGGTATGTGTTGAGTTAAGCTTTGAAGAATGTCCATAAGTCATGTTACAAGAAAATAAAAGATGTCAAAGTTTCAAGTGCTATAAGTTGTTGATAAGGTGTTGTCAAAATGAAAAGGTTTGGATTGATACATTTTTCTCTCAAGTTTTAAGTATGGTCTCGGGGGGAGCTATGCCGAGTATTAGTAGAACTGAAAATGGTTATCAACTCTAAGAGGTGTCTTGTAAGGTGTTCAGTCATGATTCATCAAAGGTAACTGAGGTGTGATACATGTCTTATAGTAGCTTTGTTGGTTGTTCATTGTTGAGGTAGTATGTGTGATCTCTTTAACTTATAATCATTCTCAGGAAAGTAGTGAGTGATGATTATGCAAAAGTGATTAAGTAAAATATGGATTTATGTTATAAAAATTCTTAATCTGATTTCTATTGTAGCAGTAAATAATTAATGAATTAAGTACAAAAAGTAATCCAAGAAAACTAAGCCATGAGATGTGAAACCCTAGTTTCAAAGAAGGGATAAAATGACTTAGTTGTTTTGTAAAGATCCCAAAGGTGCACAAAACTGGAAAAATGGAAAATCCAAAGCACCGAATGTCGCATTGAAGCTCAAAAAATTACAAATATGGAGGAATAAGTTGGAAAGGGGTGCCCAAAAAGGGGTAGGGGTACTTATGGGTGCCACAGACCTGTAGTAGGTGTTTGTAACTACAAAAATGCTTAGAAAACCATATTTCATAGGTCGTGAGGTGTTTTTTGTCTTTCACCTTTGGTCACTATGAGGTCGCACAATGATTGCTAAGGTCACTGGAAACCTGTAATGAAATAATGACTTGTAAAATCCTCAAGAGTGCATCAAATCCTAAAAAGAAAAGAATGAAAATGAGGGGTCAAACTCTCCTCATATGTCAAACAAGTGATCTTATGACTGAGTGCTACACAAAATTTGAGACCCAATGTCGTTGTGTGTGTGTGTGTGTCGAATCGTTCCCTAGGTGGCTCTTGTGCATGTCGCACTTGATAGCGAGCAAGTAATTGGATGTAAATGATGTAAATAGATGTGTGGATGGAATAGAATAGACTCCCCTCCTATGAAGTGTATGCAGAATGATGCAATCACTTACCCTTGAATGGATGCTTGAATCTTCTTGAATAGCCTTTGAATGCAACCTTAGGTGGTGATAGCTAATGCTTAGTGCTTGGTCCTTTATTATGATCACATAACTTTATATTTATATAATTCCTTTGCTTGAATTTTTGTAATTAACCCTAACTAAAAAGATAAGATGTTCAAATGGCTAGAAAGGACCCAAAAGATGTGAGTAAATTACAAAGAGGTCAGGGGAACCCAGAGGGGATAGGGGCACCTAGCGTTGGCATCCCGACAGGGTGCTACCGAGGTATGAAAAGAAAGATTCAATAGAAAGAAGGCAAATATGGCCAAAGACATGGGTTAGTTAGTAGTTTTCTTACTTAGGAATCACATAAATAGTAATATAAAATCAAGACTAGATAATTATCCATAGTGCGTGATTTTATGTCTACATTTACCCCCACTTTATATTGTTGAGTGAAAGCTCGATAACATAAAGTATATAGAGATGCATACCTTATATCCATGTAGATCGACGATGAGAAGAATGCCGAGAGACAAGGAAAAGCGTGGAGTGATGAAAAATGTGGAGCGTGGAGATTACATATGAAAAAGTGCCAAAAGTGATGAGATAATGACCCTAGGATAGGAACATATGTTGTAGATGTTGCCAATGTTCCTGTTGTTGATGTCGAAGCTCATGTGTGAGATGTTTTGTTGATGTAGGATGATGATGAATGATGTTGACTACCACTTCCCATATAGACGGACATGCAAAAGAGAAGATCAAACAAGTAGTCAAATACGCATGTATATGCATAAAAATCATGTAAAGAAGTATGTAAAATGAAAAATGTGAAAAATCAACATGTGCACCTGATCCATGATGAGGAAAAGAATGTAGAAAGGACCCTATAGATGTTATAGAAGATCGAGTTTTTTGGGTGATCTCACACTAGTTGTGCCAGCTGCGAGTTTTTCAGGCGATCTCACGTCAATGATTTGGAAGAAGTGTAGGGAGAAAATTATGGTGTCATCCTCCAACCTTTAACTATTTCCCATAATATGGAACACCATTGTAGATGGTGTGTAAAAATCTGATCCAATGCTAACGAAGAAAATGTTGAATGTTGTATGTATGGTAGGTGTTAAGGATTATTTGCCCTGTAAGATCAGTTGTGTGGAGTGTTGTAGATTGTGTTGTACTGAAGAATTTTGTGTAACTTACCCTAGTCACATGAATCTAGGAAGGGTTAGGGGTAACCAGGTGTTACTGTCCTAGTTTGGGCACTGGTGTATGTGTTGTAGTAAGGACCTAAGTTAGATTTTGAGCCCTGTTTGATGTTGATAATTGTGTTATACCAGTATTTTTCTATGTTGTGTGATAATTATAGACTATTGTATGGGGTGACTTATTCAACCAAATGAAGCCCCCAATTTGGGGTGCATGTGATGTCGTTTAGGAGAATGCAACCTAAAGGAGGATCGACAACTGTGTTGAAATTGTGCCCTGCAAGGAGGAGGGAGTGTGCTTGGAAGAAACCAAGGCACACGAAAAACAAGTGGATGGGAGAAAAGTGTTAGTAAAAAACATGCATGTAAAATATAAGCTAGCAAATAAACATACAATATGTAATCTAAGATGCACGAAAAAAGGGTTTTAAACATGGGACAACACTCACGATGTCGTAAGACAATTAAGGCCAACTAGGCCCAAAATCATACAAGTGTCCACACAAGACAAAGGGCAAAGCCCGAAAACAATGGAAAATAATGGCAAACAAGAATAATTAATGTAATAGACAACCATGGAATCAATTAGACCTGCAATACAAATGTTGTATATGAAGCACCCGTTAGCATATTAGAAAGATAGAAAAGTATGTTGAGGCATGTATAATATGATAAAGTAATGTGCTATGAAACGAAATGAAACAATAGCACTTGTAATGTATGAAAGTGGATTCCCTTGGAGCCCCTGTGGGACTGGCAATAGGCATTGAGCCAAACATCCATGTTGTGTGTATAGATCTGTAGAATTTGTCATCACAACTAGAAAGCAAGTGAATGCACATGTGTGTATGGAAAAATAATGACATATAAGATACCTATCTAGCATGTGTAATAAAGTGTACATGCAAGAATAAGAAAACAAGAGTAAATGCGACCAAGATATGCAATATGTTGTGGATGAGATGGAATGGAATGCATAGTGAATTATAGGACCAGTGTGCCTGTAAGCACCCAAAATTGCATGTGCTACATTATCAGAAAATGGTTACCAAAAGTCCCCAATGATGACTCAATTCCTTTCAAGAAGGTGTTCGAGCTCCAAAATCCATTCGCAATGTATATTTGTAGCCTATACATCCTTACTTATCCTTCCCACACTTTTTCCCAGCTTCCTGCTTCTTTCTATACATGTTTTGGCCTTTAGTGCTAGGACCACCACCTTGCGCAGGGCGACGGCCCTGAGCAATTTTTCCAAATTATGTCATGCATGTTTTTAACATGCGAAAATTCACTTAACTTCACTTTTAAGATGCATTTGTGAAACAATTTGTCTAAAAATAGTTTTGATTGTTTGGTTCTCCTTCCCTCATCTATTTTTGCATGTGCTTTAGTTAGTTAGAACTACCTCTTCTTTCCTTATGCATGAAGTGACATGCCAACCCCAATTCTTATATATTCCATGCTTGTGTTCAAGAAAAAGGCCTGAGAATTTTTGTGTATCTTACATAGTATTGCTACCACAATCCTGCTAGGAATTGCATAGCCAAGCTCAGATCTCTTGTGCTATCTCTCTTCTACTTGTATTGCAACCAAACTACCTTCAAGCTGCCATTGCTCAAACGTCTTCTTTTGCTTCTGTTCTTATATTCCCAAATCCTTAGACTCATACAAACACACAAAGAAAGAAAGGAACAAACTGAGGGGACAAACACATATACAACTAGATTTGCCAAAGCTCTTGTTTATCCAAGTTGGAATTATTTGTTTGTTTGCTTCATTTGCTAAATTGTCAATTTTGAATTATTAGTTTCAATTGCATATCAAATAGAGTAGTAAAATTGTTCATTTAAATTGATTAGGCAATTACAAGTAGATCAAATCATTAGAAAGTTTTCCCTTTAACATTACTAGGGAAGTTGTGGGGAACAATAGCTCTTTCAGGGTCATGATTTGTTCTTCAGCTTTGAGGTAGGGTTTGAAGGGTTTTGATTAGATTAGGTTATTTGTTTTAGATTTAGATTCACATATTCACACAAGTAACCAGATACATCCTGCTGATTACTTGTCTTTAGTTTTTTATTAGATTAGAATGCATTACTTAAAAACTAGAAAAGGTCAAAAACATTTACTTTTATTAGATTAGTTTGCTTTCATTGTTTTGCTCTGGTTTATTGTGAAAATAACAAAAACATAGATCATGTTTCCTTTGATAGTTAGTTTTTTTATTAAAATCATTTCAATTCATTTTGTATGACCATCAAAAACCTACAACAAGAAAAGATGTACAGTTGTGATCCTTTGGTCCCACAACCTAATAGGTCGGAGTTGATAACAGATATCGACACAAGTTTATGTTTGATAGTTTTACACACACATGCAACTTAAGCTAAGAAAATAGAACTAAACAAGCTAAACATCATTTCTAATCAAGCCTACGATTATTGGACTGCTCTTGGTAACAGGTTTTGATTACGCGTATGACCATACAAGGGCCACAACCTCCACAAGTATTTGGTTGTGATCCTCATGTCCCACAACCCAATGGGTCAGCTGACCAATTAGACATTGACACTAGTTTGCATACATTGTTATTTAGATCCTCACCACTTCCACTTGACATTATTTCAGAACTTTCCTTATTGAATATAACAATCGATCAGGCTAAGAATTTTTGGACTAGACCGGAAAATCACCCATAGTCCTTGTGGCTCCACTACGTCTCTCATTCTCACTTCCATGACCTTGTCTTGATATCCATACGAGGCACCCGCATATCACTTTCCACCTATTCAGTAACTAAGAAACAGAATCTCGGCACAACTCGATATCGATTGGAGTCTCCAAGCAGCTATTATATCAAAACAAGCCATCACACCACTTCAAGTTAGGAGAGCATTCTTTTCCTTAGACTCATAGATCCCGATATTGTGCATTGAAGATATAAGATTTCCCAATTAGATTTTTCATCATCATCTCACTCACATCCACTTCCATTTAACACTAGTTGTCTCGCCATGACCTCGAGAGGTCGGGTGCGAAGAAGGTTACATGTTGATTTTCTATCATACAGTGCCCCTTGAGTGGATGTGTATATATTAGATGAGGTTCATTTATACCCTCAATAGTAAAAAATGAACTGTAAACAAGAGTGTGCCATCAAGAAATAGTTTGAGTCGTGTGTATTACAAAGATGTGATTGTCAAAGTGCACAACGTAACATGTAAACATGTGAGTGAATGAGTGAGTGTTGTGAGGTCCATTTGAGATGTAGAGCCTCAACAATCGAGTATGAACCATGGGACTAGAGTGTGTCATAGGGTAGTGTGTTGCATTAGTTGTGTGAGAGATATGTGCGTTGTGTTGTGTTGTTTGTGCATGAGAGAAATATTTCATGAATGTGTTACTTTTGTAGGAGATTGATTCTGAAGGTGTCTATTGTGTTGTGTATTACAAATATGTTGAGTTTATAGTTGGTTGTGTTGATTGTGAAAACATTGAGTGTGTAACGTTGTGTGTTGAGATAAATGTATTGTGAACATGTTAGGCTTGTAATAGGTTGTGTTCTATGTGAAAGTGTCGAGTAGGTAGTGTGTGGTAGATATGTAGATCATGCAAGATGTGTGTGTCGATTGTACGCAAGATAGATGTGTCATATGATATAAGGGATGCATGTTGTGTGATTTAGGTGAGATATGTCATGAAAGCACTAAGTGTGAAGTATGTAGTAAATTTGTCAAGTCTGTTGTATGTTGTCTTGAAGTTGTGAAGAGAGAATGTGTTGCTTATTGTTGTGTTGAGTTTGTATTGATGAATAAGTGCAAGAAATATGTGTTTTTTTTTGTGTTGAGAATGTAGTATGTAATTTTGAATGCATGGTAGAAGGTGTCGGATGTGTGTTGATTGCGATGAATATGTGTGAGAAATAAGATGATGTGTAATGTAGTGTGTAGTGTTATGTGTAGTATGTTGTGTGGGAGGTTAATGTATATAAGATGCCCTCAGTAGTCAAGTGTAAACCATAGCACGAGAGTGTGTCACCGGGTAATTATGATACAAGAGTGTGTATCAAAATGTGTATGTTGTGTGTAAATATCTAAAAGCGAGGAGATGAGAAAATAAGATGCATGTCAGACAATTGGTCGATGATAGAAATTTTACCGCCCTCTGAATTTTTGAATTCTAATTTCCCTGGTGCTAGCTCTGATGATGGACCCTTCTGGTTCGGATCGGGAGTATTGCCCTTCTAACTTTAGGGGCCTGTCTCCCTGGCCTCCCCCCGAGACTTAGAAGAAAATTGTGGAGGGGTCGTCTTCTGCGGCCCCCTCGTATAAGTTGATGCCCACACTTTCTGATGGGGCCCTCTCTCTTCACATCCCTTCTTACATCACAAAGGTTATTGTTGCCTCCAGGGATCTATCCCTTGTCGATAAGCTGATGGGTCCCAGACCCCCCCTCGAAGACATAAAAAAATGGGCCCAACTGAAAAGGAACCCTTGTGGTGCGTTGGAAATAGCTGTGATGCCAAACGGATTTGTCCTCTTCTCCTTCAGCATGAAAGAAGACTTTGCTTGAGCTCTATTGGGTGGTCTGTGGTTCTTTGGCAAAAGAGGGTTCTATATCAAGAAAAGGTCTCTTGGATTCAACTTGCTTACTGAAACAATGACATAAGCTCTAATATGGATTCATCTTTCAGGCCTTCCTCTGGAGCTATGGCACCCTGCAGTTATTAAAGGTATTTCTCTATCTATGGGTTCTATAATCACAATAGACCAGGCCACTAAGGCCAAGACTAGATTCATCCATGCTCATTTCTGTGTCAACGCTGATGTAATTTTCCCTCTCCCGAAATCAATTGATCTCTTCTCTGATTTTTCAACCTGGTCTTAATCCATTGAATATGAATATATCCCACAAGCATGTTCAATCTGTAAAAGCATAGGACACAAAGCCTCTGGATGCCCCACTAAGCCTCAACCTAAACCCAAAACCCTGGTTACCTCTCCCAAAAAGAAAGGAAAATATATCCCTAAGATCATTCTTGAAGAGACCCCGACCATCCCCACATCTAACCCCTTTTCCCTCCTAGAAGAAGGAGAGATCACTGTCGACTCCAACTTGGCCCCCTCTCTCAACCCCCTGCCTCCCTTCTCCTTGGTCTATATTCCTAAGGAGGTCTCCCGTGCCTCCCCTTCCCCCTACCCCCTTGAGATCCCACCTCTGGTAGTTGCTACAGCCCCCCCCTCTCTGTCTTCCCACTCCCCTCCCTCCAACCTCCTCCTCTCCCTTCCCCCTCTCCTTGAGCTTGACACGGAGCTTCCCCATACTAACCCCACTTTCATTGGTTCTCCTTTCCTTCCCCTCTCTAGTACCCTGCTCTCCCCATCCACTTAATCCTCTGATGACAGTTTGAATCCCTGGACGACCTGAAGTAGTAGTAGGAAACCTGATATTGGATCTGAGAAAGTCTATGGGCGTACCCCGGGAAATGTAAAGCTACAACAAGAATCATCCCTGAATGTGGCCCAAGGAACACAGAGCACCATCTCCATGGTTGTGGGTAGCAAATCTAAATCTAAGAAATGAAGGTAATCTCATGGAATATTAGAGGGCTGAACTCTCTGCAAAAATAGAGAGTCCTCAAGGATATGAAATTTACCACTCTCCTGACATTATCATGCTTTAGGAAATCAAAGTCAAAATGGATGACCATCTCTTGAAAATTTGGCCGGCTGCTTCTTTTTCTTCTCAACTTGCAATAGGTAATTCGAGAGGCTTATTCACTCTCTAGGACCCCAAACAATTTGAAGGTGACTATCTTCTGTAACACCCCAATTTTCTGTGCACTCTCTTCCAGGAAGTAGATTTTGATGCTACCTAGATTACAATCAATGTTTATGCCCCAAACCTGGAATCATAGTGTGGAAGACTCTCACATGACATCTCAAATTTCATAAAAAACTGTGGAAATCTCCATATGCTTATTATGGGAGACTTCAATTGTACTTTATACCCCTCCAAAAAGCAAGGAGGAGCCCCGACTAATCCCAACAGCATGGAAGCTTTGGCTGAATTTATACGGGGGAAGACTCTTCTTGATATGGACCTTCATGGTACTTCCTTCACTTAGTCCAATCGTAGAGTGGGCAGAAATCACATACAAAACAAATTGGATAGAGCTTTAGGATCCTTGGATTGGATCTCCCTTACTCTGATTTCTTTCTCAGCTCCTTATCCCGAGCGACATCATACCACAACCCTTTAATCCCTTGTGCCAACAATAAGATGAACATAAAAAATCCTTCCTTCAGATTCGAGCTTGCCTGGCTAGAAAATAATCAACTGGACCCTCTTATTAAGATCTGGTGGGATATCAAAATTCAGTGCTCTGAAATGTTTAAGTTCTCCAACAAACTTAAGGAAATAAAAAATCAGCTTAAGATCTGGAAGAGCAATGTGTTTGGCAACATCAAAAATTGTAAGCAAAAGCTAACACAGGAAATTGCTAACATTTATGCTCTAATGGAGGTTAAATGAAGAACAAAACAACTCCATAAACAAGAAGGCATCTTTTCAGTGACTTCCATGATACCCTAAGGGAAGATGAGACCTATTGGAAGCAGAGATCTCAGGTGCTTTGGCTAGAGAAGGGAAACTGCAAAACCAAGTTCTTCCACATTATAGCCTCTAAGCACAAAAATAGGGATAAAATCAAAGAATTGCTTACTCCAGCAGGTAACACTTTAACCTCTGACACTGAGATTTCTAATGAATTAGTATCCTTTTATTCTAATCTCCTTCAGGAAGAGGACCCTCCCAATGAGCAAGCTATGTCCAAGATGCTCCAACACATTCCTAAATTAATCTTGGAGGACATGAACGACAATTTAACGAAACCCTTCTCTATGGAGGAAGTTCGTAAAGTAGTTTTCACTATGAAAGGTGACAAAGCCCGAGGCCCCGACGGCTTCCCTGCTACCTTTTTCCAAATCTTCTGGGAAATCATCAAACAATATCTTTACAAGGTGGTTAAGGAATTCCAGTCCAACAACACCCTCCTGAAAGAGTGGAATACCACCTTCATAGCTCTTGCTCCCAAAGCTCTTGGATCTAAATTGGTTTCCAATTTCAGGCCAATTAACCTCTACAACACCTCCTACAAAATCATCACCAAAATGTTAGCCACTCGGCTTAAGCCCTTGATGAATGACCTCATCACGAAGAATCAAAATGGTTTCATTAGTGGGTGCCTTATTCAAGGGGGTATCATCACCGTTCGTGAAGCCATCCACTCAGCCCATCACTTGAATTATATGGGGATGATCCTCAAATTAGACATGCAAAAATCATTCGAAAGAGTTAGTTGGACTTTTCTGATTCGAGTGCTAAAAAGTTATGGGTTTGACAACAGATGGTGCAATTGGATTTTATCTTGCATTGCTACCCCTTGCTTCTCGATCCTCATAAATGGCATCCTGATAGGAATTTTCAAAAATAGTAGAGGCATTCGATAGGGGGATCCTCTGTCTCCTTTCCTCTTCCTATTAATGGCAGACTCCCTCAACAGAGCTCTTGAGGCGGCCAAAAGTCACTCGGTCATTTTTGGAATCAAAATCACTTCCATCTCCCCTACTGTCACTCACAACCAATTTGCAGATGACACTCTACTTTTGAGTGCTGCTTCAGTGATTGAAGCTTGTGCCCTGAAAGAAATTTTAGAAGACTATTAACATGCCTCCCAACAATTGATTAACTTCATCAAAAGTAGTATCTCCTTCCTAAATACCGCGAGTCAAAATCAAAGAAGGATTGCTGACATATTTGGTTCTAAAATTGTGGACTTTCCCTCCTCCTATCTTGGCATTCCATTTTTCAAAGGCAAACAAACCAAGAATTAATGGAATCCTGTCATTGAGAGATACCAAAAAAAATGGCCGCTTGGAAAGGTGTAATTCTTAGTCAGGCTGGCAAACTTCAACTGGTCAAAGCTACTCTGCAGAGTTTACCTATCTACTTCATGTATCTTCTCAAAATGTCTCCCTTAGTGATTTCTACTGTTGAGGGAATCCAAAATAAATTTCTATGGTTAATAGTGGAGGCCAAAAAATGGATTCACCCGGTCTCTTGGAATGAAGTCTGTAAGGCAACCATTCTGGGGGGGCTTGGTATTATACAAATAGTTGATATGAATGTTGCTTTGTTGGCTAAAATTGGTTGGGAAGTTGCTTAAGGTAATCCAAACCAGGCTCAACTGATGAGATCTAAATACTTGATGCAAGATGAAGACTTTCTTCTCTCCTCCCCGCCCCGCAGCTTGACTATTTGGAACTCGGTTACTAGCTCTATTCCTCTTCTTCGTATTGGGACCAAGTGGAGGTTGGGTAATGACAGATCAATAGACTTCTAGTTAGACTAGTGGATAGGTGATAAAGCTCTGAGCCTCAACCCTATTTGGGAACCTATCAAAAGGAACCTCATCAATAGGCATGACAGGAAAGTTTCTGGCTATTGGAGAATTAAGAATTCAATCCCTTCTTGGCATATACCGGTTTGGATGGGCATCAGTGAACTTTAGAGTCAACTTTTGATTCATTTGAGATTTTCCCTTTCCTCCCTCTATATTCCTTTCTCCTTTGTTGCTGATGAACATATCTGGCCCCTCTCCCCCTATGGTTCCTTCACTGTTAAAGCTGCCTATAACACTAAGCCCCGGACCATTTCTGGCCCTCCCCTCTTCAAAATTTGGCCGAAAGAGTCTATTCCCAAAATTGGCTTCTTTACCCGGCTCTCCTTCATGAATGCTTTCCTCTCGGAAGAGAACTTAACGAGGAGAGGCTTCTCGCTTCCCACTCGTTGTGTTCTTTGTTGTAAAGCCTTGGAATCCTCCTCTCATCTCCTTCTTCACTACCCTTTTTCCCAAACTATCTGGAGTGGGATTTTGTCATGTTTTAGAGTTTTCTGGACCTTCCTAGATTCTTTTTATGACACCCTCATACAATGGTATTCCCCCTGCACTCACCCGTCCCTTTCCCTAGCTTGGAAACTCATCCTCCCCCATGGCCTATGGGGCATCTGGAAAGAGAGAAATAAGAGAATCTTCAAAGACCAATGTTGGGATCCAGAGAGGGTGGCTAGTCATATAGCTATTCTCTTCCAAGATTATCTCAATAGCTACCTATGGAAGAAATATCAGCAAAAAATTTAGTTATGTAATCAAAAGGACTGGTGTTAGTAGATGATGATCCTTCCCACAGCAAAACCCTCTTCCCAGGCTCGTTCTGATGTTAGGTGGCTCCCTCCTCCAATGGGTTGGCTGAAACTTAATATGGATGGTGCTTCTAAGGGTAACCCAAGGAAGTCAGGTGGGGGCGGGGGCGATCCTCCAAAATTCTGATGGTTCCCCTCAAGTTGCTATTACAACCAATTTTAACCTAGGTACCAATCACCATGCCGAAGCCTTAACTATCTTAAAAGGGCTAGAGATGAGTCTTAAACTTGGAAACGATTCCCTAATTGTGGAAAGTGACTCTCTCAATATTATAACTCTCCTCAAATTAGATAACCCAGATCAATGGAATATTAAAAACATTATTGCTGACATCCATCTCCTCCAAAGGAACTTTCAGCAGATCAAGTTCCAGCACATTCTTCGGGAAGGAAATAAGGTGGCGGATTGTTTGGCTAACATTGGTGTCCTCCTTGATTCTCAACAAATATGGTTGGATAATTTCCCTACCAATCTCCTTAAAATTACCCATAATGATTGCTCATTTTCTATTTAACACATGGAGTTAGAAGTTTGATCCTGATGTCAGCAAACCCGACAAAAAACACTCCATCCTCACTTCTGACGGCGGTAATGATTTCCACATTAATTTGAAGTGTTGCTCTATGTAGCCGAGCACGTGGGTTGAGTATTACTACACTCATGTGGATCTGGGTCTAAGATTCACCATTTCATATCATAATTATTTCCATTTCAAAAGGATGGATGACATGGAAGGCTCCCATAGGTATGTCAAACTTATTAAAGCTGAGTCACGGATCTTCACCTCAACTCACATTCATGATTTTCTAAACATGGGAGGGCAGTTCAAGTGAATTGAACCTACTTCTTACACCTATCTGTAGGAGGACCAAGCTGTTTAGAACATCCTTAGGGACAATGACATAACGACGTTCCTTGAAAGGATGTTTGGATACTCAGCATTGGTTTCGTATGGCACCCTGGCCACTTGGTCACGCGAAAAAGTCTAGATTGGCAACACCCGCTTCACCATCTCCACAAATGCCATCGCCTCTGTCACTGGTCTTCCTACCTCGGGGGCCGTATACTTCAAGAAACCTCTGCAGGTGGAGCTTCAAGATTTTATTGGAAAGGGGGAGAATCTGACAAAGAATCTCTATGGTTATATTTGGGAATCCCTCCTTCCTCCCCAGGATAGTCACCGAGGTGATCATGAGGTACTTCACCATTGATGGGCATTACAAGTTGGTCTACGATCCCCACTTCTTCATCCTCTCGCACTTATGTCAGGGGAAGAAAATTAACCTGTTTACTTTTCTTTTCCAATCACTTGAACACTCCATTAACATGGCTAGGGAGGGTGAAGAGCCATCTACATTAGGGCCTTCTGTACCTCCTTTTAAAATTTTCCACTTCCCCTATTGAATTGAACCTTTTTCCTCCTAAACATGGTCAGCTCTGCCGTACGCCCACCTCCTCCCCCATTCCATCCCTTGCTTCCCATCCCTCCTCCAGCCGTCACCGCTGCTGATAAGTTTCCTCTGACTCTGACTCCTATGTTGAAATATTGGGTCCCTCCTTCGCAGGTTTTGTTCCCCCTGTCTCCCCTAGTCAACCACCCTCCTTGAGCCAGACCAATATTGCTGACCTTGTGGCTTTGGTGGCACTCGTTGTTTCTTCTCCTACCTCTAGCTCAGAGCGCCTCTCAGATGCTCTACTAGGTCTTACTTAGTTGTATCCTGATTTCCCAGAGTTTGACCCAATTGGCTTGGATGTGGAGCTCAAGGAGGAGGGGCTTAACTTCCAACTGGATGCCGACAATATCATTATGGAGGATCGTGACACCAACTGTCAAGATGTGCAGATGGATGTTGTCCCTAATTGGAAAGACTCTGCATTTGACAACATTAAGAAGGCCGACATGGAATCTACTGCTGACATTGAGAACCATCTGGAAGACCGCCATGTCGAGTTGGTGACTTCCATCTTGGCCAAGCTACAACATTCCTTGTCAGTTCTCAAAGCCAGGGAAACCTTCACTGAAAACACCAAGGTGGCCATTACCAAAGACTACATTGAGCTGTTAACGCCAGCGGACCAACTTGCCAATGAGTTGGGTTCTATCCATGCCATGAATTATGTGATTGAGCTGAAAAAGCTCCTTTGATGTTATTCTTTCTGCTTTGGGCTTTGTTCTTTTGCTTGTTTTTTTGGAAATTTTCACGGGTTTTTTTTTCAATATGTAAGCTTCATAGTATAATCTAGCCACTAGGCTCCTTGTATAAGGTTGTGAGACCTTATAAAACCCTCATTTTACCCTCTTTCCAAAAAAAATAAGACACATGTCAATGCTAGGGGGGAGAAATAGATGTGATGCCCCCCCAAGTGTGTGATGATAAGAATGAGGTCATCATTGTCATGGTCAATGCTAAATGGTGAAGCATATGAAACTTGGTAAGTGATTGTATCAGGTTAGTTGAGTAAAGCACCGTTTAAGCATAAGTTGTATATGCGCATAGCATATGCCTCGTCAGTGAATGGAGGTAGTGGACAACCATGTGCATACCAACGAGTATGATTTGGAAAATAGCCCAGAAATCAATCATTGCAAATGAAAACATGACCAGATGGCATGGGGAATGATATATCAGTATGATCAGAGTCTAACATGCCCCTAATGTAATTAAGATAAAAATATTTGAGTGTAAGTGAAGAAGTGAGTAGAGCATGTGCAAGAAATACTGTGAGATAAAAGATGCAAAGACCATAGGCAATGACAATACAAACAAATCCATGGTACATAAGAGAATCATGAGGTGGAGGAAAGATGTTCTTCAATTGTAAACCCTAGCCGACTAAATCCACTCATGTGTGCACATAGATTCAGATGAAGTGGGATCAAATGGAATATGCTCCCAATAAGAGTCATTCATGAAAATTGTACATATGAATGGAGGACATGTTGATGAAGTTTTCTCATGAGGAAGGTGGAAGGAGATTGAATGACGTTTGATGTCTGGATAGGTTCCCAATAAAGAATCATGGTAATAGTAGAAGCAAGAGGAGGACATGTTGCAGATGAGACAATATCTAGCATACAATTAACACCTTTAAGTGGTGGTAAATGAGCCAAAGTATTCACGGGTCGTGGATTATTAGTAGTATCAAATCTTGGAGTAGGAATTGTAGTATTGGGATCATGGTTGCATAATATTTGAAATGGTTCATAATCACTGGGGACTATATATTCAACACCCTCATTTAAGAACTTGACACATCGATGCACAATAGAGGGTACACCTTGCATGTGGTGAAGCCATGGTCTACTAACTAAACAATTATAGGAAACTAGTAAGTCAATGACAAAGAAAATTGTATTAGTAGTGTTTGGACTGATAGTAATAGGAAAATTAATGTGGCCTATGCATGGATGAACAAAACCATCATAAACACGAAGAGAGATGGATGAAAGGATAACATAAGCAACAAAAATGTTGAATGGCCTCAATGAATGATAAAGTGCATAGATTAAGTTTAGATCCATTATCGATGATGGTTCACTTGACACCCACATTATTGATTCAAATCATTATGTATAAAGGGGGGTCATTGTCAAAGACAACAAGATTGACAACATGAGTAGAAAAAAAAGCAATGTGTTGAGAAAATGCATCTACGGATGTATTATACTATATTTGGATGAAGAACAGAAGGAATGCGAGTGGTAGTCACGAGTGTAATGATCTTACCTCTCAATTCAAGGTTGATGAGCAAGAAATCATGGATAAAAATATCCATGATGAGAAGATCCTTAAAAGAAAAGCAATAAAAGTATGAGGATCCTAAGAGTGTTTAGATCAAATCCGAGTTCACCAAAATGATTAAGCTAAATACGGATTTATGCTATAAAAATGCTTACTCTAATTGCTATTGTAGCAATAACTAATTAATCAATTAAGTACATAAAGTAATCTAAGCAAACTAAGCCATAAGATGTGAAACCCTTGTTGCAAAGAAGGGATAAAATGACTTAGTTGTTTCAAAAAGATCTCGAAGGTGCACAAAGCTAGAAAAATAGAAAATCTGAAGCACTGACTGTCGCACCGAAGCTCTAAAAATTGCAGATCTGGAGGAATAAGCTAGACAGGGGCGCCCAAAAAGGGGCAGGGGTGCCTGTAGGCACAAAATACCTATAGTAGGCACCCAGGACTGTGAAAAATACTCATAAAACCATCTTTTATAGGTTGTAAGGTGTTTTATGTCCTTTTCCTTTTGTTGCTATGAAGTCATACAGTGATTTTCGAGGTCGCTGTAAATCTGCAATGAAATAATGACCTATAAAACCCTCAAGAGTGCAACAAATCCTAAAAAGAAAAGAATGGAAATGAGGGATCAGATTGTTCTCAACTATCAAACAAGTGATCTTACAACTGAACATTGCACTAAATTTCAGACCCAATGTAGTTTTATGTGCGAGTATGTGAAATTGTTCCCTAGGTGGCTCTTGTGTGTGTCACACTTGATAGCGAGAAAGTAGCTAGATGTAAAAGATGTAAATAGATGTGTGCATGGAATAGAATATACTCCCCCCTTTGAAGTGTATGCATAATGATGTGGCCCCTTTCCCTTGAATGGATGCTTGAATGCACTTAAATAGTGTTTGGATGTAACCTTGGGTGGTGATAGCTAATGCTTAGTGTTTGGTCCTTTATTATGGTCACATAACTTTATATTTATATGATTCCGTTGCTTGAAGTTTCTTAATCAACCCCGAAAAGGCAAAACACAAAAAGGGTAAGATTCTCAAATGGCTATAAAGGACCCAAAAGATGTGAGTAAAGTATAAAGAGGTCAGGGGGCTCAGAGGGGATGGGGGTGCCTAACGCTAGCATCCTAGTTGGGTGTTGGTTTCTAGGGTGAGAAATGTTGAGGTATGAAAAGATAGGCTGAGCTAAAAGGGGTGCAAGACCAAAAGTTGAAATAGAAATAATACAAAGATGGCCAAATACATGGGTTAATTAATAATTTTCTTACTTGGGAATCATATAAAAAGTAGTATGTAATCAGGACTAGATAATTACCCAAAGTGTGTGATTTTGTGACTACAAAAAGTCTATCAGTTCAATAATAAGGAGTGTTGTTCATGTAAGTAGCTATGCATATAAGAAGGTTCAAGAACTATCATGAAGCCATGTTGATATAGATGAAAGCTTTGAAGGTTTGATGACAACTAAGTATAGGTCAACACGTGGAGTTTGATATTGAGAAGTGCTCCATTTGGCATAAGTAAGGAAGCCTTGAAGGCTTGGTCAAAACAGAGGCATATGATCTTAGTAGGTTTGTGACAGTCAAATAAGGATTAAAATCATTATGATAAATTGAAACAATTAAAGAATGTGTTGTATCAAAGTGTAGATCAAGAATTTCGCGCTTGTTACCTGTCCAAGTTAATGCACCAAACTAAACACAAAAACCCTGAAAAACTCCAATGAAATCGATACCTGATGGACAAGATCCAAAGATGTAGAAGGATAAGGAGGTCGATGTAGATAAGACGGGCGCACACAAGCAATTCGCACAATAGATCCGAGTAACCTGCAAGACACCGATGCTTGACAGAAAAAGACCACGTTAAAAGGTATTTAGGTGGACTGCTCGAGAAGCGGGTCCGGGAAGCGATAAGCTTCCTTGGCGGATGTCAGTCCACGTTTTCAATTAAGTGAAGAAGCATACATGATAAAAGATGTACATAAGGACTAGATTTTCTGATTACAGTAATGAAACAGAATCTAAATAGCAGACAGAAAACTACAGAAAACAGGAAACTATGAAATAAAGTTGGATTTGTGTTACCTGTGTCCTTTTACCTGTTTGCAGGATGATCGGCATCGATTATGTAGAATCGGCGTCGACTGATGTGATCGGCGTCGGTTATGAAAAATCGGCATCGACTGAATAAGATCGGCGTCGACTGGGGACAGTGCGAAAAGATTTGGAAATCGAAAAGTGAAGGCCAGATCGTCAATGTCTGCTGGATGTGCCGAAGTCGGTGAGATACTGGAATAGAGTCACCAGAAGATCGATGGACATGTGCGATGTTGATGTGATAGGAGCAGAATAACGGTGCTTCTCTCAGGGATTGATTCGGACAGGATCCGCTCTCATTCGATACACTTGATGCTAAAAGATCTCTCTTTCTTGCAACCTGTGTCTCTTTCGCGATCTGTCTCTTTCTCTCTCTCTGTTCATGCGTGTGTTCTTCCTCCTTTTTTTGTCCCTAGAACTGATTTTTGGGCTTCTACTTATAATCGGCGCTGCTCCTAAAAAATTGGCACCGACCGTACCAGTCGGTGCCGATCACGGAATAGACTCCCGAGATGGCCAAAATGAATGATTTCTAGAAAGATAAGAGTTACCCCAAATACAGGAAATATCCCGCTTGGGGAAGAGGAAAAACAGGGGTGATACATAGATAGAATAACTTTGGGGTAGATAAGTGGTTAAGATACATGTGAAGAGGCGTAATTAAATAGTTAATATTTAATTACTCACGGGTAAGATACAATGGGGTGAATTAAACTTAGAATAGGTGTTTTAAATCACAAATTAGATAATATCCCAAGGGGATAGTGGTGACATAAACGTGCCCCAGGTTATCTGAGCAGGTAAACGAATGTGAGGGACACTAAATTGAGTAACCAATTTTAAGTGTCTACATTTTACCCCTTTTTGTCAAGTAACTTGCGATAAGCAAGGTTATGAGACAAAAACAAGGAGATGGAAGAAGTGAAGAAAAAGTGATGATGTGATCCCCCTCAAACTAGGGATGGGATGGGTGATAGAACATATGATCCCAAGTTTGAAAGAGGTAGATGAAAATGCAGGATGCCCCAGTCGGATGTCTGGAGTAGATCTGATCATTGATGACGCATAAAAATAAATAAAAAGGCAGCAACCTAAGGAACTCATATTGGTAGGGCAAACTAGACGGTCTCCTCATGAGACGACGTTAGTGCCTACAGACCCATGAGTGTAAGGAGGGCTGCAAAATAGTACGAGTGTCCCACGCAAAGGGAACAAAATCGAAATGAATTGTAATATCGATAAGATGTGCCGAAAGACAATATTCAGCGCACAATAATGATCAGATGGATGAATAAGCCAAGCATCAACACTATGGCAAACAGATATGGAAAATCGGCGGCGATCACAGTAATCGGCGATGACCAAGATAAACGGCGTCAATCAAAAAAATCGGCGCCGACCAATCGTAGCGCATATAAATATGCGAACAGAAAACGTAAACGATTTATTTTCATCGTGACGATTGATTCAGAGAGAGTCAGAATTTGGATTTGAGCGCCATAGAAGTCTCTGGAAGCGGTCAGAAGCGCAGGAGGACACGACCTGGGGTAAGTGGTTCTTGAACCGTTGTATTTCATTTTTTTTTTTTGTGTTTGATTTTTTTTTTTGTGGGAGGCCAGGGTCTGATTTATGTCCAGACAGCCAATCGGCGTCGATTGGTATAATCGGCGTCGATTGTTGTTTGAGCGGCGTCGACTAGAAATAAACAACGCCGATTTTATTAAATCGACGCCAATTGGTCTAGATAAAATTTTTGTTTTTGTTTTGGATGTTCTGATTTGGGTAAATACGAGACTAACATTGCTCTTGCTGTCGTGGGTGCAGGCACGAGAGGCTCTACACATGAGGGATGCTATTCCCGAGTTACTAGAGACTATTCTCCCTGATGTGACTGATGCAGATTGGCGGCATTTAGAGTTAGCCGGGCTCGGGGGCTTTAGATACTACAGACGAGTGCCGCGAGATGTAGAGTTGATGCGGGCACTAGTGCGACGGTGGGATAGCCATACGTGCACTTTTTGGTTCAGGACGGGTGAGATGACCATCACCCATGAGGATATATATAGGATTTTGAGACTACCGATCACTGGGGACCCGATCGAGATTACACCGCGAGAGCAGCAGCAGAGGGCCCTAGTTCGATTATATAGAGATAGGGTAGATGATTCAGAGATAGTGTCTGGGGCAGTGCGGATAGCCTCACAGTATAGACAGGATAGCCCCCAGAGCAGATGGATAGTTCTGATTCAGATGGCGATATCCTATTTTTCTCTACCAGATTCAGGAGGTGGGAGATTCCCACTATTATTATTAGACTGCGTTTGCGACATTCTACAGTTCAGGCAGGTATTTGCCTTTGCTGATGCCTTGATAGCTCAGATATATTACGAGCTATAGATGTACACCACCAGCCGGAGGACAGGTATTGATGTCAGTTTTGTGCTCCATTGCTGGGCATATGAGCATATAGCGGTGATCAGGCCATCCGGGCTTCCTTGGATGCCAGCAGCAGTGGGAGGTATTGATTATGGATTCCGGCGATGGCGGGCTGACATGGCCGCTGGGGATACAGGGAGATCGGCCGATTGGTACACTGAGCGTTTCAGGACGCTGACACCGGATCAGGTCATCTGGAGGCCATATCGGGTATTTCCGACATGGGCTGGTCAGGATGCTCACTTGGTGGCATTGAGGCGGAGCAGGGTGGTTAGGGGCCGCAGGCCTGATATGTGGGAGTGAGTCCTGTTTGTGCGAGTATTGAGACAGTTCGGCCTAGTGCAGAGAGTGCCGACCACTTACACGCCTTATAGGTGAGATAGCAGGGAGACTGATCTGCCGATTTTGATCCCGGCAGATCCATTGAGAGAGGCCCCACCCTCCACAGACAGCGATGATGACGCAGGGGTAGATGAGGGTTATGCAGCATGGTATGATACAGAGCTACCACGACATCTCCCGGCATCTATAGATGCCGACGAGGAGGACATAGCTACGATGCTGGATAGACTAGAGGGAGAGCATGCCACCTTGACACAGACACATCAGGTAGCTCTTGAGGAGATCAGGGCTCTGACAGAGGAGAGGGATGCCCTAATTTTGGAGAGAGACACCACTCGCCAGGAGCGAGATACAGCGATCCAGCAGAGGGATCGCTATTATCGACATAGGGAGGCCCTCAGGGCCAAATATGGGGAGACAGGTACCATGTCGGAGTCTGGTACATAGGGTACGACCCTAGGAGGAGCACCACCAGCAGCGCCAGCAGCCCCAGCAACACCAGCAGCACCATTACGAGCACCGGGTACCGTGAGCTTGAGCACATATCAGTCTCTCCTCGCTGAGGTGAGATACTATGAGGATGCCTTAGCGCAGCATGCCCCAGATGTGCCTCGGTACGGGGCGAGGAGGAGATCAGCGACAGCCACAGCGAGCGGGGCCTCAGGTGGAGGGAGCACCGGGAGAGACCGAGGTGGGCAGAGACCTCCAGCAGTAGGTGCGTCTAGCTCGATAGGCGGCGGCCAGGAGAGACAGCCTGGTCCAGAGGAGGGTGGAGGAGATAGTGTCCTCCATGCATCGGATTTTACTATATAGGGATTGATAGATTTTGTATCCGTGTAGCGATGTAGCCTCGATTGGAAGGCACTGTATAGATGGCTTGATTGGAAGCCTCCCATTTTTGTTGTACAGACACACATGTATATATAGATTCATCATTTCATTTGTCATATAATTGTTCTCATGCATTTGATTTTGATATACATGGATAGATGTAGCGTAATTGTGATGGATATAGATATAGACTGATAGATGATGAATAGATGTGATTGGATAGATATAGACTGATAGAGGATAGAAATGGATGTGATTTGATATGATATATGATATAGATTTTGATGAAAAAGATAGTGATTTGATGATTTGATGTGACTTGGATGTACAAGTGGATATAATTTTGATGAAAAATAGAGATAGATAGATGTAATGTAACTTGGATGTACATATTTTTCGATATTTCGATGGATAGATAGATAGATGTGATTGATGTATGGATTTTATTTTGATGAAAAATGGATATAGTTAGATGCACCAGTTTTTAGATATTTTGATGGATAGATGGATAGATGTGATTGATGTACTCGGCATGTTTGAGATGTTAATTTAATTTTGATGAAAATAGATAGCCAGATCCACATGTGTTGATAATACATGCTTTGATAGATAAGATGGAATTAGATAGAAGGTAAATTTTGATTGAATTAACATGTGAAATGTCAATTTGACTGGATGAAAAACAAAGAATAATGGGGAATACTCTTTGCGAGAGCCAAGGAAGTAATGAAAACGACCTTGACTAGAAACAAAGAAAATATACCCGGATAAGAAAGAAAATGATAAGTTGGACTCCCATTTGACCATAGATAGAATCTGGATAGGAAATCCCAATATCATGCATGTAAGGCCCTATATGAGGTTAAAATAAACCTGACACTAACTAGCCACAAAACAGATTTAGGAGGGAAACGAACGGAGCAGTAAGTAAGTATCTTTGTCGGAATTTACAAGGGACAGAATACATGTCCATACTGGGAAAATAGGATTCTCCATATGATCGACAAAAGGTCCTAAATCTCAGCTTCATGATTTTGGCAGAAAAGCAAACTGATCAATGCGGGAAGTTTGCTTGATATGGAAAGACTGATCAATACGGGAAGTCTTTCAGTGATGCTAAAAAGTGTATAAACTGACTGAAAGGCTGATCAATTGCAAGAAGCCTTGAATATTTCTTTGAGAAACAGCCGTCCTTCAAGGGAGCGGTCTGTATTTTGAATTTTAATGATAGCCATCCTTCGAGGGTATGGATGATAGCCATCCTTCAAGGGCGATGGTCTATATTTTTCTTTTTGATTCATTTGATAATGTATGGATAGCTGTCCTTCAAGGGATCAGTCTATCTTTTTGGATAGCATCTTTCTTCTTTTTTTTTCTTTTTTTTTGGAAATCCTTTTTGGAAGAAGCTAAGTTTAGACCTAGATAGATCAGATGGAGGGGAAGAGAACATAAAATAACATGCACTCATGCCCCGAGTAGATCCGATTAAGATAAGCACTTGGGACAGATGAAGTGGTGATTAAGGTATTCCTACCATGAGGAGGAACATATCCAAAAGAAACATGCAATGAGTAGGGCCGCGATACTCATATTTAAGGTAAAGAGAGGCAATAGGCGGAGAACCACATAATTTCGAATCACCATGAAAGTATATGACTGGTTGTGTAGACGGATGAAAGATCTGTCTTGCGACTAGATTTGTGTAAGATAGATTTTAACAGTAGAAGGGCCGTAGATGCAAGGCATTAAGAGGTTCCACTTCAGGTATACCATCCATGGAAGATAAACGATAAGCCCCAGATCCATATTTATGGGTGATAATGTATGGGCCCATCCAGTTGGGAGCAAACTTACCACGTTGACTTCTTTCGAGTGTAGTGACATTTTGATTTTCTTTAAGAACAAGATCACCAATTTTGAAGTCACGGTGCTGCAAGTGCTTGTTATAAGCACGTTTGACATGCTCAAGATAGACTTGATGATGTTCAAGAGCGTTGAGACGCCGCTCATCTAATAATTCAAGTTGTGCTAGACTGATTTTGACGATAGTCCTCATCGGAGACAAATTCTCTAAGAGAAACACGGAGAGATGGGATTTGGACTTCCAAAGGAAGAACAGCCTCAGACCCATAGACGAGAGAGAAGGGAGTAGCACCAGTAGGAGTACGAATGCTAGTCTGATAAGCCTAGAGAGCAAAAGGGATATGTAAATGCCAATCCCTACCAGCTCGACTAGTTACCTTTGCGAGGATATTACGCAAAGTTTTATTGGAAGCTTCGGCCTGACCATTAGCTTGAGGATAGTATGGAGAAGAAAAACTGAGTTTGATATTGAAAGCGTTGCAGAGGTTCTGCAAATCAACGTTCTTGAAAGACTTACCGTTATCTGTGATGAGTTTGTGTGGGACACCAAAGCGACAAATGATGTGCTGATAGACAAAATCAACTATGGGTTTAGCTTTTGTTGAAGAAAGAGGGATAGCTTCCACCCACTTAGTAAAGTACTCAGTGGTAGTAATGATAGAATGATGACGCTGTGAAGAACGGGGATTGATGAGACCAATAAGATCAAGACCCCATTGCGAAAAAGGCCACAAATCTGCTGTAGGTTGTAAAGCTTGACTAGGGATGTGTGTGAGATTGGAATGTTGTTGACACTTGACGCATTTCTTAGTGTATTCACAACAATCTCGATTAAGAGAAGGCCAATAATATCCCAAACGTAAGATGCGTTTAGCTACAGCTAAGCCACTAAAATGTCCACCACAGATACCGTCATGGACCTCCTGGATAGCTTTAGATGATTCATGGGTTTTGAGGCACCGAAGCAAAATACCATCAAAGCCACGTTTGTAAAGAATCCCGCCTAGAATAGTATAGCGATTAGCGCGTTGGATAAAAGATCTTCTACCATTGGAAGTCAGATCTGGAGGAAGCACCGAATGAGATAGATAATCAACAATCTGTTGATACCACTCATCCTGAGTATGGGTTGTGACAGCATGGATTGAAGTTAGTTGCCTAAGATGAGATGGTTGATCTAATCGTTGTACAGCCACATAAAGTCGCGAGTCTTCGGTAAAAGGTGGGATAAGTGAGGCTAACGAAGCCATTGTATCTGCGAATCGATTTGCAGTGCGAGGAATAGCTTGGATAGTGAATTTATCGAAAGATTGGAGTTGAGCAAGAACGATGTCACGATATTTTTGAAGGATATCATTCTTGCATTGATAGACACCCGTGACTTGATTAACGATGAGTTCAGAATCACCAAAGATGTCAATATGACGAGCGCCGAGATTAATGGCATTTTGAAGACCCAAGACAAGAGCTTCATATTCAGCCATATTATTGGTGCACTCAAAGTTCAATTTGTGTGCGACTGGGATAGGCGTACCCCAAGGAGGAATCATCACGAAACCCGCACCTCCCCCTTGCTGGCATTTGGATCCATCAAAGAAGAGCTTTATTTTAAATGGAGACAGACCAAAATCAATTTGTTGGATATATTCATCGGGGAATTGAGCAAGGGGGTTTTGAGTGTCTGGAAGAGGAGCATCAGCTAATTGATCTGCAATAACCTGACCCTTGATAGACTTTTGCGGGATAAACTCGAGGTCAAATTCTGTCATAAGCATGAGCCAACGAGTGATACGATCATTGTGATAAGGTTTTGCATGAATTGTCTTGAGTGGGTTGACACTTGTGACGATGTAAGTTTTGTGATTAAGGAGGTAATGACGAAGCTTAGAAGTTGCGAAGAAGAGAGCACAACACAGCTTTTCAGCTTCGGAGTAACGTGTTTCATACTCATGGAGGGTGCGACTGATGTAATAGACAGCTTGTTCTTTACCGCAAGTGTCCCGATGCGAGATCATGGCTCCCAGAGCATGGTCAGTCACAGAGATATAAAGATAGAAAGGCTCCCCCTCGCGTGGAGGTGTAAGCACAGGTGGAGAAAGAAGATAAGCTTTGAGATCATCAAAGGCCTTTTGGCAATGTTCATCCCATTCAAAATGAACATTCTTACGGAGGAGATGGTGAAAAGGTTGACAACGGTCCGACAATTGTGAGATAAAACGACGCACTGATTGAAGACGTCCTTGGAGACTGCGGAGTTGCTTTAAGTTAGAAGGGGGAGGCATCTCAAGGATAGCTTTTATTTTTGCGGGGTCCACTTCAATACCCCTAATGGAAATGATAAAACCTAAAAGTTTACCAGTGAGAACGCCAAACACACACTTAGATGGATTTAGACGAAGACAAAAGCGGATAAGCCTTTCAAAGAGAGGTGCAAGGATGAAAAGATGATCCTGACGACGTTTGGATTTACCGAGGAGATCGTCAACGTAATCTTCCACAGTTTTGTGTAAGAGATCATGGAAGATGTAGGTCATTGCTCGCTGATAGGTTGCTCCTGCGTTCTTAAGACCGAAAGGCATGACGCGATAACAAAAGGTCCCCCAAGGAGTTATGAAAGAAGTCTTATGTTGGTCTTCTGGTGTGATGAGAATTTGATTATATCCAGAGAAACCATCCATAAGAGAAAGCATCTCATGACCCGCAGTTAAATCCACGAGTTGGTCGATATTAGGTAAAGGAAAATCATCTTTTGGGCAAGCAAGATTAAGATCCCGGAAGTCGGTACAAATTCAAATTTTCCTAGTAGCTTTAGTTACTGGTACTACATTGGAAACCCATTGTGGATAATCGATGGGTTGGATGAAGTTAGCCGAGAGCAAGCGCTGTAACTCTTCTTTAACAAGAAGGGCTACTCTAGGGTGCATTTTACGTAATTTTTGTTTAACTGGTTTGATGTTGGGAAGAGTAACGATATTGTGGACCACAATATCGGGATCGAGTCCTGGCATATCCTCATATGACCAAGCAAAGGCTTGACGATGTTTGGAAAGAAAAGTGGTAAAATCTCCTAACTCCTGTGGATTAAGGGATTGGCCGACCTTAATGATGCGAGGGTCTTCAGAAGTCCCTATATTAAGGTCGACAGTGGCTTCGTTGAGAAGCGTAGACGTGTCAGAAGGAATAGTCTTGGGAAGATATGAATCCTCTGCCCCCAGATAGGTGAGGACAGAATCATCATCCGCACAGTGGATAGTGTTGATAGTAGGAGAGTCGTCTCCAACTATTTCAGGGAAGATTAACGGTATGGAAGCGGACCTGTTGTTAGTCTTATAGGCTAGCGGCCCTAAGGAAATGGTATTGATAAAAAAAAAAAGTTAGGTGGGATGGAAATGTCATCGTCCACATCGAGTGATGCTTCTGACTTAGCGGGAGAAGATGGTTCCTCAATAGGAAGAGGCTCATCGAGAATAGTGACGGTGGCTTTTGAAAGAGGTTTAAATCCTAAACCAAATTTTTGATGTGGCATGAGAGTAGGAATGGATGTGAGGTCATGCACACCTTGTTCATATTTTCCCAGGCCAAAACCCTTCCACGCGCATCGATATAAATAAGTTTTCGCAAACGTGGGATTCTGTAGATAATCGAACCCTGTTAAGTAAGGTTTGGTCCTAGGAGGAGAATCTGGGTGATAGTGAGGCGTATCAAGACCACCGTAGATGAAATTAGTCTGTTGATTGGGCAGACCAATGGTGACGATGCGACCGAGACCTGGTTGATATTCAGGTTGTTTGTCTGGTCTACCATACTCACTAGGTTTGAGATGGGCGTCGAAAGAAAAGAGAGGAAGCTCTCCCAGTGAGAAACGCTGCAATGTCTCTTCTAGATTTTGTAAATCCGGTAGTTTGGTTGCAGGTATGGAAGAAGATGAGGCCCCGTCAGGAGAACAGGCATTTTCCTTTAGAGGGGCAGACCTTGTGGTCATGTCGCATTGTGCGGAAGGAAAAGGATCTCCTGGATGAGTATATATTTTGCCCTCATATTGATATTTTAAGCATCGATGGAGGGTGGATGGGACACAATGCATCGCGTGAATCCAGGAGCGTCCGAGGATCATATTATAGTGGAATTTTCCTTCGACAATGTAGAAGAGTTCGTGAAGCAGCTTCTTACCTACTCGAATGGGTAAGACCACAGTTCCTAAAGTAACTGCTAGCTGATCGTTAAATGATCGAAGGGCGAAAGGCGGGGGTGACACTACGTTCTTTGGTAACTTAAGTTGCTCGAATGTGTGTGAGGAGATGACGTTGAGTGCAGCTCCACTGTCGATCATAACGCGTTTTAATGTAGTGTTGTCGATTTGGACTGTGATAAAGAGGGGAGCCTCCAAATCCTCTGAAGAAAGAGGAGGAATTTCTGAATCTTCAAAAGAAATGGCGGTTGATGGTCTATTCAAACCAACAACCAACTCGAAGGGTTGGGGCTCATCTGAATTCACCGCGATGTGACGCAGATTATCAATCAGAGCCTGGCGATGTTGTGGAGAGGATTGAATGAGGTCAAAAAGAGACATTTTGACCGGAGCCTGGGTGAGTTGTTTCATAACACTCTCCTCAACTGACACGGGAATTTGAGCCCGAGGTGCAGCACGAATAGAGACCCGAGGTCGTGGGGCTAATGAGGAAGGAGGAACTCCTTCGGGGGCTGCAGAAATGACAACCCGTGGTCGAGATGTTGTAGATGAAGATGGATTATCATAGTGTTGGGTTCTAGTGGCGATATGGATTGTGTCAATTTGAGAAGGTGGAAGATCAATTGGAGTGGAATCACTAGAGGTCTGAGTGGATCGTTGGGGCTCAGATGGAGCTAAGATGACAGGAGATACTTGTTTCTCCTCCTCCAGCAAAAGATCACTTTCTTCCAAAAGGTTGTTGACGACAGATTGAAGAGCTTTACATCCCTCAGTATCATGACCCGGGGTACGATGGTAAGCACAAATCAGATCAGAGTTAAACCAGGTAGGTTTAACTCCTTTAGGGTTATAGGGTTTAATCGGAGGAAGAGATATGGATGAAGATTGGATAAGTTGGCGAAGGATTTCGGTGTAGAACCCGGTAGACGAAGATGAGGACAGAGGTGATGAAGGCGCCTCTTTTACTTTAACAGACTGCCGAGGTAAAAGAACCTACATGTTAGGTTTGACAGTCCTTTTAGGGATCATCTTATTTTTTTGGACATCTGGAGGAGCAGTCTTGGGCACTTGAGATGGAAGTAAGTGAGACATGATTGATTTTGGTGGAGGGGGAGCCCCTAAAATAGATTTTGAAGATGATGGAGATGTGACAGGTGTTGTGGTCTTCTGAGGTAAAGGAGGCTGTTTAGTCGAAACTGCTGATGATTTAGATAATGTCGATTTAGATGAGGAAGAAGCTCCCAAAGTAGGCGTAATCGGAGGAACATAGGGCGCCCTGGCTTTTGGTAATGAAGATGATGATCCTGATAGAAGAGGTGACGTCCTTTTAGTAGGTAAGTCCACTTTTCGGGGTGTTGGTGAAGAATGTGTTGTAGAAGAAGATGATGGTTTCGATAAATGTGTAGAAGAAGATGCCTTCTCAGCGGGACAAATCCAATCTTTTATGGGGCGTAGAGAGAGATTTTTGTGGGAGAGCACCAAGGGTCTTGATGGTTCGAAATATGGGCTTTCCTTTTTCAGGGATGGTGACAACTTCAACGGCATAAGGTGATTGCAACCTTTTCGGGGGAAGCAAGTGGGGAGGTACTGATGGCACAACGTTAGATTTTGGTTGTCTCGGTTTAAGTTCAGGAACCGAGTGTATAGGTGTTGGTGCTACTTCTTTTGATTTTCCTTTAATGGGCGAAGCAGCATTAGTGATGGAAGAAGTGAGTGATGAAGAAGCAGTTCCTTGCGAAGGGACTACTTCTGGTGTAGTAATTATGGGTGAAACTACTGTAGGAAAAGAGACAGGAAGAGTCAAAATCGAAGACGCTTCCATCGGAGTTGGCACAATTATAGGTACGTTCACCAGGGGCATAGTTGCAGCGAGAATGGGAGAAACAAAAGTAGATGTATCTGCAGTGGAAACTCGAAGGGATGTAATTGCCTCGAGCATTGAAAGAATGTTTGACGATGAGACAGATGAGGATGACACTGTCTCGGGTATGGATGGAAGGTCAGACAAAGGAGCAGAGAGAGATGAACCCGTATCTAGCAATGTAGGAATATTCAAAGATGGGATATCTGAAGATGGTGGAATTCCAGTGATTGACGAAGTGGAAGGAGGTTCTGATTCGGTCGATGTGTTCGCAGATGGCTTGGTTTCAGAAGAAGATTCTTCAGTAGAGATGAAGTTGATAGTATGAGTGTTTGGTTTTTGAGACTCTGAAGCATTATGGTTCGGGGAATGATTAGGAAAAGGTTGTTTAAAAACATCCAGTGCCTGATTTGGGGGAGCATTTGGGTTATCCAGAATGAGCTCGCCTTTATCAATGAATTTCTGGACAAGATTTTTGAAAGTCTGACATCGTTCGATGTCATGACCTTTGGTTCTATGATAATGACAGAAATCATTTTCCCTATACCAGAATGGACGTTCTTGGCTTTCATCAATATTCCTAATGGGGGGAAGTTCGATCATGTGAACTTCCAACATTTTCTCTAAGATAGAGGCATATGATTCCCCCAATGAAGCGAAGGATCGAGATGATGAAGTCCCTTTTCGAGAAGATGAGGAGTCTCTCCGTGGTGTTTGATTAGAAGTATTATCGGCTCGTGATGTTTTTAATACGATAGCGTTGGTGGATCCCTGATTCTTGTCTTTAGAAGGGGAAGAATTTGGTTTGGTAAACCGAGAAAAATCTGGTTTAGATTTAGAGCGAAGTTTTAGCTTCCCTTGTTCAATGGCGCGAGATTCAAGTTTGCGTGCCATCGTAAAGGCTTCTTCAAAGGTGTGAAAAGTCTGGATCCTTAAAGTGGAAGAAATGTGATTAGCACAAGATCGAGTAAACAACTTGATCTGTTGGGATTGAGGAAGGGAGAAAGACAATTGGTTGATTATCCCTCTCCAACGAGCGACAAAGTCTGTAATAGACTCATCATCGAATTGACGAATGTTATAAAGATCTGTAATCGAGATCTTATGCGTGATATTTATTGAAAAGTTTTCAACAAACATCTGGGCCAATTGAGAGAAAGAAAACAAGGAATGTTGAGGAATGTTATTGTACCAGTCTAAAGCAGGACCTGCTAGAGACATAGGAAAAGTACGGAGCATAAGCTCCTGATCCTGGACTATGAGGTAGCAAGCATGTTTGAATGCTCGCAAATGTTGTTGAGGGTCCTCTCGACTATGAAATTTTGAAAATTTAGGAAGTTCCCATTGGGGAGGATAAGGCTTAAAAGCCACTGAGGGATGAATGGGTTCATTACACACTTCTTCAAAGGAGTATGAAGGACGAGCCCCTTTTGTGGAGGCTTCCAAGTCTGTGATTTTCTTGAAAAGAATTTGAACCACGTCAGATTGAGGAGGAGGCACACTGGCATGTCCTACATAAGAAGCAAATGGTGGATGTTGTTGAGGTGTCAACGGGGGATTCATCTGTTGATTGATAGGATGATAAGAGGAGTAACCAGGGGTTCTGGGTGACACCTGGTGGGGTATTTGTTGTGAAGTAGCTTGTGTATAGGTAGGCTGTGGGATAATAAGTGGTTGAGAAAATGAAGGTTGGATGACGGATGGAGCCTGTGATTGGTGGACTCCTATGCTTGTTGATTGAATCGGGACAGATTGAGGAACATGAGTGCTGGTTTGATTGGACATATTGGGGAACAAGACCTGAAAGAGGCTTTCTACTACCGGATTAGGCATTAAGGGTGCTGATGCTAGAGGATGGGTGAAGGTCACTATTGCTGGAACATTGGAAGAAAGACCCACTGGAGGACGAGAAGCAGGAACCAACTAACTATTCGGAGGGGGTTGGCTCATGAAGGGGTACTGACCTTGGGACACGATGGAGGGCATAGATGAATTAACAGCAATATGCGGGTGCGCAGATGCACTCATTATAGCCAGGGCAGAGGACCTTTCAGAAGTAGGTTGTGGAATATTCGAGGTAACTGCAGTGTTAGGAATAGGTAAGACTATTTGAGAACTAGTCAATATGGTCGGTGGAAGAGAAAAAGGAGGCACAGGGGCCTCGCCCTTCTCTGTGGCTCGAGGCGAGAGAGATGATGTTAACTGTTCTACCAAGGCCTGGGATGGTTCACGAGAATAATCGTACACTTGCTGGATTGGTGGTCCTTGATCAGATATTTGAATAGACTTGTGTACTAGGTAGTCCATGAGGGCTACCGGATTGCGATCGAGGAGACGCCTGAAATTCAGGATCCCCACGCGGAACATACTCTGAGTCAGAAGTAGATGATATTTCTGAAGGACTAGGGGAAGCTGGACGTGATGGGGTTGCTTTGGCTTGATAGAAAGGATTATATGACCAAGATGGGGAACCAACTAACAGCGGTCCCGAGGAAGATTTGGGGGGTGCCGAAACATCCACACTAGTGGTAATCTCAGAAGAAGAAGGGGCCAGTTGAGCCATTCTTCTAGATTGTAACCGAGTGATGACCGTCATAAACACGCAGAAAAGAAGATTGACCTAACTAATGCACAGACAATTCAAGCAGCGCAGGTGATTATCTCCTTTAAGTTTTGATGCTTTTAAGAAAGAAAATATTAGGGAAGGCTTTTTAGAACAGGAACTACTCAGATAGCCAAACTAAGGATGGTTTGGGGAATGTTTGGTGAGGAGTCCCGAAGGCACTTCAGTAAAAGACCGGTACGTGGCTTGATATAGGGGCCTACCCCCGCACTTCACACACCGCTGCGATAAGGGAGTCGGGTGCTTTGCCAATATATACCAGAACTTCCGTGAATTTATAGCGCGGCCCGAGTACCGCGTAGGCTCTTCCTCTTGGATGTCACTTCCAAGTAGGCGAGGCCAGGGAAGGAATTTTTGTTTAAATGCTTTATACCTAGTGATTTTGGCTTTGTGTGCAAGGGTGAAAAATAAAAATCAAATAGTGTCACTACCGATTTTGATTAATTTTCTAGCCTAATTAAAACTAGGTGAGAAACATGCAGCAGCAATGACAAAGAAAAGGTTCTTTTTAAGCACTTAAAAATGAAGTGTTTGATTTCGATGAAGACAAGTCAAACAGATTCTTTCCCAAATGCGATTAAATTCTTTTTAAGCACCAAAAATTGAAATGTTCGAATGTGATAGACAACAAACAAAGAATTTTTATTTTTTATTTATTTTTATATATTTTAGTTCCTAAAAAGGAGAAAACACCGTAAAAGAGAAATACCTGTAGATTTAGCTCTCCAAGGTGTGTGGACTTCAAAAAGCACGTTGTTGAGCTCTTCCCCTCGAACAATCCCACGAACAAGCAAAGTGCTCCGCAAGAAGAGGTTAAGCAAACACCAAACAAAACCCAGAAAGATATATCCGGATAATGGTGAAACGGAAATTTCTATTTCAAGGAAGTAGGAAAATTTCAAGGAAATAAAAATTTCACAAAAAGAGCAAGATTAAAGCGATGAAAGGAAATGCTCAAGCAGAACTGATAGAAATCAGTGAAGAAAAAGAACAAAGCTCAAAACTAGAAAAGAAATGAACTTGCCAATAAGGGACTTTGGTTAAGTCCCACCGGGCGTGCCAGAATGTAGATCAAGAATTTCGCGCTTGTTACCTGTCCAAGTTAATGCACCAAACTAAACACAAAAACCCTGAAAAACTCCAATGAAATCGATACCTGATGGACAAGATCCGAAGATGTAGAAGGATAAGGAGGTCGATGTAGATAAGACGGGCGCACACGAGCAATTCGCACAATAGATCCGAGTAACCTGCAAGACACCGATGCTTGACAGAAAAAGACCACGTTAAAAGGTATTTAGGTGGACTGCCCGAGAAGCGGGTCCGGGAAGCGATAAGCTTCCTTGACGGATGTCAGTCCACATTTTCAATTAAGTAACGAAGCATACATGATAAAAGATGTACATAAGGACTAGATTTTCTGATTACAGTAATGAAACAGAATCTAAACAACAGACAGAAAACTACAGAAAACAGGAAACTATGAAATAAAGCTGGATTTGTGTTACCTGTGTCCTTTTACCTGTCTGCAGGATGATCGGCGTCGATTATGTAGAATCGGCGTCGACTGATGTGATCGGCGTCGATTATGTAGAATCGGCGTCGACTGATGTGATCGGCGTCGACATCGATTATTTAGGGGACAGTGCGAAAAGATTTGGAAATCAGAAAGTGAAGGCCAGATCGTCGATGTCTGCTGGATGTGCCGAAGTCGATAAGATACTGGAACAGAGTCACCAGAAGATCGATGGATACGTGCGATGTTGATGTGATAGGAGCAGAGTAATGGTGCTCCTCTCAGGGATTGATTCAGACAAGATCCGCTCTCATTTAATACACTTGATGCTAAAATATCTCTCTTTCTTACAACCTGTGTCTCTTTCATGATCTGTCTCTTTCTCTCTCTCTCTCTGTTCATGCGTGTGTTCTTCCTCCTTTTTTTTCGTCCCTAGAACTGAGTTCTGGGCCTCTATTTATAATCGGCGCCGCTCCTAAAAAATCGGTGCCGACCGTACCGGTCGGCGCCGATCGCGGAACAGACTCCCGAGATGGCCAAAATGAACGATTTCTAGAAAGATAAGAGTTACCCCAAATACGGGAAATATCCCGCTTGGGGAAGAGGAAAAATAGGGGTGATACATAGATAGAATAAATTTGGGGTAGATAAGTGGTTAAGATACATGTGAAGAGGTGTAATTAAATAGTTAATATTTAATTACTCACGGGTAAGATACAATGGGGTGAATTAAACTTAGAATAGGTGTTTAAATCACAAATCGGATAATATCCCAAGGGGATAGTGGTGACATAAACGTGCCCCAGGTTATCTGAGCAGGTAAACGAATGTGAGGGACACTAAATTGAGTAACCAATTTTAAGTGTCTACACAAAGGTTAGAAGATTATCATCACATGGAGAGCCAATTTTTGTCTTAAGGAAAGTTTTTAAGGGTGATAGATGACTCAAATATCTCATGAGTAGGTTGAGTATGCAAGGTGGTACATTGTGTTAAGTTATAAAATTAAGGTAAGAAGGATTTTTTTTTAATAATACCATCAAGTACAAGAAGATTTTTTACAAGGACAAGGAATGTTTGAGCTAGTATAGCTCAGTTGATGCATGACATCACTGCAGGAATTCATAAACAAGGTTTAAGTTGATTAAAGAAGAAGACGAGAAGGTCTAGGCTATGATTTTGACATGCTCAAAGTTATGGTTTAAGAAGTCAGGTTAGTAGGTCTATATGAAGATCAAATTGGTATGAATATGTTTAGGGGGAGCATTGAAAGAGTGAATACTTGGTCTATAGGATCATATGTCACTTTTGTGGTCAAACGAAAGAAAATACAGTCCGAAGGGGAGCAAGTATGTATTTATGTATTGTGGTGTTGTTGTCATTTCAAGTTGTCATAGATGTCAAAGTGGGAGAGTATGCTCAGAAACAATAAGTTATAGGTCTATATGTGTATACATGCTTTATTGCCATTAATGTTTCTGAAGGTAGTTACCATCAATGATAAAGGGGGAGATTGTTGGGCATTGTGTCTATGTAGTTGACATTGATGTCAAATGTCATTAATGGAAAAGGGATTTTAGGTGGCATAAGAGTCTTCATGATGTTTCAATCAAAGTAAAATATGAAGGTTGATTGGTAGTGTCTAATCTTGTTGTCTTCCATACATTGTCTTGGTGCATTTGCATGGTTTTAGTCATGGTTCAAGCTAGTAGGTGATGTGAATGTACTCTAGAGGTTGTATGAGGTCTTCATAAGGTCCAACAGGGCCAATGTGTTGTGTTAAAGGTGTTAATGAGTTTGTAAGAGGTCAATCAGGCTAGTTCATGAGAAGTATGTGATGAGTCAAGTCATTCTAGGCTAGCCCTAGACCTAACACGAGTAAGATTGCATGTTCTCTTGAGAAATAAGGAAGAATGAGTTATCATGAACATGTGAAACGTGTTGTGACATGGCATAACATGTGTTGAAGGAGTCCGAGGTCATATAACAAGTGTATGACACCGATTCAAGGTCCTATTGAAGCAAAACTATAAAGACAAGGCTAGTTTGCATGGGTAAGTCTTAGTGCATGGAGAGTTTCAGATATAATTGAGCTTGGATGAGACTTGTGATAGTTGAAGGAGGTCCCTATAGTGCTTTGAGAAAATATTTAGGTCATAGATCAAAGAAGAAAGCAATAAAATGAGTTTTTGGCTCTACCGAGCTCTTGAGAAGGCAGAAACCAGCTCGATAGGTGTGTTTAATTACTCACCCATACGTGTGTGGTTTGTATGGGAGTCTGAACCCTTAGAGGATGTTAGGGCACAAATTTAATAATACATAAAAAGAAGAATGACGTTAAATGGATGTCAGACATTTATGAACCATTGTTAAGAAGGCAGCCAAGTCAAAACCCTTGTTAAACCCCTAGTTCTAAAGCGATAGAGGAAAGATGAAGTGTATGGTATCTAAATAGATTGGGAAGGCTTGTAAGATGACTCAGGGTTGTAGAGAATTCTTCTAGGTTCCTGTTGGTGGTGGTTTCATGTTCCAGGTCAGTTGGTATGGTGAATAAATATCTCTGTTTTGTGAAGATTTGCAAGTACAAAGTTGAGATGGAAGTTTCATAAAGCAAAATGAATTGTTCGATATGTATACTAAGTGTCCATGAAAATATCTTAGCAAGTTGTGTGGATAAAATTGAAGAATTAAGTCCTCCAATATGCCTTACTACTTTTGGCCTAAAAGGCTAAAACTTACTTATAGAGGTTTGAGATGAGTTTGATAGATTCACATCTTGTAGCAGGTTTTGATGGTATTGAATAGATTGTTGGTGTCTGACATGATGTGTTTGAAGCCTTGGTTTGATCTAAAGAAGCAATTTCTTGGTTAAGCCGTAATGGGTTAAAACTGCCATATTAGCCCTATCAAGAAGGTGAATGAAACATGAATGTAAAGATGGTTTTCTCCATGTGACATAGGTTGTGTGTGCTTGAGCATGTTGGTGGAGTCCCTAGTGATGTGTTCTTTGCATTGGTAGATCTTGTAAGTTACATGTAAGGTGATTGGAGCTTGATTCCTCAAGACAAGTTCTTGAGTTTTTTTAGTAGGTTTAAGCAGTTTGAAATAAGGGAGTGTTTCAGAGCCTTATGCCTTTATTTATGAGTTGATGTGAATTATATAGGCTAGAAGAATTCATGACCTTTCCATTGATATAATGCATGAGACTTGGTGAAGGGTTTAAAGATGTGAACCAACTCACTTTTGAGTGTTGAGTTGTGGAGCTCAATTACTTTAGTTTAGCATGCAATGGAAACTTGTTGGAAAATACAGTAACCGTCATCGGTTAAGGGGGAACCGATATCGGTCACCCAAGTCCGGCATCAGTCAGGTAACGGAAGAACCAGCAACGGTTAGGGCTAGCCGACGTCAATTACCTGTGTGATGATGTTTTAGTTAACTCTCGGGAATTAGATTTATTTTTAGCATTAAAGTATATCTATTGATTGTAATTGCATGGCTAAGTGCCCTAAAACTATAAATAACTATATAAGCATAAAAGCTAGGGTTTAGAAGGATGATTAACAAGAATTAGAAAGAACTTACAAAAGTTGGTGAGAGAGAGAATTCTTGGTGATGAAGCAAAATCTTGAGAGAAAGAAAGTACTATATATTTGAGAGGTGTGGAAGATTGTAAATCTTCATTATATATCTTATCAAAGCTTTGGATAATAGATTGGCTTGTTTCTTAGTGGACGTAGCCCACACTGGGTGAACCATGTTAAATATGGTATTGATTTATGTCTCTTGTTTTGTATATCTTTTCTGCTAGAATATCCACTTTTATTTGCATGTATGCTTAGATCTGATATATTATTTGTACAACCGGTGTGATAACCCTAAAAACTGGTATCAGAGCTTTGTTTGAGGGTTTTGTGTGTTGACATATTTACTCACAGAGGGTTTTTTGATTGAGGGGGAGCTACAACAATGGTAGAAGAAAACAAATACATGGTAGAGAAATTTGACGGGTGAAATTATCAATTATGGAAGATGTAGATTGATGATTATCTGTATTAAAGTGATTTGTATTTAGCATTGGATGAGAAGTCTAGACCTACGAAGATGATTGATGAAGAATGGAAGATTCTTGACAGAAAGGCTTTGGGATCTATAATATTGAGCCTGACAGCATTCATGGCTTCCAATATTACATAAGCGGCTTCTAGAGTAGACTTAATGAATTCTCTTGTTAATTTATATGAAAAACCTAGTGTTTCAAATAAAGTTCATTTGAAGAAGAAACTATTTAGTTCTAAGATGCATGAAGGTGGAATTGTATCTAGTCATTTGAATGATTTCCGATCTATTGTAAATAATTTAAAATCAGCTACTATACCATTTGATGATGAAATAACACTTTTATTCTTATGTTCTTTGCCTGATAGTTGGGATAACTTGGTAATGGCTATTAGTAATACAACATATTTTAATAATATTTTTAATTTTGATGATGTGGTTAGTATAATCTTGAATGAATAAATTCAGAGGAAGAGTACAGAGGAATTATCATTGGGAAATGCTTTGAATGTAGAAAGCAAGGGCAGGAAGAAGGAGAGATCCAAGAGCACATCCAAGAGTAAGAGTAATGGGAAATCAAAGTCAAGCGATAATAGATCTAAATCCAGAAGTAAGTGAATTATTTGTTGGAAATGTGGAAAGAAAGGAGATGCAAAGAAAGATTGTTGGTCAAAGGAAAAAGAGAACCAACACCTAGACAAAGGTAAAGAAGCAAATCTTACTGCATCAGAGGTAATGCAAGATGATCTTATTCTTTCTTTAGACAATAAGATTTAATAATGGGTTTTAGATTTAGGATCTTCTTTCCATGAAACCCCTAAAAAGGGTTATTTCAAAAATTATGTCTAAAGAAATTTTGGGCATGTTTATTTGGGTGATGATGAACCTTGTAGTATTACTAGTAAAGGGGAAGTTCATCTAAAATTGTAGAATGGAAATACATGGGTATTGAAAGATGTGAGGCATGTGCCAAGCCTCAGGAGGAATTTTATTTTTGCAGGGCAACTAGGTGAGTCTAGTTGTATGTTTATTTTTAGAGGAGACTCTTGGAAAGTCACCAAGGGTGCTCTTGTTGTGGCAAGATATAAGAAAGTAGGAATGTTATACTTATCTACATGTATTACTGATTCATTTTCTGCATTATCTACTTCAAATTTAGATGCATGCATGTGGCATAACCGGTTGGGCCATATTAGTCAAAAAGGAATGTAGATCTTAAAGGCTAATGGTAAGTTATCAGATTTGAAAGATTTAGATCTTGATTTCTGTGAGCATTGTATCTTTGGAAAGCAAAAGAAAGTGAGATTTCTCAAAGTTGGGGTAACTAAGAAGGAGCAGAAATTGGAGCTTGTTCACTCAGATGTGTACTGACTAGCTCAGGTAGATTCTCATGGAGGATCCCAATATTATGTTACTTTTATTGATGATGCTACAAAAAAGGTATGGGTTTATTGTATTAAACGTAAATCTGATGTTTTTGGGACTTTTAAAAGATGGAAAGCCCTTGTTTCGAATGAATCAAATTCTAAGTTAAAGTGCCTTAGATCTGACAATGGTGGTGAATATTGTCGCAAGACTTCCAATGATTATTATTTAGTGAATGAGATACATAGAGAAAGAATGGTTCCAAGAACACCACATGAGAATGGTGTTGCAGAAAGAATGAACATGAAAATCATGGAATGTGCTAGAAGTATGAGGATACATTCTGGATTATCCTTGTAGTTTTAGGCAGAAGTAGTTGATACAATGGTTTATTTGATTAACTGTGGGCCTTCAAGTTCACTAGATGGAGGAATACTAGAGGAATCTTGGACTGGAAAAGAGGTATATCTTTCTTTTCTTAAATTTTTTGGTTCAGAAGCTTTTGTGCATCTTGATAGGGAAAATAGGAAGAAGTTGGATGCAAAATCGAAGAGATGCACTTTCATTGGTTGTGGATTTGGTGATTTCGGTTTCCATTTTTGGGATTTAGAGAATTATAAAATGATTAGAATTTGTGATGTTGAATGGAATGAAAAGAGAATGTATAGGGATCAAACTTTGGTACCCAAGGATGAACTGGTTGAGAAGTTTGTGAATGAAAATGAACTCTCGGATTTAAAAGTACTACCAAAAGGGTTACATAGTAACTGATGTCGATTGACCCCTGACCGGCCTCTGTCAGATGAACCGGTATCAGTTAGAGAGGATCTAAACTGGCATCGGTTAGTAGAACCGACATCGGCTAGAGTTGACCAATGTCGGTCAATGTCAGATTTGGATAGGAATGTCCAGGAGGTCCAGTTTGAGCCTCCGGTACCCCAAACTCCTGTGAGAAGGTCACAAAGGGTAAGTAAATCTCCAAAAATATTTACGCCTTCTCTATTTTATTTATTATTAACTGATAATGGTGAACCAGAGAGATTTGAAGAAGCAATGCAGGATAAGACTCATGTTCAGTGGGAGCATGACATGGATGAGGAGATGGAATACTTGGAACAGAACTAGATTTGGGATTTGGTTTAGTTGTCAGTAGGTAAGAGAACATTGTAAAACAAGTGGGTTTACATGATTAAGGAAGAAGAGGGTGGAAAAAAAAGATACAAGTCAAGGCTTGTAGTAAAGGGATTTGCATAGAAAGCATGTATTGACTTTGGTGAAATATTTTCTCCTATTGTTAAGACGACTTTTATTTGTACTGTATTGAGCTTAGTTACAGTAGAAGATTTACATTTAGAGTAGCTAGATGTGAGGAAGACTTTCCTTCATGGTGATTTGGATGAAGAGATTTATATGCAACAACTGCTTGGGTATGAAGTCAAGGGTAAGGAGAAATTAGTGTGGAGGTTGAAAAAGAGCCTATATGGGCTCAAGCAAGCTCCAAGGAAATGGTACATGAGGTTTGATAGTTTTATCCATGAACATGGTTATTTGAGATGTGAATGTGACCATTGTGTTTATTTCAAGAAGCTTGAAAATGGGAGCTATATTATTTTGTTACTGTATGTGGATGATATGCTTATTGCAGGATCTAGTGTGCATGACATTGGTGAGCTTAAGGGAAAGCTAGCTCACACATTTGCTATGAAGGATTTAGGAGTTGTAAATAGAATCCTTGACATGTAAATACATAGAGACATGAAAAATAAGAAATTGTATTTGTCTCAGGAGGATTATATCTATAAGGTGTTAGAAAGGTTCAAGATGCAAAATTTAAAACCTGTTAATACACCTATGGCTGGACACTTCAAATTGAGCAAAGATCAGTGTCTGTCATCACATGAGGAGGTCAAATACATGACACAAGTGCCATATGCTTCAGTAGTTGGGAGTCTCATGTATGCTATGGTTCGTACCAGACCAGACATTGCATATGCAGCGGGAGTTGTGAGTAGATATATGGCCAATCCAAGTAAAGAGCATTGGAAATTAGTCTAATGGATACTCAGGTATTTGAAAAGGAACATCTAGCATGAAGTTATGCTATGGAAGTTCGGATATTTCATTATGTGGCTATGTTGATTTGGATATGGCTAGAGATTTGGATGGTAGGAGGAACACTACTGGATATATTTTCACAGTAGGTGGAACAACAGTTAGCTGGATTTTGAGATTGCAGAAGGTTGTGGCTTTGTTTACTATAGAGGAAGAGTATGTTGTAGCTACAGAGGCTAACAAAGAGATGATATGGATGAGTAGGTTAATGGAAGAGTTGGGAAAGGAGCAAGGTAATTGTAAATTGTTCAGTGATAGTAGAGTGCAATTAATTTGACAAAGAACTCAACATTTCATTCAAGAATGAAACACATTTAGTTGAGGTATCACTTCATACGACAGGTATTAGAGGATGGATAGTTGAATTTAGAAAAGATTCATATGAGAAAGAACCCCACGGATATGCTAACGAAACCATTAGCAAAAGAGAAGTTGGAGCTACACTCCACTTCTATTGGTCTTCGAGTATGAGACTTGAAGAGGAAGAAACAAAGATAAGGAAGGATCCAAGAATGACGTTGTACATGTATGGTGCAGTAATTAATATCCAAGCGGGAGATTGTTGAGTTGTGGAGCTCAATTACTTCAGTTTAGCTTGCAATGGAAACTTGTTGGAAAATACAGTAACCGTCATCGGTTAAGGGGGAACTGGCATCGGTTACCCAGGACTGGCATCGGTTAGGCAAGGGAGGAACCGAAAGCGGTTAGGGCTAACCGACGTCGGTTACCTGTGCAAGGATGTTTTAATTAACTCTTGGGAATTAGATCTATTTTTAGCATTAAAGTATATCTATTGATTGTAATTACATGGCTAAGTGCCCTAAGTCTATAAACGGCTATATAAGCATAAAAGCCAGGGTTTAGATGGATGATTAATGAGAATTAGAAAGAACTTGTAAAAGTTTGTGAGAGAGAATTCTTGGTGATGAAGCAAAATCTTGAGAGAAAGAAAGTACTATACATCTGATAGGTGTGAAATATTGTAAATATTCATTGTATATCTTGTCAAAGCTTTGGATAATAGATTGACTTGTTTCTTGGTGGACGTAGCCCACACTGGGTGAACCACGTTAAATCTGGTGTTGATTTATGTCTCTTGTTTTGTATATTTATTCTGGTAGACTATCCACTTTTATTTTCATGTATGCTTAGATTTGATATATTTTCTGTATAATCGGTGTGCTAACCCCAACATTGAGGAGTGATTTTCATGTACTTGAGACCTAGTTGAGTATTCTTGCTTCTTGGAGTGTTTCATAGAGATGAAGGATGATGTAGAGGCTCTTGGCCTTGTTGAAGGATGAGAGAGGTTTTTGATGATGTTTGTAAAGATTGTGGAGTATTTATAATGATGTCTTGTTCCCTTGAATTCCTAGAAGCATTCGTTGGAGCTACAAAACCTTGTTTTGGGCATAAAGGAGAAGTGTTAGCTTGTTTGTGTTGTTTAGGATCTTGTCAACCTACTTGGTGTTGATATGTGAGTTATTGAGTTGTCATTGATGAAAAGGAGTATACCCATTAATGACTAAGGTGAATGAGGTCTAGAGGAGGCTTGGAATGATGATGTCATGGGAAAATAGGTGTGACTTAGTTGTAAGGATGTGTAGACACTAAATCACACACTTGGGTAAATTTCTAGGTCCTAAACACATACTGTCATTCATATGAATCCTAAGCAAGAAAGATAGTAATTGACGATTTTCCTTGGCCTCCTTTATGTGTTTCTTGTTTCTTATTTGGTCTTACACACTCTATAACCCAGTCAGTATTTTAATTCTTTATCTTTTATGGCTCTAGACACTTGCGCCCAGCTAGGATAGGAGCACCCAGGCGCCCCTGTCCCCTATAGGCACCCCTGACTCTTTCTTATCTTACTTGATCCTTTTGGGTATCTTTTATCTTTTGCACACCTTTTTCACTTATGGTTCAGCCTTCTAGTTGTCAATTACAAAATTCAAACAAGGGAATCATATAAATACATAGTTATGTGTTCAAAATCAAGGACCAATCACTAAACATTACTGTATTCACCTAAACTTGCATCCAAAAGGAACTTAAAGCACTTGAAGGCATTCAGCTAGCATCCATTCAAGGGACAAGGGATGTAAAAATATGTATACACAACATAGGAAGGGAAATTTCATTTTTCCATCCATACATTCTACTACATTACTACATTTAGCTACAACCCATTATGAAGTACAAATTGCACAAGGGAATCCTATGACACAATTCTTACACACACTCACAAGAACTACATGGAGTGTGAGATGTAGTACAACACTTGGTTGTAAGTTCACTCTCGGGGTGACCATTAAGGTCAGTCTGACTCCCCATATTGCATATTTATTTTTAGTTTTGATGTGATTTTTGGGCTTGTGTAGGTGAACTTCTATTTTGCAGGTTATGGGCACCTTTGGAAATCATTGTGTGACTACCAGGTGATCAACATAGAGTAATTGTGACATACTTACAACACTATGTAAATTAGGTTATAAGCATCTATGCGGTCACAAGCGCCCAGAAGAGGTCTTCAGTGCATAGGTGCTCCTGTCTAGCCATGGGTGGCCATGTCTGACCTTATTCCCGTAGTCTAAAATTTACAAAAAACATTTATGACACTTTTCCCAATTCGTTCATCAGTATTCCCTACTCAGATCATTCATAGGTTGTGAGTAAATCAACTAAGTCCTCTATCCTTCTTCTTTGCTTAGGATTTCAAATATTACATCTTAGATTACTTGTGTCCTTTCCTCATTTAATCATTCATACATTATTTGGTTCATTAGTCTAAAATAATTAGATTTAATTCAAATTAAATTAAATCAAGATGAAAACAATGAAATTGGCTTGGTCCAATAGGCCTAATCCTTAGGCCTAGTCTACAGGATGACCTGGTATAGTGGAATGAAGGCATAAGGTATCTAGAGAAGTATGGTAAAGGCATGGAAAACATCAATAGGGTGTGTTAAGATAGGTTCACGAAGAAAACCGGGCAAGTTCATGAAGCACGAGGTGGAAACATGCTCAACTAGGCCCATTTTAGAGACCTAGTACAAACATGGCTTGAAGTATGGAGTAATGCAAGATATAACAGGGCAATGCAAGCATAAATTATGAATGATGATGGTGTAAAGAGGTTGTAGAAGGTGGAAAAATTTGAAATTCAGCTGTTATAGGTATGATTGAGGTTTGTTGGAAGCTTATTCTTGAGAATAAGCTAAATATGCATGCACAAACCATAGTGGTGGATGATTTTTAGGAAATTACAGATTAAAATAAGTCATGGGGCATGTGAAGGAGGTCAATACAGTGTCGTGGTCAAAATTTCAAGTCAAAATTCAAAGGGAGAAGCAAGAAAAGTGAGTTTTGGTGCTAACAAGCTCTTGAAATGTTAATTTCCATCTCGAGGGTGAATTTTGAGTTGCTCATTGGTACGTTAAAATTTTTCATGGTGGTCTAAGCTCTTCATCAGTGTTGGGGAATTAATTCTAGATAATATTTCAAGAAAAATGAGTTAGAATGGTGGCCTACATTTTATGAACGATGTTTTACAAGCTAAGGAGGTTCCAAACCCTCCTAAAACCCTCATGTGAAAGTGATGGAGAAGAACTGAAGAGTTAGGTCATGAAATCACTTGGGTGAGCTGAATTTAAGAGTTAATTCATTTTGGTGGTGATCTCATTCTCTAGGTCAACTGGTAAGGCACTGAAATATGTTTTTTTGCAATAATTTTATGGTATAACCAAGAGATGAAAGTTTCATGTTAAAAATATTGGTGTGGAAGCAACCTTAGGATGTTCCCTAGATGTCTATGAAGTGTTTCAAGCAGGTTCTAAGAAATTTTTTGATGAACCATGTCATACAAGGTGGTCTACTGCTTAAGGGATAGAAGAGCAAAAACTAGTCAAGATTGTTTGAAGGGATAATGGTGTAAAAGCATGATGTTGAAGAAAATTATCAACATAGACAATTAATAGAGGTCTAATAAAACATGATTGAGCTCATGAATTTATTTGGTGAATTATTTTTGTGCTAAATTTTAAATGGTGCAAACTCCCCTTTTAGGCCTATCAAGTAGGTCTGAGAAATGGAGGTGTAAATGAGATTTTCTCCATATAACCTTTGCATGTGAGTATTTAAATTAGAAGTAGATGAGATTGGTGAAATTTTCCAATCATTGGTTTTTCCTAAAAGTGTGTTTTAGTGTGTTGGAAGTCTTCTTTAGTAAGATTGGTTTTTAGGTCCTGAAAAAATAGATTGAGAAGTCTCTTAAATGCATGTATAATCATGATAAAAACTTTGAAATGAAGCTTTGTGGTAAGTTTAAAATATGGACATGGATAAGATATTTCCATAAAGGTATAATATGTGCCATCAAAAAGTGGTTTTATGAGTGGACTAACTCATTTTGTGAGGATTGGTTTTCTGTGTTTGAAAACCCTTTGAGACCTTGTTCGAATCGATCTTGCATGGAGAGAATGAAGGTGTTTGAGCTTCTCCAAGTTGGTGAATGCGAATTAGAGGCCCTAATAATATTACCCAAGTAGCAAGAAGCTTTGACATTTCATACATTTGTGTTGGTGAAGAAATCTCTTAACTGGTTTTTGAAAACCATGCACCTAGTAAGAGCTTATGATCTCCAATGAAAACTTGAAGATAAAATGGCATGTTTCAAAGCTCGTCAAGGATTTAGAAGGCTATTAGAATAACCTTGTAATGTTCTCTTACACTTCATAAATTTTTTCATGAATTACATTTGCTAAAATACAAAGAAATTATGTTGGAAACTTGGACACTGAGAGGGGGGTGAATCAATGTATTATCAACTTTTATTTTTCAAAATAGCTAAGATTAACACAAAAACAAAACACAAGAAATTTAAAAGAAAATACACACAGAGACACCAATTTTAATGTGGGAAACCCAATTGGGAGAAAACCCACTGAAACCATGAACTATACTTAGGACTAACTTCTCCAATTTCTATTACAATGGTTTTATGGTTGAACTTCAACTCAACCTGGAGTTACAATTCCTAGGCTTGACCAAGCTGCTACTTAGTCTGGAGGATTCAACCCCCTGTAATTGAACTATTTGTTAATGATATTTAGTGAGCTTCAACTCATAGGGAAGCTGCAACTCCCCAAATGCTAAGTTGCTACTTAGACTTTTCAAGAGTATTTTGTCACACAAAATTGTTGTCTTATACAACTAATAGTGACACTAGATTTTCACACTTTGTTATTCAAATTCTGCTACTCATTTTTCCCCCAAACCACTATTCTTCAGGTTATCTACTCAACAATTTCTCTCAGTTATACAAGGAATATTTCCCACCTTTAAACACATTCAAGCTCTGCTTGTTCTCTGTTTCATTTCTCTTCTCACTCTTTCATCATCTTCAAATTTCTGATTACCATAAATTCTTTTTCATACTATAACACTTCAAATTCTCAATCATGTAAGGCTTCTCAATTTTTTTTTCTACACTTCAAGATTGCCCTCAACAAATAGGTTTGACCTTGCTTACAATTACAAGTTTACCTTCATCTCTTCAACTCACTATTCTGACTACTATCACTTTCTAGTTTGATTCCATCTCCTTCACATCACAATTGCATTTCCATCCCAGTTTCACAGTCTCCTTCTAATATCAATGTCCCCTTTTCTTCCTTTCAAAACATGCATATAAAACTCCAAAATTCAATTCCTTAAGTACCCTGCATATTTGAGTGTATAAACTGACTAAACTTTGCATATGTTCATGTTCTTGACTCTATAGTAGTTTTCCATCACCTTCTTATTATTATCTTTTGTAGACAATGTTCACATTATCCTCTAACCTATACTATCTTCATCACATAAACAAATATTTTCTAATGTATTACAGTCATGACCATTTGCTTTATATTCAAAGGCACCAAATTTTCACACTTCATAGTCCAATTTCTTAGAATAAGTCTTAATTATAGACTCTATACATCCATATGTCTAATTTTGCTATCTCAAAGAATTTATTAATGTCATTTCATTATCTTCATTCCTTCATAATTTTTTTCTTTTCTCTTAAACTTCTACTTGCATGAGCACCCATACCAAAAGTCATAACTTTTTGAATTCTTGAAGGATTTTATTTCACTATCTAAACTCTTCATATTTTCTTGACTCACAATTGGGCTCTTCACCTTATAGGCCTTGTCCTATAGGACTCGAGTTAGGAATTTTTTCTTGTCAAACATGTAACTGACTAAAATCCTTGGGCTTTTCTTCTTTAAACCAATCACTTCGAGTAAGATTGAGTCATGGTTCTCCAACTTCACAAGAGGATCAAGACCATATGCTCAACATTTCTAATGAAGAATTAGTGATTTGAGTTATATACTAAAACAAAAACATCACTAGAAACTGGATGAGAATGTGGTTATACTTCAAACACCCTCTAGATGCCATGAGAATCTTGTTCCACGGTTCACATGCTTTGGAGAATAAAAAATTTGACCTTGGCAGTCAATTGATATCAGAGAAACATATATATTGTGCTTGGTTTTTCACTGTCACAAGAAAAATGATGAGAAAAGGCCCTTCAAACAAGTTTTAACCCTCTCCCAGCTTCATTTACCCTTCTTAAAGGTGATCTTGACAAGATAGGTCTCTTGATTTGCAAGAAAAGACTTTAATTTAATAGTCTTAGAACAAATTTTCCCTAACACGACTATAAATGAACACTATTGTAAAATTATTTCTAATTTCTTTTGCAATGCCTTTGTATCATTCCTATAGACGATTCTTCAAATTTTTAGAGGACTCTGTTGGTACAATGAGGAGTTTGAAGTGATTACATCTTGAAAAAAATCCCTAGGCAGAGGGTTTCCCACTATGCAAGCCCAAGAGCTTGTTTTTACTTCTTCACTTGTTGATGGTCTTTCTTCAAATATTTTTCACTTTATAACATCTATTCACCTAGTAAAGACTCCTGGAAATCATAATATGTCTTGAGTGTTCTTCTTACTCTCACAACCATCAAGGTTTTCACTCTACACAGGTGTACCCTGTCTTGATTTATGACTACACACAAGATGGATGTTCTTGGAGATATTTGTCACCAAATCCTATCACTTTTTGAATGTTCCAAAGCATATCTCAAAGAGTTACTCAGTATGACATCCCATTTGAGGGATATTAGCCAAGGTTTGTCATTTTAGGGTTGAGAAAAAACCATACACATAATTTTTAGGTTGGGCCTCTTAGTGATAACTTTCCATATCTATTTAGTCTTTTCATGTGGAGCCTTACCATTTTCATCTAGTCCAAGATCTTAAAGAAGAATCTATGGCTATGCTCCTAATTCACATCACTCTCTAGCACAAAAAATATTGACATAAAGCACTATGAACACACTATCTCTTAAGCTATCACAAGGAAGTCTCAACAGTTCAATATTTCAATTAACCAGAGCATAAATTTGATGAAAAGCCAAGAAAATACACTTGAAGATCTCATGATGACCCTATTGAGAGAGAGAGAGAGAGAGAGAGAGAGAGAGAGAGAGAGAGAGAGAGAGAGAGAGAGAGAGAGAGAGAGAGAGAGAGAGAGAGAGAGAGAGATGAAAATTTAGGCATGCCATTGAATGTTGTTTTCTTAACAAGCCATCACTATGGAATGTTTGAATATCAAGGTTCTTCACAGGACTCTAATAGATGTTCTATCAACTCAATATTTTTCTTTAGATGAGAGATAACACCATTATCCATCACAAGCAACACCTTTTGAAAAACTAAAACTGACTACACCTTCCAATTCTCGTGATTGTATGCAAATGACCTTTCCAGAACTAAGATGGTTTTGCTAGAGGGACTATGCTTGAATTTCATGATTTTCATTACTATGGCATGGAAATATATTATTGAACTCTAATCCGATGCACCAATTTACAAATTTGGCAAGAGAAACAAAATAACTCGTTTGAATTCAATCACTCCAAGAACTAGACCTGAGAAGAGAAATAGCCTACCAATAGAATGCTCATATCTTTTCTGATACTTATCCATTTTACCTAAAAAAAAATTGCCAAAATTTAGTCTTGGAGTTCTCTACAAAATTTCATTTTATGATTTATCTGAAGAAGGATCTATATTTTTTCTTGGGTGCTAAGAATCCAGAATGCTTATGTTTGAATTCAATCACTCCAAGAACTAGACTTGAGAAGAGAAATAGCCTACCAATAGAATGCTCATATCTTTTCTGATACTTATCCATTTTACCTAAAAAAAAATTGCCAAAATTTAGTCTTGGAGTTCTCTACAAAATTTCATTTTATGATTTATCTGAAGAAGGATCTATATTTTTTCTTGGGTGCTAAGAATCTAGACTGCTTATCTTGCACTTCTTAAAGAACAAGTATTATAAAAACAAGCATAACTTTCACATGAATTTTCGAGAAACTTGATGAAATTTGGCATGAAGCATTACGAGACATCCCTCTACACATTCCATGTATTGGTTAGCCATAGATTTTCTTGAGCCTCTCATAACCTATCTCATTTGTATCAACCTACACTGCTAGTTCTTAAAGCCAATTTCTGTGAACTTTTGAATTTAGCCTCCAGGAGCTAAATTGAGCCTTGTTATTGCTCACACATTCCCTAGAAAACATTCCTAGTCTCATCCCATGCTCACATGACCATGCCATGAGCTGTACAAAATTCTCACACCTCATCAGGCACTAGAAATAGGCTTGAATGATCTAGTTACAACCATGACTCCCACCAACTGACCTATAACTTACTATGAAATCTCTTGATTGTGCTAATACCATCATATCTAACCTATATAACCTCTTAGCTAAGAAGGCTGACCTTTTCTGTGCTTTCACTGGACTCTTGCCTCACAAACCAAGTCTGTAGCATACTAAATATGTCTTATAACCATCTTGAATGCTCATTGACCCAATGAAAGCACTACTAATCAACCTTCATGCCTTTGACTAAGCCTTACTACACCTCTCACTACTTTTCCATCAATTCCACTCAACATCAATGACAACACTAATGACCAGGATTCAACAATCTATGTTGGGAAGGGGAAGACAAAACTGATTTTGACAGTTACAAAGTCATATGTTAGTCTGAAAATGGTATCTTTTTAGTTACTTCAGAGGTGTGGTGAGTTGAGGAAGGTTTTCTAGGCATTCACAAGTGTCATAAGTGTCATGAAATGCCCGATAATGATCATAACTCATAACTAACATCATGTAGATGCAATGATTGCATTTTGACAGTTTTGAATGATGTCACTTAGATCCCTTGGAACAAGTTGAAGAGATAAGAATATGAAGTGTTGAAAGGTGAAGTGTAAGAGGGAGTTACCCTCATGTATATGTATGTCTCCATGTGCAAGAAAAATAGCTTTTGAAGCATATATTAAGAGAGTAGGAGCTAATGAAAAAAGGAGATTCATCCTCGTGTATGTAAGGCAAAATATGCATGCCTTGTTGACTAAATTAGTTGATGTATGACCTGATCAAAATGATGAAGTGTGAGAGGATAAGATGAGTTTATGCTTGTTTGAATGAGGGACAAAAGCATGAGAAATATAGGTCTTGAAGACTATACTTGTAACAAATGATGTTATGAGAAGATAGGTGATGAAAGAAGAGTGAAAGAGAGAGACGAGGAGCTAAATCATAGGTCACAATTTATTGGTTCAAGAAACTTGATGAAAGTGATCAAAATATTGTAAAAGTCTAAGTTATTACTTAGAAAAATAGGGAGTTACAACTTCCTTGTAAGTTATAGCTTGCAAAAGGTTAAGTTGGAACTTGACTGAATTATTGGGAGTTTTTGCTTCCATGCAAGTAGGAGATTACTAAAGGTCAAGTAGGTGTTTGATTGAATTATTGGAGTAGGTGCTTTAAGTTGAGTAGTTGCTTGATAAAATTTAAAATCCTTGTAACCTCTTATGGGATAATTGTCCTCACAGTGCATTGGTTTTAGTGGGATTTTCTTGCTTTAAGGGTTTCTCACATTAAACATTATCTTTATGTGTGCTTGCATGTTATTTGTTTAGGTTTGAATTTCCTTGTTCCATCATGATAAAGATAGATCAAGATTGAATGGTTTGCTAATGTTTGAAATTGTTTTCAATGTTTGAAGAAACATTGATTCACCCCTCCACTCTTAATGCTTGTGTTTCCAACACTTGGTCCTTCTAAGTTATTTATATGATGTTATACATGTATTTTTGAGTTTGAATGACCAACCTTATTGGTCTTGGCTGACCTATATGGTTGTGTAAGTAAGATTCAAGTATAAAAGTGCGTTATATTAGCTCATTATGACTAGTTGTGATGATGAGGGTTTGAGAAAGCTTGAGAAGGTGAAAGAAGATGTTAGAAAGGTCAAGAGCAGAGCTGAGAAGAGGTGTGAAGAGCTGAGGAGTGTGAAGAGCTGAGAAGAGTAGAGGAGTAGGTGTTCAAGGTGATTATACCTAATTAGCATATGAAGGTGCAAGATTAAGCGAAGAAGGTGAGATGATAGTTTGAGAGAGATTGTGTGAAGAGGAGATGACAAAGAGATCATAATTAGTTGTTGAAGCATTAAGGAAATAAGGTGATCATACATTTCAAGTGGCTAGGTGGGTGCTTAGTCATCTTAGGAGGTTTTAGCCTCCTTGTAGGGTTGGTGCCTTACTAAATAGGGGTTGGTGATTTTTGTAAAATTGGTGTCCTACTAAACGAGGGGTTGATGCTCCTTGTGGGGTTGGTGCCTCGCTAAACAAATCTTGTGTGATGTGTAATATTCATATAGTCATTTTTATGAGTAATTTAAGCAGAAGTTTAATGTTTTTTCTTCCCCTTGAGGGTTTCCCACTTTATATCTTATGCACTCTCTTGATTCATGTTCTTATGGATGGATGTTTCATGTTAATAAGCTCACATTGTTGAATGATTGAATGGTTAATGGTTCACACATGTTAATTATAATTAAATGAAAGTTTTAATAGACTGATTCACCCCCTTTCAGTCCTAGTGCTTCTAACATAACCTAGGGTTGTAGCGAGCTCAAATTCTAAGAAATAGTCAAACCAGTCTTGTCATGTCACGTCCTATATTTCATGTATGATCTCCAGTTGTTCCTCAATGTCTTCAATTTCATTCATGAAGGAAATGACATACAGGATGATTTCGTGTGAGATATCAAAATTCTCCCACATGAAGGGCCACATTACACAATTGGGATGTTGTATATGCTTATAATGGGGTGTACCTATCTTAGAACAGTCATCTAACGATAAGACATGATTGTGAAGTTTTTTGTTAGTAAGGTTAGATGATAATATATCAATATAAGGGGAAATGACATGGATAAAAAATGATAGGGAATTGGTGGCGATTGAGGGCTAAATGATCTATTTCAATAAAAGTTGGTAAAATAGATTATTTCAAATGTAAATTGTGATATTGACAATGTTAAGATGAGATATAGAGGCTATAGAGATAGGAAAAATGCAGAAACATGCGATTAGAATATGTATGAAGAGTAAAATTAAGTGTAAAAGGATTAGGGGGCCGATCGAAAGTGCTTCCTGTTAAAATTTGGCTTATATGCTAAATTTTTGAACATATGGCTAAACAAAAGAAAATATATATGATGGCTAGATATGGGTATGGAGACGAGCATTTGAAAAATATAACTAATGTAAGATATGATTGAAAATGATTGAAAGGAGTGCATTATACCTTGTTGAATGCTGACAAGAATGATAGAGCTCCAAATGAAAGAGTGAATGTTGCAGGAGAACTCCCAAAGGATGATAAAAAATTGTGAAGGATCTTCTAATGTCATGAGTTCGTGCAGGGTCTCAAAATTTTGTGAGGGTGTCTAATCTCTCTGATCTAGTTAACTATGAAATATGTAGGGAAGGTGGTTTACATAGGATTAACGATGTTTGTAACGATTTTTTTCGATCACAGATCACCGTCGATTTGCTCAGAGAAGCTAAAAACAAACTATGAAAGGATTACAAATAGTTGAAACCACTTGCCATCCAAGGATTGAGGTTGTTTTAAGAACAGTGGGAGGTTAGGAATCCGAGTAGGAAGAGGTTAGGTTTTTTTCGGTGGTTAAATGACATTCTACATGGGTAAATGGGTGTTTACGATGGTAAATTAGATTATAGGGATAATGGGATTAGGATAGTAATAATAGTGTAAATAATGATAATGTGATTAATATATGTAGGGTCACCTAGGGGTAAAAAATCGGTGTCTATAAGTAGTGTATAAAACAATATAGTATATATCTTTTCTATGACTAGGTGGACCATGGAAGTTAGAACTAGAAGTTTGGAAATTGGAATTTGGAACTTCCGAGTCTTTAACAACTAGTTTTGATTCATCTTTCACTAAATACCATTAATACAACCAATGGTGTAGCCGCAAGTCCAAAATGTACCACATAACTAATAATTGCAATTGAATCATCGATGTCCAACTTGCCAAGTCAACCATCCCTAGTAGGATGGAAACTACAATTCCAATTCTCATACCATATTTAGCCCATAAGATACATCATACAAGACATTTGTTATATGAATAAATATACATTTTTAAAACATTTGAATTTGTAATGTAAACATCAATGTGATAACGTATACAAAAAATTCCCATCCATAAATATGGCTAAAAATATAATTTGCCTATTTTTAATAGTTAAAAACATGAAAAACATTCAAATGGGCGTCAAATTCAACCCTTGGTTATGAGTAAAAACATCCATTAAATATTTCTTTATGTAAAGAAATGTTTTTTAAGAGATATATAGGTCCTAGATAATTTGATAAAAGGGAGTATAAACAACAATAAAGAGCATAAATGATGGGGTCAAGATTGAACAAACAATCTTAATAGTTTTCAGGGTTATATAAACTTAAACAACATGAAACGAACAAAAAACATAAATATATATATATATATATATATATATATATATATATACATACATACATAGATACATACACACACATATGTGTGTGTGTGTATACTTGTCTAATATAGAACAAGTAAAAACATTAAAGAAAACATAAATTAATACACGTATGAAAAAAAGAGGGTTTCATACTATTGACATGTAAAATTTTTAGGCATTTTACCTGACAATCCCATTGAAAATTTTGCCCCTTTTTGGTCAAACTTGTCAAAACTAGTCAAAATTGCCAAATCACTTATTTTCAAAAGTCAATTTCTAGGAAAGGTTTCGGGATCCTCAAACCATTCAAAGACCTTAGATTGTAGTCAACAAAAAGGTTTTAGAGTTTTCTCTGTGGTAGTATCATCTAGAAGAGATTTTGCGATCTTCATAGTGGTCTTGGGAAAGCTTTCTCTCTAGGCAATTTTTGGGTAAAATGAGTGTGTGTGCATTATTGAAGGGTCAACTTCTGGTAAAGGTTTTAGGAACTTTGGGTGGTATTTCAAGGTCATATACCATTCATTTTAAATATTGCAGAGTCTACTACGCATTGGAATGGGTAAGATAAATTTTTGGGAGCATAACAAGATGAAACCTTTCTTGGAACATAATGATTAAGTGGTCTAGCCAACCCTTAATGTATATGGGTGCATCACTAATATATAGGTTAATATTTAATAATATGAAATATTTATATTTCTATTATTAAATATGCTAACCTAGGTATATATTTTAGATTAAATATTTAATATTATGAAATGATTATATTTTTAATATTAAATATTATAAACCTAGGTGTATATATCAACCATCTTAAGTTGAAAAGGTGGGTCGGGAGACATACCTGATCACCTTATATAAAAAGGACTTTAGGTCCTCATTTGATATATTCGGGAAATATATCGAAGGTGTGCAAATCAAGTGATTTGGTTTTACCCTTGGTAAATAGGGTTTAAAAGGAGGAAGTGATATTAGAGGATGTAAAATAAGTTCTCTGAAGTAAAATGTTATTTTCAAAGTGGTTTTTACTCTATTGGGGTTTTCCATTATAAATATTGTGTCACCTGTGTTATTTATTTCCTGTAAGTATTTCTTTATTTACTTATGTTATGATGTAATCTTTATTTAAATATTTATTGTAACATTATGTAATATGTAAGTTGATTAAATCCGTATTTATTAGAATCCTCAAATTCTAACAACCTTTACATCACCAAAGCTTGGTGTCCTTTTTGGATAAGGAATTTGCATTGAAGGTTTTAGGCACCTCGAGCGGAGTTGGGATCAAAAAAAAGGTCAAATGGAAGCACATTCAACCCCCTTCATGACCCAATTGATTGTTTGGTTCATACTTGTTACAAACTCCTATGAAAACTCATCTCACTGGAGCATTTCTAAAGAGTCATCAAAAGAAAGATCTTTGTCATTAGAGGCTTCATCTTCAGATTGATCACTCCTCTCTTCTTCTCTCTTCTTTCTTCTCTCTCTACATTCTAACTCTTTATTGAGAATGTACTTGTTGACTATTTCATCTTATTGAGAATGTACTCTACATTTTAGGAATGATGACTAATGGAGCGGAAAATCTTAATGGTAAAAGCAATTAAAACCTCCCACTGGGAAGGACATTCACTTATCCCATACAATTGGATCCTAATGATTAAGGACATATGAAGAACATATCTCCCTTAAAATTACCAACCTTTAGGAAATTAATCTCAGAAGATCTTGACCAATTTTTGTTTGAATTCAAAGTGTTGTGTCAGACCTATTACTATACCTTGAAAAATCAGAAGCTAAAGATATTTCCCTCAACCTTAAAATATACAACCATGAGGTGGTTTATGGTACTAAAACCTAACTTTATCCATACTTGAGAAGAGATGAAAATAATAATCTTTGATAAATACCACGATTATTGTAGGGTTAGAGACTAAAGGGAAGAACTCTTTAGGAAACAACAGAAGGAGGATGAGAATGTAGAGGACTATCTTGATCGATTTATCTTCCTTCACAAGAGGTGTGGTACATGTCTTGATATTACTCTTTTGAAAATGATATTTTTTAAAGGATTGGATGGAGACACACAAGAGGATTTTAATTTAATGGGAAAGGTAGACATGAACATGCTAGAATTCATAGACATCATTGAACTTTGTAGAAACTATTCTTGAACTCGCCCAAATATTCACAAACACAAAGGAAAGATTTTCAATGGTGATATATCTAAACTAAGATGATAAATTGTAAACTTGAGAATGGATCTCTTAGTTCGGCTCAACACAACGGTGGATTGGGAAAAATATAAGAACATAGAGCCACTATTCATATATTGTCCAAGATGTAGGGATAAACATGGTCTTAGGGATTGTCCCTTGGATAAAACAAATTATTGCCTTATTTGTGACTTGAAACATACAATTAACCAATGCATACTGTTACCCTTGCTAAAAATTCACTTCAAACAAAATACACAAAGTGGGCTTGAGGTTAATGACGTAGCTTAGAAGCAAGGATGAAAATTTCCTTCAAATCAAAAATAGCCTCATGCCCTAAAAACCCAATGGTTTCTAAATCAATGGAATACACCATGGTCATACCCCCAACATTGGAATCAATAGGTTCCATAAGAATGGGGTTCTCAGTGGAATGCACAACCAACATATTATCAACAACCATGGACTCTAATCCCAAACATCTCACTGTCATTTCAATAATTTAACCCATAATTTTAGTAGCAATGGAATGCGTCTAAAGGATCTGGTCAACAATTTTATAACCCAATAAGACCCTCGGGACAATAACAAGATTTGTTAACTGGACCTATAACTTCTATTTCAACTAAACAACTTGCCCAAACAAAAATCCCATCTCAAAATGTGCCTAACCCAAAGAATGTTTGGAAGGCAAACCCTACATATAATTTTGAAGCCAAAACAATTCCCACAACGAACGAGCTATGGATTATAGAAACATACTGTTACAATCAAGGAAGATTGCTTCAAAACCATCATCCCCAATCATTGAGGAAGTCTATAAAGACAAAGAAGAACCAGAAGAGACACAACCCATACTTATTCTTGAAAATATTTCTGAACCACTTGCAAAAATGCCATTCCCATCCAGACTTTCGATAAAGAAAATATTATAAACTAAGAGGGACTTGAATCATATTTGATTTAAGGATTAAAAATATTAAGCATTGGAATCCCTCTGTTGCAAGCTCTTATAGTTATCCCGGAGCTAAAAAAAACCATCAAAGAACTCTGTGTCAAAACTCCAAGGAGAAATAAAAATCAAGCAATAACAATACACATCGATGGAACACTAGCTAGTATGTTGGAAGGGGAGATGAATCCTCCAAACTATACTGATCATGGATGTCCAACATTTACTATTTGTATTGGGAACATGGAGATTGAAAATGAGTTGATTGACTTAGGAGATGCAATCAATGCAATGATTATTGATACTTTGTCCACATTATCTCTTCCTAATCCACAATAAAATCTAATAGTTTTACAAATGGCTGACCAATCTGTTGCTAAACCCAAGGGGTTCATAGAGGATGTAACCATCAAAATTCAAGCATGGGATTATTCAGTAAAATTTATGGTGATTAAAATAGAGAACAAGAAAATTGTATATCCATTAATCCTAGGACATCTATGGTTAGCCACAACTACAAACCTTATTGATTGTAGGATAGAAAATATACCAATTACTAATGGACATGATTCAAAGAAGTTATCTATATATCCAGTTGTATAATCTTTCACCAGTTCATGCAAAAAATGGTGAATGGGTGATTCATAGGAAGCTGAGGATGTTTTTTCCTCACTAACTATGGAAATAATACAAGAACACTCAAAACAGGTCAAGGATTAGGATTCTTCTAAGCTGCATTCACAAACATTAGAGATAAAAGAAGACATAATAAATGAAAACATGCAACCGATAATTTAGCCTTTCATAAGGAACATCAATTTGACTGAGTGTATATTCCATAACATCACTGAAATACATAAAATACTACCTCATAAATGCCCCTTAAATTCATTACTGAGAGAGTATCTAGTGGTATATTCTCTCCACCTAGATACAAAGTAACTACCTATTTTCTTTCCCAGGAAAGACATTGGCAGTTAACAGTTGGCTGAATAATCAAGAGGAGAATACCCTATTCAATATTTTGTACTCTCATCCTTGATATTTTTCTTAGGAATATAGTTACATGAAGGTTATTCATCCCAACATTTGTACACATCACATTTATACAATTGACTCCAGACTAGGTAGGCAGGCACAGAGGAGGATAAACTCTACCTTGAGAGATATTGCAAAGACTCATATTGAGAAACTACTTTAGGTGGGATTTATTTATCCAATTTCAGATAGCCAGTGGGTCTCTCTGTTGGTTACAGTGCCTAAGAAAAATATTAAATGGAGGGTTTATGTGGAGTATAGGGAATTGAACAAAGAAACTTATATAAACTATTTCCCTTTACCCTTTATTGACCAAGTTTTGGATAACCTACCTGGGAAGAGGTATTTTGTATTTTTACATGGCTTTAGTGGATAAAACCAAATCATGGTAGCACCAGAAGACCACGAAAAGACCACATTCACTTGCCCATGTGGAAAATTTTCTTATAGAGTTTTACCTTTCAGTCTATGTAATGCTCCTACCATTTTTCAGACAACCATGTTAACAATTTTTTTTGATCTCATTCGTGACTCGATGGAAATTTATATGGATGATTTCACATTTTATGGAGCTACATTCCAAGAGGTAATAGATAATTTGGATAAAGTGATCTCTAGATGTGATAAACATCAACTATCTCGCAACCACAAGCCATGTCTTTTTATGATGGAACAAGGGATAGTCTTGTGCCACCATGTTTCAGTTGAGGGAATCAAGGTAGATCCAGATAAAGTCAAGATCATTGTGTAACTTCCATAACCTAATAATAAAACTGAAGTAAGAAGTTTCTTAGGTAATGTAGGCTATTATAGAAGATTCATCTATGTTTTATTAAAATAGCCTCTCCATTGTATGCCATTCTAACAAAGGATTATGAATTCTAGTGAACAAAGGCTTGTCGAAAAGCTTTTGACATTATAAAGGACAAGCTAACAAATACTCCGGTTTTGAGAGGTCCAAATTGGAAGCTTCCTTTTCAAATTCAAATTGATGCTTCCAATGAGGAAGTAGGGTCTATATTGGGACAATAAAAATAAGGATAAGCAATGCATGTAATCTATTACAATCGTAAAAACCTCTCCCTAGCTGAAAGAAACTATACTACCACAGAAAAATAAATTCTCATAGTTGTTTATGCAATTAACAAATTTCCCCATTACATCATAGGGTATGAAGTAATCATTCATACAAATCATTATACCATTAGATATTAAATGAATAAACATTTAGTTCATGGCATAGTTATTAGATGGTTGTTAATATTTTAAGAATTCAATATTAAGATTGTCGATAAACCATGTAAAAAAATGTGGTAGTTGATTTTCTTTCAAGGCTAACTATTTCAAGTATAAATAAACAAGTAGATGATAATTTTCTAGATGAGAATATATTTTCAATTTCCACCAGCTATCCTTGGTTTGTTGATATGGCTAATTAATTGGCTACAGGGAAGTTTCCATCTTTTCTCACACCTAAACAAAGAAAACAGTTAATTGAGTGAAGTGTGATGTATAAATGGTTTGATGGAATGGTTTTTAAATGTGGACCTGATCATGTATTATACATGTGTGCAACTGAAGATGAGATCTTTGATATACTGAGAGCATGTCATGATGAACCATCAAGAGGACATTATTAAGTCAAAAGAACAATCCATAATGTTTTAGGGGCTGGATATTATTGGCCTTCTATGCATAAGGATGTCAAGCAATATGTGTGGTAATGTGATAAGTGCTAACGTATGGGAAATCCAACATTGACAATAGAGATTCCTCTTCAACCTCAAGTAGTTCGAGATCTATTTGAGAAGTGGGGATTGTATTTCATTGGACTAATTGACCCAACTTCTAAAGGAAAAAAATATATATTGGTATACATAGATTATGTGAAAATAGGCTGAGGTAAAAGCTCTCTAATATGTTAGGGATGAAAATGTAGTAGATTTCTTGTATGAACACATTTTCTAGAGATTTGGAGCATAAATATCAATTGTCTCAGATTAGGGACTTCAGTTCACGTCAAATGTGATCAACTCCTTTTTGGAAATATATCAAGTGAGGCACAAGAAGTCATCCCCATATCACCTTCAGTCTAATGGTCAAGTTGAGGTTACTAACAGGGAGTTAGAGAACATTTCGACCAAAATAGTAGATGTTTAAAGAAAGAATTGGGTGCAAAAACTACCTGAGGTAGTATGGGCTCACTATATAACTTGGAAAGAAACCACATGGTTTACTCCACATAAGCCGGTCTATGGGAATACTCCTATCTTTCCTATAGATTATGATATTTAGACATTAAGGACAACTATTGAAATAGGAATTGAGTTGTCTGAAGCACAGAGATCAATAATTACCCAACTAAATGAATTAGATGAAATGAGGTTATAAGTATTGCATAAAAATGAGGTAATTAAACACCAAAGGAAGCTATGGCATGACCGTCATATTAAACAGAGGAAGTTTCAAAAAGGATATTGGGCTCTATTATTTGACTCAAAATACAAGGACATCAAGAGAAAGTTACAAACAAGATGGATGTGCCCATATCAAATTGACGAAGTCTATAATAATGGTACTGTTATCCATATTTCGCCCCGAGCTAAATATTGGATTGAATCACGACCCCGCATAGAAGGAACCCTAGAAAACGCATTCAAATCCTGTAATTGGTTGCAAAAAAAATTCAACAACGAAGTGGCAAAGATGAAGAAAGAGCAAAGGATCATGTACAAAAAGAAGCAACTCTGTCGGGCCATCTCTACGCTTTAACTCCAAGTTACAAGTAGGCAGAACCATCAAATATCAGGGTTGGACAAGCAGGAGAGATGCTACAAAGGAGCTAGAAGCAAGAAGAAAGAAAAATGAAGAAGATTCGACATCCTTAGGATCGAAACGGTTCAATAAAGGCCCAAAAAAATACTAAGTATGGAGGAGGCAGCAGAAGAGACCATGTGTCCTAACGACACTTCTCTCAGAGTTGGTACAAAGGTAGAAACCCAAACGAGCGCGAGCTCACCACGTAGTCCAAAGCCTAAAAATGAGAGGAACCATTGAAAAGTCCATAGAGTAGCATAGGTTGACAAGTGTCAACTTGACACTCCTCCAAAGGAAACTTTGGGTCAGGTTTTCAAACAAGCGTGGTGCCTCCATGTGTACCTCAAAGAGGGGCAAGGTTAGTTGAATAGTCAATTCATAAGTGGACCGATGGAGCCTGCCAAGTGTCTAAAGGACACTGTTTCAAGGGTAAAATGGAGAAAAGATTCTTGAGCGAGCGCCAGAGTGACACATGTCCCAGAGGAAACCGAGTAGTCAGGGAAAAAGTTGATTTTCACCCCTTGTTACCTCAAAAGGGAGTAAAAGTTACAAAATGGACCGTAACTCTACCCAGGGAAAAAGTTAGCACTTAGACCTCAGTCAAAGCCAAGGTGGGGAGTCGGGGAAAAAAGTGAAAGTTTTCCATTCGTTCAAAAGGTGTAAAGGAAAAATTTGGAGTGCATCTCCCCAGCCAACCAAAGACTGCCACGTGTCCCATATTAAAGAGGGGCCCATTTTTCAAAATGGTTTTCCTACCCACTTGTATGGATTCAATACAAACTTCGAAGGGGCATATCTTTCGACTCAGGACTCAAAATATTGTGAATCTAACACCATTGGAAAGATCTCAGCCTCACTCATGCAATGGAGGTTGGAGACTTTATTTTTGAGGAGGTTAGGTAAAGGAAATGGAGGAAAATGTCTTCGATATTTTAATGCAGGATCCACCAGTCTTAACAACCAGATCGGATTCGATCTATTTCCACCATTTCCTCTCCCTTGAAGATGTCGAACCAAGGATCGATGCAATAAAGATAGATTTGGGGGCAGATTTTATCACAGGCATTAACAACGGTGGTTGAGTTACAACCTATTTTTCCCACTTCTCTTTCTCCTTCTTCTCTCAGGATGAATCTATAAAGACGGGAGCATGATTCATTGTAAAGGGTTGGATATTCTTAGTTTTGCAGGCTCCCTTCACCTTCTAGCAAAGGATTTGTGGGGCTCAGGCCTTTCATTAAAATTGTAATACGTTTCTACCTTTTGGCTATTCTGTAATGAACTGTATCAATCTATAGAGCAATAAAATACGTTTATGGTTGATTTTAGATCCTTCTTATTTCTTTTGCTTATATCTGGTCTCTCATTACAAATCTAGCTATCTGTGCTTGTTTATTGTATGCATTTTATTGGTTCGTGTCGAAGGTAAACTAAGTGTTCATCATTCCTTTGGTGGATCATCCGATAGTTTAGTTATTTCTTATTTCCTGTATTCTTTTATCCTTGTCCCCTTGGCAAGTTTAGACTAGGTATAAGAAATAGATCCTTTGCAAATCCTTACGTATGCACCTGAACAGAGGAATAAGGAACCAACCTTCAATCTAGAGAGCTTTCCCATTTTTAAAAGGTCCCACACCTTGGGGAAAGTTCAATGTTATGCAATCACACCAAATGAGCCTGCCTTAGAAAAGTAGATATTTTAGAGCTCAGTTGGGGGTACTGTGGTTTCACACTAACATTTTTGGCACATCCGGTGGGAGTAAGAAGTCTCCATCTCATTACAGTAGGGATTGATGTACACTTGCTATGATTCTGGCTTTTAAGAAGCCTTAAAATTGTACATCTGGTGACTCTGAAAGAAAAAAATCTACTGGTTTCAACAACCCAAGCTTGGAAGATTCACGAGAAAACCATGGTCTAGAGCAAGGAAGGAAGGTATATTTGAATACTTGTGTCTATCCCCAGGTAGAGAAAGGAGAGGAAGAAGAATTCAAAGGTATCCATCTCCACCAAGCAGAACCTTGTCAACAACTCCACTTACATGGCCTTTCTTTCATTCTGCAATGATTCTTAGGCCAATTAGAATGGCACAACTAAATCCATATGTCAACTTCACTGGCAGTAGTCCAATCACCTTGATTACACAAAACCCAGTCCTAATTGTGGCATTAAAGAGCATCCCACATTTCATTGGGGAAAATCAAACATCTCCTGTTGACCATGTCCAAGATATTGCAAATGTCTATACAATCCACGAGATCAATGAGATAAACATTGCAGTAAAGCTACTCACCTCTTCAATTAAAGGGAAAGATTCACAATGGTTCAAGAGTCTAGAAGTATTCTCTATCTAGAATTGGAACTAGTTGTGCACAATCTTCACAATCAGTTTGGGGAAAAAGGTGATAACTTGTCTTTTTTGGAGCAACTAACAATAATCAAGAGATCCCTGAATGAGCAGTTGACAGACTTCAACCTCAGATTCTAGTGGACCTAGGATAGGATTCAAAAACAGTAAAGCCCACTAATGAATGTGCCTTCTTATACTTTCTTAGGGCTTTAAATTCTGATGTTTCTCTTATGATTCAGTCGATGGGGGGCACTACATAACCTATAGCCTATAGCCTCTCCATAGGGGCTGAGAAGTGTTTGATTAAAGATAGTAAAAATCACTCCTAGGCCATATATGCCTCTGTACCTTGAGTTAGGAAGCCCATATACTAGCCAAGTGCCTACATTAGCTCCTATACCCACCCCCAAGAATCAAAGCTCAGTTGAATCTTCCTCTTCATCATCTAATGTCCTCTAAAGAGTTTCAGGAAGCGGTGATGAAGCAACTTTAGAACTTTAGGAATGATCTAGCGACCTTTAAAAGACAACAAGCTCAGAGTTCCAGGCCATACCAGCCCCAGGCTCAATATTAAGCTAGACCCTAGTATCAGCAGAATAGGCCACCACCTCAGACCGTAAAGTAGATCCAGAACCAAGGAAAGCCCCAAAGATACTAAACCTTTCAATTCATATGATCCAAACACAGCTTCAATGTCAAGAGCATTAGTTCAAGCACAAAATAACATGGCATAGGAATATGATTGGTGTTTTCCATGTAGTCACCCACACAACCAATCAGTGTGCTTTAACAGTGCTCTAAATCACGCCTTGATGGTGCAAACCAGTATGGTGCCACAAGAACCTGGCCAAGAGGAAGATCAACAACAAGGACCTCAATAAGGTGGCCCCCCAAATGAGACTATGAATCTTAGTCAACTGGCAAGCTGAAGACTTCTGTGGGATGAATCAGTTCCCTTCTCAAAGTGTAGCTTCCAATACACGTTCCAAAAAGAGAAGTATTGGAGAGGGCCAACCATTGAATTCAGGTGACCCTCAATCTTCCATCACTCCACAAGGTCTTAGTGTTCCAAGTGCAACTCCAAACATACATAACCAATCCAAGACACCTCCCAAACCCAGTCAAGCACCAGTTGTAACAACCCATGTGTAAGAAAGAAATGTATCTAGGAAGGGGCAGAAAAAGGACAACACATTCAATATTATTGAGCAGATGAAAAATACAAGTGTCAACATTTCACTATGGGAGTCACTAGTCATTCTAGAGGCAGAGGGATCTATTGTAGACTACCATGCAGAATTGGTCAAGTTCAAATCACCCCCCTAACCAGCAAGATAAAGTGCTTGTCAATGCAGTTCAACCAGGGATAAACCATGGAGAACAACAAGGTAAATACCTGATACCTCCTCCCTTCTATGTCTCATTGATTATTGGAGACAAATTGGTGCACAATTGTATGATTGATTATGGGGCCAGTAGTTATGTGATGCCCAAACAAATAGCTGATCAGTTGGGTCTTCAATATGAGGTCATCTCTAGAGGAATAGTCCAATTAGATGGGACAACTGTAACCACTATGGGAATTATCAAGTATCTGAGCCTCACTCTACATGCTTGTCCCTAATGTGAATATTTTGCAAAATGTGTTAATCATAGACTTTCCACCACATTTTTCTTTGTGTCTATCTAGGGATTTCACTACCAAAATTGGAGGCTACCTATCTATTGATTGGTCACATATGCTCTTTAGGACAAGGTATGGTGCAAAGGCCACAATCAGGTTTGAACCTATTGCTGATTATCATATTGAATCCTATGTGCCTAGCCCAATCAATGCCAATTTCTCAGCTTTTTATCAAAAAGACGTCCTCAACATTAATGAAATATATGCCAAGGTGGGATGTATCCTAGACTTGACCCTAGATGAGTGGGACGGTAAAAAACATGCTTTTGACCCCTATAAGGAGATGGAGGAATCTGAAATGGGTGTTTACTACCTACATGAAGAGAACCAGACCTCTTCCTGACCTAATCATGTCAGAATACAAGGATGACATTAAGGTATGGAAATTATTCTTTGATGGTTCAAGGAGTAAACAAAGAGCCAGAGGAGGAGCCATGATTGTGTCCCCTAGAGGTACGAGATATTATTCAGCCTTCAGATTCTAGTTTGCTTGCTCAAATAACACTGCTAAATATGAGGCTTTAGTCCAAGGTCTTCATTGGGCAAGGAAGCTGGGAATCAAGAACTTGTAAATATTCAGTGATAATGAATTGGTTGCCAATCAGGTTAGATGACTTAATGCTGTCAAAAATGACATGCTAAAAAACTACAAGAGTAGGGTATGGGATCTCATGGAGAATATTTAGGCCTTCAGCATTGTGTCCATACCTAGGAAGGAGAATGAAGTTGTTGATAGACTTGCAGTAGTTGGAGCATAGTTTGATGTGGTTGACAACATCAAAAGGGACAAAGAACAACCGCATATCCATTTGGTTGTGAGGCCAGTAGTACCAGATAATAATGCATGCTGGTAGGTGTTTGAGAATGATTACCAGATCATTAACTCTCTACAAGATGAAGTTGAATTCTCAACTAGAACCTAGAGCAGACTAGAGCAGTAGTACAGGAATCAGATAGTACAGTATGCATACAAATAAGCTTCCCAAATGATTAGTGACACTAGAATCTATTTTCAATCCTAATGATCAGTTCAAAAAGGAGAAGGCTAACATGTAAATCAAAGGAGAATATTCAGAGTCAATCCTCGTTGGATAAGACAAAATACTCCAAATCAGAAAGGTGGCCACTAAGTAAGAAAGATATGAATTCATACAACTTTTTCGAGAATTCCTTGATGTGTTTGCTTGGAGTTATAAAGACCTAAGAGGGTTCAATCCCAAGCTAGCACAACACACAATAGAACTAGATCTAGCTGCTCATCCCATCAGGTAGAAGTAAAGACCAATCAACCCACATATTGAGCCTCTGATAAAGAAGGAGTTGAATAAGCTGATAGAGGCAAGCATCATATTTGCAATCAAACACTCAAGCTGGGTTACAAATCTGGTCCTAGTTAGGAAGAAAAATGGATAACTCAGGATATGTGTTGACTTCAAGGATTTAAACAGACCCTCCCTCAAAGACCACTACCCACTCCCTTCAATGGAGTAGATCTTGCAAGTAGTGTCTGGGTCAAAAAGGTTCTCCCTCCTAGATGGCTACTCAGGGTACAACCAGATCATGGTGATAGAAGATGATCAATTCAAAACAACTTTCACTACCAAATGGGGCACCTATGCCTACAAGAAAATTCCATTTGGATTATCCAATGTCGGAGCCACTTTTCAAAGGGAAATGGATATGGAATTCAAGGGGCTGATCAACAAAATAGTGTTGATCTATCTAGATGACATTACAGTGTTTTCCAAAAATGTAGCAGATCACCTCTTCCACCTAAGGCAGGCGTTTCAATGACACAGGAGTTTTGGGGTGTCACTGAACCCCAAAAAATGCATATTCTTGGCCCATGAAGGCAAGTCTTCTAGGCCATATCGTATCAAAGGAAGGATTTGCAATGGACCCAGAAAGAGTTCAAGCAATAAGAGCATTGCCATTGCCAAGTCACAAGAAGGCTCTTCAAAGCTTCTTGGGAAAAATCAAATTTTTCTGCAGGTTTGTTCGAAACTTTGCTACCCTTATTAGGAAAATAATGTTGATGCTAAAGAAGAGCTTAACATTCATGTGGACAGCTAAAGTAAATGCAAGTTTTGAGGCCATCAAAGAAGCCATATCACAAGCTCCAACTCTTGTGAACCTAGATTTTTACAAAGACTTCATATTGTATGCCTTGTGGTGGCAGCGACACAATTTTTACAATTTTGGTGCAGCTGAACAAAGAAATTACAGAATAACCAATTACTTTCTTCAGCCAGGGACTAGAAGATTATGAGGTGAGGTAGTCCTTCATTGAGATGAAGGTCCTGATGGTAATCAAGAGGATTGAAGAAGTTTAAGCATTTGGTTTCAAACAAAAAAATCCAACTATTGGTCTCCCATACAGGAGTTAAAGAATTCCTTCTCTAGCAAGGATCTGAATGAGAAGCATGCAGATGGATCAGCCATGTCATGCAATATGACATTGAGATCAAGGTCACCAAGCTGGTATGTGGGAAATGGTTATGTGAACAACTAGCCTCAGGTCAACAAGATAAAGCAGACAGTGAAAAGGAGGTTGTTTTTTTTTTTACAAAATGATCAAGAAGAAGGGAGAGATGATGTACCTGATCCTTGTTGGACCCAAGACATGGTGCACTTCCTTTGTGTCCTCATGGGATGAGTAAAGCATGTCAGGCTATAGGCCATCATATATGTTCTTATTGATGGTGTCTTTTTCAAGAGGGACATCAATGGCATAGATGCATTGGGACATATCAGGTGGAGAAAGTTCTACAAGAATTCCATGTTGAAGTAGTTGGAGCCCATTTTTTTCCAAGAGTGACAACACTCAAAATCATTAAAGTAGGATATTATTGCCCCAGAGTGTTTAGTGACTGCTACACATGGATCAAAATGTGTGAAGAATTGTGCATTATTCAAAGGAAACGAAAGGATAGCAGCACTTCCATTACATCCAATCTCAGTCAACCAACCTTTCATGCAATGGGGATTGGACTGCATTAGAGTCATCAATCCAAACTCAAGCCAAGGTCACAAATGGATCTTAACAATGACAGGTTATTTAACCAAATGGACCAAGGTAGTGACACTCAAGGAAGCAAATGAGTCTAGTATCCTAGATTTCTATGAAGGGATAGTGACTAGATTTGGAGTGCCAGCCACCATCATATGAGACAATGCATTAGCATTTATAGGTTCCAAGATCACAGGATGGGCCATCAAAAATGGGACTTATTTGAGCACTTCATCAAACTATTACCCTCAAGGTAATGGCTAGGCTGAGTCCACAAACAAGAACTTGGTAAAGATCATCAAGAAGAAATCTTGATGAGAATCAGAGGACCTGGCACATAAAGCTCAAAATGGCCTTATGGGCTGATAAGACAACACCCAAAAGATCTACAGGAAGCTCCTCATTCAAGCTTGTCTATGGGAAGGAGGCAATATTGCCTATATCACTAGAGTTGCTAGCATTGGAACTCTTGAGATAGTTGAAGATGTCTGAATTTGAACTAATGGAGGCCAGGTATGCAAAGTTAATGGAATTGGAAGAAACTAGAGAACATGCACTTCAAACAATGGAAAAGGATCAGGCCTCAATTAAAATATGCTTTGACAAGAAGGCTAGAGCAAGGACCTTTGAGGAAGGAGACCTGGTTTTGAAATGGGATGCAGATCGAGAAAAACCAGGGAGACATTCTAAGTTTGACACCATCTGGAGTGGCCCCTATATGATAATAAGATGAAATAGTAATAATGCTTTCCAATTATCTACATTACAAGGTGAAGAGTTACAGATTCTAGAGAATGGAATCTATCTTAAACACTGCTATTAGAAGGAAGGCTCCCAGCTTGTACATATTAGCTTAGTTTCTTTTCCTCTAAGTGCTTCTTCACATTGTCTTGTTGTAGTGTAGATTGATTTTCTCCTAAGTGCTTTGCATGCTCTACATGTTCCATTTGAAGAACATATGATTTCAATTTTGTACATAGTTGTGGTGTTGTTTTTTTGCTCTTATGCAGTTCATTCAGAGAGACGGATGAAGCCCTAGGTTAAAAAAAAATTCAACTCTCATAAATCTTCATTTCGAGATTTTCTTATGAAATTTCAAAGTGCGGGCAATCGGGAACATGAACTAGAGGCAGAAATAGTATTAACTTGTTATTCTTGACTCCATACCCAACAGATCCGACAAGGCAACTGATCTCTTCAACTAGCAAGTAGATGTCCCCATGAGTCACCAAATTGTTATCCATATTTCACCCCCCTAAATATTGGATCAAATCATGACCCTGCAAATAAAAGGATCCTGAAGAACTCATTTTAATCCCACAAATTGGTTACAAAAAATATTCAACAATGAAGTGGCAGAGATGAAGGAAGAGAAATGGATCTCTGTACAGAAAGAAATAACTTTGTCATCAAGCCGTTTCTATGTATTAAATCTATTTTGCAAGCTTATAGGTAGATTCAATGAAATAGTAGGATCAAAAAAAAAGGGCTACAGAGGAAACAAGAAAGGAAGAAAAATGATGAAGATTCGAAGTCCAAGGTCTTCGGGCTCAAATACCATTCGGGAAGGAATCTATAATCGACTAAGTATGGAAGAGGCCAGTAGAGGGAGCCATGTGTCTTAACAATGCTTCTCTAAAGGAAAAATTTGGGCTGGGTTTTCAAGAAAGTGGTGCCTCCACGTGTCATTCGAATAGGGGTAGAGTCATTTGAATAGTCAATGCACAAACAAGCTAGCAGAGGTTGCCAAGTGTCTTAATGGTGCTGATTCAAAGATTGAATAAAGAGAAGGCTTCCAAATGAGCTCTAGACTGACACGTGTCCCAGAGGAAAGTGGGGCATTCAGGGAAATTTTTTATTTTTCACCGTTTACCTAGAAAGGGGGTAAAAGTTGCAAAATGGCCTGCAACTCCGCCCAGGGAAAAATTTAGCACTTAGACCCGAGTCAAAGCCAAGGCGGGGAGTCAAGGAAAGAAGTGAAAGTTTTCCTTTCATTCAAAAGGCATAAAGGAAAAAGTTAGAGCACATATCCCCAGCCAACCAAAGATTGCCACGTGTTCCATATTAAAGAGGGGCCCATTTTTCAAACTGGTTATCCCACCCACTTCTACGGATTCGATACAAACTTTAAAGGGGCATAACTTTCGACTCAGGGCTCAAAATATTGTGAATCTAAAACCATTGGAAAGATCTCCGCCTCGACCCACACAATGGAGGTCTAAGAATTTATTTTTTAGGAGGTTAGGTAAAGGAAATGGAGGAAAACATCTTCGAGCTTTAAATACAAGATCCACCAGTCTCAACAACCAGATCAGATTTGATCTATTTCCATTGTTTCCTCTCCCTCTACGACACCAAACCAAGGATTGATGCAGTAAAGATAGATTTGGGGGTAGATTTCATCAAAGGCATTAACAATTATGATTGAGCTGCAACCTATTTTTTCCCACTTTTCTTTCTCCTTCTTCTCTCAGGTTGAATCTATAAATTTGAGAACAAGATTCATTGCAAAGGGTTGGACATTATTTGTTCTGCAGGATCCCTTCTCCTTCCATCAAAGGGATCTGTGGGGTTTAGGCCTTCTATCAAAATTACATTATGTTTCTACCTCTTAGCTACTTTTTTAATAGACTGTATCAATCTACAAAGAAATAAAACACGTATGTGATTGATTTTAGATCCTTCTTATCTATTTTGCTTTCATCTAGTCTTCCATTATATATATGGTTATATCTGCTTGTCTATTGTATGCATTTTGTTGGTTTGTGTCTCTTAGCAAAACAAGTGTCCATCATTCCTTTGGTGCATCACCTCATAGTTTAGATTTGTTTGAAGTTTTGTATTCCTTCTATCCATGTCTCCTTGGTAAAGTTTAGATTAGGATTAAGAATAGACCCTCTGCAAGTTTATACATATGCACCTAAATAGAGGAATAAGGAACCAACCTTCAATCTGGAGAGTTTTCCCATTTTTGCAAGGTGCCACACCTTGGGGAAAGTTCAATGTTATGCAATCACACCAAATGAGTTTACCTTATAAAAGTAGATCTTTTTAATTCAACTGAGTTACTTGGATGATGTCTCCTTGTCCAAGATAATTCAAGGCTAAATTGATTTTTGAACAAAAAGGAATAAATAGGGGATGGTTGAAAACTAGAAATGGCGGCCATTACTTCTAAAAAAGAGAAAAAGGGAGAAAAAATTAGAAATAAAACACATGTGGCTAAAAACTAGAAATGACGGTCACCTCAGAATCATGCCACGAATAATTGTACCTAAACAACAAGGAGAAAATCTAGTGTTGATGGAACATGTGACATGTCATAAATGATGAGGTATGTGCCATCAATTCTTTCTAAGTATTAAAATTTTAATAATGATGTGTTAATTATTGGTTTTATTCAAAGTGATGATTCCCTACTTCCCATATATTCTCACACGCTTCACACACTTTCCACTTAATACTCACACGTTCCCCATTTATTCTCCATTACCTTTTCTACTTCATCAAAGTCAGTTACCCCTAAATAATTCATATTTTATCACGCCATTGTCATTCATATGCTCTCGTCATTTCCATTCCTTTACTCTCTTCATTTTCTTTCTTAAGTTCTCTTCATTTTCATTCTTATGCTCTCTTCATTTTCATTCTTGTGCCAATGCCAATTCTATTTTGTGCCAAAATGGGTATCAGGCTCTGCCACGAACCATCAAGCCCGGTTGAATTAATAACAGACTCCAAGTATGTGGCTATATTTGAAAAATTAAGATGATTGGATTTCATGATAATATACGAGAAGTTCAAGCCAAAGATGACAAATGAGTTTGCTAGAAACCTCGCTGAGGAGTATTTGAAAGTGATTTAGGTATTTATTCAGTTCCTCCATTATTAGTGAAATTTCATGTATTCTAGACAGATGAAAACTAGTAAATTTTAGGACTCCTTTTAAAATAATTAAAAGGTTTTATGTGGGGAAGAAAGATAAGTTAGAATTAGTTTATGATAACAAAGGAAAGATAAAATGCATAAAGAGAACTAGTTTTCCTGAGCCATGGCCCGATGTGGAAAAATGAGTGATTATCTATTTTACCTGTAAAGGCTAGTATGAGATTATACTTGGCCCTATGTTAAGAATTATCATACACTTGCGCCATGGAGAGGTTAGGGAGAAAAACAAAATCAAAATTACCCAATTTTTGTATGGCTCTGTTTCATATGCCACTGAAAAATTTCATTGGGGCTCTTCATATTTAAAATTTTAGGGGTTAATCCACCTCATTTGTAAACATTATTTCCACAAAAAACACAATGGGTTGACGAAGTGGATTATGTTCCAAAAGAAATATGCCCTAGAGCCTAAAGTGCATCCAAAATGCAAAATTCTAGGAATAGAGCCCTTAATTAAAGGTAGGCCAAAGAAGAAACTTAGGTCATCCAAACCAAGCTAGATTATGGAAGAGCAAAAAATTGAGAATGTCCCCTCAAAAGAGTAATATGAGGCAACAAACACAATGAGGATACTGAACCAAACACATTAGGGTTCTTTATTTTCCTATTCATCCCCTCCAAACCCTGTTTCAATGGAGGAAATTATGAGGACAACACCCATTACTGAAGACCCCCTCTTGGATGCTAAAGGAAAAGGGCCTATGATTGAAGGTGATCCTAGCTCACCTATTGATAAATAAAATATTGTTCCTCAGGTTCTAGCCATTTCTAAAGTAGAATATGAACTGCAATAAACAATAGATATGCTCAACAATTTACAACTCACCCTTAAAGGAAAGGATGCAAGTATTTCCTAATAAAAGGCAGAGAAATATAAAATGATTCAACATCTTCAATAGGAAATGGAGGATAAAGATTAGACAATCTAATAACTCCAACAGTCATTAGAGGAAAAGGATTGTGAAATTCAAGGAATGCAAGACATAAATAATAGCTTGGTTGCTAAACTTTCTCTATTAAAAGAAGAAAAGGAGAAATCATAGCCCATAACAACCATAGACCAAATGGACCATTTTTTTTTACGTTTCCTCAAATTATTATATTAAAAGGGATGATCAAGTGGATGCATTAGTGTTATGAGCTCAAGAAAGTGGCAGATGAAAATAAGGTATTGAAGGAAGAAAAGAGGGTCCTCTGATTTAGAGGATCCTCATTGAGAGACACTGGTCTATGATCTTGTTTGAATCTCTTAATCAGTTGCATTGCATATAATAAATCAAGATATTTTCAGTGGTATCTTGTATGCTGAAAATAGAGGCCATATAGAGAATTTATTGCATGTTGAAAATTTTGGCAAACTGGAAAAATAAAGGACTATGCACAAATTCGTGATGACATGAATGCATGCACATCTGCCATGTGAACTAGTGAAATAGTGACTATAGACACCCAAATTCCACTTTTGCAATCTTATTTCCAAATGCATGCAAATCACTCTCATTCTCACTAATTTCGTTATAATTAGTGACTTCTGCTAATTAACTAATGTTTCTTACCACTTTGGTCAATTAACAAGCATTTCGTTGATGACCAAATCTCTTTCGCATTTAGGTTGCCACTTTACGATGAATTGTGAGTCAAAATTCTCTTGAAAACATACAATTAGCATTTATTAGGTAATTAAGCCTATTTTTCCCTTGATTTGGTCAATATGTCCTAATATTGGCTCGAACCCCTCTTATAACCACTTAAAATCACCCCACTTTCCTCCACAACGTCTTTGCAAGCTTCAAAAGCTTATCCTAGCCTTATAGTTGACCCTAAGTGGTTGATTAAGGCTCTACACCTCTTAATCACTTGGTAATTCACTAATTATGATTAGTAAGGCGTAATCGTGATTAGTAATTCTAAATCTTCTTTCTACTTTTAGTCCCACATGCACCAAGATGCAAGTTTTACTCAAAGGAAAAACTATAAATAAGACTAAGTACTACCTTCCAAATTTACACCATGCTTTTATTAGTAGCCTCATATAATACATATGTTAAGAGCCTAAACTCCTTCAAAGATTCACATGCTCATCTTTGCCTAAAGCCTTCATTATGGTTAGTAGGAGGGTATCTAACATGGCATTGTAGTCTTGTGTTAGAGAGATCTCCTCACCATTTGTGGAGTAGTAACCATTCCCAATTTGATTGCTCCTAGATCTATTTAGGTTTATGTTAGTTAATCAAACATACTAGTAGGCATGCCTAGATGTTAGATGTTAGTTTCATTTAATCTCCATTGTTATGCTATTAAGATTTTATCATTGATGTTTCATTCCTTAGCTTTGCATTTAACTTAAGATAATTATGGTGTTGATATTTCTTTAAACTAGTTAATTTGTGTTAAAAGTTTGGGGTGTTATCATTTGGCATGCCAATTAGGGATTAAGTGGGATACCAGATGAGTTAATTGCATTGGTGATTCAACACTTATTATCAAACAGGTCACAGATGAATACAAGGTCAAGGATGAAAATTTGCTTCCATATAAAAGAATGGTCAATTCCTTGAAAGAATTCTTCAAGCAGATAACATTTGAGCAGATACCAAGAGCCCAAATTAAAGTAACAAATGTTATGGCTACAGTAGGATCCATGTTAAGGATTCCACCAGGGAATAATGACATGCCATTATTCGTTGAAAAACTAAGAACAACAACATATGACATACCAAAATCCTATATGGTGTGCGAGGTTGTTGGTCCCTTTTCACCATGATACACTAAAATATTTAATTACCTCCATGATGGAACATTTCCCACTAACATTTCCCATGCTGAAAAATGCACCCTTATCCAGTGTATAGCCCGCTATACCCTACTTGGGGGCACCCACTTCCACTGAGGCTATAAAAAGAATCTGTTGTGATGTTTAAGTTCAGAGGAATCTATCCAAGCAATCAAAGAGGTGCACAAAGGCATCTGCGGGGCTCATACTAATAGGATCATCCTTGTGAAGAAAATTCTTAGAGTAGGCTATTGTTGGTCTACAATGGAGCATGACTGCTGTAACCATGTGAAGAAATGCGTGGATTCTCAAAAGTATGGAAAATTGATACATGTGTGGTCCCAACGTAATCCTTGCATCCTATCACAACCACTTGGCCATTCTCAAAATGGGGTCTCGATCTAATAGGGAAACTTAACCCTGTCTCTTCAAATGGTCATAAATTCATCATTACTGTAATTGAGTACTTTACGAAGTGGGTAGAGGTTTTTCCTCTCACCTATGTTGAAGGTGCCCAAATCTCTAAATTTATCATAAACCATATCATCTGTTGATATGGTATCCCCTCTGCTATTATCACTGATAATGGTAAGCCATTTAATCATAAAATAGTGAAAGCCCTCTACAAATGCTTTCAAATCTCCCTTAAGTTCTTAACCCCCTATTACACTCAAGGTAATGGGAAAGCTGAGGCTTCCAATAAAACCCTAATTCACATTATGGAGAAGATGGTGAACAAGATAGGCCATGACTGGCATTTACAAATTCACCCTGCCCTCTGGACATTTAGAACTTCTATCCACACCCCCACAGGTGCAATTCCATATTCCTTAGTATTTGCATTGAAGTTATACTACCTCTAAAGAATGAGATCCATTCTTTGCGTATCGAGCTAAGGGATTACCTAAACGAAGAGGAAGACTACAGAGTAGCTCAAATTATAGAGTTGGATCTATTAGACGAGAAAATACTTCACGCTCTGATTCACCTTAAAGTGTATCATGATCGAGTGCAGAGAAGCGACAATAAAAGAGTCATCCCTCATCAATTTGAGGTAGGGGATTTGGTGTTAAAAGAAAATAAGAAGAACACCAATAAGGACCGTGCAAATAAAGGGAAATTTGAGCCCAATTGGCTAGGGCCATATGTTGTGGTTACCAAGTTTGGTTTAGGTGCCTATAAGCTAGCCCATACATATGGTCAAGAGCTTTGAGAACCCATGAATGAAATGCATCTCAAGCACTTCTATGCTTAAGTATGGGGTCTCTAAAGTATCGAGAAAATAAAAAATAAAATAAAAAATCAAAACAACCAAATTTTTTCAAAAAATTGATAAAATCATTAAAAATCCAAAAAATAGCAAAAATTCAATTTTGTTCAAAAATTGGTAAACAACATATACGCAGCTAAAGCCTGTGTTAATTGCATTATCCTCGAACATCAACATATGTATTACAAAAGCATATTTCTACGGTTATTTCTTGTTCTGGTCTCAAACGACTTGCAGATCATCATGATCTACCTCCATTAACAAAATCTAGTTTGCATGCTATGTCGGTCCTCCCGTGGAATAGTGAGTTTCTAAAGACTGTATCATAGTGCACGAAAGATTTTCCATGGGACTACTTGTGTCCTTCGTTATCCCCCTCGCATGTATCCTTTCTTGGGGCACCATTTTTAACCCTTGTCGTTACAAAACAAACATTCGGGAACTGCAGTTTGATAACAAAAACATTGGTGCAATTGTCTTAAAAATTGTTTATTTGAGTGCGTATGATTGTACTGGTTTCTCTATTAGGTTAGTTGGTTTACTTTCTCGTATTGCATTGCATTTTGTATGATGCATTGAGTTAAGCATCGTTTTACTTTCTCGTATTGCATTGCATTATGTATGCTGCATGAAGTTACGTAGTAATGGACAAATGTTAGTAGTTTAGATTTTCATGTTATCTTACATTTTTGTTCATTTCAATAAAGGCTGATGATATAGATCATAGGGGCAACATGATGAAATAAGGATGCATATTGAAGACCGGATACAAAGATGAGCATGTTCCTATTCTCCACTTTCCTATTCTCCTAAATCACCACTAAATTTTCTCCTAAATCACCTGGGGAAATAAAAAAACTTATGTATCCCTATCCCTATTCCTTCTCAATACCCAAGGGTTTCGCGCCCGTTCTATCCTATTTCTTCTATCTATTTCAATCATCTTTTTGATTGTTGATTGACTTCTTCTATCACCCCATTGACACTCAAGGGGACATCCTTCATCCTACTAATTTTTCTTCAAAAATCTACCTATTTATGCTTGTCTACTATATTTGAAGTGAAGTTACTTACTTCACCTCAAACATGAGAAAATGTAGACACCTAAATTCCACTTTTGCAATCTTATTGTCAAACGCACACAAATCACTCTCATTCTCACCAATTCCATTATAATTAGTGATTTACACTAATTAACTAACATTTCTTACCACTTTAGTAAATTATCAAGCACTTCATTGATCACCAAACCTCTTTCGCATTCATGATGCCACTTTATGACGAATCATAAGTTAAAATTCTTTTCAAAACAAACAGTTATCATTTATTAGCTAATTAATCATATTTTGCCCTTGATTCGGTCAATATGCCCTAATATTAGCTCAAACCCCTCTTATAACCATTCAAAATTACCCCACTTTCCTCCACAACATCTCTGCATTCTTTAAAATCTTATCCTAGCCTCCTAGTTGACCCTAAGTGGTTGGTTATGGCTCCATACCTCTTAATCACTTGGTAATTCACTAATTATGATTAACAAGGCTTAATAATGATTAGCAATTCTAAATATTTTTTGTACTTTTAGTCCCACATGCACCAAGATGTAATTTTTCCTCAAAAGAAAAACTATAAATAAGACTAAGTACTACCTTCCAACTTTACACCATACTTTTATTAGTAGCCTCATATGATACATATGTTAAAGAGCCTAAACTCCTTTAAGGATTCACATGCTCATCTTTTCCTAAAGCCTTCATTATGGTTAGTAGGAGGGTATCTAACATGACTTTGTAGTGTCGTGTTAGAGAGATATCCTCACCATTTGTGGAGTAGCAACCATTCCCAATTTGATTGCTCCTAGATCTATTTAGGTCTATGTTACTTAATCAAACATACTAGTAGGCATGGTTAGATGTTAGATGTTAGTTTCATTTAATCTCCATTGTTATGCTATTAAGATTTTATCATTGATGTTTCATTCCTTAGATTTACATTTAACATTAGATCATTATGGTGTTGATCTTGCTTTAAACTAGTTACTTTGTGTTAAAATTTTAGGCTGTTATCATCGGCAAGTGGCAATGTGGTATGGAATAATTTTTTTTACATCTCTATTCTTCAAGACTTGTTATCAGATGGGTGGGCCCCGTTATTTGCTGGTTGGGGGCCCTCAGTTAGGGTCGACACTCTCTTTTTGTGGAGGGATGTCTTTGCCTCCATTTATTGATATCACTATATTGGAGATTCTATAAATAAGTGTTATTCAACCCATGGTGCATGTGGGATATATCATGATTTGTATTGTAAATGTTATGCATTACACTGTGACTGAGATGATTTTTGGGATAACCCAACTTGGTGAGTGAAGATCCTCCTTGCTCGACTGACCTAGCTGAACTGCCACCCAACCACCAGCTCACTATCTTATCCACGTAATCCACTATGTTGACTTCTTATCTCACCGCACTACTTAGATCTATCATTCCAGCTCCTCATCGTATCACTCGCCATCTCACCAAATCCCACCGACTACAACTCATTCGCTAACTCCCACTGACTCCAAGTTATGCCAAAATCCTCCAAAAATAGCTCGTCATTCCATCTCCGAGCCCAAATTATCATGCTACCCACCAGCTGACCAATGTGTCAACTAGAAAAAGAAGCCTGAAGCCACTCAACATAACTGGTAACCCTATTTTTAAACTGAATGACCTTCCACCATGCGAGTGATGTGGGATTTATTCCCAATGATAGAAAATGAAGTGGTGGAGCTAGTTAGGGGGGTTCAACCCCCTAACCACATGGGTGCTAAAATTATATTGCATTGTTGAGCCAAATGGTTTGGATAAACTATATAATGGGCAAGTTAATATTTATAGAGTTACTTTTACAAGATTGTGTAATCCAAAGGGAAAATATTGAGAGTTAGAAGCGTTTTGGAGGAAAATTTCCATAAGTAGACCATAGGGTTCTTTTTGTTGAGGAATATTGTGACAGGTTGATGAAGGTTCTGAATCATCCTTGTACACATTTGTAAGTAATTTTAAAGGTGATTTTAAGGGATCAGTCCCTTAAAATGGACCCAAAGATGTAGGCTTTACTCCAAAATCTATTATTAACAGATTATGTTGTTGTTATTGCATTTTGCTTCTTGGTTTTTCTAATTCCATAGTCAACTTGTAGATTTTTAAAAATTACTAAAATTATGGAAACGTCGTAATATTAAAATTACATTTAGCAATATTTTTAAAGCAATATTTGGTGTCTATTTTTAAATTGCTTATGATTATGGATCATTTGGTATCAAAGCTGGTTTATGATTAGTTTAACGTTTGATTTGGATTACAAGTTTGTGTTGAATGTTGACAAGGTCCCGCTCTAGAAAAGGTGAAGGATAATTAGCAAGTTTGGATCCGGAAATTGGATCAAGATGGTCACGAAGCAGAGAGATGGTCAATGATAGAGAAGAAGAATTTTGTCAATCCTTCCTCGAAATGAAAGAGATGGTGGAGGAATTGTATCGGGATAGGAGATAAAAGATGGAGAGAGAATACAAGAAAGGTTAAAATAAAGAAGAGTATTCTTCTTCATCTGATTCTAATTCTCCAAAAGGTGAAAAATGAAAATATGATTTTCTTCCTTCATTAAAACTGGATATTAAGTTTGGATTGCCAATGTATAATGGAGAGCTTAATGCAAAAAAGTTGGATAACTGGATCAAACAGATTGAAGTATATTGGAGGGTTCATAAAATTGTTGATGATGAGGCAAAAATTCATTTGATAACTCTTCGAATGGGTGGCACAACACTCATTTGGTGGGAGAGTAAGCTTCAAGAGATTGATGAGAAAAAAGGTAAATTAATCTCTTGTTGGAATGATTTTGTTTCTGATCTAAGACATCAATTTTATCCTTTCGGTTATATGCAAAAAGCTATGATGGATTGGAAAAGTTTAAGGAAAACAAAGGGACAAAGTGTTCAGGATTATACATAGGAGTTTACAAAAAAAGGCTCTCATTTTAGGTAATTCTCTCCATACACAACAAACACTGCTAAAATATATTGGTGGATTACATAGCTATTTGAGGCATATGATTATCATGGTTAATCGTACTAACCTTTATACAATGTGTGTGAAAGCTACTCATTTGGAAGCAAGAGGTAAAATTACCAAAGAGTCTTCATCCTTGAAACACAAGAACAAGCAATCTGACAATAAAGAGAAAGGTTCAAAAGAAAACGGCAAAGGAAAGGGTAAGAAAAAGAACAATTATACTATTGAGAAATAATATGAAAACCCATTTTGCAATCATTGTAAAAATAATCATGATGAATCTAAGTGTTGGAAGTTACATCTGGAATTAAAGCCTAAATGGTTTAACAATAAGAAAGGAAAAGAGAAGAAAACCAACACTGTGGTGCACAATCTTGGATCTGATTCCAGTGATGAGACCAAGTCATGGCCATGGATTAACAAGGTTGTAATTCTTCCTCTTCTTCTAGCACTAGTTCATCTAATGTTGCATCTTATTCTAAACTACAATCTGTGTATGATGAGAAGAAAAGAAACGATCCTTCCACCTTAGAGTCATTTCTAAACATATAAATAGACACTCTATTTGATAGTGGATCTAAAGATAATATGATTTCAGAGGAGGTTGTCAAGAAACTGGGACTCCAAACCAAACCACATCCTAAGCCTTATCCTTTTGGGATGGGTTTGTGATGATGTAAACTTCAGGTAATGAAAACTTGAAAATTCATATTTTCCGTTATTGAAAAGTTCATTGATGAGGTTGATTTGGATGTTGTTCCATTAGACATTTGTGATGTGGTTTTGGGAAGTCCTTATCTTTATGATCGTAAATGTAATCTTCTACAGGGAAGAGAATAAGTACTTGCTTGTTAAAGATGGGATTGAATATATTGTTAGAGCCCATCGTGTGAAAACAAGTCTTTCTTTGGTTACTGCAAGGAAAATGAAAAGGATTGTAAATTCAAGCAAGTGAATTTTGTACTCATTGTGATCAAAGCCAAAGAGAAAGATCATGACAAGGCTTTTGAGGATTGTGATCCTAAACATCCAATGAATTGGTTAAAATTGTTTCTAACTATGATGATGTCTTTCAGGATCCACAAGGTGTACCTCCTAAAAGAGGGGTTCAACAAGAGATACAGTTATTCCAGGATGCACCTCCTCCTATGTATAGATTGTCCATGGTTGAGAACGAGGAAATCAAGAAATAAGTGATGGAACTGTTGGCAAAAGGAATTATCCATCCAAGTTCATCTCCTTGTGGTTCACCTATCATTTTGGTGCCTAAGAAAGATGGAACATGGCGAATGTGTGTTGATTTTCATGCCTTGAATAAGATCACGGTGAAAAATTGTTACCCTCTTCCTTGCATTGATGATTTATTGGATCAGTTGAAAAATGATTTTTATTTCACTAAGTTAGACTTAAGAAGTGGTTATCACCAAGTGAGAATCAGTGAAGGTGATGTTTGGAAAACTACTTTTAAAACAAAACAGGGTTTGTTTGAATGGCTTGTTATGCCTTTTGGATTGTGCAATGCACCGGATACATTCATGCATGTGATGAATGATGTTTTTAGGTCATTCATTGATGATTTTGTGATAGTCTACTTAGATGATATTCTTATTTTTTAGTAAATCATGGGATGATCATGTCATTCATATTCAGAAAGTCTTAGATGCTTTGAGAAAATGAGAAATTATATTTGAAGATGTCTAAATGTGAATTTGGGAAAACATATTTGGTTTGTTTTGGTTATGTTGTGGGACATGGTGAATTTAAAATTGATCCTGCAAAAGTTGAGGTCATTGTTAACTGGCCTAGAGCCAATAATCTAACCTTAGAAGTTTTCTTGGTGTAGTTTAATATTAGAGAAAAAAATTGCTAACTTCTCATTTATTGCATCTCCTTTGCATTCTTTGACTAGTGTTAAACAGAGTCTTTTAATGGGGAGGAAAACATTATTTTGATACACTGAAAGAGAAAATAATCATCCAATCTTACACTTCAAGATTTACAATAGTCATTTGAGATTGAGACAGATTCTAGAGAATATATAATGGGGGTAGTCTTGATGCAAAAGATGAAGCCAGTTTGTTACCATTCTAAGATCTTCACGAGTACGGTAAGAAACTACCCAACTTATGGTAAAGAGTTGTATGCATTGGTGCAGAGTGTAAAAAAATGGAAACATTACTTGATGGGAAAGGAAACAATAATTCATACAGATCATCAGCCCCTCTAGTATCTCCAAACACAAACCAAGCTGCAACAGTCTAGACACTTCCGTTGGATGGGTTTCCTACAACAATTTCATCTCGTGATCAGGTATAAGAAAGGTATACAAAATAAGGTTGCTGATATGCTATCTAGACCTCCAGTTGTTGTTGCATATGTTCTTTTACAACATATTTCTTTAGTTCGTGATAGTTACAAAGAACAATATGCTAGTAATGTTGATTTTAAAGAAGTGTATGAAGATTTAATGAGTGGAAAATAGGTAGGAGAATTGGATTATCATGTGCATGATGGACTCTTGTATTATTCTGGTAAACTTTGCATTCGACAGGATGAAAGAGTGAATATGATTAGGGAAGCTCACACTTCTCTTATATCTAGTCATTTTGGTGTGGGTAAAATAGTTACACATTTATAGATGTATTGTTATTGGCCTAGAATGTAGGAACATGTAACCAAGTATATAAAAGGATGTGTTCTTTGTGCCATGAGCAAGCCTAAAAACAGGAAGTTAGGACTTTACACTCCTCTTCCTGTCCCTACACATCCTTGGGAAAGTATTTCCATGGATTTTGTAGGAGGTTTTCCCATGTCACGAAGGAAACACGACTATTTATATGTGGTTGTGGATAGATTTAGCAAAATGTGTGTGTTGATTCCTTGTACTAAACAAATTACTGGTGAAGGGACTACACACTTATTCTTTCAGTATGTATGGGTTCATTTTGGTTTGCCCACTTCTATTGTTTCTAATTGAGATTCCATGTTTCTTGGGGAATTTTGGTCAACTTTGTGGGGTTTGATGGACACTAAGCTGAAGAAAAGCACTACTTTTCATCCACATACCGATGGTCAAATAGAGGTTGTAAACCACACAGTGGTACATCTGCTCAGGGGTTATTGTGGTAAAAATCCTAAATTTTGGAATGGACATTTATATTATGTGCAACATGCTTATAACCTGTGCACTTCATTCTTCTACTATGAAGTCTCCTTTTGAGACTTGTTTTGGTTATCTACCTAAATCTCCATTAGATTTCTCTTTTGGACTGGAATATGTTGTTAATGGACATAGTGATATTGAAAAAGCTAATAAATTTGAGTAGAAGATACAACTGGTCCATTAGTTTTTTCGATAACAATTAGAGAAAAGTCAAGAAAATACAAGACTAGGCACGATAAACATAGAACTGGTCATAAATTTCAAGTGGGTGATTCGGTTTAGCTTGACATCAGCAAGGAAATACTGACAGGTGAAGGTAAAAAGTTAAAACCAATTCGTTATGGTCCATTCCAAATTTTGGAAAAAAGTTGGTAATAATGCTTTCAAGTTAGATTTATCTCCTTACATGCAGATTTATTCAGTTGTGAATGTTGAAAATATGAAGTTGTATGAGCCTCCTATAATTATTGATCATGATGCTAATATTTTTGTACCTTCTATTCATGATTTTGCTCCTGAGTATTTGGATGAGTTGCAGGAAGATATCATTATAGATAGGAAGGTGAGAACCTCACGAAGGGGTGATGTTGAATATCTTTGTGTGGGTTTGAAGGGAATGCACTTGAACAAGGTGAAATGGATGGAAAACAAAAAGGTGAGGGAGAAGTATCCTCACCTTGAATTACCAATTGAAAGTAATTTTGGAGGTCTCAAAAATTTCTCAACGGGGAGGAGTGATCCAGAGGATCCTCATTGAGAAAAATTGATCTATAATTTTCTCTGAATCTTGTACAATCAATTTCATTACGTAGAGCATATCGAGAGCTTTTCGGTGGTATCTTGTATGTTGAAAACAAAGGCCGTATGTAGAAGTTATTACACGCTGTTTTTTTTTGGCAAACTGGTAAAAATAAAGGATTGTGTGCAGGTTCGTGATGACATGGATGCATGCACACCTGCCATGTGGACCAAATAAATAATGACAAGTCGCAATGTGGTATGGAAAAAAATGTGTTTTGCGCCTTTGGTCTTTGACACTCATTATCAGATGGGTGGGCCCCGCTATTTGTTGGATGGATGGTGGGCCCTCAACTAGGTTCGACACACTCTTTTTTTGGAGGGTTGCCTTTACCTTTGTTTCTTTATATCACCATATTTGAGCTTATGTATATTAGTACTTTTTTTATTTAACCCATGGTGCATGTGGGATATATCATACATTGAATTGTAAATACTATGCATTGCATTGTGAGTGAGTTGCTTTCAAGGTGACAACCCGACTTAGCAAGTCGAGCTCCCCTAGCTTGGCCGACTGACCTACCACCCAACTTGCCTACTTAACTGACTCACTTGCCACATAACCCTTGACTAGCTCTCACCTGCCTTATCCGCTTAGACTCCTGAGCCACCTCACTCGCCAACTCCTCAACCACTCAACTCACCACACTTCGCACCCAATATCCTCCAAACATAGCTCCACGCCAAACTCCATATTTAGCTTAGCACATGCCTATCGGCGTTGCAACATGTCAACCAAAAAAATAGCCTGAAGCCATTTAGCATTAATGGTCCACCCTATATTTAAACCACCCATTCACCCACACGAAGAATGTGGGATTTTTCCCACACTAGCAAATAAAATGATGGAAGAGGTTAGGGGGGAATCGAAACCCCTTAACCAACCAAGTGCCAAAAGGATACCATGTCATTAGGCCATAAGTGGTCGATATGTATATAAATAGGGAGTCACTATTTGTATGTGAGTGGTAAGTTCTGCAGGACTGTGTAAGGCTAAAGGGCATTTTAGGGAGTTAGAGTCATTTTGGAGGAAAATTTCTAAAGAATACTAGGGTTATTTTGCATGAGGATTATTGTGACAGGTTGAAGAAGGTTTGAATCACTTTGTATAACATTTTTAATTGTTTTAAAAGGTTATTTGAATATATCAGTCCCTTAATATGGACCTAGAGATGTAGGCTTTACGCCAAACTCCGTTATCAATGGATTGTGTTGTTATTCCTTGCATTTTCTTCTAGTTTTTCTAATTCCACAGTTATCTTGTAGATTTTAAATAATAATTAAAAGTATAGAAAATTTGTAATGTTAAAATTACATCCGAAAAATCATCATTTTTAAAGCAATTTTTGGTGTGTTGTTTTTAAATTGCTTATGATTACTGAAATTTGAGAATGACAGGAAATTTATGGCCACATAATCATCATCTGATACAATTGGGAAGAATATACCGTGTGAATTTTATGTTTACAAATTTTGGTTACATGAGCAAGTAGAAATTCCAATTAACCTGTATGTAGGGGAGGTATAAATAAGGTCTTTTATCTCCACACTAAGACACCAATCAATGTGGAGGGATCAAAAAGGATATTTCACAAGGGAAGAAACTAATTCATGCCTCCTCATGAGGCATGATCTTCCAGCCCCTAGCAGGTTCTTACAAAAATATATTTCCCAGATTTATTATCTGTAACTGGTGGACAAATATAAATAGGGCATCTCCACATGTGTGCTAGATTTTAGGGCATATGTACTTCCAAATTTTAATATAGCATTCTTTGTTTCCTGATAGAGATATGAATTACTCCCAGAAGTCTAAAAAAAGAAAGAGGTTATGTCTCCAACTAACCTCTGATGGTCAGTGAGAAGAGCAAAGGAAATATGCATAATCATGTTAGAAATGTAGGAGAAGTGGGTAGGTATGTGATTCAAATTGTCATTGCTACTAGCGCCTATTCCAAAATGGAATAATACACAAGATCAACTAGTTGAGAGTTACAAAAAATGGAGGGATGCATTGATAACATTTTCTGGATTGAGTAATCCAGAAGAAGAAACATGGCTAACTTTCACTAATGAATATAATTGTACAAGGATTATAGAAGGCTTAAATAGAAATCCTTGAATCTATAGTAGGAGGACCTGTTAATCCCTAAGTCTGGGGAAGTGATGAGCCTTGACATTTCCCATTCCAAACCCCATTTTTGTATCATCACTTTGTATTAGACTAATGTTAGCTTTTTATAATTAATACTTTTATATACTTAAAAGGAAGTTTTTGTGCATACATCTTGTTTATGCTTCTTTGAATGGATTGATATAAATTGATTTTTCATTCTAACAAGTGTGAACGAAGGATCTATTATAAACCTAGCACACGACTCATACAGAGCCTAGCACAAGACTTGCCTAAGCTTAGTGTAGGACTCACTTTAAGCCCAATGCAGGACTCGCGCCATAGAGCACAAGACTCATAATGGAGCACATGAATTGTGTTATGGAAGTACAAGACTCGCGTTATGGAAGTGAAAGACTCACATGCAATGCAACAAGGAATTGATCTAGCCAGCATAGGAGTTACATGAATCAAGGAGCATTTAATTTGTATCATCATACAGTCAAAACTGTGACTTGTACAATTTGGGAGATCCCTAATTAACACGAGTTCAGTTAGAAACTGTGGATTAAGTGGATGACAATTGTCTTTGTGAAAAAACAAATTGTCTCCTCCAACGAGAGTAAAGTAACAGTCACCACTATTCCAGAAACTCGAATGCATGAGTTTTCTCTCTGCCAATCTCCAATATTTTAGTTGGTCGTTGTTTAAGGACTCCACTCACAATTAATAAGATGAATCTAATCAAGATGCTTCATGTAGTTTTCACTTCAAACTTATAACTCCCAATTATGTTGTTGTTCTCATGCAATCTTGTAGTTTACTATTAGATAAATGTTGCAAATAACAAGTCCTCTTGTAGAGGAACTGAACTTCGCATGCTATAAAAGGTGGTTGTATTAGGATTAGAAGAAGGTTGTTGAAAGGAAGGAAAGTATTGCTTTACATTATTGATTAATAAAGTGCATGGTTTTGAGTTTAATCCTCTTGGTGTAATTTCAAGTCTGAAACCAGATCAGAGGGAAGGAGCAAGGGCCACTCCTCCCCAATGTGAAGGGAAGTATTGCATGTTTGTTTAATTTTATGTTTATTTAGCATTTTATTGCTTGCAAGAATTACAATATTTTTTAGTATTTAAAATTGTCAGTTTGTTTCAACATTCTTAACTCTTTTAATTCATAGATTTAGGAGTTTTTGTTTTATATCCTCAAGCATTGCTCAAATAGACAAGTTTTTAGGAATAGTATTTAGCTAAATCTTTTAGTTAATACATGCTCAAATACAATTTAAACCATGATTTGTTGCAAATAAACTCCGACACTGCCATGATATTGACAATCATTGAATAATTAAAGTTAAGTATCAACGATGCTCTTCATTGGTGACCACGAGCACTCCAAACTAAATCCATCCACAACAACCGGTGGAAAAACCCACCCCGAACATGACTCATGCTAGCAGGATTTAAACTTGTGTAGCGCCAGATGCACCCATCTAACTTAACCAATCCACCTGATCCCCATCGGAAAAATTGGAAAAAATATTTTGTGTGTGTGTTTCTTTGCATTACATCTTACGTTTGTTGATGTCTTCAGGTCTCTCAAAAAAAGGAAAGTATTCTTATCCAAGTTGCAATGATCAACTATGTAGAAGGTTGTCCAAAGATATCAAAAAGGTTGCATATGAGAGACATTAAAGGTTATTTTTGATGGATCATGAGTACCCTTTTAAAAAGTAAAACAAGTTTGATGGAAAACCAAATATTAAAGAACCTCCTAAACTTATGTGACCTAGGGATTGGTATAAATCCTCCACACAAGCATGCTTAACATTGAATGTGGATATTTCCATTTATGGTTTTATGAAATTAGCCACAGAGATGAAATGCTTGTATAAATGAAGAAACTATCTATATTCTACATTATCTTGTATTGGGAGAATTTATTAGTTGGAATCTTTTGCATTCAATGCACATATTTAAGAATGTAGTGGTTTCTATAGGGAATTGCCTCTCTAGAAAAGATAAAGACACTCCAAGCTCTAGAGCCAACATGAAAGTTAGTAGGATAAAGAAGTGTCTTTTAAAAAAAAAAGAGCTCAACGAATGTTATTTAAAGATACAATCATAATCAAAGCCTTGACATATGTCAATTTTCAAATAAATATATCTAAAAGATTTTAACTAATGCACATATTTAAGAATGTAGTGGTTTCTATAGGGAATCGCCTCTCTAGAAAAGATAAAGACATTCCAAGCTCTAGAGCCAACATGAAAGTTAGTAGGATAAAGAAGTGTCTTTAAAAAAAAAAAAGAGCTCAGTGAATGTTATTTAAAGATACAATCATAATCAAAAAAATATATCTAATTGTTAAATATTAACTCTTAAGCATCAAAGATACAGGTCACCACAACCTAGTGTGAAATTGTAGGGTTTGAACATAGGTGGAGAGCTTTGAATCTCTAGTACCAGTTGGACTACCAACTCACCTAGACCCCTTCACACATGTTGGACTTGTTTTTAATCATTTATGTATGAAGAAAAGATCATATATTCAATCCTAATTTAAAGTGACAAAATGGTTGGGGCATTCACCCATCCACACTACCCCAACACACAATAGATCACAAGTTCAATCCTAATTAAAATGTAATAAAATTGTTGGGAACATTGGCCATTAACGCCAACACACCAACAATTTACATTCAGCCATGGGCACATCCACGCTAAAGCATAAAAACAACTATTTAAGTCCATAATTCATTATAGAATAGAACTATTAATGCTGATGAAATTATAAGTACTATAGAGTAGAGTTCCTTCCCCCTACTAGGGGAGAGGACCCCATAACCGTGCACCCTAACTTTAGGGGCACGTAGATATATGTAGGGATCTCGTTAACATAAAAAAATTATATCATCGTATAGCGTATCATCATGCCACATCAGTATTTTCGTTTCGCATGTTTATTTGGAGGGAAAAGTAGTTTTTGAATTGATTTAAAATGAAAAAAAATAATATAAAGCATTTGAAAGAGGTACCAATGACCGAGCGCCTTATGTGTCACATTGTCATTGGCTCTTAAAAAGTGTCATTAATCAAACAGTGAACAATTATTAGTCATTTTTTCAACAACCAATAGTGAAAATCAATGTACAATTATTGGTCCCTGCACAATTATGGGGTCCTCTCCCCTAGTGTTCAATCTTTGTTTCGTCTTCTGGGTTCCGGTCCTTCAAGACAGTAGTGACCGCCTGAGCAACAAAAGCAGTTACACCAGCCACAAATGGAACAACACCAATGCCAGAACTTGTTTGCCCGCCTGGCATTCTCCATATTCCTGTGGTGCAGTACAGAGCAAAGTGTTCGCAGTTGTTAGAAAGCAGATCGTATTTATTAAGAGTGTCTCCATTTTGAAGCAGCTCCTGCGCACGCCTTACAATGATATCCGCAGAGGGCGCGGAATGGACTGTGGTGCAAGTTCCTGCTCTTGACACCCTGAATCGCTGAGCAGAAACGCCATACCGATATCGACGGAGAATTCCCTCGCCTAAAAAGCAATCCAAGCAAGACTGCACTACTCCGCTCTCCCTTAATACAGCTTGGGGACATTTAGGGCATGGGACTGGAACACCTGCACTACTGTTGGTGCTGCTGCTACTTGACGAGGCAAACAAATGTGAAGGGCCTTCTACTCGAATATGGATTACCTGATTCTCCCCAATATAAATTCCTGCATTTCACTCGTTACCAGTTATTATTATTGGTGGAATTGGTCCAACAAAATGTTGAAAACTTGCAAAAATACTAAATTGGGTTAGGGTATTTCATTGTGCTAAATATGTTTGGGTACAATTTGGTTTTTAGTGTTATTTTTTAAAATTTATGAATATTCATTGATCTGGAGCTTTAAGGAGCATGCCCTAATAAAAGGTAAGCGCCATCAATCAAATGTATACATGAGTTCCCATTACATACTGTGAGTAAATCTAGAGATTTGAACCCACAATCTAAATCACTTAAAATGATGGCAAAATAAAATGAACCAAGGGTAGACATTTTGCACAAATATTAAATATATGACAACTATTTTATAACTTCAAAGGAAGATGATGAGCTGCCCATATTAATGGAGGAGTACCTAGATTTGATTGGTTTGGTTGAGAAACAACATGATGACTTGATGGACCCATAACTTGATAGTATGCACTTCTCATTGAGCACATATACATGTTCTCTACTTGGTGATGATGAGGATTATGGATATCTCAACTTGCTGCAAATAGCCTCGAGATGATAAACAATGTAGACTATGAAATGAAAGTGATGTCAAATGAGGTCTGTAAAGGTGAACCCCCATTTTTCAATCATCTTCCTAAGATTTGACATGAGGATTTATTTGATGTATATGATTGTTAATATGAAGCTTTATCTTTTCCGTTTGGAGAATAGAAAATTCTCAATGATGAATGTATAAATAATAAGGCGTTTGACTCTCACAAGGATGATTCCACTCGGGAAGAAGGTATCTCCATCATGGAGATGATTATTGTAAGTCAAGATGCTCAAGATGAAGAAAGTGATGATATCCATACTTCAGCACTAGCCTTGTGCTCATTCTCTTTTTAAGAATATGAAACATTGTGCGAGTCACACCATAGTGAGTGGCAGATCAAGAATGAACTAGTGTGTGTGGAGGACCATTTGGAGTAACAGGTAAACATAGAGAAATAAGAACTTTGGGAAAAAGTCAAAAGTCTCAAAATATCTATTGAGAGCTAGTGCATGTAGATGATGGTCATGTGGTGCATGAAAAACAAAGAACAAATGCCCATTACAGAGCTGATCCATAAACCAGCCAAATTTGTTTTTGTGACCTACAGACCCTTATAGACACTTTATTCTTTTAATGAATTCACCCCAAAATAAATTAACTTTAAACAAATGTAATGCAAGAATAAGAACCACACTACATAATAGTTGATAACAAAGTTCAGTAGAATGCCTACGTCGTTGGGTTCAAAAACTACCTAACCAATCCATTATAAAAATTTGATCGTACAATACAAATAAACTTTATGACACTATAATGAATGTTCAACCGAACCTGGTGTGCTAATCGGTCCAATATACCTAGGCTGTTCTTAGAAGCTTAGTGCTTAATGCTCTAGAAAAATCCTGATTTAGACACCTCTAGATGACCTCTACTTTGTTACATGATAAACTAACCTCTACATGGTGCTAAGTCTCCAGATGTCTAATGTTGACTTCCACTCTATTACACGATAAGATAAAATCTACATAGATCTAAGTCTCTAGTTGATGACAATGATCATCTTCCACTTTATTGCATGAATTCCAGCCTCTACACAGAGTTAAGATCAAACCAAACCTCACCAATGAGCTCAATAAGGATTACAACCCTCCTCTGCAGCTTCCAAACAACTAACTTGGCAATATTCCTGGTGTCAAAGTGTCAGAGCCCTAATACGAGTGTGATTCTCCAATGCATTGTTCACGTCCCTCAACTTCACTACGTCTCCAGGCTCTCACATAAGAAAGCTTATGCTTCACATTGGCCTTTACACTATCGATGAGTTATCAATAATAACTCCTAAATTTTTACATTGTGCCTATATGATAATAGGACTTAATTTCATCATCAATGCCTATTACATAATAGGTCTTTTATATCCTCCATCAAGCCTATTTAATTAAATATGTATTTATCTTCAAATATTTGCCTATAAAAATAAATAGGACTTTAATATTTCTCCAAAATATTGGCCTATAATCCTAAGGCCTTCTTCTCTATCCTCCTCTTCAGTGCCTTGAAGAATTGAGGAGAGCTTGTGTTTGTAATGGAGGGGTGAGAGAATTTTATAGCCTTGGAAGGCCCAAAACTCTTGTTTAAATGGATTATCACCATTATCCATGCCAACCAACTCAGTTGGCAGTGTTGGTTTGGCCTCCATGCTCGGAGGAGGTAGGTTCTCGGTTCGAACCGTTAGACCTTATCCATTTTTCTAACCTTTTTGAATCTTCCGACTGCTGTGCCATGTCAACGCCAACTGTTCCCATCATCTGCCACATGTCCCCCATTGTTGTTGTTGTATGCCACATGTTTACGTCCACTGTCGAATCCCCATTAATTTTATTTTGGCTTGTGTGCACATTTTAATTTCAAATGCATGGGCGTAGAATGGGGGGAAGGCTTTAATAAGCCTTATCCTCAGCATTATGTTTGTGGCTTGGGCCACGTAACCATTTTTCTCATTGAACTATGTGGGCTCACTAGTTGTTATGGAGAGATTAGCCCGTCGAGTTATTGGAATGGCTCGCCCATGAGCTCGGTTTGTCAACTCGATGCAATGTGTACCAATGGTGGCAAGCCACTTGGTGGCCTGAGGACCCACCATGTGGCAAATCCTCCAATCAACTCGATTTTAGCTTGTTTCTCGAGATTGCTGCAAAACTTGACTTGAACCTTTTAGAAGTTTTCCGAGTAGCTCGATGAGGTGATTATTACACCGCACAACTGGGTCCCCCTCCAAAATAAGAGAGGACCCCATCGTTGAAACTCATTTTATGCCTGTGAAAGACTAGAGGTTCCAAACTCAACCTTCATTTTTTCTCCGCAAACCTTAACAGTGCTCCTACGACCCATTGCCTAACTGCAATGTTCCTAATCACTATTTTGCATGTGTTCAGCCTCTATCCTGTGAACGTCTTGTTCTTACAAAGATTGTATCTGGCGCATATGACCTCTATTTTGTGCATTCTAATAGGTGCCAGAAAGCTAGTAACCTGTACTTCGAAAAGGAACATGTTTAGGGAGATTTAGGGAAGTTATGCCCTCTGATATGATCTCTAAATCAAGAGTGCAAACCCAGTTGTGAAAAAAATGAGCTTAGTATGATCAAGAATTAATCTTGCAATAGTGGACAACTGAAAAATTCGAAATCATAAGTAATGATAATATAAAAATGGATGAACAACTAGAAACATAATTTTAGAGTAGCAAAGATAATGAGCTATTCGAGTGGACCCTCATTTACAAGGAGAGTCATGCAAAATTTCTCAAGTATAAACACACAAATTTATCTTTGTCATGCATATGGAGATCTATTGTAGTAGATGGATTTCCCAAGAAGTTTAGAAAGGAATCATACTTCATTAAGCCATTCAATGGGTTTGGAGAGCATAATCATTTAGTGTTACCCATGCACGGGTAACATTTAGAGAAGAACACGTAATACATCAAAAGTGGGTTGCCCCCCGCATGTACATAGGTAAGCTAGGTTTATTTCCCTTTGTGTTTCCCTTCTCGTTTTATTATTGTGTGTGTGTGGTGTTAAATACATATTCCACAAGAATGTGTTTCCTTGTGACTCTATTCTACCCAATGGATTAGGCATTGGTTTGATTAATGTTGTGAGATGTTGGTGTTCTTGCTTGCCTTTTTTACACTTTTTCCAACTCAAGACAAGTCCTCGAGTTAGATCTAGTTGTTGGCATGTAAAATTTTTAGGCATTTTACTTGAAAACCCTATTAAATTTTTTACCCCTTTTGCTCAAACTTGTCAAAACTAGTCAAAATTACCAAAATTTCCAAACTACCTATAATTCAAAAGTCAAACTTCTATGCAAAAGGTTTCAGAGGAGCCTTAGATCATTTCAAGAGCTCAAAATGTAGTTAATGGAAAGGTTTTAGATTTTTCTCCATGGGCAGTATTATCTAAAATATATTATGTGAGATTTAGAAGTGGTCTTGGGAAATATTTCTCTCCATGAACTTTTTGGGGGAAAGTGAGCATGTGAGTTCACTATTAGAAGGGTCAACTTCTAGTAAACATGTCATTAGAAATTCTGGGTAGTGTTGTGAAGTTAAAATGCCTAGCCATCAGAAAGATCTTATAGGGTTTACTACATGTAGTAGAATATGTCAGGTACAAGGTTTTAGTAACTTAAAAAGATAGAAACCTATTCCAACAATGCTAGAGCATGATGTGGCTTTTTGGACAAATGAATTTCAACATTGAAGGTTTCAAGAACCTCAAGAAGATTTCAGGATAAAAACACAATGTCAAATGGAAGAAACACGTTGAACCCCCCTTCATGAATCCAAGTGATGGTTCAACTCATACTTGTTATGGACTCCTCTGATAACTCAGCTCACTGTGACATGACTTCCTAAGGAAAAAGTGGTGAGTTGACTAACAAGAATTGATGAAGAAATCATTTTTAGAGTTTCTTAATGTTCTCATTGGAAATCTTTGACCCATTTTTGCATGCCATAATCATATATTATACAGACCCTAAATGGTTAATTTTAGAACCCCGGGGTGAAAAAGTACATTTCCATGTTCTAATTTCATGTTGAGTGGTGGGCTTTTTGACCTCAACTATCCCTTGTCCCTTGTACCTTGGTGGAAGGGGACAATGGGGGACAAATTAAATGTTGCACCCCCTTATGAAAGAATGTTTTTTCATCACTTAATTGACATCTGAGGATGCCATAACAAATTGCAAATTTTTTTTTAAGACCAATTTGGTCCCTCTCCTCATGACAAAGGCTTCCTAGGGCACATTTTTCAACCTCATTTTTCCCTTATCCCTTGTCCCAACATACAAAGGTATAATTAGGACATTAAATTAGTGCCCCCCCTTCATTTAGCTAGACCCTGATTCATATAAATAACCTCATCTCAGCTCCTAGGATCCTGTCTTTCTAACCCCTCCATACTATTTCTCTTGCTCCCACTTGCTGAAAACTTATCACGATCCCATGAAAAGTGCATTTTAGTGTCCTTATTCCTCCCCTTGCACCTCAACTTTCCTATATTTTAATTGGTTACAACATCACTCTTTAACCCCCTGACTAACCCGAGTTACAGCCATGTTGGCGTTACTTGATCAGTTAAAGTGCTAAAAGGGAGAAAGGATTAAAACTCCAACACTAGGTCATTTTTTTGAAACCTAGTTTTCCCTCAAAAATCACCCAAACATGAAAATAGAAAAAGTGCAACATGAAACTCCATTAAAACTTCATGTTTATTCTTTATGGAAGTCCATTCAAAATCAGCTCCATGCACATAGTTTTCTAAAATGGTGACGTCTGTTTGCTCATTGTCCGGTGATCCCACAGTTGAAAAACCTCTAAACATTTGCCAAAAGTTCTTCATTTGAAAAATGAATTTTAGATTATCTATCACTTGGGGGATATCATGTCATGATTTAGTTTTTTGTTTGAGAAATACATTTCTAGATAAGAATTCCATTTTTTCCCAGATTAGACTGAAAATGGTTTTGTATTTTCATGGTGACTCGAGGGAGCCAATTTGCCAAAAAATTGGAGAAAATATTCCTCATGCAATAATCATTTCATTTGAACTATTTATTATCATGATGAGGTGGATTATATTTGGAGATATATGGGAATGAGGTAACATGTTTCTCTCATTATTCTTCCCTCTTCAAACGTATTTACATTTTCCCAATGACTCAACTAAAGCCAAAACCTCTTAAATTTCGTAGCAAAACATCCATGAGTGAAAACGAAACTTTTCGAGACTACTTTCATCTCATTCCAAAATCCAGAAGAACCACTCACTAAAAATAGTAAGTTTTTACTCTGTTTCTCACATACTAAATAATAGTAATTTTTGATAATTGTGTCACTTTTTGAGTCACCATCACCCCTTTCATATCAAGACCATCTCAAGAAGAACTTAGTTTGAGAAACTTTCTAAAAAAAGGAATCTGAGGGTGGGACTTGATAAAAACTAACATTTGTTGATATTTTCATAAAAAATTATTCATATCCATGTGTCTCCCATCCATTTCACTAACTTTCATCACCATGAAGTTAAAATACTCATGTTTAGGGATCATTTCCACATTAAAGACTGAGTATCCCAATGTAGGTGATAGCTGATGTGACAAACATGGATCTGAAGGACATAAAAACAAGGATGCTAAGAGAAACCCAATGAAGTCGTGGAGGAAAATATATTCTCAAGTGGGATATTCAAAGTTAGTGGACATCTATTACCTATTGAAAACATAGAGCTTTTCCTAGCTTGTATGCCCAATATTATGATCCATTTTCAAATACAAATTTAGGAAAATGATAATTCACTGATTGGTAGTTATCATTCCAAATGTCTATCTCTCAATGCATGTAAAAATTTCCCACTAATAATAATGTGGTGATCATCACTTAAGGGAATTTTCCTCTCAATAATGGGCAAGAATGGATATTCATATTTGTAAGGTTTGGCTAGTTGGATCATGGCTCAAAGAGGGAAGAAAGTCCTCACAGATTCCATACAGATTGTTCTGGAGGTGAATTCTATGAAAGCATACTCATATGTAATAGTATATGTTGAACAGGGATGAATGGGAGAATAGACTACAAAATGAATTCCAAGACTAGATGACACAATTCATCCTAGTGGTCACAGAAGAAAATTAGATGATTGATTGGGGGAAGAATATGAGTAACAAAATTCACCTTGTTTCACTAGAAGTAAAGGAAGTTGCACTCATAGGGTACTCCGTTTAGAAAATAAGTCAAGGGAAAGGATTTCATCCCTATAAAATTTCAACAGAGTCCATCAAAAGTAATCTCTTCGTCATCAGAAGCTTCTTCATCTTCAAATCGATCACTCCTCTCTTCTTCTCTCTCTTCTTCCTTCTCTCTCTACATTCCAATTCTTCGTTGGGAATGCAATTTTTAGCTATTTCATCTTATTCACTTAAGTGACAGTTTAATTTTGCATTGTAAAATTTCTTTTTCATAATGTAGTCACAAAATCATGCACTTTAGACATTTATTTATCATGGTCTCATACTACTATTTAGAAGGTTCTTGAGTGAAGAAAGTACTAATTAACCCCATCTTTTGGCCATCTTATTTTACTTTTATTTCATCATTTCCACACATTTTTTTTATATACATGCCCAGTATGTTTTGACACTTCCCATAATTTTGGCCTTATCTAGGTACCCTAGGGTAGTATTGGGGTGCCTGTCAGCACCTTGGTCCCCCCAGGGGCGCCCCAATCATTTTTCTACTTTCCCGCCACTTTTTGGGATCTTTCTATCCATTTCTTCTTCTTATCTTTTTCCTAGCTGGCCATGTTGGGGTTAATTATAGAATCAGATCAAGAAAAACCTATAAATATAAATTTATGAGACCATAATTAGGGACCTAGCATCATCTACTACTATCACTCATCTAGAGTTGCATCTATCTATTGCATTTGCATCCACATAGCTCCATCATCAAGACACAAGCTAGGAAGTCTGCATCACACTTCATAGGGGGAGAAAATCTATTTTATTCCATGAACACATGCTATTACATTTTCAACATTTAGTTATTACTCATTATTTCACATAGTGCGACTGATACAAGAGCACCTAGGGCACGACATGCACACACTCACCAGAACTACATTTGGCTCTGAAATGTAGTTCAACACTCATATTAGTTAGCCCACTGTTGTGGCAACTGAGGTTAGTCTGACCCATTCATTCTGCATTTTTATTTTTAGGATTTTGATACTTCTTTTTGGTCTTTTGCAGGTCTTTGTGTCAACTTGAACTATTGGTGACATACAACATAGAACAATGAACCATATACGATACACAACGAGGGTTTTTGACCACCTTCTGACCCTGTGAGAACCAGTTGTAGAGATTTTTCATAGACCAAGGCACCTATTTTGCTTACAAGAGTGCTTATGGGCACCCTGGTCCTCCTCTAGGTTCCCTAGTCTATTCATATCTCCTAGATCTAGTCTTTTCGGGGCCTCTATGCATTCATTCTTGTTCCCAAAAATTCCAGTCAGACCTACGACAATTTGCAACAGTCATATGTTATAGCTAAGTTATTTCCTTACCTTCTTGCATATTATGGTTTCATTTACACTAATTCAATTATATAATTACTTCATATTTCTTTAAAACATTTATTTACAATGTTTATGTCCTCCTAGATTAGATTAAATACCCTCATACTACCTGTTATTAGTTAATTTTAGTTAATCATTTTGGTGAACCCCACATTTCAACACTTCCTTCTCACTCATGTCATCTCCTTTTCAAGTTATGGCTCAATCTTCTTATCCTACCTACACACCCACTAAGGTCTTATTCTTATTTATTACTGCTGCTGATTTCATACATGTACATACCCAGCATGCTCCTCACTTTTTCATGCCTATAGTTGATCCATTCGTTAATGTCATTGCTACTCGTCGTACTCGCCCACCTCCACCAATGGTTCCACACACGTCTATTCCACCACCTATTGAACTAGAAGCTCCTCCTACCACCTCTAAGGGCTATGATATTATAAAACAACTTAAAAAATTTCCTACTAAGATCTCTCTTTATGACTTATTACGTAATGCACCAGATTTTCAGAACACATTAGAAGCTTCCCTTCATGTCATTCATATTGAACGTGATAAATCCACGAAGGCCTTTACACATCTCATACAATCTCTTCATAATTTACCGTGTGCTATCTCCTTCACTGATGAGGATATGTCACCTTTTTCTAAAAGAAATCGAAGTGCTCCTTTTCTTATTACAGTCGTTGTTAATACTAATTACATCAAGTGAGTTCTCATCGATAATGGCTCCACTGTTAATCTTTGTGCTCATTCTCTCTTATGGTAATTAGGTATAAGTGATAATCTTATTTCTCATAATTCTACTCTCATTCGTGGTTACGATTCTACCACCCACACATGCTGAGGGACTATCTCATTGCATATTCAGGTTGGGCCTAAAACTATTCTCACTAAATTTTATGTCATTGATACCTCCTTACAATTCAATCTCTTGTTAAGAAGGCCTTGGATCAATGCAATGTAAGCAGTTCCATCTACTATCCACTAATGTGTCAAATTTTTACATGAGGGCTATGAACATACTATTACCGTCGATCCCGAACCTTTCAAGTACTGCCACATAGATCTTGTTATCATTATGTCTATACCACCTTCGCAATGTATTCCATATGCTAGTCTTGACACATATGACATAGTTCATTCTAGCACTTCACAATTTCCTACTACCACTATCAATGCTCCAGATATTTCTACTCACACTACAGTTGTTATTTCACCTACCGTATTTGTCCCCGCTAGTGTTTCATCTCTCCTAGTTGTGGCACCTTATACTCTACTAATTGTGGCATCACCTACTAACATACTTGATAGTGCTACACTACATGACAATTCTCACATTGATGATTCTGATGATGAGGTTGATGTTATCTAACTTACAGATGAATCGTTGAAATAACTTGATTTTAATCCTCTTGGTATATATCATTCTTATTTTGAGGAAACCTTTGTGGCTAATGGTCCAAGAGAATATCGATTCAAAATTCCTCCCTCCACTAATGTTATGGTATTGTATAAGGGATCTATCCACAGTGTCAACGCTATTTCATCTTCTCCTCCACCGAAAGCTATGCCACAACCTCCTTTTACATGCACATCATTTATCAACAGGACCTTTTGGCAGCATGTCCCCATTAATTTCACTTGCTTAGATTCTATTTTTACACGTGATAGTTTGTCTAGGTTTGGTATGACACTTAATGACATCTTATTCCCTCTTCATTCACCACATATTTATCATGGCTACTTTCACATTATAGTAGCTTATGGCCTGCAGGGTTTTTCACTTAACATTCTTTATTACATGTACCTCTCATGATTCTCCACTTACACTTGGAAAATCTTGGCTTTACTATATCAGTGGTATAATAGACCCTCTCCACTCTTCACTCACGTTTCCTATGCCCTTCAGCACTATCTCTATTCCCAATGATTCTTCTCCTGCTTATTTTCAAAATATTTCTCATTGGTACGCTCATGGTTGTCCACCCATTACATTTACCTGACAAAGATTATGTGATGAATGTGTACATACTCTATCGTAGTGGGTCCTTATATGACCCTCCTCATTCTATAGCTTATCAGGTTTCTGATGCTGCTCCAATAGGATTTGATCATGATATTGAAAATATTCTTAATATTGGCCCATAGTCATCTTTTCCATTATGTACTTGGGGGGCATCGTACCTAATACATCCCCCCTCACCTTATATTATCACCATATCTATAATATTTGCATTTTAATCTATCAATCACACATCCTACACCATCACCACCCGATGAGGCACTCTTGTGCTTCGGTTCACATTTTATTATTGAGGGATTAACATTGCATTGAACCCCACACACCTCACTATAGACATTATACATTGTGTTTCATCACACATCATATGTTATACACGAATACATAATATAGTTAGTCTACATTCTAGTATTATTCTAAATGCATCTTGCATCATACCTAGGTCATTCTATGTCTTATATATGTTAATCGTTCTACACATTACATACATTATTAAGCTATCTATGTACATCATCCAATCATACATTGCACATACCTACCTCATACACATGTTGGATTACATTACATATGAGTCTAGCATTACATTACATTTTAGCATCACATTCTATACACTGTGTCTTTACATATTCTATACACCACATGGTCATTTCATCACTACACATACTACATTGTTTTCTACGTGCTGCACTCACCACCCTATGCCGCACTTTAGTTCCTCGCTCCATACTCGAATGTCAAGGATTTACAAATAAAATGGATCTTACATTCAATGTACGACATTTCACATGTGACATTCCCAGGATAGTGAAATATGCTTTAGGCTAAATCGTCACTCACTCTTTCTATCTAGTAGTAGTATACGCTTTAGGCTAGATCACCACCTCTATTATATAATCTTACATTGGTATACACCTTAGGTTACATCACCACTCCTTACCAATCATTATATATAGCGATAAACGTTTAGGGATAAATCATCACTTATTCCTTTCATCTTATAGTGATCTACGCTTAGTACTAAATCAGCACTCATTCATTCATCATATAGTGATATACGCTTATGCTAAATCACCAATTCTCCATTCATCTAGTCATTATGTACACTTTAGATATAGGGTTCATGCACATAATTTTGATATGTCGAACTTCATCACTACACATACACATTCACCACATCACGTTAGACACAAACACTATTCAACCATTTCTCGATGATGCAATCTTGCTTACGGTTCATTATTGACTGTTGAGGGGGAAACCAAAATGAACCTGATTGCATATACTTCCATTCACTTGGGGGGCATGTGGCTTCTATCATTCCATCTTGCATTCCATTCCATCCACCCACAACATATTACATTATCTTGGGGGCATTTACTCTTGTTTACTAGTGTTTTACATGATCACTTTACTACACATGTTAGATTGATTTCTTATATCTCATTATTTATACCATCCACACATGCATGTTCATGCATTTTCTTATTGTGATCGTAGATACATGACTCTTACACACAACATGGATGCTCGCCTTCTACCCTTCTTATACTGATCGTTGGGGGCATCCACATTCGTCTCTTTCAGGTGCTATTGTTTCATTTTGTAGTTATCACTTTACATTACTTGATCATACATGCTTTTGATATATTTTTATCTATCTAACATGCTAATGGGTGTTCCATGTACAGGGCTTGTTTTATAGGATTACATTTTTCCATGCCTAATTCTTTACGTGTTTATACTTGTCTGTCATTATTTGCCATTGTATCTAGGTTGTGCCCTATGTTTGTGTGCACACTTGTTTGTTGTTTGTGGTCATGATGGCCTTGTGTGTCTTTTTACATTGTGAGTTATGTCCCATGTTTACAGTCTGCTTTGTGTGGATTACTTGCTTTCTTGTGTGTTTTAATTTACTACATTGTCTACGTAGATTACACGTCTTCTATATGCATGCATTGTTTATTTACACTTATCTTTGGCTAGCCTTCTTTTTTTTTGTGCCTTGGTTTCTACCAAGTAATTTCCAGGGTACATCGTTTAGAATGCAGTTGGTCCTATTTTGGGGCCACATTATCCTCTCAACAATATCACATACACCCCCAAAGAGGGTGGCATCATTTGAGGGTTTTTACATACTAACACGGAGATTCTACACTAGAATGGTTTAGTTTTCTACAGGGAGTGGGTTCAGACCAGTCTATGAACCCCATACATAGTAGATTTTATAGGAGATGGTGTCCTTACCATTTATGGGAAGAAGTTATAGGCTTGGGGGTTACAATGGGTGTGCCTCTCTACACTACTTCAGCCAGTGGCATCGGATCACCCAAAAAATTAAGATAATATAGAGATCTCTTCACACACATTTTAGTAGAAGTGGCTAGATATTGGAGGACACAAAGTAATTCCTCCCTACACTTCTTCAGCCACGGTGGTGTGATATTTCCCAAAAAAACTCACAGTACAGGATATCCTTCTACACTCTTCCTCTTGACATGGATCAGGTGCACATGTTCCATTTACACTTTTCTTTTCACATACTTTACATTTTCATATTTTACACTTTCATATAAATACGTATTTTATATAGAATTTTTACACTTGCATACATAAATATTTGACTACTTGATCATTTTCTCCTTATAGGTCCGGCCGTATGAGAAGTAAATAGTAAAATTGGGGGCAACAACAACAACAACGTCAACAACAACATTCCACGATTAGCACATGCTTTACTAACCATGTAGGTACACTATGCACCATAATAACTACACACATGTTTCACCCTAGGTTCACTCTCATCACTTTTTTATTTACGCATTTTTCATCTTTAGTTTCGACGCTCCTCCATATTTCTTTTTCATTCCATGCTTTTTTCTAGTCCTTCGGCGTGTTTCTACTACACTCTTCATGGACATCAGGTACACATTTCTAATTACTTTATTTTACCGAGCTTTCAGCTCACCAACATAAAGTGGGGGCAAAATGTAGTCACAAAATCATTCACTTTAGACAATATTTATCCATGTCTCATACTACTATTTAGAAGGTTCTTGAGTGAAGAAAGTTCTAATTAACCTCATCTTTTGACCATATTATTTTACTTATATTTCATCATTTTCACACATTTTTATATACATGCCTAGTTTGTTTCGACATTTTACCGTCATTTTAGCCTTTTCTGGGGCACCCGGGGTAGTATTGGGGCACCCGTCGGCGTCTTGGTCCCACCAAGGCTACCTCAATCCTTCTTCTACTTTTCTACAACTTTTTGGGATCTTTCTAGTTATTTCTTCTTGTTGTCTTTTTCCTAGTCAGCCATGTTAGGGATAATTAGGAAATCAGATCAAGATAACCCTATAAATATAAATGTATGAGACCATAATGAGGGACCTAACATCATCTACTATTATCACTCATCTAGAGTTGCATCCATCTATTGCATTTGCTTCTGCATAGCTCCATCGTCAAGGCACAAGCTAGGAAGTTTGCATCACACTTCATAGGCGGAGGGATTCTATTCTATTCCATGCACACATGTTATTACATTTTCTACATTTAGTTATTCATTGCTATTTCACATAGTGTGATTAGAATAAGAGCACCTAGGGCACAACATGCACACACTCACCAGAACTACAATTGGGTCCTAAATGTAGTGCATCGCTCATATTAGTAAACCCGTTGTTGTGGCATCTGAGGTCAATCCAACCCATTCGTTCTACATTTTTATTTTTAGGGTTTTGATACTTCCTTTTGGTATTTTGTAGGTCAGTGTGTCAGCTTGAATTAATAGTGACATACAGTGTAGAAAATTGAACCTGATGTGACACATAGTGAGGGTTTCAGACTACCTTCCAACCCTGTGAGAACAGGTTACGGAGCTTTTTCGCAGATCAGGGCACCTTTTTTGCTTACCAGAGAACCTGTGGGCACCCCATTCCTCTTCCAGGCACCCTAGTCCACTCAAATCTTATAGATCTAGTCTTTTTGAGACCTCTGTGCATTCGTTCCAGTTCCCATAAATTCTAGTTAGACCTGCGACACTTTACAACAGTCATCTGTTATTATTTGAGTTCTTTCCTTTCCCTTATTCTTGTATATTAGGGTTTCATTTCCACTAGTTCAATTATATAATTACTTCATATTGCTTTAAAACATTTATTTACAATGTTTATGTCCTCCTAGATTAGATTAACTATTCCCAACTTACTCCTTGTTAGTTAATTTTACTTAATCGCATAAATAATAAAATAACTTATTTTTATTCCTACGGGAATATAAAAGGTCGCAAGTGGTAAGAACATGAAAAGTCACATGGGGGAGATGAAGACACACTTTGTAAGGCTATATTTGGATGTCTTTTCCTTTCCAAAGGGTTAGATTTTTTTTTTCCTAGTACTAGAAATAAGAAACTACTTTCTTCTATCTCCTTGTCTATGTTATTCTACTTCCTACTTTCAACTATGCAAGCTTTGTAATCTTGGACAACCAAGAACAAACTTTGTATCTTTGAGGAATAAATCAATAGAATTCTGTCTTTGATTTATTAATCATGTTATTTCTTACACATTTATTTTCTCTTCCTATTTAATGTGGACCTACTATGGATAATTTTTGTGAAATATGCAAGTGCCTCTTCACAAACTTAACTATCTCCCTGTTTTCCCTATCTCCCCTTTACCTCTTTTCAAAAAAATTCCTCCCTTGTATTCCATACAAACAATTTTCCATAGGTTTACTAGAGTAATCCTATGTGATCCCTAGCCTAACAACCACCCACATATTTTATTATTTCATGCATTCAATAAATGAGAGCCTCCCCATTCCCAAGAAGAGGGACTTATTCCTAGAGCATTGATGAAAACTACTAATTTGTCCCGGGACAAATTATTTCACCAACACATACCAATAAAATGATAAAATAATACTTAAACCGATCACTTATGCACAAATGAGCGTGCCAAATATGTACGAAATAACATTAAATAATGTTTACGAACCATTTAGTAAGTGCCTACATGCACAAATAACATTTACTATCAATTAGAAGGTTTTTCTTTTTAAAGAAGTCAATCAAAAATCATAATATTTTTGTCATCTATGGAGCTTACAACCCTTTTTTAGAAATATTTTTATTATTCCAACACAATTATGTAGTTATACTGATGTTGTTCAAGACAAATCAATAGGAAAAATGAGAAGAAAGTAATGAAAAATTTAATTAATGTTATATATAAAAAATACAAGATAAATACCTTAAGTTTGATATAAGAATGTCATTGAAAGGGGGGTTGATAATATTTTTGTTAGTGTTTTTTATATCCATGCTTTAAAAAAATCACATTAATAGTGAATTTTTGCATAAAGTATCGAGTGGATCATGGAAGGCGAGGTGGAGCGAACAATGTGGAGGAGATTTTTATGGAGGTAGAAGAGGAGATAGAGGTGTGGTAGCCAATAAAAATCAATGTGTATAAGAGTGTGTTAAAATATATATGAGATATATTAAAGTTGAGTGACCCTCCTATGTATAGGATTTGGGTGAATCAGGAGGTGAGGGCATTGGGTTCAGACAACTTGGAAAAATATTATGATCCATGAGCATAGGATGTATTAGACAATGAACCATATGAAATAAAGGATGTGGAACAAAAAATGGACACAAGGTTTTGTGCTAAAAAGGATGTCTGGATGATAGAGATTAGGTCTATCCCCAACAAAGTGTTGACCCATAGATAGTTGGATACACATATTCCTCTTCTACCCTCACTCTCGATTGATTTTTTGACTCTTATCTTAGCATCTAATGTTCACAATTCTTGACCTAGTATTGTGGTTAACCTAACTTCAACCATGACAAGCATTATTTAATGGTAGGTAATAATGAATTTAAGGGCAATTTAGATATTTTTACATGTAGCATGGTGGCAAAGGGAATGCAATAGAAATTGGGCCCTTTGGTGCATGTATCGATCCTCTCTTTTTTCGTCTAGTGTGGCCTTGCCTTTGGTTGATATTTTTTTCTCAAAATAGGTTCTCGCTCCCCTTTTTGATTTGATGGATAGGTGGGTGGTTGGGCTTGCATTTATAAGAAACATCTAAAAGAGGGAATGGGAATTTTCCATTGCTGAAGAGATCATTTGGTTGTATTGTAATTTTATCATCGACGAGAAATTTCACAAAAAGTGTGTAACCAATTAGATGAGTTAAGTGGAGATTCCACCTCACCCTTGTTTAGTTCTCTAACATATTATTTGAGGGGTGAGGACATTTTTCCCCCAAGATAATACAAATTGGATTACTTTGGATGCTAAAAGATAAGTTAGTATAAAGGATATTTATTTCATCAATGTTTTGAAGGTTTTCGGGAAGTCTTTTTGGAGCTTTAGAACTGTTATGGAAGAGGCTTCTCTCTTGTAGTGTTGATAGTATTGAGTTGCCTCAATTTGAATTGTAATCAAGAATATAGGTGGTTCTTTACTACATGTCTTTATCCTAACAGGGTCGTGTTCATCTGATTAAGTATGTGTGTATTTATCCCCTCCTTAGATTTGTGATTCCAAATTGGTTTTCTACACTGATTATAGATTAACATTATCAAACAAGCTCATAATCACAGTAATAGGAATGACACGGGATGCCTTTGGTGTCTAATTAAATTTTTGTTTGATCTAAGTATCCATACCCATTATAATCATCTTCCATACTTATCTTTAAATTTTAAATATAACAAGAAAGGGCCCCTTACAACCCTTATATACTTTTCAAAAACAAATATCATTAAAAGGTGATATATACCCTTATATCATTAACAACCCATATATATTAGAATTATCCTTTCACCTAGGAAATGTAGCAAAACTTTATTTAATGAGTTAGTGAAGATGATATTTAAAAAATATTCCAAGTATCAGTTTTAAAATTAAGTTGCATTGAGTTAGAAAAAATCCATTTACTTTTCAGTACAAAAATGACCCTTATTAGGCCCTTCTTATAATAGTAATTCATGCAACACTTCAATTAATTAGTGACACATTCAATTAATAAAAAAAATGAATTTAAAGTTTTTTATAATTTTCTAATGTTTTATGATTTCTTTAATTTTAAAATATATATTGTTAACCGCAATAAGATCTGTATTGTTTTAAACAAGAACTTAAATGATTCCTACACATTACACATTATAATTTTACTATGACCCCTTCTTTGTGCAAGTTATGATCCTTTATGTCTAGGTGTTGACTAACAAGGGTGGTGATAAGAAGAATATGACACCCTATGTTCCACAAGTATCATTTTGTCATATGTTCAGTCTGCAACATGGTAGCGTGTATGGGAAGTCGATATATTCATTGCAGATAGGTGAACTAGGTTGTGTAACCACTTCTTTTGCTTTCCAAATTTCACTTGCATACTTGAAATCAAGTAACAAAACCTTACAAAGGGAGGACAAAAATATAATATTTATTTTAATATAATTTGAATTTTTTGAAGAAAATAATAATAATGCTGGTGTAGGAATTTCGAGCCCATAAGTTGTAATTATTTATTACCCAAAAATAGTTAATATAGTGTTTTTATTTTTTACACACTATAGTATAAAATATTATAAAAAACTAAGATTAATATAAACACCAAAATCTGCCCAAAATCATTATTACATCATGCTATTATTAGATTTTCATATACATGAACTTTTTGAACAATAAAACAAGGTTTGTGTGGCATCAATCTTTTGTTGTATCACTCTTTATGACTTGATTTAACCATATCTCTTACTATTGCACCTTTTTGGTTTGATTCTAAGATACCTTACAAAGATGTATGGCAGTTCCCTTTCACTATTTTATTATATCTAAACTTGGTCCAAAACCATACAACAGGTTCAAAACCATACATACGGTCCGAACCCTTTTGTATGGTCTTGACCCCTCTTACTTTTTGGTTATTTTCTCTTCATGGGCCCATTTTTTTACTCTTTTATCTTCTGGGTCGGCCTTTCTCACCACTAAGGTTTGAATTTCAAAGTAAGAACTCATAAATATACAAGTCTAATGTAAGCATTTATTATCTAGCAAGCACCTATCTATTTACCATATACTAAGCTAAGGAAACAAGAGATACATCTACATATTGCATACACAACATAAAAGGGCATAAATATGAATTTCTCATTTTCACACAAGGGTTTTTGTTGGGATGAAGTAACATAGCCCACTATTGGTGTTAAGGCACAAGGGCCAGCCTAGGTCAAATGATAGTTGCATGCACATAAGCAAAAAAACACTAGGAGAACTACATTGAGTCTAAAATGTAGTGCAACACTTGGTGAGTCAAAAATGGGGTGACTAGTGAGGCCATACCAACTCAAGAATTTGCATATGTGTTTTTAGAGCTAATGATTTCTCGAGTGTGTTGCATGATTGTTTTACAAGTTCAGGCGTGATATCCATGGTTTCATGCAAAGCTGAAGATATCAATGAGTGAAACAATGACACATAACAACACTGAAAGTTATAGATCCCTATTCTCTACAAGGGAAAAATTGTATAGTTTGGTCAGTGTACTAGGGTGGACCATTGGTTGTAACATCGTCTGTTATGCCTTAACCATTATTTATGTTGATTCGCGCATAAAATGGCCCACTTTTGAATTTCAGTTGTTTGTAGATGCACAAACACCATGGTTTAATAAGACATCTAGAATCCATTGGGGAACACTTTTTTATTCAACAATTCAAAGGCATTCAAGTATTGGGGCAGGAATTTGGTAGGCACTATTGAAAATCAAACAATCACCATGCGCTTGTTGTAGCACTAACATTCTAGCATAGACACATTGCATTGCAATGGATTGTTTGGCTAAAGAATCATAATATTATCTTTAACATCTTGTTTTCGATGTTGTTTGAAACAAAATCTAATAAGAATCAATCTAAATAGAACACCATCCCTGAAACAAAAAAATCCCACCTTTTTTGTAGGTTTAGATTTGGCATCGAGATTAAGGTTTAGAGGGGGGGAAAACTCAATAAATGGAGCAACATATTCAAAAAATTGAGCAATGTTTTTGAAAGAGAAAGATAGGGGAATTTAGTTATCAAAGAAATCAAAATTATGAGCATTTTGTCTTGAATGCCATCTTCATGGTCCCAAAGTGCACGGTTTGGACAACTTTACAATAGTTCTCTTGATTTTTTGGATTCTCTTCATCTCCCTCAAAACTGTCTAATACTATAAGAATCTAAAAATTGTCTTCTAATCACTCCCAAAAATAAGATAAACTTAAATCCAATCCTTTTTATTATCACTTAAGTACATAATTAATTATGTTTGATTTAATGTTTTACATCCAATTGAGCCTAATTAAATGCATTAGAAATAGTTGTGTAACAATTTAAGGAGAATTCATTTATTGTACAACTTTACAACATTTCCTTTGATTTTTTGGATTCTCTTGATCTCCCTAAAAACTTTGTCTAATATTGTCTTGTAGTCGTTCCAAAAAATAAGATAAACTTAAATCCAATTCTTTTTTATTATCACTTGAGTACTTAATAGATTATGTTTGATTTAATGTTTTACATCTAAGTGAACCTAGTTACATGCATCACAAATAGTTATGTCGCAATTTAAGGTAGATTCATTCATTCATCATACTCACAAGTATAATTTTAAATTACAATAGACATTGTTATTTAACCTTTGTGTCCTAAAATGATCTCTTTGAAGAAGTTGCAATCCATTATATGTGTCACAAAACACTTGAATACACCCTCACCATAAACTAGAACTCTATAAACAATTGATCCTCTCGAAAATATGACATACCATATTTTTCATTAAAGAGTTAAATAGATTTGGAGGCGGACCCCATATTTTTCATTAAAATATGTTTTAATATTATTTGGAGTGGTAGGCAATTGTTACAACAATCCCAATAGTGTAAGAGAACACAATTAGTAAAGGTTCTCTTAAAAAAAAATGATTACTCAAAAATAGATAACCATTAGATCAAGACTCGTGTAAACTATTGGACATGTTCAAGTATGATTACTTAAACAAGGGTGGTGTTTTATGGTTGAGAAATGCATGGTTTTTGATAAAAGGACCTTTATTTGATTTCCGCTTTGTATTGAATGTTCTAGACCAAACCAAGCAAAGAGGCCCTAACCAAAATATTAAGTCCTAACCCGCCGGATAATAAGAAAGTATAGTTGGTGGGAATCGGGATAATCTTTTCAGTCGACCTGCTGTTTTCACTCTGAACATTCTGCTGTTTTCGCACTGGACATGCACTTGGTCCAATAGATTCCTGGAAAATCTCTCTCATTGCATGCATAACCATATGAACACGGTTTGTATTGGAATTACTCCGAGTTTGAGAGTGTGGACTCTGTAAATGGCGCTAATGAGATTGCGAGCAGGGGCGGCAATTGAGGTGCTCGAGTGTGAAAAGGACTTACCCGGTGCCTGGTACAGGGCAAAATTGATACAACTTTCAGACACCAGGATCCACTGCGAAGTAAGATACGATGACTTTGTTAAAGATGATAACGAGGAAGAGAAACTAGTGCAAACAGTGGAATATTGTCGAGTGAGGCCAAGGCCTCCGCCATTGGCCTTGGAGAGGCCCTTTGCTGCGGGAGAACTTGTGGAGGTTTGGGACAGGGATGGCTGGTGGATGGGGAGGGTTGCCAGGCGTATCGGCAATGGAAAATATGAAGTGGAGTTTGAATTGCTGCCGCCTTCTCAGCGGTTAGAAGCGCATGATGCAGGAAATTTGAGGCCTCTGCAGAGGTTCATGAATGGTACTTGGATCCGACCTGATAGCAACTCTACTAGTATCAAGGTACACTTTTTCAATTCTTTACCCCCAATTTTTAATTCGTTCAGTATTTGATTTCCTCTTTATGGCGGAAACGCTTTTGTTTAAGTCTCCCTGTTTATTTCCAGAGAGGTGGGCTTATCTCTTGTTAAGGCCAACTCTTCGAAACTCCAATTCAAATATCCAATTATTATTATTATTATTTTGATTATGAGGAATCATTACATTTTTTATTTTAAGCGCAGTCTCCCAGCATCCATAAATTTCGTGAAGAAGGGACCAACAGGTTCACAAGTTTCAGACATAAGCCCATTCTGAATGCCATAAACCCTAACATTTATAGACCGCTTCCTGAATAAAAGAAATTGCCATCGATTCTGAATAGAAGTCCAAAAGATCCAGTATCACTAATGGAAACAAAAAATATTCCTATTGCCAAGTTCATATTCACATTTAAAGCCTTGCAACACATGAGATGAGCAGAAACTACTTGTTGAGCCTTCCTTATTCTTTTTTGACACGGAAAATCCCGCAGTATTAAATCCAGTGGAAAGAACATCCTGAAGAGAGAAGACCCTCTGATAGAAAACTGTTCTTAGCTGATAACCGCTGATGCCTATTAAAGCCTGCGAAACTCTCACTTAGCTATCATTTACAAATTTCCTTTGAGCTTGTATTGCTCACACTAGTCCCTTCATTATCACTTGTCACTTAACTGCCTTGCATTAAACTTTTTTTCCTTGCCTTCACCTGTACTACTTTTTCTTTCCCTTTGTCTTCTTCAGGCCAGAGTAAAATGTTCCATCACTATGCTCTCCTTGATGATGTATCCACCTATAAGTTGAAAAATCTACATACCATACTCTTCACTATACCCAATATACATGCATTATCTAGCTTTAGGAAATCACAGACTTTGCAGCAATGAATATGCAGAAAGTTGAATAACAAAACAACAGTTTACAGAGATAGAGATGAAATAAATATACAAAATACCAAACATGGAAGAGATGAATACCAGATTTACGTGGTAAAACCCCAGCTGAGTGCTTAGGGAAACATCCACGGTGCAAGATATCAAACTTTTATTAACTCAAGATGAACAGATTACATGCAATTCGTTATGAGCTACTTTGGATCTCCACAAAAATAAATACACATAATTGGCGAAGGACAGTTAGGATTCCTTCTCCTAAAAATAGAGTGGAAAAACACCATTAAAATTTTCCTTCGTAAAAATAAAATTTGGTTGAATTCATTATTCTAGAAACAAGGGATTAACTCCTTAATTTTTACTTCGGAAGTCAATAACATGTCGCCACCCCCCCTGGACCCCCCTGCGACATGAGTGGGGGACAAACCCCCCCACACCCCCTACATACCATACTCTCGAGTCTTCACTATACCCAATATACATGCACTATCTAGCTTTATCATTAAGCTTATACCTTCTTTCTTTTGGAGAATTTGCATAATTGTAAGCCCCCAAAATTTGCAAATTACTCAGTTGCTTACAGCTTGAGTGAGCCTGATAGAGATGTAGTGTTGTACACTTCACTGAACAATATATAAGGTGAATGAAAAATTATCCCCTGCTGGACTTTCCACAAAGAGTCTCATACACCAAATTGGTCTTGCTTGATGGCGAACTAAAAACCTACATTTACCTTGTACCCATTCATAACAACCCTGTGCTTGCTTTGAAGTGATGTTTCACAAAGCTGTAGTGGGACTCTTGTTCTGGGAATGTGCCAAAAATGTAGAATATTTCTACCCAGACCGTCAGTCAGATACACCCATAATTACTGTTCTATCAACATGTGCTAATGAAGCTTCTCGTTTAGAGTTCATCTAACCACATCAATCCCCGATATAATTTTATATATCAGTTGAGATCAGAAACAGTGATCATTCTTATCGACAAGCATTTTGGTTTATTAGGGCATCTCAATCGTATACCATAAAAGTCTGATAGAATTGAATTCATTCACTTTAATTGATAAGCAAATCATGACACTAACAACTATACTAAGCATTGACATGCCTTGGTGCAAAAGTAGTGGAATGGATTTTTCATTTTAAGTATCATCTCCCTTTTGAATTTGCATAACCTTCATCGACTTTTGGCTTTGAGATGAAACCCAGTTTATCATTTGAATTTGCTTAAACCTCATTATGCTGAGAGGTGTTCTACAATGGCATAAGTGGGATTGTTCACTTTCAATTCTGACCTTAAATTTAACATTAACTAAGAATTTTTTCCTTTTTCTTGGAGAAGTGATTCAAAAAGTCAATATTTTGGGCACAAGGTGGAGTTTGGAGCCCCTTTTTTTCTCCAGAAATTGAGCTTTACGCATTAGTCATTTGACACAATTTGTCACCATTCAGTGGGAAATTACAAATTTGTGGAAGTAATGAAATTGTTAATAATTGTGCTATGTAAAAATCCAAGGTAAGGGCCTTGAGATTGAATATCTCTCGATAATTTTCCGATAAATGCATTTAAAATATCTGTACTCGTCTACTTTTTGTCTTGAGATGTAACCCAGTGAATAAACATTGTTTATCTGAAGAGTATTTGTTATGGTTTGATTGTCAACTACGTCAGATCTTTCTAACAATCTCCATATTTTCTTGCAGGACTTGGTGGATGCAATTATAATTAATGACAAGGGAGCACGGGGGCGGAAAAGGGGGTGGCATGATGCCCTCCATCAGGCAACAAAGCTCAGGCCTCGCAGAAGAGACACTGATACCAAAAAGGAGGGGAAAAAAGGAAATGTTTCTCATAAGACACGAAGAACAGCAAATTTTTGACATAAATCAGCAAATGTAATCCAAAGTGTTCATAGTTTTTGATGGAATTTCAGACTGTGATGTTCGGTTGTATCCTTGACTCAAGTTTGTGATGTATATGCATCTTATCAAGAAAGGTTTTCCAAAGTTGTAAAAAATGGATTTCATGGTTGAGATTTACATAATGAAAATTAGCTATGGTAGATGGTCAGTTACGAGATTCCAAGTAAATACATATCTTTAAAGAGTACATTTAAAGAACTTGATCATATAAGCATATGTTACGGCCACGGTAATCTTGTTTGGAGTGCAACATAAAATGATTGCTTCATAGCCATTTTGTTTGTGACTTTTGAGTTTATTTATAAACATCTCCATAATGCCTATAAAGCAAGTTAATGGAGTACAGGTAATCAAATACAGTGTGAGATGTAAAGCCATCGTAACCTTGCAGTGCCATTTGTTATCGCCAATGGGGTGCATTGACCATTCTACTTTAATATATTTATAAGTACATGTTTGATTATCATCTCATATATTGAACTAAACACCACAGTATCAGCAGCAGCCACACTGAGGAAATTGTAGAGATGATAGAGATGAAAAGGGCTGTCTGTGAAGAGAAGACAAATATAATATTTTGAGCTCAATATCACTCGGTATTGAAGTTTCAATCTACCTCAAGAGCTAGAAGCGTATCACTCGGTATTGAAGTTTCAATCTACCTCAAGAGCTAGAAGCGTATATATTTGTTTGTTTTCCAGTGCATCCAAGATGACTTAAATAGTAAAGGATGAAAAAGATGAAAAATAGGAGTTACGGATGAAAATATATGAAGTCCATAATTTTTGTTTGTTCTCCAAGGCAATTTTTACGTTCTTAAATGACAATTGATTTTGACAGATAGAAAACAACAGCAATTTTCAACATTCTAATACAGAGACTATAAGTTTAATTACTTTTGTCCATCGTATTCTGTCTGAGCTTTGGTAAAGCTGCTGCAATAGCAATTGTGGGCAGTATTAATGAAGGTACAGCCCTAGAAGTTAAGACATGAAATGTCAAAAATAAATGAAGACAAAACAGTGGACCAGATATATTATCTGTTAGATATGTAACAACAAAGTTTAATTTTGGGTTTCTTTGTGGTACAATTTGTAGCTCACTTTCAGAAAGGGGGTTATGGGGGGGGCTTGCCCCACCGCCCCCCCACTCATGTCGTAGGGGGTACCCTTGGTGGGGGTTTGGGGGCGAAGCTCCCAAAGCAAAAATTAAGGAGTCAATCCCTTGTTTTTAGAAAGACAAATTCAACCGAATTCTATTTTTAAGAAGAAAAATCCTAATAGTGTTTTTCCACTCTATTTTTAGGAGGAATCCAAACTATACTTCACCAATTAGGTGTATTTATTTTTGTGGTTATTGAAAGTTGCTCATAACGAGTTTGCATGTAAATTGTTCATCTCAAGTTAATAAAAGTTTGATATCTTTGCACCATGGATGTTTCCCTAAACACTCAATGGGGGTTTTACCATGTAAATCTGGTGTTTCTCTTGCATGTTTGGTATTTTGGATATTTCTCGTATCTCTATCTCTGTAAACTGTAATTTTGTTATTCAACTTTCTACTTATTCATTGTTGCAAAGTATGTGGTTTCCTAACATTATCCAAAACGTTATAGCCTGTTTAAATTGAACTATTAAAAGCTGTTTGTCGGCAGCATAATATTTGGATCTACAATTCTGGTGCTTCAAAAGAAAGTGGAAACTACAAAAGTTGATGCATATGGGAAATGCGAAATTCAAGCACCGACTACAAAAGTCGTTCTATAGTTGGCATTACCATCATTTATTTCTTGGTCTAAAATAAATGAACTCCCTTTGAGAAAAATAATATGAAAGCGAGGACTGACTTTAAGAAACAATAATGAAAAAGAAAATACAAAAAACTAATATTACATGCACTTAATAAATAAAGTTCCGACTGCTTGAGTACAGTATCAAAGGATGAAGGAATTAAATAACAATTGTGTCAGTATAGAACTTGGGAATCCCAAAATAGCGGATGTGATAGAGAGATCCATAACAATGACCCTACCTTCTTTCGTTCCTGTGGAGGCCTGGTAGTCCCTAATAACCAAGGCCAGGTCATAGGACATCTTTGTGGAGGCGTGCAGATATATACTAACCAAAATGTGGAGTTAGAAGGCCTCACAATTGGTCTCAAACCTGGGTTAGATCTATTAATCAAAAGGGATTCAAATATACTATTGGCACCATGTGTGACATATGCCATAACAATAAATCTCACATCTATGTCGAGAAATAAGTTAACCACTTAGCGTTTGGAATTGCATATTAGGGGACTCGTACGGCCCCAAGTCATACTAGGATGGCCAACATTGAGGACAGATCTAATCTAATCTCGCATCAGGGAAACTCAAAGGTTTGTGGCAACCATATTAGGTGAATTTAACTCCTCACCTTCCTGAACACAAGGTATAGAAAGCTGAATTAAGGACCAAAATAGCATTTCATACCCTTCAGCAATGATGGACTTGAACATGGGCATCACTTGGGAGATGGATATATATCTGCATTGTGTCTCTTTGAACAATATTAGGAAAAAAATTCTGTTCATTTAGATTAAATAAAACCATTGTTAGATATTGTGCATTGTTTCTTCTAGAGTATTTGTCAGGTGTACGTGGAAATATGTCAACCGTAATTCTTCCAATTGCATTTAAAAAGTGTCACGCTCTCATTCAGCTTTTAGGAAAAAATTTAAACACCATGCTCAAGCTAGATATTGTTATTTTGGATCCCTTTGTGGTGCGGTTTGTACCTCACTTATTAAAGGGGAGTGTGGGGGGTTTGCCTCCCACTCTTGTCACATGTGGGTCCAGGGGGTGGCAACATGTTATGGAACCCCCTTGGCAGGGGTTCGGGGGCAGAGCCCCCGAAGCAAAAATTAAGGAATCAATCCTTTGTTTCTAGAAAGACGAATTCAACCAAATTCTATTTTTAGAAAGGAAAATTCTAATAGCGTTTTTCCACTCTATTTTTAGGAGGAGAAATCTTAATTGTATTTCCCCAATTAAGTGTATATATTTTTGTGGAGACCTAAAGTTTCTCATAACGAGTTCACATGTAATCTGTTCATCATGAGTTAATAAAGCTTGATATCTTGCACTGTGGATGTTTCCCTAAGCACTCAGCTGGGGTTCAACTGGGGTTTTACCACGTTGTCTGTTGCATGTTTGCTATTTTGTATATTTTATTTTGCTCTATCTCTGTAAATTTGTTATTCTACTTTCTGCGTATTTATTGCTGCATAATCTATGGTTTCCTACCATATATGTGTTTATAAGTTTTGTCTTCTAATCCATCTCACAGCTACATCTTTTCTATTATGTCACAAAAAAATTATTCTCTCTTGTATTGATGCATCCTAATAAAGAAAGTAGTTTTGATGGCATAATAATTTATAATAATAATTGGTTTTATAGTCCACAATGTCTGGTAGCCTATTTTTGGGTCTGCAGGGAACTTATGGCATGTAGGAATACCTTGTACTTATAGTATGTAGAAGGCACCTAACTGTGCTTCAAATACAAGGTATACATATCCTACTCCTAGCAAGATTAAAACTTGTGAGCTCTTTTTCAAGAGTACAAATTCTTCACCATTAGGCCAACTCAGGGGTACAAACAAAGAAAAACAAGCAGGTGGAGGTTTTCGATTCTCCATCTTTTAGCACTAACATGTTGTTTCGTTGATAATTTTACTTTAATAGGAAGGTCTCCTTAAATTGCATATCAATCCCATAGCCTTTTTTTCATTTAGGAGAAAACCAAAAAAACACACATGGCAAATTTTTGGGCATCAAATAACACGCTTTGACAAGTGATCCTTCCAAGATTAAAAAAAGACCTTGCAAATCCTAGTAGTTCCACGTTTGCATGTTGTAAATTCCATCAGTTCCATGTTTGTATGTTGTAAATCCCATTAATTCCATGTTTACATTTATTTTCTTCTAGTTAGGTCTGACCAATCTGTTCTATTTAACACTCACCCTTTTTTCACATCTCAGTCTGGCCGGGTATGACTTTAATGATACTTCTCAGAATTTTTAAATCAAATTCCTCTAAATCTATTTGGCGAGATTTGTACCCCCAAGGGCATGGTATTTATCTCGGATTTTTCTCTTTCCTTGTTGTGGTACATGATAGCATCCAATTCCAGCTGGGCCTTCGGTTGTTGACAGAGGTCGATTCCGTTATTTTAAAGGCTGATTGTACTTAGATGGATTATTATGACCAGTATGACCTCTTCTCAGCTCTTGCCTTTCCATGATGATTTGCTTTTGGCAAATAACTATTGTCTTAAGGTTAAGGTCTGAAATCCATAATAGTGGCATGTCAGACCAGACATGTTAAAAAAATTGGGAGAAAACACTTTCAGATGTCATATTTTCAATGGTTTACAAATGATTTAAACCACATATATTCTTAGTTTACCCACGTATAGAGGAATATATGGAAAATATTATTAAGGCTAATGTAAACCTTCTCATGCGAAGAAAAAACCAGAATTGTAATAATGGGAAAGCCCTCACATATGGAAGTATTACACTGCAGTTTTAAGATTTGGAGTCCAAGCGATTTGTGTTAGATATGTGACAATAAAGCTAAATTTTGGATCCTTTTGTGGCACGGGTTGTAGCTCACTTCCTAAAGGGGGGGATGTGGGGCGGGGCCTTGCCCCCCCACTCATGTCGTAGGGGAGTCCATGGGGCGACGAGAAAGCTTTGTGTGGTTCTTGAGCTTTTTAGAGGGTAGTTTTGAATTTTCGGTAAATTATTTGCCAAAATATTTACCCGATAGGATCTAATGATTTATGTTGTTTTTAAGTTACTAATATATATATGGTAAGAGAAAGCACATCTCTTACGTCCACGGCTAGACTTGTAAGTCATATGGGTTAACATATATCCCTCATGTTATACCTTCATCTTGTTGAGTTGTAATTTAACTACAATTTCGTTTTATGGTTAACTACTCCCTGTGAAAGGGCAATGATAAAATTAAACTATTGGTTCCGATTAATGGTAAACTAAACCAAGTTAAATTCTATTGCAGTGTCTTGTGCTTTACATGATAAATTGTTTAAATTTTATGATTAAAAAATGTCTGGACATATATTTCACTAATGCTACTTCAAGAGACTTGTTAACTTGGTTGTAATACTTAAATTTATAATTTTATTGTAATGGCTGCGTAATGGCTAGCAGTGTAGCATGATATGTGAAAAATCATAAAATTGTTTACTTTCATCGAGTGACTTGTTGGCGAAATCTTTTGTCAAGGACAAAATACGTTCTTCGTCAACGCTTGTGAAATTGAATCACTTTGCTTCAAGATGGAGCGGCTCCTGCTTATTGAATTATGGATTATGTACACTATTTCTAACTCTTGGGGGTAGTCATAAATTGATGAAAGTGTAGAAACACCCTTGTTGTAACTGCAAGCGAGAGAGGGAGAAATGTACCAGGTGGAGAGGAGAAAACTGTGAGAGAAATAGTGGGGAAAGAGGGAGAGGAAGTTATGTTAATGGTAGTATTGCAGATTCCATCAACCAATAACCCAAAATACATCCAGTTCAATTAGAAGACACATGCAAATATATGTACAACTATGCAAGATCCATGAAACAACAATCACAATTAACACAGTTTAATTGGTAATTTCATTCCATGAGAGAAAATACAAAGTTTTTTTATTCATGTAATAGATTGTAATACATTTAGATGAGCATGAAGTTGAGAGAATAACATAAAACAATTTGCTAAATGAGAGCAAAAACTCATCCTTAGAATGGAGAGAGCTTTACAATTTATAGTTGAAACAATGACTCTTCACATTCCTAAGTGACCTTTTAACTTAAAGTGCATTCTCAACGAAAAAATAGAAACTTCAAGTGACTTAAGTCACTTTTACAAAAAATTGCTCCTTAATAGAGAAATAGAATGTTAGAGAGAGGAGAAGACAGAGAAGATCAATGTTGTGGGATGAATTCCCACTCTTCTTCCATTGTGGAAATGAATGTTGTAAATGGATATGATTTTTATCAACTGCTTCTCTGATTAGAACATGTCTCTTCTTGGACCTAGAAATGATATTTCATACCTCATCTTTACTGATTTTCATTGGTCACGCTTAGGAAACTCTGTTTCAAATCTTCACCTCTATGAGCAATGGTAGGATGAACTCATACCACACATCTTATGATCACCATGAAGAATGCACTCATACCACACATGACCTAGACTCGGTAACCATGAGCCCTCTTGTATTTGACAATATCAGGGATTCTTGAGAACCCTCGACAAAAACATAGCAACCCTCTAAAATGGAGACACATTGTCCTTCTGTGATGACACCAAGCCATGACTAAATTGAAAATGCCCTCCTGAAGAATATGAACACTTCTTGTCATGCCTTTTGAATGGAGAGATCAAGAATATATGCCATGTATAGAGGTTCCTAGGGAGTTCATTGAAAAATGTCTCATAGATCTCGTCATACAGGTTCTTCTCCACCCAAGTCCTTGGAGGGAAATTGGGAGAGCAAGTCTTGCAATTCAAATGATTTTACGCGAACACTTCTTCTATCTTATCTTGTTAGAGATCAATGGTCTCATGCGTAAGTCAAACCATCTTTCATGTACTTCACCATTGCAACTTAATAGTGATGGGACTCAACAATGGAACCAAAATGTTGTGCATCTAGTTTAACCATTCATGTGTGTAGAAGTTTTTCTACCTTAGCGGGTGCACATGTCACTATCTCCCCGTGATGACCTATCATGCTAAGGCATGAAACCTTAGTGCACTCACCTGAGGGACAAGATATTCCAGGCTCCAATCTCATTTAACACGTCGACAATGAAGTACTTAATCAAACATAATATAATCGTGAACATGTATAGTAAGAACAACCAAGTTATGCATGTAGAAACATGTGAGTAATTGATACCATAATAATTATTGCATATTCATCAAATGTAGTCTCCATATATTGAATCAATGATTTAAAATACAATAGTATTGCTTCACTCACAAATCTTAGCTAGACCACTTTGCATAGTTATTATCCTCTTTCTATTACAATGTCCTCAAGGGTTATTTATACTAGAGGGGGCTTTCCCTTCACTAATTCTAACAAGTCTATAGTTAGCCTTGAGTCTCAAAAATAGATCCTAACTATTACATTGGGTGGCGTTTATGCCACATCTTTATCTCATCATTTCCCGTCTTGCATGAAAACTCTACCACTTTTTTTTATTTGAATGCTTTAATTGCCTCTTGGAGTTGGTATTCTTATCCAATCACTTTTTCCTAGGCACGACTTGCTTCTTTTCTATATTTAGCTTGTCTATTCTTGACACACCGAATTTTTTCTCCATGCATTTGTACTCTCTTTTTATTTTTGTGCCTAAATATAACCTTGTGATTTTCGAGGACCTTACGCACAAATCTTCACCAATCTTCTCACACCCAAAATTTTGCACAACTTATCACCTACGTTTTCACGCACTGAGTTTCTCTTTTTCTTGCATAAATCGTGTGTGCGGCTCTACCAAAATTATAGTGTGCTCCAAAGAATGCAAAGTATAAATAATGAGTTCCAATGTAGAACTTAACCAATTAAATAATATAAGAATCTTGGTCCCTAACAATAATAATAATAAATAATAAAAACAAAAAAGAGTGTTGGGAGGGCAGGAGTAATTCTTGGAATCCCCTGTATTCTCATTTCCACATAGGAAAGGGTAGGGAGATTCTCAGAATCATTATTTCTCCCCCACTTTGTTTTACAAAATAACATCTATCAAACTAGGTAATATTATATACATAAAACAAACATTTAAGCATAAATTTACATTTACATATGGACATTTAATTTATTATACTTTAAGTTATATTTTGTGTATATATTAAATGATGTTTGAGAATGGTTTCAAACATTTAGGACTTACATTGTAGATTCTAGGTTTTGGAGGATCCTCTCATATTTTAGGGTTTCAATATTCAGGAGACATCATATGAGGTATGAGGGTAGTATGATGGCATGGATTAAAAAAACCCATTTTCTACCTTTATCTTGTGCACCAAAGGATTTAGAGGAATTTTTAATTAGTTTCACTTAGTTAGTTATATGATTTTAATGGTCAAATGTCTCAAACGATTTACTTAGTATAATGTTTACATGATATCTCTAAATGAGTGTTTGAACATACATATGCCATTCCATGAAGTTATGAATTATTTCCATGTTTCTTAGCTTATATGATTTGACTGTAAATAATATAACAAGATTTCTTAGCTTATTTTATGAAATAGTTTGGGTGTAATTCATTGTATTTTGTATTGATTTTTTATTAATAAATAAATATATATTTTTAGAAGGAAGGTTGAATTATCAAATTAAAGGGTGATATTTTCATGTCATTATTTTTTATCTTGTGCTTGCAAGAATAAATTAACCATAAACGGTGAAAAATTTAAGGTTGATTGCATGGTTTTCTTTGCTACAGTACCAATTTTTGAGGACATGTTTTCACAAAGGTTGCAATTTTAAGCTTAGAAAAAGGGATGGGGTCACCGCTTTTTATTTTACGGATTAAGTTTTAGATTCTAGCTTAATGTTACTTGGCCCCAAAAAGAGTGCTACCAGTAGTACCACTTTTCAATTTGGGAGTTGATTTGAGGGTTTTGGTTGGAATGGTATCAATTGCTAAGGTAATAGGCTCGAGCAAGTTGTAATTTTAACTTTAAAATGGTGCTACTAGTAGCGCCATTTATTCATTCGGGGGTTGATTTTAAGATTTTTGTCATCAACATTATGAATTTTTAAGGTTGTGGTTACTTTTTTTTTGGTGATTTTAACCCTAAAAATGGTACTATTAGTAGCACCAATTTTTGATTTGGGGTTAATTTTGGTGGTTTAACAAATATAGGTTTATAGGGGTAGATTTTCCACTTTGAGGTCACAATTCTCATCAAATTGGTAACTATGTTTATACCATTGACCGACACTTTTGTTTGTTGCTTACTTTCATTAGATTTTACTCTCTATATTTGTTTTATTTGAAAATAAATAGTAGACATGGTTGGTTCATTAGGCACATAGATGTAAAGAGCTCGATTTATCTCTCTCTCTCTCTCTCTCTCTCTCTCTCTAAGCATTTGACATAGCTCATCAAAATATTGAAACTTATAAAACATGATATACTTTTATAAAGGTGTTAATAGAATTTATGTCAATATATATTGAAGATCATTGTCTGTAGCTAGATTGCTCATTTTAGTAAGCATAGTCTTATAGTATAACACATATTCACTTATTGTCTCATTGTATCCTTGATGGAGTACTTCCATTTGTGCATAGGAGACTTTTTCACCAATATTTATAAAAAATGTGCTAGAAATTGGTCCACCCAAGGATTGAATGCCCTTATTGATTTTAGAGGGAGATCATAGAACTATTGTAATGCATAATTATAGAGACTCCTTGTAAATAACTTAGTGAGGATTTTATTTTTGTAAGCATAATCTAGACAAGTGTGGAATGATCAAAGATTTATTCCTCATAGAGGGGAAACTTAGGAGAATCAAATATCATAGGTATAGGGTAATATGTCACCTCTAATGCTAATGAATTGTAAAGTAAGATATGTGAATCCCTAACATGAGAACCTATAGACACACCCTGCTCTAACTACAAAACCTTAGTTTGCAAATCAAGAATGGTTTGTTATAGGGAAGATGCAAAATACAGAGAAGTCAAGGGCATATACACATGCACAAAAGGTAATGTAGTCATAGTATGTATAGGAATATGAATTAAAACTTACGGGTGGATATTGGGTGCCATCATACTAGGAGTAACAATGGATGTAGGATTGGGAATATGAAAAGGAGATTCTACTTTATATTAAATTGGTTGATCCTATCAGTAATCCTTAGAGGAAATAGATATTTGATTAAACTTATCGATATTAGTAGGATGCATGTGAAGACCCTTACAATTTTTTTGTAAAGCAAAAACCTACTCTAGATCAACACCATTAAACTCATTAGGATGGATTATTCTAGAGTTTTGAAATTGATTGATGTCAATTTACATATCATGGTCAATAGAATGTATATGGTCATCATCATTTGGCGCATTCTCAATAGTGATTGTATCATCTAGATTAGGAGACGAAGTGGTATCCATTGGATGTGGGTGCCTCTTAGAAGTGTATAAAAGTTAAATGTGTTCAACTAGATAATCAATGATCCCAACACTACACCCAAATATCATAGAAGACAAACATAATTGATGAAAAGTCTTGATCAAATAGAAAACCCTATGTAAACAAAGGTTTTTTAAGGGTTTGTTGAATTGATAGTGGGGTTAACAAACGATTTAACCCTACTTTAGAAAATATAAGGTCCTATTAGGGTTTAATTTCTAATGAGGATTGGAATATAGAAACAATGTAGATGAACATATTATTACTTAATATTCATACATGTATCTAAACATATGATAAATTATATAGTGAATCTGATTCATTATTATACATGCTAAATATAGAAATCAACAAGAGGATAAGTTCACTTAGATTTTTGCAAGGTTTTTACATTGAACTAGTTTTCGAAATGGAGGGACAAGATGGGAATGTTATGTACTTGCTTCATCTTCAAAACTAACACTATATTCTTCCCTTGGAAATAATTCATCATAAGGATAAAACTCCACAAAACTTGTCTAAATTTGGATGAAATTATCCAATTGATTGTTTAACTTATTTTTACATTTTTGTGCATTCATATTTGTATGTTCTTTCATTTTTCACATGGGGTCACTCCATATGCGCATGGATGTTCATGCAACTAGTGTTCTTATCTTGAAATCCTATATTCCTTGAAATACCTGAAAAAGGGGTTAGTGATTTTGGTCAAGGCACTCTTGATTTGACTATATAGAAATATTATGAAGAGGATTTAAAACCACGTAGTTCTACATCGTTTTGAAGTACAATTGTGATGATGCAACTAGAAGTCATCCCTTGAAACTTCCTAATGATTTTTGTGACTTGGTTTAAGATATTATTGAATTGGATTTTCTTTCTCTTAACCAAGTTTAGAGTGTATTAGATTTGTATACAGGTTGTTCCTAATGTATACTCTTGAAATAATGAAGATTAGTGTGGATTTAATTGATTTTTTATAGATATTTCTAGAGTTTGTTGACAAATGACATGTGCTAGTAAAGTGAGTAAATGAGTGGGGTTGACTTTTATTTACACAACTCCAAGGACAATATTTCACACAAAAGATGACCTAGAAAATGTTAGAAACACAATGGACTGAGAGGGGGGGGGGGTGAATCAGTCCTTATAAAAAATTCAATTATACCAGATCTAAAACTCAAAATACCATATGCATTCAATCAAAATAACCATTTATTCAACTTTTAATGTGTGCACACCATAAACCATCAATAAAACATATAACCATGAAAGCAAAGAAACACCATAAAAACACCAAATATAAGTTCGAAACCCTCAAGGGGAATAAAAATCATTGAAACAATATATTATATTGATATGTTTCAAATTTAGTGAGGCACTAACCCCACAAGGAATACCAACCCCTAGTTTAGTAGAGCACCAACCCTTAATTTTGTGAAGCACCAACTCCACAATGAGGTTACAACCCCCCAAGATGATCAAGAACCCACTAAACCACCTTATGATATGTAGATCTCTGATTTTATGCTGCCACAACTGATGGAGATCCAATTTCTAGCTCATACTTCTTCACTCAAACCCTAGGTGATCAATATTCACAAAACAAACTCTTTAATCACTCTAAAATTCATCAACCCCTTGCTCTCATGTTCTCTTATTTTTCTCAACATAAAACACAATTGAATCAACCTCAATTCATGCTCCAATATCTGCAAACAACATCTACCTAGGTCGCTCCACCTTGCACACATTTCACTAATTCACAAAAACACCGAAAACATGATTTTTATATGCTTCTCCACATTTCTAATCTCAAGAGGTTGGTCCCAATTGATGAATTTGACCCACACACCTCTATAAAATTCATAAATTTGAATTACAACAGTTAAATTTGACCCATATAGGTCAGCCTAGCTAAATCCAACATTACAAGTGCCAAAAATGGCTCAAAGCCCCAAAGGCACATTCTTAAAAATGCCCTAACATCAGTACCATAATTTTTCATGACCCATGAACCATTATACATGATTAAAATATCATAAAACATTCATACATGGTCACAATTAATATCAACCAATCAAATTATTTCATTTACTGGGCCCAATTCCATCTACAAACTTCAAAACGATTGTTTCTTGCACCCTTCAACACCCTGGAAACTTCATCTGATCACCAAATAACTTCTACAGAAAAAAATCATGCTATGTGACCACTCAAAATAAATTTAAGAAAATTTATAACATTTATAAGCAAGTTATAAGTCATGAAACATCTTTCACTTCAAACCACAACAACATTTGCCTTCACTATAACAACTTGCCAAAAAAAGTTGTTTCCAAAGGTTAGCTCATAAAATAAAATAATAAATGATCTCAGAATTGATTCATTGGATTCCAAATGCATCCCTATTCATATTCAAGGTGATATAAAGTATCACCCAATCCATATCATGCTTCAAACAACATAAAACTTGCACCAAAACAGATGTTGTCTTGAACTGTCAAAAATATTCTTGCTGAAAGCATTCCATGGAAACCCTAAAACATAACCTCATCATGAGGAAATACATACATCATTGGAAATATATCTAAAAATAATTTCCAAAACAACTTGAATCACTTCAAAATTCCACTTTTAGCTCAAGTTATGGCCAAATCACTGAATCTTGCTATTTGAGACCCCGAAACTTCCCTTTGACCAGTCAACCTGTTTGGACCTAAAAACATCATGAAACTGCATAATTATGTCCTAAAACTACCATATAATTCAATAAAAACCTCCATACATCATGAACCATTATTTTTTCATGCTACTCCTTTGGACCATCTTGTCAAAAAACTTTCTTCTTGAGAAATTTATATTTTTAGGTGGGGCCCACATATCACCATGAACTCAACCATACATTTATAGAAAGATAGATGAGTCCTCTACATCATCCAATCACCACTTTTTGTGAACCAATCAAAAATGGGTCACAACACTTCATCTTTTTCAAACTTCTCCTAGGTAGGGTTTAACTACGGTTTTAGACCACTTTACTTTCTTAATGTTTGTTCATAAAAACATGACAATCAAATGACCTAATTATTTTTGTGAAACCTTATAAACTCACCTTAGAAGCATCCCTAAAATCCAAAATTTCCCATCGAAATCACATTATTCACAACGAGCATATGAAGTTGCACTTCGAGCTAGAATTTGCATTGATTTTCACCCTGTCTCACTAAAACAACTATATTTGACAAAATTAACATCATGGGAACCTAAGTTTTTTTTATAACACTATAAATCATCCTTCTAACATCTCAAATCATCAGAATATCAATTCTATATCCCAATATCTCCAGTCATTAAGACTTACCTATGTTTACTTGTTAGATCCTCATAGTAACAACTAGGGCCAACTAAAATAATGCAAGAACTAAACAAGAAACCTATGAAAATGACCCAAACATACCTCAGATGACATGATACACCTGATAGCATGTATCCATGAGCTCATATGGCTCCAAACCACACTGTCATACCTCCAAGCTGTCATACTTGCTCCCAATGAGCACCTGTACCTGTGCCATGCCACTACCATGAGTGCTCAAGAACCCTAAAATAATGTTATAAACCATGTCAACATGCTACCCAAGAAATCAAGAATCTCACACTTCTTAGCTGCACCTCATAGGAACCTGTATGGGCTTGCTAGAGCAAGCATGCATTACTGAATCCCAATGTAGCAACTAATAAACATATAAACCAATATGTTATTACCATAAAAAACATCATGAGATCATCTTACAACATTCAATTTTTTTATTAATGTGGTTTTGCATCAACGACAACACCTACTAGGGCACCATGCCAACATAAAATGTAATAAAGAAATACATTTGAAAAACTAATCATTAGTAATGATGCAAATATAAAGTTTATAGATGCCTGATTCTAATGTAATGTACCAGTAAATGAATGTCTAAATAACTATAGGATGGACCCAAGTAAAATAAGCTAGTAAATAAGAAACCCTATGTATAAGGAGGGGATAAGAAGACTTAGTTGATTCACAACCAACTCTAGACTGTGCCAAAGTGTTGCCCTGATGAACAAAGAGGGAGAAGTGTTGCACAGAACCTCAAAAAACTATGCGAGTTGAATATATTCTTAGATTGGGGTGCCTGGAATGGATCAGGGATGCCCGCGGGTGCCACAGACCTACTTTGGGTGCCCGTGAATACTCAAACCCTCAAGAAACCTCCTTTGCAGGGTCACGAGATGTTTGATGTCCTTCACTTCTTGTCACAAGTAGGTCATAAAATGATCGGCGATGTCAGTGATAAATTACAATGAAAGATTGAAATGTAAACCCTCAAGAGTGCGTCAAATCCCCAAAAATAAAAGAATGCAAATGAGTGGTTGGAATGTCCTTAGCTATCAAATGAGTGAAATTACGACTGAGCGTTGCACTACAATTCAGACCCAATGTAGTTCTAGGTGTGTGTGTGTGTGTGGAAATGTGCCTTAGGTGGATCTTGTGCATGTTACACTTGATAACGAGAAAATAAATAGATGTAGAAGATGTAAGTAGATGTGTGTATGGAATAGAATAAAATTCCCCTCCTATGAAGTGTATGCAAAAGAATGCAGTCCCTTTCCCTTGAATGGATACTTGAATGCTCTTAAATAGCCATTTGGTGCAACCTTAGATGGTGATAGCTAATGCTTAGTGCTTGGTCCTTTATTATGGTCACATAAATTTATATTTATATGATTTCCTTTCTTGAATTTCATAATTAAACCCAAAAAGGCCGACTAATAAAAATATAAGATGCCCAAATGGATAGAAATGACCCAAAATATGTGAGTAAAGTATAAAGATATCAGGGGCGCCTAGAGGGGACGGGGACGCCTAGTGTTGGTGTCCTGGCTGGGCGCTGATGTCTAGAATAAGAGAAACTGAAGGGTTGGGAGCCAGACCAGGTAAAAATATGGATGTACTACCAAAAGCGGAAACAAAAAGAAAGAAAATGGCCAATGACATGGGTTAATTATTACTTTTCTTACTTAGGAATCATATGAATAGTAGAATGTGGTCAGGACTAGACAAATATCCAAAGTGCATGATTTTGTGTCTACATAGAGGTGGCGGCAGTGACATCTTCCTCTTCATAGTAGAAGATGTATTTTAAATTGGAGGAGGAGGAGGCACTGTAACAATAAATTGTAAATGACATGAGAAAATTCAAATGATAAACATAATAATAATAAATATAACATTATATCATTTATGATTTAAAAAATTACTTAGTTGTGTGGATTGCAACTAAGGTGCAGATGGGGCCTGTTGTAGTTGTGTTTGTTGTAGAGAAGTAGTCTAAAATTTTTGGGAGTGGTACTTGTAGGTGTGATCTAGAACTCAATTAATCATTAACAATTTATCAGCTTCTTAAATATTCTTTTTTTAAAATATAGCAAAAAATACAACTTAAATGAGATTCATACCTAGAGCCTGAGTGTGAGGTAATGAAGATATTTCTACATCCTGTGTTTGATCAAATTCATATACATTTTTTGTTGGGATACCATGAACCTAATGATATAATCATGTGCTACTAGAGGTTGTTGTAATAAAGGAATATAGACAAGTTTAAAATGTTTAATGTTGAAAAGATATGAAATCGCATTTATTTTCAAACAAATTGAAATATATAAATCATAAATACCTACAATTGATGGTATGGAGGATGTGTTGATTTGAGGAGTTAAGGAACTCCTCATTGTTTTCACTTGATAAGTGCTTGTTTTTTGAGTTGTGTCCTCCTCGGTGTGCTGATTATCTGAAAGATTAACTAAATCTCCAAGATCTAGTGGGAAATGACCTCTAATAGCAGTGTCTCTTCATTATGCAGCCACAAAAGCTATTTCCTATTACAATTCAATAATAAACAACTCATTAATCCCAAATCTAATATATAAATATTAATAAAATTAAGGATAATAATTAAACAAAAAATAATCAAAAATTGGGACTCACCTCTTGCTCTTGAATTGTTAAAGATAAAGTTTATAGCTTTACATGTAGTACAGTCGGAGGAGTGGTGCCACGTAAATTGTAGAGAGATTTGTAATAAAAACCAAGAGTAAAATTTGTTGAATTAATAATAGTAACATTTTCATTCAAACTAATATTGGATGGGTCAGTTCTTATGTTGGAGGATAAGAAATTGCACCAATCAAATTTATGCTCACTTCGGGTGCCAACAATATAAGTCAATGCCCACCACGGAATATCCGTATATCAATCTTGTAATATTATTATGGCCTGGAAAAATTCACCATGACCTATAGAAAGGGGTGATTGAAATCCTTGAGTTGCATTCCCCTTTATGTGTTAGGAATATATAAATTAGTGCTTCACATATAAGTTGTTAAGTTGTATGGTTGTATAACCATAGAATTATATTGGGTATGTATACGTGATTAATAGTAGTTAAAACCACTCATGTATTTAGGGAGATTTGTTATAAGAAGTTACCTATTTTATAGGAAACATTCTCCCTATTCAATTGTAACTTGTGGTGCTAAACTATATATAATATTAGCAGTGTGATTTGATGTGCAATTTGCTTGATCCTCACATCTAGTATCAGAGTAATATTAGTCCTTAGCCTTAATAGAGTTATGAGAGAATTTATGGAATACTAAAAATTGGTAGGGGCACTCAATCTAATCTGTGTTGCCCCTGTAGATGAGATATCAGTGATAGTCAATCAATCTCCTGTCAGCACATTTTTAATTCTTCTTTTGATTGCTCTCTCAGAGGACTGTGTTCCTATTGTCAAGTCATCATTAGATCTTGATTACAATTTAGTGAGAAAGGAAGTTCGCAAAAATATAGATTGGTCTTCACATTCCATGTTATCTACCTATAACACCTCTTTGAATTCAAGCCTCCACTAGGATTCAAACATATTATCTTTGTAAAAATATATCGATATGATTTTTTTAGTTAGTGCCTTCACTTCCAAGATCTCCTCCATGAGTTCCATAACTCATATTTATGAGTTGATATTGGTATTAGGGAGTGGAATTGACAATATATCCATCTTGGAATATGTATTAGCTGAATCTACCCCTACTTGATATTCATTTGGACTCATCTCGAGCCTTTTTCATCACACCACTCAATTTCAAACTTCAACATGTTAGTATCAAATCTCAAATTTCTAACTATTAATGGTTGAGCGATACATGTCAAAAGTTTTGGCATGTTTTTTATTTGTTGGGTCTATTTTGTAAGTCATTCAACCTGGTAAACACAACACTACCAAGTGCCAACCCATGCTCGTGGAAACGGAAGTAGATCTAGCGCTATTTTCTACTTTCCCATGTAGAAATACATTTCCAAAAGGATATGATCAGGCGTTTCATATATATTTTTGCTTAGTCCCTCAAAGTAAGTTTTGTATTATTTGTAATTGGTTATGAGTTTGAAGTTAACTTGTCAATTTATTAAATAGTATTTTTAAGTTTATTGACATGTGTCCAATATTGTAATTTTTTTTTTCACTTTGATGTGTTGTAAAAGAGTTACACTTATAGAGTCTTATGTTCTACTGTTGTAATTTTTTTAATAAAAATAGTCCATTGTCTTGGAGTCAAAAATCCAAGTCATCATTTTGCATAAATATGTCATTGTAAGTTACAGTTGTAAGTATAATTGTAAAAATTCCAAAAATGCCATTAGTGTTAAAAGTCGTCGAATCATCTGTCAAGCTTGTCAAGTCAATTTTTGTTTAGTTAATGTTAAATTGAGTTGTTAGTCATGTGTCATATTTTGTCAAAGTCCTAAAAATAAAATAAAATTCTTACAAATGTATATTCGGTGTTACTCGATGTCCAGAAAACAAATGATTTCACATTTAGGGGGGAATAATAAACAATGCGGAAACTGTTGAGCTTCGTATCCAAATCTAGCTGTGTTAACAACACATGCATTGGAGGATGGAGGCAAAGGAGGCAGGAGGAAAATCAACATCTTCGAGTTTGTCACTACCTCAAAGGCCACAAAATTCTTTAGTGACACCTTTTATTATATGTGATGAATAAGAATAGATGAGCATCCTTGTTCCTGTGTGCAATACAATGTTTGTGTTTCCCCTGTGATGATGATGATGTGGATATTTTTACTATTGAGACTATATCGAGAAGTGTTATTGATCAGATTGACTTGATGGTTGATGTGAATTGGTTGATGGGTCCTAATTCATGTATTCACCTGGATAGATTGATGGGCCCCTATTCATGGATGATGTAGTTCTCAAAGTCAATGTTGAGTATCGAGACCATGTGCAAGCTATAAGCGACATACTACTTGGTTGGAATGATGTTTTTCTCAATGTTTGCACTAAGGGGGGGAATTTTTGGAATATATAAATTAGTGCTTCACATATAAGTTGTTAAGTTGTATGGTTGTGTAACCGTAGAATTATATTGGGTATGTATATGTGATTAATAGTGGTTAAAACCACTCACGTATTTAGGGAGATTTGTTAGAATAAGTTTCCTATTTTATAGGAAACATTCTCCCTATTTAAGTGTAACCTGTGGTGCTGAAATAATATAGAATATTATCAATGTGATTTGCTATGCAATTTTCTCGATCCTCACATTTTGAAGGCTTCATCGAAGCTATAAATGAAAGAGACACAAATTTTATTAATGTTCAATAAAAACACATAATCAAAATTAGTAAAATTTAAAACACAAAATAAAAATAAAAGTGATGTAAACAGAAATAAACTTACCAGTATTTTTAATTGCATCAATAAAAAATTTATAGTGAGACTCCAAATACTTGTAATCTTCATCAGTTAAAACAACCTTCGTTGTGACATGATCCACATATTTGTGTGGTAATCCTATCATATTCTCAATATCTTTAGATGACATTCAAATTGATTGTGTGTGATACGAGAGTTGAATTTGAAATGGTAAAAGTGGAAGTGTCATAGTTGGCTAGAAGTTTGTTAAGTGTTTTTGTGTTTGTATGAAACTAGGGCATATATACTAGCCTTGTGAAACTAGTCGCTTCAATCCATTGTGAAAAAGAACTGGGATCTGGTGCCCCCGAGATTTCACCCTAAAATCTGGGACTACCCCTTTTAAAAAATTATGTTCTTTTCAAAGTAATGGGTTGTTTTGTGTTTAATTTTCTTGTAGTTGTTTGCATTGCTCTAGGGTATCCCTAGAGGGTCATAAAAGGAAAATTTGACAAATACCCACATTCCAAATATCGCTCAATTCCTTCGCTAGACTTTGTCTGCAAGCATTTTATTTATTTATTTATTAAATAAATAAATTTCTTTTAAAAATGGATTGAGCTAAAATTAGAGGATTTGGGTTATGTAAAGCACTTCATCCCATCATTATTACCACAGAACATTCACTCGGGGGGAAGAATTTTTGCAGATAAGCTAATTGGAGAATTTTTTTGATTAATTGCCTGCAGCTTCTTTTGTTTTGTTTTATTTCTTTTTGTCTGTGTTTTGGTTTACTTTCTCCAGAAATTCTGGTAGCCTATTCATTCTTCCTCCCAGACCTTTCCCCAGGCCTAGGGTTTTGAAAAGTTATCCAGTATTTTTAATTACTAATCTGTCTAAAGGTGATCAGAGCTCATGATTCTTTCAGGAGATTGCAAGAAGTTGCTTGGTCCAAAAAGGTGCAAAAATGGATTTTATGAAAATAAGAAAAATATTTCCATCAATGATTAGAGCTCGAAAACATATGCACTTTTAGAGAAAATGACATCTAAAATGGAGCCATGGAGTGAAAGTTATGGCACTTGCAAGTTTTTGCTACTACATCTTCCCGAACCCTTTCCAAAATGGAAAATTTTATTCTATGCATGTGTTTTCTTCACTGAAAATCCAAAAACGGAAATAAAATGCTACTGATGAGTTTTAATGGAAATAAAAGCAAAAGTCATGCAAGTCACACTTTTTGGGAAGGGCAATTTCTTAATGCAAGTCACACTTTTTGGGAAGAAGCTTTCTTCCATGCAAGTCACACTTTTTGGGAAGAAGCTTTCTTCCATGCAAGTCACATTTTTTGGAAGGAGGGATTTTAAGTGCCAATGGGAATTTTGGTGGTAGAAGGAAGGTGGGAATTTGGAACCTTCCTAGAAGGTTGTTTTTTCCCATCATTAAAGTTAAATCACTTTAGTGCCAATGTGAATTTCAGTGGTGGAAGGAAGGTGGGAATTTGGAGCCTTCCTAGAAGGTTGTTTTTTCCCATCATTAAAGTTAAATCACTTAAGTGCCAATGGGAATTTTGGTGATGGGAATTTGGAGACTTCCTGGAAGGTTGTTTTTTCCCATCATTAAAGTTAAATAACTTAAGAGAAAGATGGGAATTATTGAGCTTCCTAGAAGGGTAAAATTTCCCACTTCCTTGCCTTCTTATTTTTAACACGACTTTCAACCAAAAAGTGCGACCCATTCTGGCATAGCTAAATGCCTAAAAGCTGAATTTTAGGGTTAGAAAGGCTTCCTTTTTATTATTCTGACTATTTACATGTTGATGTGAGTGCACAAGTGAATAAAATAATATTTTTATCTTGCTTGACATGCAAACAAAGTCTAAAAATAGGGGCAGAAGGCTTTATAATCAGATTTTGGTGAAGGAATTAAGCATTCATGCAATGGATTCCATGTTTTTCTAAATTATTTGTTGAAATACTTCACTGATGCTCATATTGGTGAAAAGAAGGAAATTTCAATGTCAGATACATTGAATATGTCTTCAGAATCAGAAGGAGAAATTGTAGGTTCTGTACAAATAAATCTAGCTCTCAAATTTGCAAGGTCTTTTGGCATGTTCTCCCAATCTTCCAAAAAAGATCTTAGACAAAGGTTGATTCAGGCACGATGAAGGGTGATGATTTTTGTCTTAATTGTTTATGGAAAATATTGCACTGGTGCACGTACTGGAGAGTAATTTCAAAAGTTTCAAGGATAAGAGGGAAGACAGGTCAGAGGTAGCATGAACAAGTAAATCTTAGTCAATTGTTTCCAAATCCAGTTTGGTGAGAATCGAAGGAAATGATTCAACAACATATGGGGAAAAAATATCTCAGATTCATGGCAGAGATATCATTCAGATCATTCATTGCTAAAGTGAATGAAGAAGAAGTGCAATCCAAATTGAATCATCATGCAGAGTATGAAAGAAGAACAAGACTGAGAGTGTTGCAGCTTTCTTCCAATTGCTTCTCCTCTTTCTTCTTCTTTCTCTTATTTTCTCTGACAAAGCAATTGAGCAATCAATTAAAATTGTAAAACTTAGGTAATTGGATATAAAATTCACTACTTCAAGTTACTGGAAGAAGTCAATTACTTGGAAATAGGTGGCAGACATGCAAAATAGAAGGTTCTATTTTTAGTTATAAATCATGCATGTCATGTAAAGAGGAATTCCAGGAAGAATATTGCTGGTTGTTTCCCCTTTTTCATAGCTGTCACATGTGACAATTCATTAAAAAAGATTCTTATTTGTAATTTCCCTCTATACACTATAAATAGAGGAAGAGCCTAAGGGTTAAAGGATCAGAATTTGTTAATCAACATTCTTGAGTTCCAGACTTTGTGTTGAAACCCTTGATATCTTTTTGTGATAGCTAAGGAATTAAAAAGAGGTGGATTTCTGGAGAACTTTGTGTCAACGGTGCATTTTCTTCTTACTTCTGTGTAGATCTTTAGATAAAATTTGCATTGTCTAAGATTTAGATTAGAAACTTTCCTTTCCTTTAATTCTATATTATGAGATCTATTTGTTTTATCTATGTGTATGAGACCAACTCTGTAAACTATTGGTTGGATTACACGTCTTCTTTCCCTTCTTCTTGTATTCAACTATTCCCCCCTTCTGAAAATGTTTCTTTATAGACCAGCTTACTTTCTGCAGAATTGCTTAGCTATGGTTCATGAACTTTATAATTAAAGTAAAACCCCCACAAATAGTTATTAGGATTTATACTTACCAGATTGATAAAAATATTACGTGAGATCCTCTCCGTTAAATGAGGGAGTTTCATCTCATGAATTCTTAGGTTTTTAGCTATGTAGAAAATATAACCAACAAACATACATTCCCCTATCACCGTATGTATGGATACTCTTTTTCCGTATCATCCTCCCATATATTTTAATGTGCAATGGAGTGAGACCCAATTCAAGGTGCCTAATAATCCATTCTATCTTAATGTTTCCCTATTGAGTCATGTAGGTGTCATCTCTCTCATTTCCAAAGTTTGGAATATGGTGCCACATCCTCCTTATGCTACCAACTAGATCAACTGGTGTTATTTCGCCATTCAGAGTACTACCAAGTTTCTTTGACACTTTGGTAAGCATGTTTCTTGGGTTTGAAAAATGGTGGATTATTCCCTTCATCAAGAGTTTCAACGAGTCTCTATTCTTCTTAAAGTAAACCATTTTACATCCCTACCCAGTTCTGTGCGAATACAATTTTTCCTCATCTTAAGTTTATTGAGAATCACAAGGCCAGAGGTTCCCAGATCCATGTTGGACTTCATTGACTTAAAGTGGGAGAAAAAGCTTCCAAAATATTCTTCAAATCCCTTTGGACTAAATTTTCCAGGGAATTAATTAAAGTTTTTCAGAGGTCCCATGATCATGTCACTAATCTCCCTGATATTTTGAATGCCTTTGTGGATCATTATACTATGGTTTTTCAGGCTCAGGAACCCTCTAAGGAAATTAAAACTTCCTTGCAACACTGTATAGAGGTGGTCCCTTGTAAGCTATCCTCTCAGGAAAAAAAATATTGTGATGTTCCTCTGTATTTGGGTGAGCTCTACAATGCTTTACTTTTTCTTTCTAATGATAAATATCAAGGCATTGATGGATTTCCACATGAATTCTACAAGTCAACATGGTCAGTGGCTGGTAAGGATATCTTTTAAGTTTACATGGAGGCCTTGCAAAATCATTCTCTTGGAAATTTTTATCAATAAGGGAAATATCAAGTTTATTCTTAAAGTTGGGAATCCTGAACTCATCACTAGATGGTGGCCTATTACCTTTTTTAATGTTTCTGACAATCTATTGTCCAAATCCCTTGCTCTCTGTATCGTTGAAATTCTTCCCAGGATTTTTCTCCTTGAGAAAACTATTTTTGTTAAGGGAATATAGATTCTTGACAATCTTTTAGTTGTTTAGGAAGGTATGGAGGGGATAGAACTTCCTTGTAGTTGGTTTTTTTCTCAAAATTAATTTTTAGAAGGCTTATGATCGAATTGAACAACCCTTTATTCATTCTATGCTTAAATTATTAAGGTTCGGAACATTTTTTGTCAATGTTGTTAAAAATTTATCTGTTGAAGACTCTTCTTGTCTCACTTTCAATGGACATAAATAAAATCTATTGGGTTATTCAAATCTATCCAACAAGGTTATCCTCTCTCTCTCTCTCTCTCTCTCTCTCTCTCTCTCCCGCCCTTTTTGTTCTTGTAATTAATTCCCTTGGTTATCTTATTGTAGAACGGGCCAAGTGGGGATGCATCTGGGGAATCTTCCTCCCTAATCATGATTCTCAACTTATCAACGAACATTTCACCAACAAATGTTTTCTTACTTTAGCCAAAAATGAGTAGAACATTAAAGAATATATTTTTTGTGTAGAAATATTCAGTAAAGCTTCTAGTTCAAGTGTCCAATTATCCAAATCTCTTGGCTTTAGGTAGAGTTCTTGACCTATGCCTGATTTTTTGACAACTTATCCTTAGAAATGAATTAATCATGGGGAAAGATTAAAATTCCTGAGAATCCCCTTTTCTTCAATAGTGGTAGTATGTGTGGTTTTCAACCTCAAGTTATGATAGTCAAGGTATCGTATACACTTTTAGACGTCGGTAAAAATAGTAGGGATATCCCCAAAATTTGATATATTAGTTATCAAGTTATAATATAATCATTGGTTATATCCTCTAAAGATCGTGGTTTTCATGATCAAGAATAATCGTGAGATAGTCTCGTCATATCCATGAGTTACATGTAATTTTTGTTCTATACACTATATTTTTCATGGAGTATCCTTCACTGATCCATTAGAAACTACAACTTTCATTGCATGTGATAGTTTTGTTGTGGACTATCCTCGATTGATCTAAGAGTCACCTGCAAGTTTTATTGTGAATGCTATTTTTTTTTGTAAATTATCCTAGATTGATCCATGATCCACTTGTAATTTTTTTTACATATGCTATATTTTTCATGGAAAATCCTAGACTAATACCTGAGCCACCTATAAGTTTCATTGTGTATGCTAGATTTTTCACGGACTATCCTAGACGGATCCATGAGACACCTACATGTTTCATTGTATATGCTAGATTTGTCATGGACTATCCTTGAATTATCATTGATATCCTCAATTCATTATATGTTATCCTAAAAAAACACCATCAATGGTGCAAAACATTTCCTTGATGAATTGTGGGGTATCTTAGAATTTCCATGTGGTATAACTCAAATGACCGTGGGATATTTTGAAGATGTAGATCAACCAGGCATATATACAAACTAAATCAAAATTTTCTAGATGATAATTGTGATAGAAAAAATCACATAGTTTTTAATCCAAAAAATATTTATTCAACCTTATGGACTATGAAAGCATAAAATTTATGACATATTATACAAACACTAAATGTACAATAATAGTGCCAAAATGGTGATAAAGACACTAGTAGAGAAATTAGTAACTCAAAGTCAATATACACTTTCTACTTGTGGACAATGATTGAAATACTTTAAAATAGTTACAAATTTTGAATAATTTGTCTACATGTAGAAAACAATTGATGAATGGCCATTATCGATTGTCCTCTCCATGTCATTATTAATATTTCACTTTTCAAGAATATCTAAATTAAAGTGGCAATATATCTCTTGGATGCTTTAAAATTGAGTACAAAGTAGATAATAAATCAAGTCACATCTTCCAATTAGCCAATAAAAAGGTGACACACAAGAGGCTCCTAAATAATGAATTTATTCAATTTAATTCAAATGCTCAAAAGCAAATCAACATATCAGGAAAACCTTCATATCTTAAAGGTTTTCATTTAATTGTATGGTACTTATGTGGATGCGTGTACCCCTAAATAGGGCCTACTCATTACCTTTCTTGCAATAGGGATGTAGAGAGAAAGAAGCAACATAAAAAAAAAATTGTTTATTGATCTTTCAACCTCAAAGGCCATTATTAAAGTGACTTAGCCTCAAAGGGCTTACAACTTTCTATGTGCGACTTTGTAATGATTACTTCCCTAATAAAGATTTTTTTTTCTTCTGATTTTCTCGTCCCTAACCCTATGATCCATCCTATACTAATAATATTTTCAATCCTACAAATGTGGAAATCATTAATGTCACCATCTATCGATCCATTGATGTTGAATTGGGTCATGGGGTGTGGGATCATAGGTAACATTGACAGAAGCATCCCAACGACATACTTAACATCATCACTCAACGTACCTTTACAAGAGGTGGTGGGTGGAGCCAAACAAGTGATACATCTACAATTCTACAAGTATCCTATGTTATGCCTTTGGTCCTATAGGTTATATTTGATATGTAATGCATACTTATGGCTTAAATAATCTCTTTTATTTTCATATGTCATTTATTTATACTTTCACATGTTAATTAGGCCATCTTTGGTATCGTTCATAGTATAGGAATGGTATGTATAGGTGGTAGTAAGGAGTATTTAATCATTATATTGAGCACTTGATTCTTATTGTATGGTTTGAAGGTTTCCCCCTTGAAGTGGCTAAGTCATTCTACCTGAATATTGAGATCTCATATCTATATTTTGGTGTTTTATTTTTGTTGATATTTAGATCTATCTAAGTAATTTCATTACAAGTGGTATTAGAGCTTGATCTCGTCTAGAAATGCATCAAAACACTAATTGTGAAGATTTGGCTAATACCAGAGCTTGATCTTGTCCAAAACTACATCAAAACCCTAATTTTGAAGATTCTACTATATCTCAAAAACAGACGAAAGTTTTTATGTAATTTTTTTACGGTGTTGTGTAATCAATCAAGTAAGATCCTCTCCATATTTCAAGATTTTTGGACTTGTTTTAAAAACGTTATAATAGTTTTAGGTTTTTTCATAAGTTCACCACCTAGGTTGCAATTTTGGGAATTTTTTAAAGTTTCTTATATTTTAAAAAATCTTACCAAAAGTTAGACATGGTTTGTTCCCTATGTTTCCCTCTATTAGGCCAATAAATTTATGAAACCCTAAACCATAAATTGTTACCCTAATCCTTGTATCTTGAGACCCAAAGCCTACATCATGACTGATAGATAAAATCAAGTTTAAGGGAAAGGTCAAGAAACTCTAGGAATGACTCCACCTATCTATTTCTACCTCACAATAATTAATAAATCCTCCACCTATCCATTTCTACCTCACTAGTCAACATCTCAAGTTGACTAAAGAAAGCATAATCATGACTAAGGCTAAAAATCATCAATTAAATTCAAGATGGCAAGTTTAAATTAAATCAAACCATAGATTTGAGTTAACTAAAAATTATGCCTTGAATCATGGATTTCCAAATTAAAGAAAAATTCTCTCCAAGATAAAACTCGCGCCACTTTTTGGGTGAATAAAATAAAAGACATGAAATATTAATTCAAAGAAAATTTTGAATTATTCAAAAGATATGCCACATTTTTACAAACTCAATGAAAAATCACTTAATAAATCTCAAATCATAAGCTTATCTTTCCATTCAAATTATAAACTCAGCCAAATCATTCCAATCATGCTTCAGCCAGCCTCATGTCAGAAAATAAATCACACTTATCAAGGCTCTGGGATTCTCTTCCCTCTACTATAAATAAAAATTAATTCCTCACCACTTTTAATATTTTGGAAGCTTAATAATCTACATTTTTATTGTGTCGAATTTCCATTCAATAATACATGTCATTATGTTGTCCATTTGATTATGAATATACTAATCAATTCAATCATTTATATGCATTACTCATAGTTGAAATCTACTTCCATTCAAAAAAAAATTTAGAGCATCCACATCCAATTGATCATAGAGATTCAAAAATCTTGGCACTTCATTCCAAGTTTCATCCAATCTCATCTGATTTTACAAGGAGATACAGAGGAAGGATCGGGTGTGCACATTGTGTTTATTTTCTTCCCTTCTTTTCACATTTTCTTTGTATACACCACTTAAGGTTTTTGATTTTATTATTATGGCATGTAGGGTAGAGGAAAAATTTATTTCTAGTAAAAGGCACACTTTTTCTAACATCAGAGACCGTAGCACCATGACACCTTCATACCCTTGGACAACTAGACTGACACCTCATCAAATTGAAAAAAAAGTGAGCTAAGGTTTATGTTTTAACTGTGACAACAAATACGGACTAGGTCATAAATGTTTCGATAAGAAATTATTTTACATTGAAGGGACCCGTGAGGAGGAAGAAGATGAGAAAACATCAAGTGATAAAGTGGAAAAACTAGAGGAAGACCCTGAAGATCCCCAACCGACTATCTCATGTCATTCTCTATATGTTATTAGGAATCCACAAACCCTTCAGGTGGTGGGGTACCTTAAGAAGCAGAAGGTGATGGTATTGATTTGTTCAGGTAGAACACATAATTTCATTAATAATAAACTAACAACAAGGCTAAATTTTTAAATCTACCCATCACCTAAAATTCAAGTAATTATTGCATACAATGGTACCATCCAATGTTTAAGTAAATTCCATAAAATCATACTTATGATGGGTGACTACAAAATGGATTCCACTATGTTTGTAATTCTCATATATATCAATACTTATAAGTTTTCTTTTGGGATACATGATGTGTAATACTTGGGCCATATCATCTCTCATCAAGGTGTTAAGGTGGACCCTCTCAAGATCAAGAACATTTTGGAATGGTAAGTTCTTTGAAACCTCAAGCATTTACGAGGTTTCTCAGAGCCCACAAGGTACTATAGCAGATTTGTAAATAACTATGAAAGTATACCAACACCGCTCACGACATTATTAAATAAATACACCTTTTATTGGAATGAGGAATCTTCAAGGGAATTTGAAAATTTTAAGGAGGCGATGTGCACCACCTTGGTGTTGGTGACTCCATGATTCTCCAAGACTTTCATAGTTTAATGTGATCTTTAGGAAATGCGATAGAGGCGATACTCATGCAAAAAGGCATCACATAACATTTGAGATCTGGTAACTAAAAGTAAATAATTTGTTGAAGCCTTCATATGAGAAGCAAATGATGGAAATCTTGCATGCAATCAAACAATGGAGACCATACTTGATGGGTAAACACTTCAAGGTGAAATTGATCATGATAATCTGAAATACTTCTTCGAGCAATAATTATCTTCAGGAGAGAAAAAAAATGGGTCACAAAGATGTTGGGTTATGACTTTGAGATTATTTAGAAGAAAGGGAAGGAAAATTTGGTCTTTGATGCACTATTTAGGAGGGATAAGTCCATAGAAGAATTTTTATGTGCCATTTATATAATAAAGGAAGATTGGGTAGATAAAATAAGGGAAGAATGGTAGAAAGATGTAGATACTCACACTCTCATTCAGAATCTCCAACATGATCCAACCATATCTGAAAAAAATATATGGAAGGGTGATACATCGTGGTAGAAGGATAGGTTGTATATGTGCAAGAACTATACACTTAAAAACCATGTTATTTCATAGCTTCATTCTTCTCCACTAGGTGGCCATTCTAAGTTCTTGAAAATTTATCACATATTTAAACAAGATTTCTTTTGGGAGGGATTGAAAGGAGATATTCAAAAAATTGTGCCAAAATGTTTGGTGTGCCAATGTAATAAGGGTGAGACCATTAAGACAATGGGTCTCCTATAATCCTTGTATATTCCTAGCCAGAGATAGGAAGGGGTATCTATTGATTTCATCACAACATTACCTAAATCATGAGGGAAAAGTGTAATCATGGTCGTAGTGGATAGAATTACCAAGTATGCTCATTTTTTTGCCTTGTCTCATCCATTCATAGCCAGTACAGTTGCCATTTATTTTATGGACACATTTCAAAAGCTACATGACACACTTGAAATTATAGTAAGTTATCAAAAAACGATATTTATGAGAAAATTTTAAACAATTTTTTTCTCTTGTTTGGGTACCCAATTGGTCTAGAGTTCATCTTATCATCCCCAGTCAAATGGGAAAAATGAGGTGGTAAATAAATGTTTGGAGGGGTATCTTTGAATTTTTACTTCAGATAAACAAGAACAATGGGTGCAATAGTTTCCACTTGCATAATGTTGGTATAATAATTCATTTCATACTTAATCCAAAATGTCTCCATTTCTGGCACTATATAGGTACCATCCTCCATCGCTCATCTCTATCTTGAAGGTCAAACCTAAGGTGAGAGAAATTGAAGATCACATTCATCACCAACACAAGGTACTCTCTAGCATTAGAGAGAATTTGGTAATGACACAAAACCTTATGAAGCAACATGTTGATCAAAACCATAGTGAGCGACACTTTAAAGTGGGAGATTTTATTTGTGTACAGTTGTAGCCATATAAGCAATTGTCCTTAAAACAAAATAAGAAGGATAATAAGCTTGCACCTAAATACTATTGTCTTTACCAAGTTTTGCAAAAAATGGTAGTGTGGAAGATAAACTGGAGCTCCCTCAAGGAACTAAAATACATCCAATCTTCCATGTTTCTTGCTTAAAGAAAGTCATTGGGTAACATGTTTCAACCCAGTCAGTTTTTCCTAAACTGGATGAAGAGGGAAGAATATTGGAACCTGAAGGGATTCTTTAGACATGCACAAAAATATGAAGGACCAGAGTCATACCAAATATTTGATCAAGGGAAGAATATTAATAGTGAAGATATAACATGGGAAGATGAAGTATTTATGTAGAAACATCTAGGGATGGACAAAACTAGATATAATATTGCTTCGAAGGGGAGGGGTATGTTATGCCCTTACTCCTATAGGTTATATTGGATATGTAGTGTTGACATGTGGCTTAAAAAATGTCTTTTCTTGTCATATATCATTCATTTATGCTTTCATATGTTTAGTAGGATGACCTTCATGTTGGCCATAATATAGGAATGGTATATATAGGTGGTAGTAAGGAGTAGTTAATCATCATATTCAGAAATTGAGTCTTATTGTATAGTTTTTAGGTTTCCCACTCAAAGTCGTTAAATCATTCTACTTGCATATTGAGATCTCATATCTATGTTTTAGTTTTCTTTAGTGTTTTGTTGCTGATGTGTTTTCATACTAAATGACTTGCATGCGAAATTGAAAATTTTATATACGAAAATCTAGCCCCCACTTGAAACTTTCCTCCCCTAGTCATTGTAAACCTTTCCTCTAGCCATCTTATCCTTAGTTTCATCCTCATCCTAACCTATAGGAATTTTCTAACAATATTTTCACGTGTGTTTCATGTGTAGGGATGTTTGCCAAAGGTTATTTGCAAAGTCATCGAGATTCAAGAAAGAATGGCTATCCACGGAGGCCTAGAAAAGGCCATGTTTAGCCATTTTGCAACTAGTAAAAACCCTCCTAAAGATGATAGGGAAGATTTAAACCATCTGAGAGTTGTATAGGAGAATAATAAATTCATATAAGGTAGTTTAAGGAAAATGGTGAAAGAAATTGATGTTCAGAACAACTCGGGAAAAGCATGTCCATTTTGGTGTTACAATGATCAAGACTACTCGTGAAAAACAAATCAATGACCAATGGTTTGCTTATATTTTTCATGGGAAAAAATTAGTGTTTAGGTCCTTTTCCCCCTCATAATAAGCCTCACAATCTAAGAGTTAACCAAAATTTACAAGTTTTGGGGTAATATGGGAAAACTCATCTTTTTGAGGAATAAGTAGATTGTTCCTCCATTGCATCTATTACCCACATCTCTACCTTGTCCACATTACACTGGGAAATCAGTGAAGTCGGGTCTAAACTGCACTATAGGCATTTTTCCTCCATTCTTTGTGTTCCTTGGATCACCGCAAGTACCAAAAGTGAAGGAAAGGGTGGCAAGTCGGTTAAGTCAACCACTTTGGGAACCCATGGAATTGTTTAGTCATTATAATAGTTATCCACATACCCACAAACACCGAAAGAAGGAAAAAGTTCAAGGAAATCGGTTACGTCAGTCGGTGGTGGAACTATGGGAAAATTTCCACTATTCCATTAGTGCCGCAAAACCCCACAAACTCTGAAGAATGCAAAGGAATGAGAAGTATCAAATAAGTGAATTGAATGAGGAACTAAAGGATTTATTCCTCCATTCCCTCATTTCTATGATTTACTACCCAAGTCACTTAACAAATTCAAAATACAAATCATCTTTTGAAAGCCCATACTGAACATTCCATTCTTCCTCGTGTTCTCTGTCAACCCACCTAGACCGACTGTTTTTATAATTTTCACAATAACTTCTAGATTTATACCAAGGATAGGAATATGAAGGGTCATAAACTTGAATTTTGGAATGTAATAATAGAATATTGTATTTTTTCCCAAATTAAATGTATTAACTCAAGTTTAAACTATTAAAGGTTACAAGTGATAAGAAGGTGAAAGGTCATTTGGGGGAAAGATGAAAAATCATGTTGTAAATCTATAAATGGGATTGGATTCTCCATTCCAAAGGGTTGATAATTGTTGATTGTTATAAGTTGTTGGGATTTGTATCACTACTACATCAAGAAATAAAAGCTAAATTTCCTCTATATCTTTGACTATGTTCCTCTATCATCTCTACTCTCTAACTTTGCAAGAATTTTGATCTTGTACAACTAAGAAGGAAATTCATGTCCTTGATTAATGGATCTATAGAGCTTTGTGTCTCTATCTTATTGGTGTTGTTGATTTATTACATTCTCTGGTTAATGTGTGTTAAGTTTTTAAGTCTACTCGCAATATTAACCCTCTCTCCCTATTTTTCTTACTCCCCTTTACCTCCTTCCCAAGCAAATTCCTCCCTTGTGCATTGTATAATAACTTTGCCACAAGTTTATTGGAGTATTCATGTGTGATCCCCAACCTAATTGACAGCCCACAATTTTAGTTAGTTTACATTCAATAATGGGAGACTCTCCATACCCAAGAAGGAGGGGCTTAGTCCCGTGACCATTGGTGAAAACCAATAATCTACACTATAACAGGTTATTTCACCAACATGTTGATATTCAGATTTATCTAAGTAATTTCATTACAAACCCTCTCTATGATACACAAAGAGCTAACATTTTCCCATGTTCCACCTATTCTAGTAATATAGGCTGATGAATGTGAATTCTCGCGGGCCAAGGAATAATATTTCTCTCATAGTCATGTTTTCTTTCCATATTCAAGATTTTATACTTTGTTATGTATTCAGTGCCTTAAAAACAAAGCGTATAAATAGAAATATTATTATTTGAGTTCCTTATCCAATACTGCTAGGTTGTTGTAGGTCAAGACATTTTATGTTTTTTTCATTTTTTAGATGTTAATTAAAATATGTTCTAGTATGTTTTTTTAAAATAAAAAAGGTAACTTTCTATTAGGATTAATTGTAAGTTGTAAAATAAATTTAGATTTTTGTTTCTATATAATCTTTAAAATCCAACCATTTTTATCAAGAGTAATTTACTCTACTTTTTCAAGTTTTTGTAAAAAACAATCTCCTCATATTGTCTTTTTTTCATAGTTTTTTCCCTTTTTGGATGCTAAATAAAAGATATTCTAGTATGATTTTTAAAAAAAGGTAGTTTCCTATTAGGATTAGTTTAGGTTGTAAAAGTAACTAGAGAGGCTCTACAACTCTGATGCAAAACTGGAGTAGAATTTTCTAGGGTTTCTCTTTTCTAACTGCAATACCACGGGCTTTTTGGGCTCTATGGGAATTTATTGCTATAGTCTCTCCTAGGGGTTCTCCCCCTATGGGCATCCCTTATATAATGTCATCACCATCTTCAAACCTGGCTGTTTCAATCGTGGGAGGATATAGTGGAGCTTTGAGCAATGACGTCACGCTGACGAAGCAACCTCAAGAAATTCATCTCGAAGGTCTTCATGAGGTAATATTCCTCCTCCCGATGTGGTTTCTGCCCATTCCTCGATTTTAATGTTGTTTTTCAACTGATTAGAACAAGTTTTGTCCTCATTAGGTATTTCGTGGGTCACATCCCCTCTGAAAGCATGCTAAAATCCTGGGTTAACATGGTCTGGACTCCTCACAGAGTCCAGTTTGGACAACGTTCAAAACATGACCAAGGGTTTCTTTACTTTTCCGCTTTCTCTAACCCTGCTAATGCACCCAATATTCTAGCCTGAACAAGCCACTTGGTATGTCCACAACTCTGCTGTTTGTGTCCTAACACCCTGGACATAAGGAATTTGTTGTATCTGAGTATGTCGCGCCCGTAAAGTTCCTGTTTTGGTTAGAATTTCCTAGTCTTCCCTCTGCCACGCATGCCCTTTTCTTCCATCAAATTATTGTCTTCTCATCAAGTGGGTAGTTTTCCTGGAAGCCAGACCGAGTTTTACCACGCTCGTCCACAGAAGTGAGTATGCATTGAGATTGATCTTTCTCGCAGGATCTCAAATAATTTATGGATATTCATATGGGCGAGACACATGACTATTCCCAACGGGTCATGTATATCAACTGTACCAAAAACTTTCTTTTGTTGCCATGCGTCTGATTACAAGATCAAGGATTGCCCTCTTTATGTTCCTCGCAATCACCCTAGTTGCCAAAACAACCTCTCGAACCAACCAAACCCCAACAGGAGGAAGGTTGGAAAACAGTAGGGGGCCGGTGAAATAAGAAAAGCAAGAATAAAAATAAGCAATTCAATGCCTCTGGTTCAAACAGTCATCGTGAACTAGTTGTTAAGGAATATAGCCTGCATCCCAGCTAAGGAGCCTAATTCAAGTATTGCTAAGAACCAATTGTTGCTGTCTAACTCGGCTAATTCCAATTGCCAAGATACTCCAGCACGCCCAAAGAGATGTCAGTTCTCATGGACCAAACAAATTATGTTTCTCATGTCACCATGCCACAACCTTCAATTCTGTTGTTTTTAACAAATAGCTCACAAGGGCCAACCAAAAGACCTTGAAGTCCTTCTCACATCTCTCGGGATCATAGCCCGACATGCAAATGTGGAATCAACCGAAGCAGGAGTACAACATCACCTATGCTGAGTGGAAGAAAATTGATCTGCAGGATTTTTTGTAGCATAACACTGCTCATTTTTCTTACAAAACTGATTCGATGCCCTTGATGGCTTGGATGTTGATGGGGATGGATCTTGATCAACGTCTCCCATGAATTGTTTATCTTGGAATGTTCGATGGGTCTAACTGGCTCCTGTCGTAAATATGTTGTTTGTGAAACTCGGCAAAGATTTGCCAAATTTGGATGTTTTGTTTCTACAGATGGTGAAAGTTACAGGTTTTTAGTTAAAGATGGTTTGTAAATCCATTTGGCCTGACAGCCTAGCCTTTTGCAATAATCATGAAGGGAGGTATGGGGGATTAATTTCCCTTTTTTCTCCCAAATGGTGAAATTTTTTGATAGACCATGGCATCGACCCCAACCAACCATGCCATATGGGTCCTATTTAATGTTGACGGTCGCCCTTTTGGGCTTCATTAATATGATATGCCTCTTGGAAATGGATGTGGCCAAAACCTGGCCGATATCCTGGAAGGGGATAGCGTGGGAAATCACAATTCTCGATGCCTGTTGGGTAATAAGTGGAGATTTTAATATGATTGAAGTCACCCTATTGACAAAGGCTACAGCCACACGACCTATGAGGTGCAGACAACTGGTGAAAGGGAAGCGTAGATTCTTCATGCACAATAAGCCTTACCCTGGGTTCTATGACCCTAATGCTGTCTTGCACTTTCCCACTTCTGATGCATGTCAGCAAGGTTGGATGCAAAATAACAACCTGTGGAGGATGCACATCAGGAGGTTTGTTATCACATGACTCGACATAGCCATGTTGACAACATGACAACATTTCTTTTATTTGTAACTACATAGCTCTCATGCTAGTGGAGGTCATGTCTGACTTTGTGCTATTTCAAACTAATCTCGCTTATACGATTTCGTATCACTGGTGGCATGATAGGCACACTTTTTTGTCATAAAGGCCAATTGTTTCTTAATATTTCCTTTGATGCAACATGGGCCCCACTGTCAATAATATCAAGTCGTGATGATGGAAAATCTTAGTCTCCATGACTCAAGTCAGTATCGTACGCTTTCATCCACCTATGCACTCCTAGGTCGCACATCAATGGTGGGACTCTCCCTATCACTTGGTTTACTAGCCTCCGCCTTCCTTTCGCACATTTTTAGCCGATAGCCCTGGCCAAAAGCGCGTTTACTGCTCCTAATCTGATAATACATATGCCCCTTTTAGCCATGTATGGTGAGCTAGTAGCATTCTACCTAGTGCAACCCCTTCTCTAGGATAACTATAGGGGATGGTTTCAAGGGTAGGCGAACGCTGACCCCTAACAAAAATTCAAATTTCTAATTTTTAGGCAAATAGGTCACTAACCGACGTCAGAAAATTCGTGCCCGCATGCACTAATTTTTCAAAAATGGCGATATTTGTCATATTAAAAATATTCGCCACTAAAATTATCCCTGCCATTTTGAGCCTCATTAATATATACGCCTCTCAACGAATGCGGTCGAAAGGCCGATCTTTGGTGGTGGATAGCTCGGGTCACTAATTCCTCAATGCCTATTGTAAGTCATAAGTGGTGACATTATAAGTATGGTTGAATCACCCACTGAACAAGTGTGGCCACTCCGTTGATAGAGATGGATAGCCTAGCAACAAGGGAGGCATGGTTGTTACATGTCGAGAATAAGTTTGGGTTTTATGACCCATAAGGTTGCTTCTCGCACTCCCACTTCTGACACGTGGTTACAATTGATGACCTCCATGATACAGTCATGCAGGATGGATCATGATCAGGTTCCTAGTATGGTTCGATAGAGCCATGCCTATCAAATTCTACAGAGCTTTTTTTGATTCTTGACAACATGAAAGACCATGCCTATGGAGGTCATGCCTCGAAGGGTTTCAGTACTATCTGATCATTCCCCCTATACGATGTATCATATCACTTGGCATGATAAGAACACTTTTTGTCGATAAAAGGGGATCCAGATTAAATTACTTGTTGGCTACCTTGATGCAACATGGGTCCACACTCAATCATATCAAGCATAATGTGCCCACTTAGCCCCACAACCAAGTCACTACATAGTGCTTTCATTCCACACTATGCATGCCAGCTAGACTCAATGGTAGGAGGACACTATGACTCGGACCACTAGATTCCTGCACAACATCTATGGCTGACGGCTTGGGACAGACATGGAGATGTAACTCGCTACTCTGCTAACACCTGAACTCTTAGCCACGTGGTGGTGGCACTTCAAGTCAACCTCTGATCTTTGAGAAAACTGTACAACTTCAAGTTGCAACACTTCGTTGTTTAATTCAAATTGTTGATAAATACAAGTGCTTGGGTTCAACCCCAGATTTCATTCATGTTTAGTACTGAATTCTATTTACTAATGCTTCTGTCGAGGTCACTATTAATGGCCTCAGTTATAAGTCCTTTAGATTGTTCAGTTCCATTGAGAAAGGGTTCATGTTAGTGTCGACGCTCTATGTACTTATGGCTAAAGGTTTTGGGTATCTTCTGGCTCACACCAAAACCCAAGGGTTCGTCAGGGGGATTTTACTACCCTCTGTAAACAATTCTCAATTGCTCAATTGTCACTTCACAGATGATTCCTTTCTCATGATCATTGAGGAAGAATCAAATATCTGTAATGCCATGCACTACCTTGATGTCTTCTGTTTAGCGTTTGGTTCTTCCATTCAATGGTAGAAAACTCAATGCTACCAACAATATTTCCTCCCTACGCCTGCTTGGCTCACCTCTTTTGAGTGGAAGATTCTTGCACACGACAAAATGTTTAAATTTCTGGGCACCCACTTTTCCTTTTAAGTTTCGTCGGCCAAGCTATGGCAGTATGTCATTCAACGAGTGGACAAAAAATTAGATTATAGGATTATCAGACCTTTGTCCTTGGCAGATAAATTCCAAATTTGCTCCAAAGCGCTAGCGGCCACACATGTTTACTACTCTTTGTGTTGGATGCCTTCCAAATCCTCCATTTAGAAACTAGGAAAATCTCCTAAAATCCTTTCTTTGGACCAACACCTCTACATTGGTAAATATTTTCATCAAGTGGCTTGGGAAATTTGTTGCCTTCCCCATAACTTTGGGGCCTTAGGCCTTATTGACATACAATGTCAAGGGCGTGAAACTTTGTGCCAAATGGATTGCTCAATGCATCACTAAACAAGAAGCGTGGAAAGTGACTTTTGCACCATGGAACAGAAGAAGGATCACCCTACGACTACTCTGTATAGAAAGGATTGGGGTTTGTCAACCTCCTTATTCCTCCAGTTCTTGTTAAAGTGGTTGGAAACTTTTGTGCTTAAAAGCATTTGGAAGGCTTGAGAATGTATTAGACCATGGCTTTAATGGAAAGGTGATGGATTTACATAATGGAATTTTCATTAACCATCATTCCCTCTCATGGTCACCAATTTTTTAGACTCAGGATAAGTGTTTCACAGATATCCAGGGGGTTCTTGCACTCAAAATATTCAAGCGCAGGATTCACACCATCCAAGAACTATTTTGTAAACACTCTTAATCTTGGTAAATTTGGTCCGATATTAAAGCTTGATTTCGGCTGACCAACCAGGATCAAGCTAACATTACTGAAGTGCTCAATTCGGTCCCTTACCATATGCTACACAACATTTCTATGGACTCATCTCGCCCTTAGTGGATGGATTGGAAGTGGTATGTTGATGCCCCATTTCAAAATTATTCAGTTATTAAAGGCTACCAGTGGCTTTCGGATTATATTCCCATGGTTGAAAAACTCAACACTCGATGGGGAATTCATTCCACTCTGTCTTCATGGAGTCGGGGATTTGACACTATCTAGTCTATCTGTGTGGAGCCAAAAATTTCTCACTTTCTCTGGTGTGTTCTAGACCAGGGCATGCCCATAGGGTCTTGAATTGTTCAAATTGGGATCTCGACTCCCAAGTGTCCATTTTGTGGCCACTTGGAAACTCTTTTGCATCTTTTTTTGTTTTGTCCAAAAGCGTAGCTTGCTTGGAATTGGATACATTAATTTTTCTTTCCTCTTAGAACACACTGTTTTACTTGGAAGAATATCCTCCTAAGAGATAACCCCAAACTTTTTTCATTGTTCACCTATAATTGGTATTTTTTCAGGGTGAAATTATGTTTTGGATATGGAAATAAAGAAATACTTTTTTCTTTGCTAATTCTGAAGTTGATCAACAATTTTCAATGTATAATAAATCTATGGTTATCTCCAATGTGTTGCTGCAGATTCAAGTCCAGGATAATAAAGTGGCTCTAGAAGTGGACCTCCTTCAGAATCTATTACGACACTAGGGTGATGCCCCATGCAACATCACCTGGGAACCACCCTCACCATCTCGGTGCTCCTCTCTGCATGGCCGTGGTGGTCACCACAACCACTCTCAGTGGCGTTCCTTCAGCTAGGCTTGTCGCTCAACCCACCCTCACAAATGGATGAATCACTCACCAATAGATGAGTCTCTCACCACCAGATCGCCAACAGGGTTGGGGGTCCCCTGCTCACCAAATTGGGTGGGGCTTTCTTGTAAGCCCCGATCCATGCACACTTGATGGTTAGAACTTGATCCCATCTTTACCTCCACCTTCTAGAAATTTTCCTCACATATCTCTTGTCATTCCCACTCAAGAGGAGACAAAGAAAGAAGAAGAAAATCCCCTTGGTTGGGATATTCCAGATGCTGGCAAGGACCTCCCAGGCTTGGGTTGTCCATATGATCATGATCCCCCTGCTTCGGCAACGTTTATTATTGTTGCATAATGTTGTGGTTTTATGGTTTCCTAGGCACTTCCTAGTTTGTTTATTTTTGTCCTAGGCTCGGCCTAGTTTGTTTGTGATTTTGGGTCGTGCTCTCATACCACCTGCTTTTTTGTTGAAAGCTACCTTATATCTTATTATATTAATATAATATAAGATATCTTTTCATCTAAAAATCTATATTTTTGTTTCTATATAATCTTTAAAATCAAACCTTTTTTTCTCGAGTAATTTACTCCACTTTTTTGAGTTGTGAAAGAAATCTCTGCATATTGTCTTTTTTCATAGTTTTCCATTATTTAATTAAAATTTATTTTACGAGTCTCATTCTTTATTTAACATTTTATTGATTGATTTATCTCATGTATTAAATTCACATTGTCACTAATGTTGACTCATTCATTGTGTTATATCAATGGTAAAATTAGGAGTATCCAGGTAATTGTACTTATCTACATGTACTTCCATGTGTCTCCAAGTATGATTTGTCACGTCTAATATTTTTGAGATCCATACAAACTTGGAAATTAATAATTTGAAATTTCAATCCTTCATGTGACCCAAATGAAATTATTCCACACACATGAGATTATTTCACATGAATGAGACATAAATTCACATTGGGGAATTCCCAAGTGAGGTCACAACAAATCTTGCATGATGTTTCATTTCGATTTGCACGCATGCAAATGACATGCAACAGTGTGGGAACGAAGTCCCTCCTCAATGAAGGTGAGGCTGCCTTTATTGAAAACCAAAACTGTATTTACATCTGTACATTCAAAATTGTATGTGGGGGGTGTTTTGGAACATCAATGGAAGAAAAGTGAATGAAGGAAATGGAATGAAATGAAAGAAAGGAGTGGAATGGAATGGACTGAAAGAACATGCAAGAGTTAGGTAAAAACAGAGCCTAATATTGCATGAAGAGAAAAGATGAATAACCAACACAAATAAAACGGAGTTTGAGTTAGCCAAACAAGAACATGCAAAAGGGAACACACATGAGCAAGTAGATAGTCAGAGCTTGATCACTGTGAACTAGAACAACTGATTACTAATGTTGACAATAAGATCAAAGATAATATTTGCATGCAAGATTCAAACACCTAACATCTAATGAACATAAGAACACCAAATGTTACCAGAGACAATGAATGAGACACAAAGTTCTTATTCTATTAACTCCAAAATGTTTTTCACAAAGAACACAAAGTTTCTTCTGAAAACAAAGCTTGCACAAAAGTATCTTCTTCTCCTCTCTCAAAGTCACCCTTACAAATGAGCCCCTCACTTCCTTTTATAACCCAAAAGTTGGTTACAAAGTAGTTAGGGTTTTAAATGCACATTAAATAGGGCACTTGAGTGACTTTGACTTTTTCCAACCAACTTTATTAAATACAACCCAAAAATAGAAATCACTTAAAATATCCAATGTTTCCCAAATAACAACACCTTTAAAAATATACAATAATAACCAGTGCCTTATCCATTGAAACGGGGTCCGCCTATCTCAAACGTATGAGAAATGGACTCTCCCAATTCGCTAGATATCAAGAAATCAACTTCCCACACCGCCGGTGAAATTAGGATCTGCTGCTTTTGATAATTGAAAGGATCTAAACCTTCCCAAAGTTTCAAACATCTTTTCCTCTTCTGGAGGTTCACTTGACCGAAGAATAGCTTCACAAAATACCTGCAATTCAAGAATTCTACTTGGCATATCATTAAAATTAACAATTTTAGACTGAGCATCCTCAAACAAGTTCTTCAATTTGATACACCGTTCCATGGAAACCGCCGAAAAATTGTTGGCAGGAGTGTACATGTCCTTGAACAATCGTGAGAATTGTTCTTCTACCTGCTCCGATGAACACCTTTGATTATGCTCATTCACTAGGTTGCAAGGAATTTCAGCTATGAAATCCTGGATTGAGGAAAGTGAAGCGAAAACTTCATTGCACATGTTGTCATAATGGATCATAGAATCCACAAGAAGCGTCTTTCTCGATTTGAGATGTAGACACCAGAGGAAACGTGTCCCTCGATGTTCAAATTCGAGAATCCCTTCAATAGCCAACACTGAAGACTCCATACTTGTCATCTCCTGCAGACTGGGCAATATCTCATCCAAATTTGCTATCGTAGAAACAAAAGTTTCTTTGAAAGAAAGAATTGGATCTAGATATACACTGATATCTTCATGAAGCTTAACTGCAGTCTTGATCGCTCCTTGGCCCAAAACGAGAATCTCCGAAAGCCAAGTTTTAGTGACATGGCCCAACGTGTTTATTTCCTTTGACAAATTAAGAGTCTCTTCATCTGGGGCAGCCACCGCATCAGGTACTGGGAAGGTGGATGATATGGGATTTATCAAATGCTGAACATACTCCACCAATTGACTCTTTTCAGCCTTGAGCCGAGAATTTTGGGACTTGTATTTCTCCAATCTTTTTAGCACGATATCAATTGAATCTCGAGCCATCGCCATGTCACTTTCCAACGTGGATCTCCCAAGTCCTAGTCTGGAAACTTCATAGTCGGCTGGCGTCATAGCATTACGTTCTTTATCCACTCGTGGAATGGCAAGGTCTGCAAACTTGTTTCCATCATTATCCACCATTATTCGAGAAAGTACCTTGGGCTTCTTAGGAATAGCGTCATTCGACAGTTTGAAAAGGGCATCAAAATCAATGTCGATTGGCTTGACAACTCTCTTCCTTTTCTTCACTTCAGAATCAACCCAAGAAGGAGTTTCGTTTACTATCTCGGCATATAGAATCCTGGAGCTTGAATCAATATCCTCATCATCCCTGACATCATGAGATCCTTCTTGAATCCTATCAACGGCCTCAATTGGAGGAGACACAACCTCAATGTCCAATTCCTGATCGTTCGGGAGATTTTGGGAAATCTCTTCATGAACTACGTGCTCCGAAGTATTTGATATTTGAATTACTTGTACTTGAGTGGGTGTTTGTTCGAAGCATGGCTGAGGATCATTTGCTACCAGCGTATGAGTGCTATTAATGATGTGAGTGGAAGAATCTCTACTCGAGGTAGAAAATCCAGACACACGCTCCTTTCCTTCTTCAGGGTTTGGATCTCTGGATCTCTCTCTTCGTGACACGTTGTTCGGCGAAGTGGATTTCGGCAACCATTCTTTTCTTGTATGTCGTGTATGATCGGATGGTAACGAAGTTGATCGAGAAGAAACCTTGGTCGAATGGAGGTGTCCTGATATAGGCAATTTTTGTGATTCTGAAACGGGATTCGGAATTGATTGAAATTTGGCAAGTTCCTTATCATACCAAGATATGCTTCTTTCGATAATTGGTTGGTTCTTGCCATCGAGAGAAAATTCATCTCTTTTGGTCCAGTCGATTCGAGGCAACGGTGTGAAGGCAATGGCATCGTACGAGGGATCAACGACATCTTCATCATTGGTTATGAATGAATCGGGAGGACTCCGGATGTGGAAGGCCTTGATCTGAGCAAGTGTTAGGCGAGAGTACTCCCGTCTCCTTACTTCATGTTCATCCGAGCAAGCGGCCCAGAAATCCTCCATGGTAGGATTATGTTGATACTTTGTTCCCATAATCGTTTGCATATAACCATTGATATCGAACTGGGCTCTCTTCACATATGGATGGATGGTTATGAGAGCAAACTCCTTTTCCATTAGTTGTGCACTGAATAAGTTTGGGCATTGGTATTCCCCGATTTGGATCGGGAAATGAATTCCTGGGCGGTGCTTGTCACTAAGCAAGCAGTGAACTTGGAACAATTGTCGCGCCAGCTCCATTAACGCCCACTTATCACTGACGTACTTGGGAAGTTTCCACGGGGTCCCAGCAAAGCCACTCACGCGGATGTAGGAAAAAGATGAAAATTGTATAAACCAGGTTCCCCATTGGGAAATGACACTCATGGCTTCTTTGGAAAACCTTTCCTCTGTATTTCGATTCAAGTTCCGGATTACGCGGAAGGTGAATGCATCATTGACTCTTCTAAAATGGTGAGAACTATTTTTGAAGCTGAGCTGAGGGTAATAGTGAAAAACGTTGTTTGATGACCCCAGGATTCCTCTCGTTTCAAGTCCCGAAAATAACTTCCTTCGTGCTACTGCATAGGTCAGATATGAGGTCATGTAGAAGCATCCAGTCATTTTAACTTCTATCAATTGCTTGTGAATGGTGTTGCTGATGATGGTGGCCCAGTCCACAAACTCCTTCTTGGCTAGGATGATACAGATAAACTGGTACATCCATGGGTGGAAGACCCTTGCAGAAGGTAAACCAAAAACTCGACTTAGGAGAGTGATCATGTCTCCAATCTCTTCCACGAACTCAACGTGGTACAGTTCTTTGGGGAGCCTGTCAATCCGAGGTCTCTTGGTCACCAGCCAATTGTTGTTAACCATTTTGCTCCATCTTAGGGGTTCTTCGTCCCAGAAATCTTGCGCAGACTGGCGAGTGATATCTGCATTCTCAGGAAAATCAGGTATCCCGAGCAACTCCTCAATGTGTTCAGGTGTGATTAAGAGGAAAGGCTCGCGGTTGTCTTTATAAATTCCTCGTCGCTCAGGGTCGTAATGCTCTGCACAAGCAATCACCAATTCCGGACACTGCACCGAGACAGGGAATGCTGCTGCTTGAGGTAGGCCACTGTGGTAAAGCCTATCAGAGAAAATGGTCTTGCCTTCAGTTTTCACTCGCTCGCAAAACTGTTGCACGTTTATATGACCCAGATTTGTATCGGTGATGTTGTCATACGCCGACTTAATGGAGCTGGGAGGAATAATTCCTTGGAATTCATATTTCAGGGCAGATTTATTATATTTTTCCACTGGTTTCCTCGATCTCCCTGCAGATTTGGATCTTTCGGCCATTATGAATTTAACAAAGCAGTGACACAGGCACGCCAGACAATGCAAACGGGGCCGGGTCTCAGTCTCCAACACCCCGTCAATGCAAGAAAAATATTTTCTGTTTTATTATTATTATTATTATTTAAAATAAAATAATAATAATAATAATTGTCTCGGATTACAAACTTTTAATATGTCAATAAAAACAAATCGAGACCAAGCTCGAATTCTAACTCTGACAATAACAATTAAAATCTCCCGATTTTAATATTTTGCGTGAATGGAGTTTCCTCTCTTCCCTGGCTAAGGCGTGGAAACTTTATTGTCGCAGCTGTTCCCTCTTTTCAATGCGCAGCAAGGATTCTTAAATCTTTTTATCCAATCAACAAGTTTCTCTCCAATTGGCAAATGAATACTTTTCCTTTTTTTTATTGTCTGATTGGATTTACATAAGGACAGGCAGAATATAAATCGCAAAAACAATTCATTTTTTTTAAAACATACGCCCACGCGTAGAGGGTTGCGTTTTTTTATTTATTTACAAGTAACAAGGATGTTTACACGTAGGGCCAAGCAATACATTTTCAGTAGTTGGCTTTCACATTCAATTCATTCTAGGGGAAAAGAATAAATGAAATGCTGAACAGTATGAATCGTTTCATTCTGCGCCGTAATAACCTTCATCAGGTCTCCTGTTAACACTCTGTCACTTAATCGATTTTGATAAAAACGTTTTGAAGGAAAATCCCGAATTTGAGGATTATTCGGTACTGAGCAGATAACAAAATAGTTGGTCGATCTGCTTGTTGGAAGTGACTTTCCAAAATGAAAAGGCGAGTCAACTCAACTAAACCTTTATCTCGCTCTTCAACTATAGCTCGACTGTGGTCATTGTTGTAGGATGGCCTGTAGCTTTCAGGAGCAAGTTTCTTAAGCAGCGCGCACTGTTATTGAACAAGATGAATAACATTCAACATTCCCCAGACTGTGTGCGTTCTAAACTCTGGCGCGTGGGTTGTTTGCTGTGGCGCGTGGGTTTTTAAACCACGAATGCTGGCTGCGCACTGTTCACGCACAAGATGAATAACATTCAACATTCCCCAGACTGTGCGCGTCCTGTCCCTGGGCGCGTGGGTTTTATGGCTGGGCGCGCACTGTTCACGTTTGCTCTTAAAACTGTCGCGCACTTTGCTGTCTCTTCTGCGCACTGTGCACGTTTGGCTCTTCCTGCCCTTGCTGTCTCTTTCGCTGCACTGTTCACGTTTTCTCTTAAAACTTTGTCTTTAAAACAATGCGCATATATTTGCCTTAATTCTTCTTTCTTTTGCTGTGACTAATTTCTTTTGCTCACAATGGCGTGGGTTTCTCTTACATAATGTCAAACAAAATATTTTCTCTTTCTGAAGAAAAAGAAGCTTTTTCCACCGGGTTTGATGGAGGAAGTTACGAGGATTAATTCAACTTCCTCTCATCCCGGGTAGTGGCTTAACTGCCAGGGGAAATGGGAAAAGTAACGGGCAATTGCCAACGGGAATGGCAAAATGGGTTGGCAATCCCCGTCCAATTTCCCCATGTGGGAAATTGGGGAATTTTATGCCCGTTTGCCAATCCATGATTTGGCAATTGGCAAAGGAAAACCCGCGTGCGGGAAATTTGAAGGAAATTGCCAGGAAAGTGGAAATCCGGGTTTGGGATGCCAACCCGGCAGTTGGAAACAAAAGCTAACTTCCCCGGCACCAAAACTTGTCGGATGAATCTTAATTTATATTTATTTAATTAAATACTCCTTAAGTGATTAATTTAATCAAACAAGGAGCAATTAATTAATTAAATATTAATTAATTATTTTAATGTATTTTAATGCGTTTTATAGCCTGGCGGGAAGAGTTCTTGCCCGAAAATCACGAAACGAAGACCGAAACGATCACAAAAATAAGACGATCGCAAGGAGTCCAATGAACCATGCAAAGTAATACTTTTCAAAATTTTCTCATTTTTAATTATTTAATTGTCTTTTTTGACAATTTTGCGCAGTCAAAATTGGCTGATAACAGCTGGCTCTGATTGGGGACAAGGACTTTATGGACGCAGCAACGGACCCAGACCAAAATAGTCATGAACATGATCACAGAAAGATGGGGCACAAAAATGGGGCGACACGAGAGAGGAGACCGAAAAACAGGAACAAACAAACCAAAATCCTAAATACCTATGTACATACAGGGAACAACCTGTTTTCAATTCTGGTAATATTTGAGATACTGCCCACTGTAGGGCAAAGGCAAATGAGTTCCATCAGGATATGCCAAGTAGTAGGTACTATCTCCACAAAAGTGTCTTATTTTGAACGGTCCCAACCACAGTGAGTCAAACTTCCCATGCTTTCCCTTCGGCTCATGTCTTTTATCCCAGAGAAGAACTAAATCATTGATTTGAAACTGTCTCTCTTTAGTTTTCCTGTCAAACAACTTCTTTACCTTGGATTGATGTTCCTTGATCCTGTTGGCCACTTGACTTCTTTGTTCCTCAAGCTTGGTTAGAAACATGACTCTTTTATCTAATGCATTGGTGAAGCATTCATCATCAACTGCTTGAGCTAATTTTAACGCTGGTAACTCCAATGTGACGGGAATTTGAGCATCAGTTCCATACAGAAGTTGAAATGGAGACATCCCGATTGCCCTTTTGGGAGTTATGCGGTCAGCCCACAATGCATCGTATAACTTTTTGTGCCAAGTTCTTTGATTTTCTTCGACTAACTTGCGCACAATGGTAATGAGGTTTTTGTTGCTGGATTCAGCTTGACCGTTTCCCTGCGGGTAGTAATCTGATGAATGAGACAAAGATATCCCATATCCATAACAAAAACCTATCATCTCTGCAGAAGAAAAATTTGAGGCATTGTCAGTCACAATCTTGTGAGGAATTCCATAACGAACCAATATGTTTTCTTTGATGAAATCACAGATTACTGCAGTAGATGTTTGTTTCACCGGTATAGCTTCTACCCATTTTGTAAAGTAATCAGTGGCAGTGAGTACGTGGGTATGACCAGCGCTGGAATTAGGGTTCAAGACCCCGATGAAATCTAAACCCCATTGTTGAAAGGGTTCTTCAATGACAACTGGCTTCAAAGGCAGTGCCGCCAACTTCGGTCTTCCGACAAATTGTTGACAGGCTTCACATTTGGTCACCCATTTCTGAGCATCAGAAAACATAGTGGGCCAGTAATAATGTGCTCTCAGAATTTTATGGGCCGTTACTGGGCTAGAAAAATGACCGCCGCAAGCATGATTGTGGAAGGCTTCCAGCAACCTAGGCTGTTGTTCTTTATCAACACATCTGAGGAACATGCCATCAATTCCTTTCTTGAACAACGTGTTATCCCAAATGACGTATCTGGCAGCTCTTAGTTTGATTGCTCGTTTCTCTTTAGCTGTCAGATTTTCTGGACACTCACCGTATGTGAGGAAATAGGCAATATCAGAATACCATTCATCCGTGGTACTGACAAAAACTACCAATGGTAAATTTCCTTCAACTAGTTCTTCTTCAGAGTTAACTCGTGGTTCATTCTCTGCAATGAGTTGGCAGAGTCCTCTCCCTCGAACCAACTTGGTAGGCTTGATGTCCAGATCATATTCTTGTATCTTGGAGACCCAATTACCTCTTTTAGATCCCGGTTCCTGTTGTGTCAACATTGATTTCACCGCGGTATCCGGAACTAAGACTTTGGTGTGAGAATTCAACACGTAATACCTGAAGTGTTTTAGGGCTCTTACCACCGCGTACGCATGTCTCTCAAGAGGAGTGTAATTAAGTTCATGTTTCTTGAATCCCGAACTCATGAATGCGATAGGAGATTCAATCCCCTCTTGATTGTGCTGAGTCAAAATGGCAGAGATTGTGTGTGGCGAAGCATAACAATAAATTATAAAATCCTTCTTAAAATCGGGACACACCAATGTAGGAGCTTTTGCAATAGCACCCTTGATTTGCTCAAACGCCTCTCTACCTTCCTTTGACCATTTGAAAGATTCTTTTCCTTTCATCATATCAGCGATTTCTTTAGTCAACTCGGCGAAATCTGGCACGAACCTTCTCAAAAAATTCACCTTTCCAAAGAAAGAGTGGACTCCAGGTTTACTTGTAGGCAAGGAAAGATTCTTTATAGCTTGAACGCGTTCAGGATCGATCTTAGTTCCTTCCTTAGAAACAATATGACCTAGGAGTTTACCTTCCGTAACTCCAAACACAGATTTTTTTGGATTCAGAGAAATCTTATGAAGTTTACACCTTTGCAAAATTTTCTCTAAATCTCTTAAGTGATCTTCTCGCTTCTTTGAAAACACTGTCAAGTCATCTAGGTATATCACAATGATCTTGTCCTTATAATCTGCAAACGCCATATCCATGGCCCTTTGAAACGTTGCACCAGCATTGATCAAACCGAAGGGCATTCTTCTATATGCGAACGTACCCCAGGGGGTAGTGAATGCAGTTTTATGTTGATCTTCTCTAGCCACCTCAATCTGATTATAGCCAGAGAAGCCATCTAGCATAGATAGCATTTCCGATCCAGTTACTGCCTGCAGAATATGGTCCATGACTGGCAGTGGGTAGTTATCCTTCAAGGACGCCTGATTAAGATTGCGGAAATCCACGCAAATCCTAATTTCTCCATTTTTCTTGCGAACCGGTACAATATTAGCTATCCAGGTTGAATGTCGAATAGGAAAAACTATTCGTGCATCTAGCATCTTTTGAACTTCATGAAATATTGTCCCTGCAATTTTGGGATTATATTGTCTTTGCTTTTGCCTGAATGGAACTGCGCCAGGCTTCAAGGGTATGGCATGCTCCATTTCCCTGGGTTGGAAAGACTTCAAATCTTCGTATGAATATGCCAAGACGTCAGAATATTTGGTAAGGAGATTTATGAATTTCCTGCGCTCCTCAGGCGAGCAACATTTACCAATATTGATCAGGCGAGGTTTATCCTTGGTGCCGATATTAATTTGCTCATAGTCAGCAGAATTTGCAGGTCCTGCCTGCTCTTTCTCTTTAATAAACCTGTCATGTTTGTCAAAAAGTTCTTCGAGTGAAACCAACCCTTTGGGAATTTTATTTCCTCTGAGTTGAATGACGCCATCACCAGGATCTTCGTTCTCAACTCCTTCCTGATTGGGTGAGGTAGTTGATTCGCGAAATGCCGAATCACTTCCTTCAAAGTACAACTGTTCAAAATTTTCCCTCTTTTCCAAGAAGGCAATAATTTGTTGATCATCATTAAATACTTGCCAATTTTCTGCATTGTCAGGAACACTTGGCCTAAAGACCATTTCAATGGTGTATTTGTCTTGATCAAAATCTGAATGAGGAATCATTAATGACGCTGAGACTGCTAGAGAATCCGCTTTGTCATTCTTTTCACGAGGGACAGATTTAATGGAAAAAGCGTCGAAAAATTCTATGGCATCCCAAACTTTATTTCTGTAGTGTCTCAGACGATCGTTCTTTACCTGGAACTGATTTCTTACTTGTTTCACGATCAATTCCGCATCTCCAAAGACTTCCAGATTTTTTATCCCTTTCTCTTCTGCAACTTGGAGGCCAAGGATTAATGCCTCGTACTCTGCAGTGTTATTAGTATTTGAAAATTCAAGTTTATAGGAAAAAGGAAAGATTTTACCATTTGGAGATATGAGCACCACTCCTGCACCAGAGCCCGTTGAGCAACAACTTCCATCGAACTCAAGAGTCCAGATCTCATTGGAGTCTTGGCAAGTGATCTCAGGGGTATGAACTTCTGTAGTCATCATATAATTACCCATACTTGAGCCTTGGAAAAGGATCTGTGCGCGAGGATCTTCAGTTTTAGTTACTGTGAACTTTGCCTGAGTTTCCGGCATAAGTTTCTTCATTTCTCCTTTGATAGGAATCATGGCATGAGACCAGTCCATTTGAATCTCACCACCCAAATCCCTACAAAATTTTCTGCTCAACAACATTCCATACGAGGCAGGGATATCAGCAACTAAAATAGTTACCTTAACTCGCTTTTGAGGGAATTGGGCTAAAACCATTTGGGCGTCCTTAATCTGCCCGATCAGAGGAACTTGCTTGGTTTCCATAGAGTAACACGATCCGAATGTTCTCGTACAAGTCAAACCAAGAGCATGTGCTACTTTTGCCGGCATCACATTATCCGAGGCTCCAGAGTCTATAATGCAATTACTTAACTTGCATCCGTTGATAAGAAAAGACACAAAGAAAGGTTCGATCTTTTCATTGGAAGGTGTAGTGGCCGCCACAATATTTTGAGTTTTCCCATCTTTGGGAGTTTTTAGAATTCCTTTAGAGGAATGAACAGTAGAGTCGCCTTTGATAAACTGGACCATCTTCTCGAGCTGATCCTTGTTGGACTTCAAGTACTCTGCCTGTGACATGGAAATTTTTGTTTTATTGATATGATCAATGATATCAAATTTAGGCAAAGTAATTGCACTTGAAGTCTCAGATATGAGTTCTTTCGAACTTGATGATGGCACACTTTTGACCTTGGTCTCGGGCTTGGTTGATACGGATGTGGAAGAAGGAGTTTTCTTCGTAATTGGTTTACTAACTGATTGATCTAACAAAGGCTCTCCTTTCTTTAAGATAGTCTTGACCTTTGAAACCTCAGTATCTCTGGACTCTTTAGGAGCCTCCTTTATCTTGGATCCTTTGAGAGTTTCCTTGGAAACCTCTCTATCTCCCGCCTTGGTGGTATCTTGGTCCTTTTTCTGAGAGCGTGTGAAGACAGCGAAGGATTGACTATTCATATCTTCTATAATTTCTTCATATTCATCTTCTTCATCAGAACGGTACTCAAAGAAATGATTATTGCTTTCTTCCTCAGGATCTTCAACTGTAGGTTCAGATGCCTCAGAATCGGGCTCTTCCTCATCAACCTCGACGACCTCAATCTCATCATCGCTTTCTTCAATGACATCACATTTGGAATTAGTTGCGGGAGCTGCTTCAATAGCAAGCCTCGTTGGAGCACCTGCAATCCTGGCTTTGTTGGGAACGTATCCTTTTCGTGGGATATCTTTGTAAGGAGCAGGTTTACTACTTTGAGCAACTTGCTTCTTCAAAGCTAGCATATCATTAGCCAACTTAGTGAGTATGGTTTCTGAAACGTTGGGAGTTTCTTGACTCTTTCCTTTGAGGGAATTTTTCTTGAATTTTCCTGCCATGATTAAGTCATCTTCGATTTCTATGGCCAAAGATTGAGCAAGTTCCAAAGTAGCCACCCTGGCTCTTCTTAGCTGATAGCACACTTCTGGTTGTTGTGCGTTAATAAAGAAACATTTTTGTCCATCAGGGTTGGGACGAATCCCGGTAGGAACTTTGTTTACCATCTTGTTGAATTTGGCCACGAAATTCCTCATGGGTTCTGTAGGCTCTTTCTTTGCCTGAGATAGTTGGGCAAGAAGAGCATGTTCATCTTCGGCTGTTTTGAATCGATTTTCAAACTTGGTTTTCATATCATCCCAACTTGTAATACATCCATTGGGTAGATGATGAAACCAATCTGCAGCAATATCATGCAATGTCTCGATGAAGAGACGAATAGCAACATCTTCGTATTCTACTGACAAAACAGCACATGCAGCGAAGAAGGCAGAAATATGATCCTCTGGTGACGTCTTCCCATCTCCGTCGAACTTGGGAAGAATCTTTCTTGATCCTCGTGGGAGTTCATGTCGAGCAGGTAAGGCCAATGGGCCTATGGCATTTCCCCATGGTACATTGGCTGCCATTGGAGGAAAGGTGGTATGCGTAGGTAAAACAATGTGAGCAAGGACAAGTGCTTGACTGGTAGTGATTCCTTCCTTGCTTGCTCTTTCAGGACTTGATGCAAGGCTCGCAGATCTACGAGGTGTGTTCTTCTTAGGAGGAGATAACTTGAAACCAAATTTTCCTTGAAAATCAAAGGTAGGGTCAGATTTACCTTTAGCTTTTTCTCCTCGCGTAAACCTCTTTCCTTCCAGCTTGGAATATTTATGGTGAAGAGATCACTAGCGTGTTCCGACCAGCTCTAGCCTTTTCTCTTTGCTCTCTTTCTTGAGCTATTTGCGCCTGAATAACTCTAACAACTCTCGCAGCTTTCTCTTCTTCGTTATCTAGTACTGATGCGGCGAGATAAAAATGATGGTTACTTGTGCGCTTTTCCCAAATAGCTTGCCTCAAATCTGATGATATGTCTTCTTGAGTATCTGCAAAAACAAGATTTGGTTGCAAGATAGGTGGGTTACCTGTAATGGTCATACAACTTATTACCTGGGTGGAAGAGGGCCGCGTCGGTGAACAACTATCAACACGTGCCCAAGAGGTCTCCTGGCCACGAGTGCGGGTGCTCTTCTTCTAAGGTCTTCGATGTAGATTTCTCTGTCAATGGCTCTATCAACAGCCACAAATTGCTGCAAGCTTTCACGGTTTTCCCAAGCTACTATTCGAAGGTTGGCAGCAATATCTCCTTGGAAATCTTCGTCGGGCACAAGGTTCGGTTGAAGAACTGGAGCTTGTGCAGAGGGGATAGTCATAAAGATTTAACCAAGCACTGGTTAACGATTTCTGAATCCCCAGCGGAGTCGCCAAAAACTGTTAGCATATGGATTTGCACGCATGCAAATGACATGCAACAGTGTGGGAACGAAGTCCCTCCTCAATGAAGGTGAGGCTGCCTTTATTGAAAACCAAAACTGTATTTACATCTGTACATTCAAAATTGTATGTGGGGGGTGTTTTGGAACATCAATGGAAGAAAAGTGAATGAAGGAAATGGAATGAAATGAAAGAAAGGAGTGGAATGGAATGGACTGAAAGAACATGCAAGAGTTAGGTAAAAACAGAGCCTAATATTGCATGAAGAGAAAAGATGAATAACCAACACAAATAAAACGGAGTTTGAGTTAGCCAAACAAGAACATGCAAAAGGGAACACACATGAGCAAGTAGATAGTCAGAGCTTGATCACTGTGAACTAGAACAACTGATTACTAATGTTGACAATAAGATCAAAGATAATATTTGCATGCAAGATTCAAACACCTAACATCTAATGAACATAAGAACACCAAATGTTACAAGAGACAATGAATGAGACACAAAGTTCTTATTCTATTAACTCCAAAATGTTTTTCACAAAGAACACAAAGTTTCTTCTTGAAACAAAGCTTGCACAAAAGTATCTTCTTCTCCTCTCTCAAAGTCACCTTACAAATGAGCCCCTCACTTCCTTTTATAACCCAAAAGTTGGTTACAAAGTAGTTAGGGTTTTAAATGCACATTAAATAGGGCACTTGAGTGACTTTGACTTTTTCTAACCAACTTTATTAAATACAACCCAAAAATAGAAATCACTTAAAATATCCAATGTTTCCCAAATAACAACACCTTTAAAAATATACAATAATAACCAGTGCCTTATCCATTGAAACGGGGTCCGCCTATCTCAAACGTATGAGAAATGGACTCTCCCAATTCGCTAGATATCAAGAAATCAACTTCCCACACCGCCGGTGAAATTAGGATCTGCTGCTTTTGATAATTGAAAGGATCTAAACCTTCCCAAAGTTTCAAACATCTTTTCCTCTTCTGGAGGTTCACTTGACCGAAGAATAGCTTCACAAAATACCTGCAATTCAAGAATTCTACTTGGCATATCATTAAAATTAACAATTTTAGACTGAGCATCCTCAAACAAGTTCTTCAATTTGATACACCGTTCCATGGAAACCGCCGAAAAATTGTTGGCAGGAGTGTACATGTCCTTGAACAATCGTGAGAATTGTTCTTCTACCTGCTCCGATGAACACCTTTGATTATGCTCATTCACTAGGTTGCAAGGAATTTCAGCTATGAAATCCTGGATTGAGGAAAGTGAAGCGAAAACTTCATTGCACATGTTGTCATAATGGATCATAGAATCCACAAGAAGCGTCTTTCTCGATTTGAGATGTAGACACCAGAGGAAACGTGTCCCTCGATGTTCAAATTCGAGAATCCCTTCAATAGCCAACACTGAAGACTCCATACTTGTCATCTCCTGCAGACTGGGCAATATCTCATCCAAATTTGCTATCGTAGAAACAAAAGTTTCTTTGAAAGAAAGAATTGGATCTAGATATACACTGATATCTTCATGAAGCTTAACTGCAGTCTTGATCGCTCCTTGGCCCAAAACGAGAATCTCCGAAAGCCAAGTTTTAGTGACATGGCCCAACGTGTTTATTTCCTTTGACAAATTAAGAGTCTCTTCATCTGGGGCAGCCACCGCATCAGGTACTGGGAAGGTGGATGATATGGGATTTATCAAATGCTGAACATACTCCACCAATTGACTCTTTTCAGCCTTGAGCCGAGAATTTTGGGACTTGTATTTCTCCAATCTTTTTAGCACGATATCAATTGAATCTCGAGCCATCGCCATGTCACTTTCCAACGTGGATCTCCCAAGTCCTAGTCTGGAAACTTCATAGTCGGCTGGCGTCATAGCATTACGTTCTTTATCCACTCGTGGAATGGCAAGGTCTGCAAACTTGTTTCCATCATTATCCACCATTATTCGAGAAAGTACCTTGGGCTTCTTAGGAATAGCGTCATTCGACAGTTTGAAAAGGGCATCAAAATCAATGTCGATTGGCTTGACAACTCTCTTCCTTTTCTTCACTTCTGAATCAACCCAAGAAGGAGTTTCGTTTACTATCTCGGCATATAGAATCCTGGAGCTTGAATCAATATCCTCATCATCCCTGACATCATGAGATCCTTCTTGAATCCTATCAACGGCCTCAATTGGAGGAGACACAACCTCAATGTCCAATTCTTGATCGTTCGGGAGATTTTGGGAAATCTCTTCATGAACTACGTGCTCCGAAGTATTTGATATTTGAATTACTTGTACTTGAGTGGGTGTTTGTTCGAAGCATGGCTGAGGATCATTTGCTACCAGCGTATGAGTGCTATTAATGATGTGAGTGGAAGAATCTCTACTCGAGGTAGAAAATCCAGACACACGCTCCTTTCCTTCTTCAGGGTTTGGATCTCTGGATCTCTCTCTTCGTGACACGTTGTTCGGCGAAGTGGATTTCGGCAACCATTCTTTTCTTGTATGTCGTGTATGATCGGATGGTAACGAAGTTGATCGAGAAGAAACCTTGGTCGAATGGAGGTGTCCTGATATAGGCAATTTTTGTGATTCTGAAACGGGATTCGGAATTGCTTGAAATTTGGCAAGTTCCTTATCATACCAAGATATGCTTCTTTCGATAATTGGTTGGTTCTTGCCATCGAGAGAAAATTCATCTCTTTTGGTCCAGTCGATTCGAGGCAACGGTGTGAAGGCAATGGCATCGTACGAGGGATCAACGACATCTTCATCATTGGTTATGAATGAATCGGGAGGACTCCGGATGTGGAAGGCCTTGATCTGAGCAAGTGTTAGGCGAGAGTACTCCCGTCTCCTTACTTCATGTTCATCCGAGCAAGCGGCCCAGAAATCCTCCATGGTAGGATTATGTTGATACTTTGTTCCCATAATCGTTTGCATATAACCATTGATATCGAACTGGGCTCTCTTCACATATGGATGGATGGTTATGAGAGCAAACTCCTTTTCCATTAGTTGTGCACTGAATAAGTTTGGGCATTGGTATTCCCCGATTTGGATCGGGAAATGAATTCCTGGGCGGTGCTTGTCACTAAGCAAGCAGTGAACTTGGAACAATTGTCGCGCCAGCTCCATTAACGCCCACTTATCACTGACGTACTTGGGAAGTTTCCACGGGGTCCCAGCAAAGCCACTCACACGGATGTAGGAAAAAGATGAAAATTGTATAAACCAGGTTCCCCATTGGGAAATGACACTCATGGCTTCTTTGGAAAACCTTTCCTCTGTATTTCGATTCAAGTTCCGGATTACGCGGAAGGTGAATGCATCATTGACTCTTCTAAAATGGTGAGAACTATTTTTGAAGCTGAGCTGAGGGTAATAGTGAAAAACGTTGTTTGATGACCCCAGGATTCCTCTCGTTTCAAGTCCCGAAAATAACTTCCTTCGTGCTACTGCATAGGTCAGATATGAGGTCATGTAGAAGCATCCAGTCATTTTAACTTCTATCAATTGCTTGTGAATGGTGTTGCTGATGATGGTGGCCCAGTCCACAAACTCCTTCTTGGCTAGGATGATACAGATAAACTGGTACATCCATGGGTGGAAGACCCTTGCAGAAGGCAAACCAAAAACTCGACTTAGGAGAGTGATCATGTCTCCAATCTCTTCCACGAACTCAACGCGGTACAGTTCTTTGGGGAGCCTGTCAATCCGAGGTCTCTTGGTCACCAGCCAATTGTTGTTAACCATTTTGCTCCATCTTAGGGGTTCTTCGTCCCAGAAATCTTGCGCAGACTGGCGAGTGATATCTGCATTCTCAGGAAAATCAGGTATCCCGAGCAACTCCTCAATGTGTTCAGGTGTGATTAAGAGGAAAGGCTCGCGGTTGTCTTTATAAATTCCTCGTCGCTCAGGGTCGTAATGCTCTGCACAAGCAATCACCAATTCCGGACACTGCACCGAGACAGGGAATGCTGCTGCTTGAGGTAGGCCACTGTGGTAAAGCCTATCAGAGAAAATGGTCTTGCCTTCAGTTTTCACTCGCTCGCAAAACTGTTGCACGTTTATATGACCCAGATTTGTATCGGTGATGTTGTCATACGCCGACTTAATGGAGCTGGGAGGAATAATTCCTTGGAATTCATATTTCAGGGCAGATTTATTATATTTTTCCACTGGTTTCCTCGATCTCCCTGCAGATTTGGATCTTTCGGCCATTTATGAATTTAACAAAGCAGTGACACAGGCACGCCAGACAATGCAAACGGGGCCGGGTCTCAGTCTCCAACACCCCGTCAATGCAAGAAAAATATTTTCTGTTTTATTATTATTATTATTATTTAAAATAAAATAATAATAATAATAATTGTCTCGGATTACAAACTTTTAATATGTCAATAAAAACAAATCGAGACCAAGCTCGAATTCTAACTCTGACAATAACAATTAAAATCTCCCGATTTTAATATTTTGCGTGAATGGAGTTTCCTCTCTTCCCTGGCTAAGGCGTGGAAACTTTATTGTCGCAGCTGTTCCCTCGGTATTTTGGCAGTGGATTCTGCAATCCGAGCTCCAATCAACAAGTTTCTCTGAACTTGGTAAAAGAATACTTTTTTTTTTTTTATTGTCTGATTGGATTTACATAATGGACAGGTATAAATTTTGCCTATCGCCCTTAGAGTTTATCAAGTAGCTTTTTAAAAATTGTTGCCATCGCAAAAACAATTCATTTTTTTTAACAAGGATGTAGTACACGGAACGGCCAAGCAGGTATTTTCAGAGTTGGCTTTCACATTCAATTCATTTCTAGGGGAAAAGAATAAATGAAATGCTGAACAGTATGAATCGTTTCATTCTGCGCCGTAATAACCTTCATCAGGTCTCCTGTTAACACTCTGTCACTTAATCGATTTTGATAAAAACGTTTTGAAGGAAAATCCCGAATTTGAGGATGTATTCGGTACTGAGCAGATAACAAAATAGTTGGTCGATCTGCTTGTTGGAAGTGACTTTCCAAAATGAAAAGGCGAGTCAACTCAACTAAACCTTTATCTCGTTCTTCTACTATAGCTGACTGTGGTCATTGTTGTAGGATGGCCTGTAGCTTTCAGGAGCAAGTTTCTTAAGCAGCGCGCACTGTTATTGAACAAGATGAATAACATTCAACATTCCCCAGACTGTGTGCGTCATTGACTCTGGCGCGTGGGTTTTATTGCTGGGCGCGTGCACTGGGTTTCTAAAACTTCTTAAACCACAGACTGTGCTTGGCTGCGCACTGGGTTTTTCTTGCTGAGCGCGCACTGTTCACGCACAAGATGAATAACATTCAACATTCCCCAGACTGTGCGCGTCCTGTCCCTGGGCGCGTGGGTTTTATGGCTGGGCGCGCACTGTTCACGTTTGCTCTTAAAACTGGGTCTGTTGCTATGCTTCTTAAAACTTTGCACTGTGCACGAATGCTTGGCTGCGCTTGCTGTCTCTTTGCACAGATGTATCACGTATGTTCTTTAAAACTTTTCTTTAAAACAATGCGCATATATTTGCCTTAATTCTTCTTTCTTTTGCTGTGACTAATTTCTTTTGCTCACAATGGCGTGGGTTTCTCTTACATAATGTCAAACAAAATATTTTCTCTTTCTGACTTTTTCCACCGGGTTTGATGGAGGAAGTTACGAGGATTAATTCGACTTCCTCTCATCCCGGGTAGTGGCTTAACTGCCAGGGGAAATGGGAAAAGTAACGGGCAATTGCCAACGGGAATGGCAAAATGGGTTGGCAATCCCCGTCCAATTTCCCCATGTGGGAAATTGGGGAATTTTATGCCCGTTTGCCAATCCATGATTTGGCAATTGGCAAAGGAAAACCCGCGTGCGGGAAATTTGAAGGAAATTGCCAGGAAAGTGGAAATCCGGGTTTGGGATGCCAACCCGGCAGTTGGAAACAAAAGCTAACTTCCCCGGCACCAAAACTTGTCGGATGAATCTTAATTTATATTTATTTAATTAAATACTCCTTAAGTGATTAATTTAATCAGACAAGGAGCAATTAATTAATTAAATATTAATTAATTATTTTAATGTATTTTAATACGTTTTATAGCCTGGCGGGAAGAGTTCTTGCCCGAAAATCACGAAACGAAGACCGAAACGATCACAAAAATAAGACGATCGCAAGGAGTCCAATGAACCATGCAAAGTAATACTTTTCAAAATTTTCTCATTTTTAATTATTTAATTGTCTTTTTTGACAATTTTGCGCAGTCAAAATTGGCTGATACAGATGGATCTAAGGAACCATACACATCATACATAGCTCAAAAATTGACAAACTAATGCATGTGTTTTAAAGGAAGGTTGGAAGTCAAACTGTATAGAGAAGGGGGCAACAAATAGCTCTGGAAGAGCTATTTGATAAACTCTACAACCAAATCTTATAAGAATTTAATCATCACAAACTATGACCTAAAGATTAGTATGTTACTATAAGATGCAAGAAAATTAAGCTACAAAACTAGGGATAAACACTATCACAAGATCAAAATCAACTTAAAACATAAAATTTCACAAATTACAGATAATGAGAAGGACAAAATAACACCTTGATTTATCCAAGAGGTGAAAGAATTACAAAGAATCACTCATGACCCCTGCTCTTCCACTCAAAACTTAGAATAAACTCCAAAATTATGAATGGTAGTGTAGAGATATTGTTTACAATGAATTCTTGGAGTTTTATAGAGAATTGAGGGAGAAGAAGGGGAAAATAACAGACATGCAAGTTTGATGCTCAAAATAACAAAATGTATGAGGGCATGTATGAAGAATGACCACTAAAGAAAAACGCTTGCTTAGAAATAAATTACATGCTCAAAATAGAAAAATTCATGCTCAGAAAATCAAAATCCATTTAGAAATAAATGACCTATTTGCATGTTTTGTTCTTCTTTTAGCTTTTCCATGCTTTAAAATTAGATTTTTGATCAAAAACGTGAAACTAAAAATAGATCCATGGTCATCCCATGCTTCGCAGATTTTCCATGGATTTTCTGTGTTTTTCACCTTATTAAATGGTTTTCTATTTTTTTTGCACTCATTTGTGGATATTCAAACCATTTACAAACTTTCTTATACCTTCAAAGACTTATTTTTTGTTTTACTTGTTTCGCAACTTTCCTAATCACCTATGGTTTTTCGTATGTGTTTCCTCATGTTCCACGAATTTTGTAAACCCTCATGGACTTCTTGTAGACCCTTGTATACTTTTGTGACCTCCATGGATTTTATTTATGTTTCTTCATGTCTGTAGAAAACTATGGCTTTATCTTCCTTTATTTCACAACAACTTAATCTTCCGCACATTCGTAAAGCACTGAAAATTTTCCTTTTGTTCTACAGCCTGAAGCGTACATGGCTTACCATTCTCCTAGAAACCCACAAAACACTAAAAAGTGACCTCCTTTGTTCCGTGGCATTCATGTCACCTTAAAAACCCATGTAACGCTAAAAAACGGAGTTTCCTTTGTCCTACGGAATGCAAACTTCAGACCTCCATAAATCCTTCACCTTTTTGCTTCATGGTGATGCATGACCCTTTTCATGCATGGTGTCCTCTCTTCTACATAACCCATAATTGAAAAAATCTTCTTCTCCAAGTCCATTAAACATTTTTTTCTCTTCTTTTAGTATGCAAAACATTGAAATCTCTCTTTCTTCCTTCAGCAGGTCTTCTATCCAAATCCACCTAAGTCAAGAACTTGGATAAGTTGTACAAATAGGCATGGGTCTTATTTGGATAACAATTTGGTGACTTTCTGGGACATCTACCTGTTATATGTGATATTTAGTATCCATGAAGCATCCATTGAGCATGGAGTTATGTCAAAATGGTGCAACCGCTTGAAACAAAAGTAGTACTGAAAATACCTTCTCTGGAAACAAAAAAATTGTGATAAAGAACTTATTAGAAAACAAACACACTATTAAAATGCACAAGGCACACAAAGGAAGGAAACTAAAAAAACAATGTGCATAAATCACTTGGAAGAAAACAAAAAATAATAGTCTACTATGTATAAGGGTGAAACATGACCTCAATTGCAGAGTTTGAGGTACATCCCATTAACTGGAATGAGCAGTTAATTGTCATTCAACTTAGAGAGTTGAAAGGAATAGTCAAACTTAGTGTGCCTTCCAGGCTTAGTTATTGCTTCATTCCACTTGAGCATAATATCTCCTTCTCTAAATGTTCTTGCAATTGATTTCTTGTCAAAGTATATTTTCACCTTAGCTTAATGAAGCTCCATGATAGCCATTGCACTGTTTCTAACTTCTTCTAATTCCATCAACTCTACAAATTTGATTTCCATTGAATCATCCTCCATAATTTCTATTTTTTTATAAGATATAGAGCATGAAATTCATAGGAAATAGGAAACTTTGCTTCTCTACCATAGAAAATCATGAAAGGAGAGTTACCAACTTACCTCTTATTAGTATCCTATCAGCCCATAAGGCTGATTTCAGTTTTGTATGCCATGATCCATGATTTTCCACCATAGTTCTTTTGATGATTATGAGAATATTTTTGTTAGTTGATTCTACCAAGCCATTTCCTTAAGGATAATAAGTGGAGGATGTTGAGAGATGAATTCCAAGATTAATTTCCCATGTTCTGATTCTTATGCTAAGGAAAGCTAATGCATTGTCTGAGATGATTGTAGCAATAACACCAAACCTTGTGACAATACTTTCATAAAATTCCAAAATTGAAGTCTCATTTGCCTCTTTTAAAACAACCACTTGTTTCCACCTTGTGAAATAATATGTCGCTTTGAGAATCTAGTCGTGTCCTACACTAGAGAGTGGATTAATGACGTCAATAAAATCCAAACCCATTGCATAAAAGGTTGATTTACCTGAATGAGTTGAAGAGGAAAAGCAGCCAACTTCTATTTTCCTCTAAAATAACATATTTTGAACACTTCGTTACCAATAATAACCTACTCTCATAACATTTAGGGCTATGGATATTAGTGCAAAATGATCACCAAATGATCCTCCATGAAATTCATCTAAAACATGGTCAATATGATATGAATCAACACATCTTAAAATAATCACATTTACATCTTTCCTAAAAAAATATTATCAACAAGGACATATGGAATGGATTGCGATATGATATACCTCAGTGTTTATCTAAACCTTATGGGCATTGTCCAATATGAAGAAAATGAATAATGTCTTGAGTCCAACTTTGAGGTCATGAAGGAGCAGTTGTATCTTGGTCATTTTGGAGCACCAAAACTTGATTTTTGTCATCATACAAATATGAAGCTAGTTGTTCACACAACCCTCTAACTCTTACAAATTTAGTAACCTTAATTTCAACCTCATAATCCATAAATTTTGTAATCTAACCTACCCTTTTCTCATTTAAATATTTTCTCATAAGAAATTCTATAAAACATAGATGAGAAACCATTAAATGAATCTTTGAAATTTTTGTGACTGAAAGGACTTTTTTTTCTACAAAATAATACTTTACCTCATATTCTTCCAATCTTTGATTGAAAAAAGCAATTGGATACTCTAACTTTTCATCATTTTTTAGTACCAACATGGTTGAGATTGTGTTAATTGCTCCAAAATCATATAAATTGAAATCTTTTCTCGAATCTGGATTGATAAGTGTCGAAGCTTGTGAGATAGCATGTTTAATTTCTTCAAAAGCATTATTTCCTTTTGTTTTCCAACCGAATACCATGTTTTTATTTATCATTGAATTTTTTGGTTTCACTAAACTTGTAAAATCTAGAATGAATCTTCTGACAAAATTAATTATTCCCATAAAAATTTACAATGTTTTCTTTTGATTTGGAAAATATAATAAAAAAATTGTACTTACCCTTTCTAGATCAATCATCAAACCTTTCTTAAACACAATGTGGCCCAACAGTTTACCTTCATGGCATAAAAAAATACACTTTTTTTGGATTGAGTGAAATGCCATACTACCTGCACCTTTCAAAAACATGTCCCAGATGAACTAGATGATTTGTTGCATGTTAGAAAAACATGGTTATATCATCCAATTAAAGAAGAAAAAAATTATTAATCAATCCTTGAAAATGTAAATCCATTACATGTTAAAACATGGCTCTTGCATTTTATAGTCCAAATGGAATTTCCCTATATGTGTATGTGCCCCATTTCATGTTGATTTTTTTTTAATTTATCTTCTTCTTGCACCATGACATGATTATACACATAATAACCATCAAGAAGTGAAAGATACTCTAAACCACTGACCCTTTGCAAAATTTGTTCCATTGATGATATTGGGTAATGATATTTTAAATACGCCCTATTTAAATCTTTGAAATCCACACATATGCGTATTTCTCCATTTTTATTTTTTAAGAGAACCAAATTGGAAACCTTTGATGAGTTCTTCATAGGGAATATGATTGTATCTTTGATCAACTTATCCAATTCTTGTTTCATGAGAGGTTCAATTTTAGGATTGACGGGCCTTTGATTTTGTCTGATTGGTTTTGCATTTCAATCCAATTTTATTGTATGCTGAGCTAAATATAGATTGAAAACTTTTAAATCACCATAGCTCTATACAAAAACATCAATTTCTGATAAATTTGAACAAAAGCATGCTTTTCATCTTGATTACATACCTTTCCCAACTTGAGTGTTTTTTCATAACCAATGTTGATTTGTTTCTAATCATCTTGTTTGATCAGCATGTTAGATTTCTCACTTTTGACCTAATCATCTGTGTTAAAAATAGACTTAATAGTGACTAATCCTTGAGGTATCTTGTTAGATTTCAATTGAATGAACTTATTTTCATACTACTGTTGCAATTTTTCTTGCCTTTTAATGAAAACTCGACATCTTCTTGTAAAAAATTAGCAATTTGTTGGTCTATTTTAATACATGTCCATTGATGTTGTTATCGGGGATAAAAGGCTTTACAACTATCTTTATGTGTTGCTGATTTTATCCTTTCTGATTTGATCTGGAATGTCAACTTGGGCACCAATTCTAGCTAACCTATTTGTACTTTTATTCTTTCCTCTAGGGATAGATTGAACGTTGAAAGAATTGAAGTCTTCTGTTAAATCTCACACTTTGTTTTTCTAATATCTCAGCAAGTTGTTCTTGGGTGCAGCTTGTCCTATGATCTGATTGAAAAATACCTCGTTGTCTCGAAATATTTGCAATTGTCTTACCCTTTTTTTCCTTGCCCATTGAATACCATGAATGAGAGATTCATACTTAGTTGAATTGTTAGTGCATGTAAACTAAAATCTTAAAGATGAGAAATACTTTTTCTTTTTTGGAGAGATCAACATGATTCCACCACCTAATCCAATCTTGTTTCTTAATCCATCAAAGTGTTATTTCCATAAACCTTCATCTTGCTGATTTGGTTTGATAAGGTTAGGAATAATAGAATTTTCTTCATGTAGAAAATATGTTCCAAGGCCTTCCTCTTCAACTTTACCATAAGGATCAAAAGCGTGTCTTTGAGTAGCTCATTCATCAAGTAATAAGTCTAGAATTCCTTCAAGAAGTGTGCATGGCTCTTGGTCAAATAGATGGTCTTCTTCATCTATGATCATACAATTGGAATTGATGGCACTAGAAACATAAGGCTCTATATGATTTGTTGATATATGCTCAGACCTTATTGTAACTTTGTTGTCATACCTTGTTCTAAATACCATGTGAGACTAGTATGATGATAAGTGACCTTTAATTTTATCAGTGAAATCTCTAGAAAGATATAAGGAAAAAATGGGAAGATCAATAATAAAGACATCTTGAGGTATAGAGAAGTTGGGGCATGTGTGCAAGGTTAGGTTCAATCCTCTAATGACTCCAAGTGTCTCTATAAGTGTTCCACCTAGCTAAACTACTCCTTTAGAAAGAGGCTTATATTTCATACCAAGTTTATCAACAATTTGTTTGGGCATAGCTGAAATGGAAGCTCCTGAATCAATAATGTAATTGTGGACTAGGTTTTGGCCTATGATCAATGAAACATAGAACGGATATGGTTTCACTTTCTTACTTGCTTGGACTTATTTTGGATCAGGTGTATTAGTAAGCACAACTTTATATGGTTCTTTGGATGGTCAACTAGAGAGACTAATATTAGACAAAGATTCTTACAAAAAATATGTTTGACCCGGAAGAGACAAAGAATCCCACATTGTCATGTTAACCTTAGTTTACTTAACGTGATCAATAAATTGAAAGATAAAGTACTAACCTTCTATTATAATTTTTTAACAGTAGTAATTTCTTGCATTAAACTTTTGTTGAATAATTTTTTTGAGTGCCTTACTGATTAAAAATGGAAACAACACTTTGTGATGTTGGAGAAGGCCGAGAATTAGTCTTACTAGTTGGATAATCCACTTCTAATTCTCTTTTCTTTAACCTTTTATTCGTTGCTACAGAAGTAGGGGACTAACCCAACTAATTTACTACACAAAAATCATCCTCTTACCAATTTATAAGTGTAACATCATTGTGCAACAATTCTTGAGAAACTTTCTGTTGTGGTGGGGCCTTAACTAATGAGTTTTGAGACATAAAATCATTTTACACTATAAGTTCTTTATTTAGAGCACCATTAGGACAAGAATTTTTGTTATGGGCCAAATTACAAGGATAACACCACTCATAGTCTTGTATAAGAATTTTTTTGGATAGGTATAATTGCTTTAGAGTTGCTAGCAATATTGGGATTGTATTCTTGGATAGGTTTAACATTGGTAAGCTGATTTTGGATTTGCAAACATGGTTACAAAAGAGGCCTATTCTGTTGATTGGGTGGATAGTAGGGTCTAAAACTATGTGTTTGTTTTCTTTTCAAGGTTACTACCTCATTCCCAAGATCTTTCACCATGCTCCTCTACTCTTGTAATTCATTTGGAGCACTTGGATCTGCATTATTTTGAATTATATTATGAGTAATAGGAATTGGTACTGGATATATGAAAGGTATCATAATGGAAGTGGAATGATGAATATCTTGAAAGATCAGAATGGGATGCCTTGTTGCTATTTTTCCTGCTTGTATGAGGTTGTTTTTAGCTCCAATTGTTATGTCATAAGCATCAAGTATTTTCCTTCCACCCATTTATTGTATCATCTTTGAAATACCATAATTTAAAGCTCCTAAATAATAGAAAAAACATACTTAGGAGTAGGCCTTACCAGTTGTGGAATTTTGTCCCAAGTTCTTTGAAACTTGTAGTTGAAATCAGTCATGAAATATTGTGTTGCTCGCTTGATGTTGTTCAATTGTTCCACTAATGAAAGATGATCTGATTTGTCTTCAAATCTCCCCAAAAAACGTTTCCTAGTTGATCCCATGTACTGATGGAATTTACTCTCAATCATTTGTACCACTACAATGCTTTGCCTTTGAAAGAGGATGTTAAAAACCTGACTCAACATTGCCTTGAGTAACATGATAAATAGAACATATATTGGCCACATATTTAATGTGCTATATGGGTGTAGCTTTATTTTCTCCAGTGAAAAATGGAATGCTATTAATGGAGGAAACTAGGATATCATCATGTCAAGCAAGCAATAGTGGGTTGTCATCATTGAAGAGAACATATATGATTTCTTGGAATGGGCATACTCATATTTAGATTGAATATGGGGAAATTGAGAAGTGAACCTAGATTTTGTAGAGTGGGAGGAGATTTAGGATATGGTTTAGACTTCAAAAATATATTTCTCTTTGTTAATTTCAAAGGTAACTCAATGAAATCAAATGGAATACCTTTTGTAGATGATCTAGTTGTATCCTTTGGCATGAAATACACATTGATATTTTACTAGGTTGTGCTTTTGAACTTATAAAACCTCCAAATTTCGGGTGAATGTGTTTGAAACACCTATATTTTCCAAGAACAACATCAAATATTTAGCATTTGCTTCATCCCACCGAGCATGCCATAAACTATTGTAACTTTAAAATGTACCTTTTGAAGAGAGGTGTGGAAGCTCTCCTTTCAATTGACAAAATAGAAACACTTCTAGGTTTTGGGTGACATGTATGTTGGAGTAGTCTCCAAAGAGGGTTTGTTCCCCTAGTTCAACACCTAAGACTAGTTTCTACTCCTAAGACTACTCTACTCTACTGAATCCATAAGGAAAAGGGAGAGGTAAATAATGAAAATTTTAAAAGATGGTGATGCACCATAACGTTTTGAGGATCTTAGACTTTTTTAAATCACATAGATAGATCTAAGGAACCATACACAACTCACAAATTGAAAAATTAATGCATAAATGTTTTAGAGGAAGGTTAGAAGTCAAACAACATAAAAGGTGGGCAACAAATATCTCTAGAAGAGTAATTTGGTAAACTCCACAATCAAATTCTGTAAGACTTTAATCAGCACAAAATATGACCTACACATTAGTATGTTACTACAAAATGAATGGAAATTAAGATGTAAAACCAGGGATAAACACTATCACAAGATCAAAATTAGCTTCAAACATAAACTTGCACAAATTACAGGTAATGAGAAGGAAAAAAAACTCCTTCATTGATCCAAGAGGTCAAATACGTACAAAAAATAACTCATAACCCTTACTCTTCCACTTAGAATACACTCCAGAATGATGAACAATAGTAGAGAGATATTTTTTACACCGAATTCCTAAAGTTTTATAGAGAATTAAGAGAGAAAAGAATGGGAAATAGCAGACATGCAAGTTTGATGCTCAAAATAGCAGAATGCGTGAAGGCATGCATGAATAATGATCACTAAACCAAATGAAATGCTTAGAAATAAAATTGCATTCTAAAAATAGCAAAACAAATGCTCATAAAATCAAAACCCATTTAGAAACAAATGACCCATTTGCATGTTTTTTTCTTCTTTTATATTTTCCATGCTTTAAAATTAGATTTTTTATTGAAAAGATGAAGCTAAAAATAAATTCATGGTCGTCTCGTGCTTCATAGATTTTTCCATGGATTTTCCAATTTTTCTTCCTTGGTTTATGGCTTTTTATATTTTTCATAGTATTATGTGGCTTTTCAAACCATTTGTGGACTTTCTTAGACCTCCACATACTTACTTTGTGTTTTTACTCGATATGCAGCTTTCCTGACCACCCACAACCTTATTATGTTTTTCCTCATCTTCCATGGCTGCCATAGACCTTCAAAGACTTCTTATAGACCTCCATTTACTTTTTTAACCTTCATGGATTCTCATTGTGTTTCTTTGTGTCTGGAAAACACTGTGGCTTTATCTTCCTTTATTTCATAGCAACTTGATCTTCCACACATCTGCAAAGCACTGAAAACACTTATTTTTGTTCTGTGGCCTTAGTTAGATATTTGTGGCTTACCATTATCCCAAAAAACTGTGAAACACTAAAAATTTACCTCCTTTATTCTGTGGCATTCTTTTCATCTTTAAAACTTGATGAACACTAGAAAATGGAGTTTTCTTTGTCCTATAACTTGCAAACTTCAGCCCTACATAACTCCTTCCATTTTTTGCTTCACGAGACTACACTAACCTTTTCATGCATGGAGGCCTCTCTTCTATATAACCCATGTTTTCTTTTACATATTTTACCAAATTTTACAAAAATATTCTTCTCCAAGTTCATTGAACACTGCTTTCTCTTATTTTGGTCTATGGAACACTGAAATATCTCTTTCTTCCTTCCACGAGTCTTCCATCCAAAGCCACCCAATTCTATAACTTGGATAAGTTAAACAAATAGGCATGGGGTCTTATTTGTATAAAATTGACTTTGTTAAATATTCCTAAAATTACTTACACCCAATTTTGGGTTTTCTTTGTGAATTTTTTGATGCAGGAGCATATCAACCTTGAAGGATGTCTTGTGTCCCAAAAAAAAGTTGAGAGATATTAGGTGTTAGATATCCTATTAATAAGAAAAAATTATGACTTAGGGTTTAGGGTTATGTGGATGTAGATATTCATTTTATCTTTACTTGACACAACTATGGTTTATTTCTAAAGATGACTATTTTAGTCCTTTTATGGGATTTATTACTTCAAAGAACCCCCAAAGGCATTACATGATGTAGGGAAGCATACAATAGTTACATTCTATATAAAACTTGGCACTAAAATGTATTTTAGTTATACTCAAAAATTTCTTACTTCAAATATATAGGGGGTGCCAAATGTTGTATAGAATGAATATTATTTCATGCTTCCATACCACATTGTATTTATGGCCTAGTGAGGTAGTTACTTATTTACCACATTTTATTCATGAATTGGAAGGTAATGACTTGGTTAAATTCATGCATTCCTAGTTTGGTGGCATCTAAAATTGTGAATGTTGTATTTACTTAACTTTGCTAAATCTTCCTGTAGTTACATGTGATCATTTTTGTGTTTGTTTTGTGAGGTGTTTGATGCAGGATCATATCAACCTTGAAGGAAATCTTATGTCCCTAAAAATAGTTGATAAAGTGTATGGAATTAGTTTTCATATCAAATAATATAGGTGTTGGTAAATGTGAGAGAAATTTGCTAACAGATGACTAATATTATGAGTTAGATCTCCTATTAATAAAATTTATTATGATTTAGGGTTTAGGGTTATGTGGATGTAGATGTTAATTTGATTTTTTCTTGCCACAACTATGGTTGTTTTCTAAAGGTGATTATTTTAGTCCTCTTCTAGGATTTATTAATTTAAAGAACCCCAAAATGCCTTACATGATGCAGGGAAGCATGCAATAGTTACACTCTATACAACACTTGGCACTAAAATGTATTTTAGTTGTGCCAAGTGTCATATAATATGTAATCATTTGTATGATTCCATATTGCATTGTAATTATGGCCTAGTGAGGTCGTTACTTGTTTACCATTAGTTTTTCATGGCTTAGTGAGGTAATGATTTAGTTAAATTAATGCATTTATATTTTGGTTGCATTTATTATGAATGTTATGTTCACTTGACTTTGGTAAACCATGTTATAGTTACCAAAACTCATTTTTGTGTTTGTTTTGCAATGTACTTGATGTAGGACCATCTCAACCTTGAAGGAAATCTTGTATCCCTAAAAATAGTTGAGAAAGTGTAGGGAATTAGTTTTCAAATCAAATAATGTATGTGTTGGTGGATGAAAGTGAAAGTAGATAACAATTGAGAGATATTAGGAGTTCAATCTACTATTAATATAATTTATCATGGTTTAGGTTTTAGGGTTATTTGGATGTATATGTTCATTTGATTTTGCTCGACACAAATATGGTTGCTTCCTAAATATGACTATTTTAGCCCTCTACTAGGATTTATTAATTTTAAGAACCCTCAGAGGCCATACATGATGTAAGGAAGTATGAAAAAATTACATTATATAAAACACTTGGCACTAAAAGGTATTTTTGTTGTGTTAAGTGTTATTTAGCATGCAATTATTTGTAGGCTTCCATACCACATTGTAATTGTGGCCTAGTGAGGTAGTTACTTATTTACTACATTTGATTCATGGTATGGCGAGGTAATGAATCGGTTAAATTCATGCATTCCTAGTTTGGTGGAATCTAAATTAATATGTATTTACTTGGATTTGCTAAATCTTCTTATAGTTACATGTACTCATTTTTGTGTTTTTATTATGAGGTACTTGATGCAAGAGCATCTTAACCTTGAAGGCAATATTGCATCCCTAAAAATAGTTGATAAAGTGTAAGGAATTAGTTTTTATATCAAATAATATAAGTATCAGTGGATGAAAGATAATGGCAAGAACAATTGAGATATATCAAGAGTTATTTCTCCTATTAATAGAATTTATTATGGTTTTCGTTCGTTAGAATTACATAAATAAATAATAATATAGTAGATGTAGAAGGGGAGTTGTAGAAGTACATGTGAGAATGATTTAAGGAGAGAAAATTGAAAGGTTAGAATGGATATGGAAGGATAAAAAACTAACTACTTGAATTGCTAATCAACCTCTAAAATAACTCAAAAATAAGCTCTATATCATCCAAACAAGGCCCAGGAAAACTAGTGATTAAGCTAGTGTAATTGTTTGTGTACTTGATGATAGAACTATGCATTTTATGCATCATTTATCATCAAAATAAGCTTTTTAATATTGTTGGTTATTAAATCTAAATACTTGTAGTAAAAAATAGTAAAAAAAAATTACACAAGTTGTAATAATGGAGCCATATGGCACCTTCCTTTTGGCCATACTTGTATTAACACAAAAAATAAAATTAGGAATTAAAAATCAACTTAAAGTAAAAATAGAACCACTAATAATATTAAAAAACTCCTAAAATAATTTTTGAATTCTAGTTGAACTCAAAGTCTTGGCTTATTGGTGAGTTACAAGTAGTTTGTAATAATCAACCCAAGTTCCATTCCCATTGAGTTCATTGGATGCTTTCAATAAGTGGCCATGGGAACACCTTGAGGTAGGGGTCAAAATTCTCCATATGGACCAAGTAGAACATAGTGGGACACTCCGAATGTGGATTTCTCAGTGGACATTAAGGACCTAAGCCCACCCCTATGTCCCACTTATAAAAAGTGCTCCTCCACGACTCTAGTTCATAGCTCTAGTTTAATAAAAGTGTTTACCATCCAAAATGTTCTTAGTAGACATTAAGGACCAAATCTCTCCCCCATTTCCCACTTAGAGAAAGTACTCCTCCGCTACTCTAGTTCATAGCTATGGTATAATAAAAGTGTTTACCATCCAAAGTTTTTTCCGATGGGGTCTGGGTGGAGTAGTTAAGACAGATGGTTGTATCCGGTCCCACTCAGGTTCAAATAACACTTAAGACCAATCCCCATTCGTAGTAGTAATGTCTGAGCTGACGCAACTTGCAAGATTATTTAATAGAGGTGGATTCTAGTTTGAGATTGTATGCACTAGAAGTGTTTCAAGTGTGGTGGATCTGGTTCACTAATTGTTGAGCTTAAATATTATATCTTGGTTGAATGTACTTTGGCTCATAGCTCTGATAAAAATTATGTATCTATCTAAAAAAATTGACTTCCAGTTAACTTAAAAATAGACTCATGCAATCCTTAGAAAAATTCAACATGCAAGAAGCTTTTCTCAAAATAGAATTATGCAAGCTACACATACATTCAAAGCCTAATTATATATTTCTCCTAAATAATTCATGCCAAGGTCCCTAAAATATAGGGATGGTATTAAAATTATCATATTCACATTTATATTAACTTAGAAAGTGTTTCCCACCTCTTTGGGGGCGACTATATAAGAATTTGTACTTATACAAAAATTGACAGTTGACAGTCTATTATTAGCTTTTTCAATTATTTTTAGGAAATCATTGAAAATAAATTATTTGGTTGTACTTGACTAAATAAAAATATGAATGAAATAAATAATTCCTAAAAAATCCTAAAATTATATTTTTAGAGTATTTATAAAAATATAAATTGTCTAAATTTTGAAAAAAATTAAATGTCAAAATTGTCATCATTCTCAACATTCTCCCTTTGATACAAAGGGCAAAAATTCCAATCATATGTGTAAGTCTTATCAACTTTATTCCTTTTGTTCAATATGATGTAAGGGATACATATTCAACTTTAATATAGGATATTGCAAAAATATCATGTTTCTTTGAAATCCAAAAAAACAAATCGCTTCACAATGTGAAGCAATACCCTGAAGTAAAGTTCATGCCATCAAGAGAACCTCCCGATTTAAATCTACGTATCTAACAAGACATAAAAAAAAATATGGTATGAAGTGAATACCATGATCATAACTCCCTTTCACATATCTAAAAAATATTTTTATAACTTACATGTGTTTGAGTGAAGGCTTGTCCATGAATTTGGAAACTAGTGAAACCCCATAAGTAATATCAGGTCTATTCATAGTGACATAGATTAAATCTCCCACCATGCTTATAAAAATATTTTTATTAGCTAAAGGGATTACATCCTATCTCATTATTTTTTCTCCACTTGAAATTGGAGTATTTGTAGCTTTAGAATCTTGAAGATTGAACTTTAACACCATATCTTAGAAATACTTTGCTTGACAAATAAATACTTAATATTTATTTTGATGGACCTCCATACCTAGAAAGTATTGATTCATTCTAATATCATTAATCTCAAAATATAATTTCATATCTTCCTCGAATCTATACAACATTTCCATATAGCTACTTGTGAATATCAAATCATCTACATAGAGGTAAATACAAAAAACATCATAATTGAATACTTTTATGTAAAGAGTTGGCTCATTTAGACTTCTTACAAAGAATTGTTCCAAAAACCAATTATCAATTCTTGAGTACCAAGCTCTTGGATATTTCTTAATCCCATAATAATTCTTCTTTAACATATATACCCAAATTTCTTTACCCTTTACCTCAAAACCGTATGGTTTCTCCGTATATACTTCTTCTTCAATCACTTCATTTAGGAATGCACTTTTTACATCCATTTAATGTATTTTCCAACTTTTATGAGTAGTAGCTAAAATCATTAGTCTTATAGTATATTACCTTGAAATAGTAGCATAAGTATCCCCATAATAAAAACCAAAATTTTGTGCAAATCCTTTTGCAATAAGTCTAGCTTTTATTTATCAAGTATACCATCGTTGTTTACTTTGGTCTCATAGAATCACTTGGTAGCAATGACATAATTATTAGTAGGAATATGAATAAGTGTGCAAGTATTATTCCTCTCAATGGAATCCATCTCAAGTTTCATGTCATCAACCCACTCTTTCCTTTGACTAGCTTCTTCAAAACGTTTAAGTTCACTATCCATAAAAGACAATGCAAACATGGTATTTTTATCATATAAATCATTAATTAAATTACCTTGTTGAGCTTACAGACTTTTAATCCTTCTCTCATAATCTTGATCCAAAATTTGAATTTTTGGATGTAGATTCAACATCCTCTTGAGTTTACTTAGAGTTGTTGCATATGGATGACTCGTCTTTTGTAAAGAGCTAGTATTTTTTTCTTGTAGAATTGGAAACCTGTGTAGGACCTTATAAGTCCTAAAAAAATTCTTCAAGGATCTCCCCCCTTCAATTATGATCCTTTTATCTACATGATAAAGATCAGAATACGTCTCATTCTCAAAAAATTTAAAATCCCTTGAAACAAATGAAGTTTTCTAGGAGGATTATACAACTTGTATGTTTTTTTTCATCACTATAACTAATTAAAATATGAGATACAATCTTAGGATCCATTTTCTTCTTTTTATCAGGAACATGAATAAAAATAAACAACCAAATATCTTTAAATGAGATATATCCATTTTTGAACCATACCAAGCCTCATAAGGTGTCTTGTCTTTGATTGCAATTGTATGACTCATGTTTATGATGTAAACTGTAGTATTTATTGCTTCATCCCAAAAACATCTTTCCATGTGCTTATTTTACAATATATTCCCTGTTAATTTCATGATGGGCCTATTATTTCTTTCAGCCACACCATTCTATTGTGGTGTGTCAGGAGTTGTTAACTACCTCTTAATGCCTTGTGAACAACAAAACTCAGAAAATTCATTACAACAAAATTTTCCACCTTTATCTATTCTCAGGTTTTTGATGAAATGTCCACTTTATTTTTCATCCAAAGCTTTTAAATTTCTAATAATTTAAAAAATCCAATATTATCTTTTAAAATAATAACCCACATAAACCTTGTGGCCTCATCAATGAAAGAAATGAAATACAAATTCTTACTAATACTTCTGGAATACATTTTCCCATACAAATCTGAATGGCTTTACTCCAAAAGTTTTATTTATATCCATTTAGTGATAGGCAAATAATCCCTATCATGTTTTCCAATAATACACGACTTTCATGTAATATCCTTATTTGAATCTAACTTGGGAAGAATTTTACCATACCATGTGTGTCAAGAATATGAAATCATTTGAAACTAATATGACCATATCTTGAATGCCACAAGATGTTAACATCATCAATGGTAGAGATAAAAGAACCTTCATTTATTAAATTTATCCTTATGGAAACATATTATTATTTTCCATGTAATATTTTCCAATCAATCTATTTCCATATTTTTATAAAAAATTGAACAAACTCTCTCTTCAAAAGGTAGTTTAAAACTCTTTTCAACTAGTTTTCCAACACTAATAAAATTATGATTCAAACTTAGGGGAAAATACACATAATTAATTTAACCCTTAACTTTACTTGAGGTGATTTTCATGATGCTCTTTCCTTAATTTTTAATGGATTTTCCGTCCCCTAAATGTACTTGAAATTTAAAGGTATCATCTAACATGCTAAAACCCTTTTTCTGGCTTATCATGTGATTTGAGCAACTCAAATCAAGAAACCACATATTCTTGGCATTATATTTTCCCAAATTATATGTGAAAAAATAATTTGAGTCATATTTCATATCAATTTTTTCAACTTCAAGTTCCTTCTTCTCACCCTCTTGATTATCTTGATTCTTTGTTGCCAACTTCCTACAATATTTTATAAAATGTCTAGGTTTTTTATGATAATGGTAAATAAATCATTTCTTACTCTTCCTGGTGAAATTTTATTGTTCTTTCCCCTTTGAATTAGATTTATTTTTTATTTATTTTTTTAATTTATTTTCATTTTCCATTGGCTTTGAAATTTTATCCTTAGTTTTAAGTACATAATCTAGATTTCCTACATATATATTCATCTTGTCCTCATGGAACAAAAGAGAACCTATTAACTCATCAACACTTGTAGTGGTCATGTCATTATTCTATTCAAGAGTGATAACAATATTCATTCATATTGGTGTCAAAGATCTCAAAATATTTCTAACAATCATTTTATCTTCAATTATTTATCCATAAACTCTCCTTTTATGAATATTGTCATTTACCCTTATGAAAAAAACTCCTACACCTTCACTTTCTGAAAATCTTAAATTTTCAAAAATCATTTTGAGAGTTTATATTTTTTTTCTATTACCTTAATAGATCCTTGATATGAAGTCTCCAATGTAACCCATGCTTCATGATAATTTTTGCAGTCAACAATTCTTAGGTTAAAGCTAGGATCTATAACACTCTGAAGATAAAAGAAGGCTTGAGCATCTACCTTCTCTTCATTCCTCTTTGCTCTTTTCTGATCTTGAGAGAATTATAATCAATAGGTGATTGATACTAGTTAAAAATATTTTCTCAAACCCCCTTCCAAATAAGAATTATATTTAACAAATCCCTCAAATACTCAAAGTTCTCCTTTGAAAATACTGATATTCATAGAAGCAGAAGTGACAAAATCCATTACTTGTATAACCTAGATTTGATACCAAATGAAAGGTTGGAGTGGTTGTGGAAGGAGAAAAAAATCAATGTCTAAAATAACCCAGAAAGAAGCTCTATATCATCCAAACAAGGCCTAATAAAACTAGTGATTAAGCTAGTGCAATTGCTAGTGAACTTAATGATCAAATTTGCACTATATGCACCACTAAACTTGAAAATAATATTTGTATTGATAGTTGTTAAATTTTAATACCTGTAATTGAAAATATTAAAAATGCTTTCTCAAATTGTAATAATGGAACATTGTGACACCTTCTATTTGGCCATGTTTGTAGTAACACAAAAAGCAAGAAATAGGAATTACAACTCAACTTACAAAGCAAGTTAAATTCAAAATAAAACCAATAATAATAGTAAAGCACTCATAAACTAATTTTGGACTTCTTCTTAACTTATAAATAGACTAATGCAATCCTTAGACAAAGTCAACATGCAAGAAGATTTTTCCAGAATATAATTATGCAAGATAAACATGCATTTCAAATCCTAAGTATAGTTTTCTTCTATAGAATTCACACCAATGTCCCTAAAATATATATATATATATATATATATATATATATAGTGATAAAATTAGCATATTTGGAGTTAACATATAAAGTTTTCCCCACCTCTTTGGGGATGACTACATAAGAATTTGTGCTTATTTAAAAATTGACAATCTATTTTTAACTTTTTGTTAGTTATTTTTAGGAAATCACTTATTTGCTCCTACTTGAGTAAAAAAACACATGACCAAAATAAATAAGTCCTAAACATCTATTTTTAGAATATTTCTAAAATATAATTTTTCTAAATTTATTAGAATTTCAAATGCCAAAATTGGCATCATTCCCATAAAAATAAGCTCTATTTGAGCACATTACTAAGTATGGAGTCTAGACATGTGTATGAACAACCCATTGAGTGCATCAAACGTATTAAGGTTTAAAGATCAATTAAAAATTCTATATTGTGCTCACGTCTTGTCTGTTAAATTTGGGGCTACAAGGTGGGGAGATTTTTTTCATGACTTAATATAATTTCATCAACTGCTTACCTAGCTAGGCTCCTAATGTAGTTGCAATTAAAATTCAAAATGGCTCAAACCTTGGAAAAAATAAAATACAAAAATGAGAAAAAATGTTCATATTTTTATTGTTTTTTAACACAAAAGAAATGCACCAGCCAATATGTTCATATCATATGTTTCTTATTATACTTCCATATATCAAACACTATTGAAACCCCTACTTTACATATGGATATGTAGTGATAAAAAAATTAAACTCTACCAAACTAACCCTATAAAAACCCTCACTCTGTATTTATTAAAAAAATTCAAATCCAAATGTAAATGCTCGTGTTCTCTTAGAATTTATTCTTTACTTCGAAAAAAATGACCGATATGTGTTTAGTCATGTGTCTTGTTACATTTTCAAATTTTCACGTAATAAAAATAAAGCCCCACGTAGGCTTTTCAAGTTGCCTGAAGAACGTTGAGACTAGATTCTTGAAATATTATTGTGCCATCCACCACTACTCTTCTTCCTTTTTGCCTTAGTATTTCCTATTATTTCAACATTGATATTGCAGTCGAGGTCATTTCTGAAGAATTTTTTTTGGGTTCTATTCGTCTTTTAAATACCAATTTATCATGAATGTCATCTTCCAGTGTGATGGTTTCACAAATAGACTCTCTATAATATCCTTCAATAAAAATCACTGGTGGTAAAATTACACATCTAACATTTCTACAAGACCTACCAAATTTGCGTGATCAAGGAATACCTCTTATAAAATTTGGATCATAGTCCTTTTCCCAGGAATATATTTGTTCTACAATAATTAAACACAACACATTTAAGATCATTATTAGGTAGACATTCATCAATTTTTGCAATGCATAAAATTAGAGTCCCACATTTAACATTGTAATCAAGGATGATTTGTGTTATATTGACCACAATTTGAAAATTTATTTTACAACACAAGGACTAACAACAGGGACAATAGAGGCCAATTCTCCAGAAGGTGACATATCAATTTGGTTGTAATGCTTCTAAAATTCAAGTAAGAGTTTGATTTTTACCTTTTAAGGAATTTTTGGTGCTTGGACCTTTCAAATATAACCTTTGATTAATTAAATTGAAGAATTGTGATCTCATCTCATTGATAAGACCTTTTTTTCATATTCAAAATCTCTATAGAATCCCATCATACTCCATGTGGCATTTGGATATTTTTTGACCCCTCCTCTATTGGTATTCAAGTTTTTCATTTCCATGTGTTTACACGACATTACCTTGTTCTATAGGTGACCTAGCATAAATGGATATATAGACTTGGTCATTGATAGGGCATGTTTATTGGTGTGTGTGACATGCCTAATCATCATCCACATTACCTGGTGATTCATCTCGCCTTGCGAGAGTCATAGGTCTTAGGAAGTCAAATGAAAAATGTCAGATTTTGTCATAGAATCTGTCATTGTCATTTGCGTCACTGCATCATAGGAGTTACATTCCTTATTTGGAATTGTAACTCCTCCTTTAGTGGCATCATATGTGGCAGTGGCATCATTGAGGTTCTTTCCTTATTTAGGCATGGAGGTTACACAAGACCCCTATTTGTACTTCCTTTTTTTGATCTATGAGGATGAGCATACCTATTTTCTTATTTGCATATTCTTTCCATTGTTTGAATCTTGCTTATTGTGTTGGAGCTACGACATTACCATTAGAGTGCAATTTCATCATGGTGCATTGTTTCGATACAGGTTCTTGCATATCTCTCTTTTAGTGTTCACTTGAGACATACATGTATGGTACCATCTCATCTCCCAAACATCTCAAACACAATCAAAACCATTCACTAGAAATGAAGCCAATCCTAAAACAAAAATTAACTACTTATGACTAAAAGTACATTATAACCTTACTACAGGAAACCATGTTATCAAACATGCATTATTAATAACCTTTCCGCGTACTCCAATGGGTCAACCCCTATAGGTGCCTATAATTACAACTTTTGGAATTCTTTATATTACTTCCCTAGCCTCATCAACTTCACATAATTTTCTTCATCTGGTAGGCCTTCAAAAACTTGTCAACAAATATCTCATAAGATTCTAAATGATCTATAAATGTGTAAAATTGAAATACCTATCAGTAAAGGTATACCTTCAAAAAAAATTGTGATGCCATAATAATTTTTTAGATATTGATCCATCTGATTCATAGTTAGGATCATTGTATACCTTACTTTTACATGTGTATGGATCCCACAACCTCACAAAAATTCCAATTACTTCTAGCTATTGTCATATTTGGAAAAAAAATCTCTTTATATATATTCATCCCCACCCTAATATCGTATTCCTATATTATTCTTAGTATTTATCGAAACATCTTTAATAATATACGAACTCTCACGTAGCTAACACAATATACAAGAAAGGACATTGACGTTGTCATCATCTATAATTAATAAGAAAATTCTTGCTCTATAACACAGTGAAATGATTGATTAGTTAATTTAATATAAATTTAATTAAATATTAATTGTAGAGTAACTATTGTAATGAATGATATATAAGTGGTAAAAATACATTAAATTGATAAGCAACAAGCATGCAATCATATGAAACCATAAGAAAATGAGAGAGATAGATGACTTAGCTGGTTTGCGAGTGATCTGGAAGTGTTCTAGACTGAGGAACTACTTAAACGAAATGAGAATAGTTTTTTCAGGTCTCACTGGAAGTTCTGGAACCTAGAAATCTACAGGATAGGACTGCCCACAGGAGGATGGGAGTGTTTGGGAGCTAGTGACTGAATTTGGGCGCTAGTGCCCACCTAGATGCTCAGGTTTTGATCTTTTTCTATAGGAGGAGGTTCATTTTTTATCCATGTTTGTTGATTTGGTTTCACTTCAATATCGTCAATTGTACTTGTAACCCATGAAAAATATGTCTAGCTACACATACCCACAAACCACATGAAATCCTAAAAATAAAGATGTAATATGTGGATCCGAATTGACCCTAGCAGTCACCTAAAAAGTAACTTAGTACCGAGTGATGCACTACATTTCGTACTCCATTTAGTTTTATGTGTAAGTGTGCAATGATGCGCTAGGATGCCCTTGTGCAAGTTACACAATGATAGCGGGCTAGATCTAGAATGTAGAAAATGTATAAAATGTGTGAGATGAAATAGAATAAACTTCCCCTCCTACGTTTTCTATGCAGAAGAATGCAACCCTTGTCTCTTGAGTGAATGTGCTATATGGGTGCTTTATAATGCTCTTGTTCCTTTGGATGCAATCTTAGGTGATAGAAGATAATGCTAGTACTTGGCCCTTCATTTGGGACCTATAACTATGTATATATATGGTTCCCTTGTTTAAATTTTGTAATTGACTACTAGAAGGATGACCCATAAGTTGAAAAGATGACCCAAAAGTTAAAGAGACGTAAAAGAGCAAGAAGAAAGGAAAGAGGGTCAGGAGCACCTAGAAGGGACAAGAGCGCCACTTCTATCCTAAAATGGGTGCTAGTGTCTGAGGCCATAAAATATAATTTATCAGTCGAATAATGACATGTTTTTAGAGTGTGTAAGGTCAATAAAAATATAAGAGACAAATCAAAAGGCCAAAAATACATTGTCAATTACTAGTTTTCTTGTTTAGGAATCATGTATATAATAGTATGCTCTATGACCTAGAAATGTACCCAAGTGCATAGATTTTGTGTCTACATTTTTCCCCCACTTTATGTTATTGATTGAATACTAGATAGCATAAAGAAGATAGAATATTCATAGCTTATGATCATGTAGAGAAAAGTGTAGCCAATAACGTGTCAAGTGGATAAGTGAAGCGTGAAGTGACTGCAATATGAAGTGTGGAGACTAGGAAAGGGAGTGGACCCTAGGGGTGAATAATATGTATATTAGTATGTTGTTAAAACATGTGCTTGCTAATGAGAGCTACTTCTTGTTGCATATTAAGGACATACCTAAAAATAAGAGCGAGAGAGTAGTCAAATTTATGTATATGAGGTATCAAAGCAACATGTGTATAAGTAAGTAAAACTGTGAAAGTATGTAAAATGAATGTGTACACCTGATGTATAGGAGTGTAAGAGATAGAGAATTATCTTGATTTACTTGGAGTTGCTATAGTTTTTGTTGAATGGTGAGGTTTTTTGGTGATCTCACTCCAAGAGCAAGTTTTTTGGGTGATCTCACACTAAGAACGAGTTTTTCGGGTGATCTCACACTAAGAGGAGTGTTAGGGATTATGGTATATATTTTTCCTCCTTCCATGATGCTTCTAGGATAAGCACCAGTGTAGATGGTACGTCCCTGATTTGTTCTTATTTGTTTCAATTGTAACTGAAATGTAACTGATAGACCGAATTTTGTACCTAGAGAAAATTGCCTACTACCAAAGAACAAATCTAAGAATTGTTGTAAACTGTGATCGAGTGATAAAATTATTATTTTTTCTCCCGGGACATTAGCAACCACCACTTCTGTCCAAGTGTGGTCACTAGTGTTTACTCTGTGTTTTGGGCCAGAGTCTTATTTTGAGTCAATTTGTAATTGTTTTCCTATGTTGATTTTGTGTTGTGTTGTGTTGTATTAAAGCTCTAAGCTACTATAGGGGTGATTTTTTCACCCAATAGATGCCCCCTCCCTCATTTGGGTGCATGTTATGACTGTAGGAGAATGTTCTCCAAAGGAGGACCTGATTCTAATCTGAAGTGGGTACCTGCACAGTGTAGGAGATATGCATGGTAGAAACCAAGTCACATGCAAAGAAGATGGGCTAGTAAACAAGTGTTATTTGTAACAATAGCATGCAATGAAATACAATGCAACAATAAAGTAGGAATACAATATAGACCATGAAAATTGGGTTTCATACATGGGACATCACTCACAATGTCACAAGAAAATTAGGGTTGAAGCGGCCAAAGGAATACAATGATCAAACAAGACATAGGGCATAAGCCGCAAACAGTAACAATCAAGAGCAAGGAAAATGTGTCATATAACCATGGTTGTAATGATCCTACAAGGAAAATTCTACACATGAAGCACTCATTATTATGTTATAAAGATAAATAGTATGTCAAAGCGTGTATATATCAACAAAAAGTAAAGTGACTATAATGATAGAAGTAGTAAATAATGTAACAATAGAACCTGTGATGTATTAGAGTATGAGAGTAGTAAATGATAGATGCCCCCAGGAGCCTCACTGGGACTGGTAAAGAGATGTGTTGAGCATCATGCATCATGTATGAGTCTGTTAAAGGTCCTGCATTCACCTCACGATACCAATTGAACGTGCATGTGTATATATAAAAATATAATGACATACTAAGAATCTGACTAGCATAGTAAGCAAATAAGCAACATGTAAGTAGTTAAGATAACAAGAGTAAATGCAACTAAGGTACGAAAATGTTGTGCATGAGTGTGATGGTGTGATATGCAAGGTGTGACAATGATAGGAGAAGATGTTTCCCCCAATGGATGTGTATGAGATGAGGTTCATTAATAAATGTTCCCTCAACAGTCAAGAATGAACCATAGAACAAGAGTGCATCATCATGAAATGATTGTATTACACATGAGAGTAGATTCTAGGAAATATGTATCGTGAAGCAATGAGTGTGAACCAGTATGATGATGTGAGGTTCATTTATGGATGTACCCTCAATAGTCAAGTGTGAACTGTAGCACTAGAGTGCATCATTGGGTAATGACGGTATAATGTGTTTACTAAAGGTTTAGGAGTAATGACAAAGATTATACATGAAGCGCAGAGCATGAAGTGTAGTAGTAGACACTAGAGACAACTAATAATGATGAAAGAGAAGGAAGGAAGTGTAATTCCCCCCAAGTGTGTGCGAGATAAAATAGTCAAGTAAACTCATCAAGGAGGTCATTTGTGTTAGGGTCATAACTGATAGGATTTGGGTTAGAGACCTGGTATGTGATAGTGTGAGGTTGATCATATAAAGATCATATGCAACAGAAATTATACATGCTCATAGTGTATTCTTCATCATAAAAATGAGGTTATGGACAATCATGTGCATACCAACAAGTGAGATTTTGTGTATAACCAAGGAATGAATCATTACATATAGAGACACAACCAATGGTATAGGATACGTGATATCAATATGATTATGATCAAGGGTGCCACTTTTATAATCAAGCCACAATTGTTTGGCCAAGGGTGAGGGGAGAGGAATGGGGTGTACGTGCAAGAAATACTGATAAATGGAAGACACGGAGGCCATAAGTAGAAGTATTGAGTTCATATCCATGGTACAAGTTGGGAGAGTGAGATGGATGGAGGAGATTACCGAATGTGAATCCTAAGCGGGATAAACCTTCATGTGTACAAACAATGTTAGGGAAAGTGGGATCAAATGGAATATGAGGTCAATAAGAGTCGTGTAGGAATAAGGTACATGTAAATGGATTGAGTGGTGGGGCAGATGTGACCGTAAGGATACGGCATGAGATCTAGTGTATGTATAGACATCCTTGAAAAGGGATCATTGATGTAGTAGAAGGATATCATTTGTTTAAATTGATATTCACTTAGGCTAGTAGCAAAAAAAGTGTTTTGGAAGTAGGATTCATCTATTTCAATAGGAGTAAACTTGATAGGTGTACATAAATTGTCATCAGTGAGTTCTATGACATCAACCTCATCATCATAATCATCAGTGTTAGCATTATCTTGTTGAATAACATTATCAAAGATATTAGGAGTGGAGCTAGATGTAAGGTTAGGAGCAGTAATGATAAGTGGGGTAGTATTAGTGCTAGAAGGAGATGAGGTGGGTGATATAAGGTTGGTGGTTTACGTAGGGATGTAAGGGAGGGCATGTGGAGGTAGCATAAATAGTGGAGCACTAGATTGACCAAAATCGTATGTATTGATGTTATGGTATGGAATAGGATGCAGTGGAGTTATAAGCATGGAAGTGACTAGATCTATGCGACATAACTTGAATGGCTTGGGTCAGTAGAAATGGTAGGCTCATAGCCATCGTGTAAAAATTTAATAGACCGATGAACTGTATAAGGAACATTGTGCATGACATGAATCCATGGTGTACTGAGTAGGAAATTGAACTGGAATGATGTGATGATGACATAGAAAAGAGTGGAAGGATTTTAGGCCCAACTTGTAAAGGTAAGATGATGGTGTCGATGCATGTGCGAATAGTAGAATCATAACCATGTGAATGAGGGTAGAGGATTTAGTGATTAAACTATCATAAATTTGTAATTGCGTGAGTAGTTAAAGAGAATATAAATTTATAGCAGGAGCCATTGTAAATAAGTAAATTTTTGATATAAATGGAACTGATAGTGGGTAATAAGTAAAGGTGCTAGGAAGATCACCAGTGGTAGTAGGTGGGATCTCCTCGTCACTAAAGGATATGGCATGTGGTAGGTTTTTTATTGATTGAAAAATATGGGTAAATGCAACAGGGGAATTATCATTTTCAATATATATGGAGCATAGAGCAGTGTCTAAGGTATGACAACAATCTGGTGTACTACGTAAAAGATCATAAAGAGAGATTTTGGCTGGTGTATTCTTGAGTTTTTCAATGATGTCATATCTTTTGGAATTGGTGGTAGGAACTATAGAGGTAATAGGTGGTGGGATAAACATAGGTGGAGCTGTAGGTGGCTGGTTGTGGTGAGTGGTAACCATATTGATGGTTGGATCAAGAATTGGAGTAGTGAAAAAAGGAGGATGTTGGGTATGAACTTGTATAAAATCAGCAGCAATGGTAGTTGTGATAGAAATTCGGGTTGGTGCATAGGATGGATAGGAAGATTGGTCCATGAATTTAGAAGTAGAAGATAAAATCTGATACATGTTCAAAAGGTAGGGTTTTAGTGTTTGGGTTCACCAAAGTGATTTAATATAAATTGAGGGTAAGTGCAGCAAGTTGAGGAACAAAAAAGGGGTCATAAGTGGACGTCATATTGCAAATAACAACATAATATCAACTTGTAGGGATTATTAACAATGCATACACTCAAAATTAGAAAAACTTATATTAATATGAATCGTAGCATCTAGAATCTAGTTTCTAAAATACTAATTTTTTTAAAATGGACAAGTTTAGCTATATTAAACACTCAAAATTCAATGACTTGGTATTTTTTTATAAAAATGCCTATAAGATTGTAGTCCGTTTGCCCGTGATTTGGATGACCAAAATTTGATATATATTTTTTTCCTTTGGTGAGAAGTTAGATGCCACTATTTATCTTGGGATAGATTTTATTTTGTATTTTTTTTAGCAATATTTTATTTTTTTATGATTTTTTCCGTGAAAGTGGTCTGAAAACATAAAGAAAACAGAGCACTTTCCGTTTGCCCACCATAACTTCATGAAAAAATATTGAAATCAAACAAAAAAAATTTTAAATGTATATAATTTCACCACGGTTAGGATGGTATAAGTTTTATCACACTTTGACAAGTGAAACAAAATTTGCAACCTTAAACATAGACATAAACATTCAAGGGAAAAAGTGTCTTAAAAACCTACTATTACTAAAAAATTATAAAATGATATTTATCCTATTCTATTCACTTTAAAATCAATATTTCTAAAAAGATAACAGTCTCCCCTACGTGATGGTACCATTTTTATGATGTATTTTTGATGTTTCAGCATGGTTCAAGTCCGCGGAAGACTAAATTTGATGTTTTGTTGTTTTTGATGTAAAATTTGGGATTTGATGTCCACTTAATTGTCCCCCAAGTTGTTGCACTTACCCTTGAATTAAATCTTAATTACAAATTAACTACTGTAAGGAATGATATACAAGTGGTAAAAATACAGTAAATGGAAAAGCAACAAACATGCAATAATATGAAACCCTAAGCAAATGAGAGAGATAGATGAATTAGTTGGTTTCTGAGTGATTACGAAATGTTTTGGACTGAGGAATTGCTAAAACAAAATGAAAAGAGTGTCGTTGAGTCTCGCTGGAAGTTCTAGAACAAAGAAATGTACAGGACAAGAGTGCCCACAAGAGGAAAGGAGCGCAGGGGTGTTAGAGACTGGAATTGGGTGCTAGTGTCCACCCAAATGCTTAGATTATTATCTTTTATGTGTAGGAGGAGGTTTTTCGTTGATCCTTGTTCATCTCTCTGGTTTCGTTTCAATATCACTGATTGTTGTGAAATGAATATATAGCTACACATACCCACAAACCACATCAAATCCTAAAAATAAATATGTAATATGTGGATTCAAACTGACCTCGGTGTTCACCCAAAGAGTGAACTTAGTACCAATCACTGCACTACATTTCAGACTCCGTGTAGTTTTGTATAAGTACGTAATGATTCCTTAGGATTCCCTTGTGCAAGTTGCACAATGATATCAGGCTAGATCTAAAATGTAGCAAATTTATAAAATGTGTGAGATGAAATAGATTAAAATTCCCCTATAATGTTTTGTATGCAGAATAATGCAACCATTGTCCCTTGAGTGAATGTGCTAGATGGATGCTTTGTAATTCTCTTATGCCTTTGGATGCAAGCTTAAGTGATAATAGATAATGTTAGTGCTTGACCCTTCATTTTGGACCTATAACTATGTATATATATGATTCCCTTGTTTGAATTTCATAATTGAAAAATGGAAGGCCAACCCAATAGCGTAAAAAATGACCCAAAAGTAAAAGAGACCCAATAGAGTAAGAAGAAAGCAAAGAGGGTCAAGAGCGCCCATAAGGGATAGGAGCACCTAGGAAATTCTTTACTAAAATGGGTGCTAGTGTCTAAGGCCATAAAAGATAAATCATTCAAATACTGACATGTCTGTAGGGTGTGTAAGGTCAATAAAAATATAAGAGACAAAGAAAAATTCCCAAAATCCATTTTCAATTAGTAGTTTTCTTGCTTAGGAATCATGTATATAATAGTATGCTCTAGGACCTATAAATGTACCCGAGTGCAAAGATTTTGTGTCTACATTAGCATGTATAGATGTTATTAAAACATATAATTGTAAATATGGTTGAAACATGGGAAAGTTCCTCATAACCTTTAATGCCTTTCCAAATAACACTTCTATGCTTGTAATAGGGATTCCTAGTTTGTCCCCCATATTATGTTCGATTCAAATATAGGTAAGTTCGTTTCAAAATTTCAAAAACAAGTGCAAGCCTTCACAAAACTATCATCATCAAATTAATGAACATGATTAAGTGATTGTAAGTGTTGTATGAGGAGTAGATTTGGCATCATTGAGTGTAACTTTGAAGCTTTGCAGATTATATCCCTTTCTTGTATGTGATGGACCTCAGTCACCTTTTGTGTGTGTGTGTAGAACCGTACACCATGGGAAAAAATTGTCTCCCATTGGCAGTACATTGTTTTTACATACCAAGATGGAGGTGGCTACAAAATTGTGGCACTCAATAAATATTTGCATTTATTTTCCTCATATCGCCCATCACAATCCCAAACTGATAGAGCAAGCTAAATTTTTTTCATTATGTTGTCTTAAAATTCAAGATTAACTACATGTGCTAAAAATTATTCATATCCCTCCTTTCCATCCCATTTTATAAGGCTAATGCAATACATTAGGCCATCATCTTACAGTAGCTCAACCAATATCTCACACACATGGCAAACATGAACATAATGCAAGCAAATTCATAAACCATTTTTCCATTCCTTATCTAATATGATTACACTAAAAAAGACAGCATATGATGGTATGCATTCCACTCTTATACCAAATGTATAACCATCCATTCTCTTCCAATACATATTCATATTTCTGGCTTCTACCGACCACAACTTCATATTGTCGCATATCTTTTGAGAAGTAACCCCCTTAAATACCTTGCATTTATCAATGTGCTTCATACTTTACAAAGCCTTGTAAGTCATTCTTGATTGTAGGAAAATTGAAACAACGTTCGTTGGTAAAATATCGGTGTGAATCTTCTCTACAATAATTGAATGGATCTTCCTCATTATTCCATCTAAGTATTCAAATATTTCCTCTATTTTAGTGTTGTCATTACAAATTATGTTAATGAATAATCTAATTATTCCAAATATGTCATCATCATTAACACTACTTGAAGATTTATTAGAATACCATCTTCCAACTTCCTTGAACTTATCCCTTCCTTATTTTGTTCTCTCATGGAACCATCCTCCCCTTATTAAGTATGATGATATGTTTCCTAATACAATATAATATTTTTGTTGGTCTCATAGCTCCATTGTTTATAGGTTCTTCCGTGTATTGTGTACCTTGTAGTAATATAACAACTGAAATATTATCTATAACGTTGTCTTTTAATCCAACCTCCAGTGGCTTTAAAAGCCTCATGTTGATAATCTTCAAAATCCTTGGTCATCCCTTTCCTTGACACTATTTTTCAACAACTTGTTATCTTTGAGAAGATCTTGTTGTCCCATTTACATTTTGTTAGAATTTTTTTAAGTTGATCAAGGTAGTTCATTTGCAAATGTGGAATGTTATCCCCATTATTTTCAGGATGTGGAGGATGAGAAACACCTCTTCCTCCCCTGATTCGGGTGAATTGGGGGAAAATGTTGTGTGGACCCAATACATGAAGTTTATTATAATAAGAAACATTATATTAACACCTTTGTTGGGGAACATTATGTATTGGGATCGAGTTTAATATATCAAATAAGGAAATATATTAAATTAATGAGTTACAAATGCTAAATTTCTGATATATATATATATATATGTAGTTATTTACATACAAATAGCCACAAATAAACAAATAAACTTTAGTTGGGTAATTACAATTATCGACAAGAGGTATTTCCAATTATATCCAAAACACCTTAGGTAGCGAAAAAGGATGGTAATTTTTAATAATAAACTTTATATGAGCAAAGAGGAGGGTCTTATCCTATTGATTCATGCTCTGTTATGCCCTATATAATTCTTCGACATATAATGCAAATACAATGTAAATATTTGATGGCAAGTACAACCCTTGTAATTAGGCACTAAATTTAGTTCCATTAATTCTCTAATTACCTTAGAACAAATTTACATAAAATATCCATGACTCTTTAGATGTATTTTAATTGGTAATAAGCGCAACATGGATCTACTGAGTATGAACTATGATATATCAATGTAAGATTTCCTTAAGATGTGCATCTTGTGCTATCAAATGGAAACCCTACAGGATAAAATAGAGTAAGATTAGAATGAAGAAGAGTTTTCATTTGCACTACTAATTGTTTATATCCATTGGGCACAAATCTCTACATATTTCATAGAGTATTGTAGAAGAAGATTTTGGCAAGGAGTATTACGCGACATAAGCAAACTGCAAATTTGAAGATGAGATAATGGAAGTTTCAAACCTTGAATAAAAATTGAATGGCTCATCCAAAGGTTTGAATGTCTTACATACACATGTAATCCAAAATTAATCCATATTTGATGTCATTATATTCAATCCAAAGGATACTATAAGGTACCTAGACTACAATAATCTCTCTTTAGTTGTTAAGTAACCGATTCACTGTAAAAAAAAATTATATTCTTTAGACTAATGGCAAAAATACCTTTGACCACTTATTTTAGATGTTTGTAGAAAATGATACTGACACCTTGTTGATTCTTTAGAGACTTGAAGAAGCACATTATTAATTGATACAAGAACTTGGGAAGCCCCAATAATTTTTCTAAGCTCAAAAACACATATTTCTGAAATAACTACATAAATTTTCAAGTTACTTTCATACAATGCACATTATTTCAATTCTATTTTCCCATAAAAATTTCAAAAAAACTCCTCTTCTCTCTCTCTTCACATATATTTGATGCCCCTTCTCAATCCATGTGTATTTGACATGTTTAACAAATAACACTAAACCATAAATTGGTGATGTGTGCTTTTCAGATAAATTTTTAAAACTTTTGATGATTATGGTTGTATTTTATTTTGACCAACGTATCCCAAAATAAAGCTTATGAAATTATGCAACTTTTTTTGTGTAGGTGTGATGGTGCATGTATGTGCAGGCAGCCACATTCAACTCCAATATTTTCCAGGTATATCCAAGTAGTTTCCAAGTGTATCCAAGTATGATTTGCTATATAATATATCCCACAGTTGTCAAAGACATTGTCACGTTAAGTTGTAATTGACACATGATAATGCCTTGATCAGTTGAGGAATACCATGCACATTCATGGAATAACACATCAACCAGTGATTCCAAAATTTGAATTTTGTTCACTCCAATAAAAATCTCGTAGACTGGATTTGGACATGGATGGTCTAAATTGAATCACATAGATCAACAACCCATCTAAGGCTCTAATCTCCAAAGTAATGACCCTACATAAATGAGATTGAAATATTGAATTAGTAGATAAATAGTTAAAAATTGAATCTCCTACAATAAACTTGTATCACTTTCCAAATGAGATTACAATAGTGATGGTCCAATAAAATAGACACATACATCGACATAAAATATTTGAATTAATAATCGATCATTTATTCATATGCACCATCAATGATCTTAAGATTAACAATTGAGATTAAATCTTGAAGATCAACGACCAATCTTGATATCTTGACTCATACTTATACATGTTCCCGCACCCAAGATTTAATGATTAATGGCCCGAATCAGTTAATAAAGATTGATGGAAAAGGTTTCAATATTTTATTTGTTCCTTCAAAGATAATTCATTTTAGATTACCATGTTGGTGGTAGTGATTAAACAATTATATATCTAGGGCCCAAATTTAACTACATGTAGTGCGAATTTTAACATTCATGCCCATTTACATGTTTTATGTGTTTTAGCCATAAAATACTTGCAAATTTTTGAGATTATCATGTCTTCAAACCATCATATTTAAAACATGACCATTATTTTTCACATAGATATTTATACCAATTATAGAATATATTTATATGTCTAACAATAAATGTAATGAATTCCTTTCAAAATTAAATCTGATTTTTTTATTTTATAAAATATTTCTAGTCTATTGTTATTGAATTTGCTTAAAATTTGTTTTGCATGCATTCATGGCCATCTAATTTTAATCCACGCAAGGGTAAACATAAGTGTCTCTAGTTAACTGTAGGTACATCCATGTATACACGAGTACAAATTGTCGCGGCTAACCTTTAATAGATTGTGTTTTTTAATATGCTAGTTTTTTTAAGCATTTGAATTAAATGGAAAGTATATTTTGATAGTATTAAAATTGGGTAGTCTTAAATACAAAGAAATTTAAGATGACCATTACTTGAGAATAAAGTCACTTTTTGGGAACCAATGTGTGTCACCATATTATTGGCTAATTGGTAGATGTGACTTGTTTTATTGGCTACTTTGTACTCAAGCGTGAAAATGACACTTGGTCACTTTATTTTAGATATTATTGAAAATTCTAATATGAATACTAACATATAGAGGACAATTGACAGTTTTCATTCACCAATTATTAGACAAATTAGGTAAAATTCATAACCATTTTAAAGAAATTCAATCATTGTCTAAAATTAGGAAGTACATGTTTAATTCAAGTTACTAAATTCTCTACCATTATCTTTATCACCCTTTTTACACTATTATTATACATCTAGTTTTTGCGTATGGTGGTGCAAATCAACTTGCAACAATTGATATGTTGTATATTGAGTTACATTCATTTAATTATTAAACCAGGGAGCGTAGACTTGAAATATTGTTGGTGTTGTATGGAATGTTACAGTGATTTAAGAGGTTGGAAAGGAAATAACTGTCACATAACAATGATGAAAGTAAAGTAAAACTCAAACTAGAAAATGAACTAGTGCTAATTGTTATTGCTAAAATAGAGTTGTAAATTCAGAAAGTAGATTGCTCCTAAGTAAACATGCATGAAATGAAATAATGGAGGGGATGTAGCAGACCTCAAGTGGGCCTTGACTTGGTTGTTAATCCCTTCCTAACTTTGTAACTAATAACTACATGACAAAATTAATATCTTTATTGAATTTTATAGAAACATTACATATGTGAACAAAAAGATTATAGTGATATCTCTCTTTCCAAATCTGAATCTCTAACTTAATCTCTTAACTTAATTAAATCTCAACTTCCTTTGTTACTAGGCACAACCCTTCCCTTTATACCTTATCATTTACAGCACATGAAAAGAAGAATACAATAAGGATTTCTCAATCAGAACAAGTGAGAGATTTGACACATGTCTGAAATACATAATAAGTGTTTGATTAAAAATCACTTCTCGATGAAACACATAACAAGTGTTAATCTAACAACCAGTTCTTTATCAATGACCATACATAGCGAGTGTTCGATTAAGAATCAGTTCTCCACGAAACACACAACAAGTGTTAATACAACAACCAATTATTTATCAATGACCAAATCAAAGATTTATTTGTTTCCCAACTTTCCACGTTCTTGTTGTAATTACCTCTCAAATAGCACGTAAGGACTTGAGTACCATAACTCCATGTTTCAAAAGATCTTCATTAATGTGGGCTATTTGTTGTGAATGATTTCCTTTGGTTGTGAATGAGTTGTTGTGGATAGCTTCTTTGGATGTGGATATGTTGTTGCAAACAGGTTCCTTCATTGCATGTGCCAAATTACTTATAACCAAGAGTGGCATCAACACATATAAAATCATCCAAACAATTTATTGAAATAATAATAACAAGTGCACACATAATATCACAAAATAAATAAAATTAGATATAACTATAGTAATTAATCATCATGCCAAAATTTCATGGTTGTGATGGTGATGTTCAATAATGTTCCTTGGAAATACATAGACATGGCTACAAAATCTTATCAAAATATAAAAGATGAGTTTTTATGAAAGAAATTTATACAACTCATCACACCCCCAGGCTTAAACTCTTGAATTTCCTCATTCAAGGGCTTCATATCTTCTCTATTAGAAACTACACTCTTGACTGAAGTATATGGTGTGCTTGTTCCCTGTGATTCTGATAAGAAATATCCACCATTCCTCATGAATTTGTCCCAGACTCTCTCTTGTACTCTCTAATTAATTGGAAAATTTCATGTCCATGGTGGAATTGGGAAATGAAATATTGGTGGATGATAACCTATATGAAACCATTCATCCTCACATTCATTAGATATTTTAATATACTTATTCACCTTGTGGAAAGTTGGAATTATGTTTGGATAGGAATGAATCTCTTTCCTTTATAGTGTAGGGGATAATTCATTCCATCTGATTTGGCATGCCTGCACAACCTAAATTCCATGTTCCCTGATCATGTTTTTGACTTCTACGTGTGTTTCCTTCCTCATTCTCAACACTCTTTCGCTGATTACATCCTCTTCCATATAAATTTCATATTGTTCCACAATTTCTTCAATTTTTGTTGCCTCAACTCATATATACAGTGGTGTAACCTTCTCTAAATGTCTATATTCATCCATTTTCTTAGCCCTTTCTAACTCATTTGAAAAATAGGAACATAATTCCTTAACTTGTACATCTCCAATATACATAATTAGGATCCAATCTCTGTCACATGGAAGGGCATAGTTATGTAAATAAAGTTCACACATCAAACTCTAGAGTTCATGTGTATTATTCTGATATAGAGTAAATAATTTCCTACCTGATCTAAATTCATCTATCATCTCAGAATTGATGCAAATATAATTTTGGTACAACACCTTTTCTTTTAGATATACTGCATAGACACTTGATGGGGGTCTGCAAATCATCATCTCTAATGCCACTTGCATTATGTCTTCTTGTTTGTTTCAACCTCTTAATATCTTTGTTTTTGTCCTCCAGTTCCTTCTTATGTTTAGAGATGAGGGATTCCTTATCCTTTTCCCATTTCCCTTTGAGCTTGTTAATGTAGGCATCCAATTACAGCATCAGATTGTCAATATTTGGCCCCATAGTTTGTGTTGCCATCTCACTACAAGATGGTTTTGTAGGTTCCTTGATGACTTCATGAATAATAATTTGAGGCTGCATTGGTGCTACATTTTCTTTTGGTATATTATCATGTTGTGCTAGTTCAACAACTTGATCAATGACTTATTCAACAACTATAGATATTTGTTGGTGTTCAATACCTCCTATTGCCTCCTCTTCTTGTCCCTCTTCATGTCTTTCCACTTCATGAACCATTTCCTCATTCTGAGTCAGTTCCTCTTGTTCTTCCATGGGTTTTCATGGTATTTTGGCTCATGAACTTTAGTATCAGTATCTCTATGCTCTATCTCCAATTGTTGAGGCTCAAAGTTTTCCTCTATGGCTTCCAAATCACTATCTAGTGAGATGGGTTGTGACTGTGTTGGACTAGATAATTTTGGCCTCTTTTTCCTAATCCTATGAGAGTGCCTAGGTTGTTTAGGAGCAGAATGAGAAGATTTTTTTCGGCCTTAGAAGTGGAGGTTTCAAGAGAGGAGAATTTCAATAGAGTTTCGGCTATAAAAATTCTTACTGAAGAGATAGGTATTTGGTTTTCTTCAATAGGAGGTATACCTTTAGAAGTTAGGGGTTTTGAGGTTGGAAAGTGGATGGTGTAGCCTTTGGCATATGTGTAGAGGATATTTCAGTGTTTCTCCTTCTTTTTTCCCTATTTACTAAGAAATTCTCAATATTTTTTACCCTTACAAAGTCATCCCATGATATATGTGGATGATCCCTTTTTAGGGTGTGTTTGAGCACTAGGGTTATTAGACAATGGTATGATAGTGTTTTCCTACCCCTCTGAACTTCTTTACTCATCTTCTTAAGCATTTCATGCAATAATTTTGGAATATTTACTTGATTTTTGTTCTTTAGATGATTCGATAATTTGAAATGCATTGTGTTCAATCTCAAATATCTCCCTTCACAAGTAAATTACTTAATAACAAAATTGGTAGTTTGTGCCCATAAGGGTTTAAGAGATGTTCTAAATGTACCTTGATAATCTGAGATGAACTCGTCATCATCATCTACGAACTCCCTTCTTGTTGCCTCTAGGTTGGCTTTATCTAGAAATGGCTCTCCTTGAGCTGGTAGACTAGTAACCTATGCCAAAACTTCATCACTTAACTTATTGTTAACCATTTTACCCTTGCCTCCCTATTACTTAGGGTATTTGTGAATTTTGCCACAATTGCTTCATAAAAACCTTGAAATTTGTTGATGTAATCCATCTAACCATGATCCTCAAAGTACTAGACAATATCAAGATGATTCTAGAGTTGCAAATGCACTTAGGGCTCGTTGATCAAGTCACCTCCCATTGCAGATACACAGCTTCTCCTAGGTGAAGTACACAACAACACAGTTTTCTCTTGAAAGAAATTTTCACAAATTAATTATATTTATGGCTTTTCATCATTTTGAAAGTTATCACCAAAGGGACAAGAAATAATTTTATGGGTGATCAATCATTAATGGATGTGACAACATTGAGCATATGAAGCAAAGTGATGTGACAACATTGGCTTATGTGGAGGGATAAAGTGGACACATCATAGCTTGAAAGGTAGTGGTATTTTAATGTGGCACATGCATGATGAATTTGCATAACTCCTAATTAAATATAATTAATCTAATCATACTTTATTAAAGTGATAAATGGATGCACTTATCTTGTTGTTTTCTTGCAATGATGGATGTGCATGCTTTATTAACTCAATTCTTGGTTGCATGCAGGTGCCCTATGATGCTACTAACATGGTTTTACTTGTATTTATTTATCCTTACTACAAACGGATGCTTCCCAAAGAGGGAGTTGCAATTGGTTAGGGTGTCAATCATTCATTGGATATCTTCTGTGTGTGCATGCTTCCTTGATTTCTATTATGCAACCATGAGTTGTGCTAGATGCTACAAAAAATAGGGGCATATTTCCTGTGGCTGTAAATGGAAATTTTGGTCATTGCATTCTCTCCTTGTGATGGAGATCATGCCCTTTTGCAATCACTTGTCATTAAACCCTGTAAAACAAAAACTTACATAAAATAAATGGGTTAGCAGAGTGTTGATGATCACCCAGAAAGGTAGATCACAACACTTTTATTTGGCCTTGAAATATTCAGTAAGTTGAATGCTCCAAGGCTATTGAAATCTCATCAATACTCTTCAATCTCAAAAGGTGAGCCAACACCCTCAACCTTTGAGGTTATTCTGATGTTTCTTTCTCCATTCCTTTCTCTATCTCCTCTGAACAACTCCATGAATGATCCTTTATGAACTGGATTTTTATACAATCTTAACTGTGGCCATTCACCAACAACTTGAATCTCATAGGATCAATAGTAGTAAGCTTCACAACTCCATTAGGGAAGATTTTCTCAATTTCATAGGGGCCTAGCCACCTTGTTCTGAGCTTTCCTATGTGATCCTTGTATTTTGAGTCAAACAAAAGTGCCCAGTCACCTTCTTGGAACTCTCTTGTTTTAATATACTGGTCATGCCATTTGATTCTTTGTTTTTGCACTACCTTTGTGTTATGAATTGTTTGCTTCCTCAATTCATCCAACTCATTGAGTTGGATAATTCTCTGTCTCTGAGCTTCTGATAAATCTATTCCCAGCTCAAGTGCAGTTCTTAATGTTTTATGCTCAAATTATATTGGTAACAAAAAACTCTTACCATATAGTAGTTCAAATGGTGTGAAGCCAGTTGTGGTCTTCCATGTTGTATTGAATTCCCATACTACTTCTGGAAGCCTATCTGCCCAGTCTTTCCTATGGAGTGTTATAGTCTTTGTTAATATGGATTATATATCTCTGTTTGTAACCTCTACTTGGCCATTAGACTGGGGATGGTATGGTGTAGACTTCATATGCCTGATTTCATATTCACTAACCAAATCAGAAATTACATCAGCAGTAAAATGTGTACCTTGGTCTGTTACAATCTCCCTTGGGACTCCATATCTAGTAAAGATGTTCTCATACAAGAATTTAACTACCTTATCACTTTTCTGGTTTGGCAATTCTTTCACCTCTATCCACTTGGTTAGGTAATATGTACATACCAAGATATACTCCTTTTGTTGAGATGGAGGGTCTATAGGGCCAATAAAATCTAAGCCCCACTTATCAAAAGGTTACAGAACTAATTGAGGTTGCAATGACATCTCATCAGACTTAGTGGGATTTCCCATTCTCTGACATTTATCACATCTCTTAGTGTATAGTGTTGCATCCTTATGTAATTTTGGCCAATAGTAACCAGTAGTAAACACCTTCTGTGTTGTTCTCTTTACAGCAAAATTCCCTCCACAAGGTTCATTGTGGCAGGATTTGAGGACATCAAATATCTCCTCATCATCTATACACCTTCTCATTACTTGATCTTGACCTGTATAAAAGAGAATTCCAACTATCCAAGAAAAAGGGTAAACTCTTTTCAACTAAATGCCTTTTCTCAGAAGATGAAAAATGTGGAGGTGTTTTACCTAAGACCAAGTAGTTGGCTATATCTATGTACCAGGGTGTTCTTGTATAAATAAAAAACAAGTGCTCATTTGGAAATGAATCATCAACTACTTTCTCTTCATTGTTGGCCTCCATTCTTGAGAGAAAATATCCCACCATGTTATCTTTTCCAGACTTGTCCACTATGGTGACATCAAATTATTGCAAGAGGAGTAGCCACCTTATGATTTTGTTACTTAATATTGGTTTGTTTACCATATACTTGATTGCAACTGATGAATGTGAATAAACACTAGATATCATGTGATATAATGTCTGAATTTGTTTATAGAATGTGTTGCTTCTAGGAATATTGTATAGTTCAATTCTGCATGTTGCAAATTCTTACTGACATAGTATATTACATAATTCAGACTACCATCTTTTTGTCCTAAGATAGTTCCAATAGCATGATCTGATGCATCTGTGTGGATGTGAAAAGGAAGGTTCCAATTATTTCCTTTCAATACAGGAGCATTAGTTAGCATCCTCTTTAAAGTTTGAAAAGCACTTTCACATATTTTAGTCCAAACAAAATCAGCATCCTTTCCTGAAAATACAAAAATTGGCACTGCAATTTTGTTGAAGTCATGTATAAACCTTCTATAATATCCAGCGTGGCCTAGAAATCTTCTAACATATTTTTGTTTTCTTGGTGTGGGAAGGTTGACTACGACAAACACTTTTTTTATCTACTTGAATTCCTATTGAGTAAAGGTAGTACCCCAGCACTATACCTTCTAACATCATCATATAGCACTTCTCATTGCTCAAGGAAAAATTATGATCCTTGCATCTTCTTAAGACCTTATCTAGATTTTGCATAGCCTCCTCAAAAGTACTATCATGAACAGTGAAGTCATCCATGTAGACTTCCATGTAGTCATTTGTCAAATCAAAGAAGATACTTAGGACTGCCCTCTCGAATGTGGCAAGTGCATTACACAGGCTAAATGGGATAACTAAATAGGTAAATTTCCCCCATGGACATGTGAATGTAGCCTTATCTTGGTCCTTTAGTGCAATCTGATCTTATTGTAACCACTGTATCCATCAAGAAAGGAGAATTACTTTTTACCAGCTAGGGTATCAAGCACTTGATCAATGAAGGGAAATGGAAAGTGGTCTTTATTTGTGGCTGAGTTTCAATTCTCTGTAATCCACACATTCTCAATTTCCTATTTTTATTTGGTACAATTGCCAGAGGTGATACTCATTGGCTGTTTGATATGAGGTATATGAATCCAACAGCTAGCAACTTTTGTAGTTTATCCTTCATAATCTCTCTTACTATTGGGTTCATGTGTCTATGTGGTTGTCTGATTGGTTTACAATCTTCTTTAATATAAATTATGTGAGTGTAAAGCATAGGATGAATCCCATGCATATCACTATAATCCCAATAAAATGTTGTTTTATGTTTTTGAAGAAGAGATATCAACAATTGATCATGTTCTTTATTTATCATCTTACTTACATTTATTGGCCTCCCAGGTGTTATTTATACTTTCTTGGAGATGTCTATCATTGAACACATATTGCTAAAAACATAATTTAATATGTAGTCATGAGGAATAAGTTGGTGAAAAATACAATTATTACCTGGAATACTCATGGTGCTCTGTTGTGTAAGACTTGATTCAAAGGGCAACTCAAGCAACTTCAATCTGTCATCAAATTCTTCATTCCTTCCATATTTGTTACAAAAAAATATTATAAATAACAACATCTTCCTCCTTATCTTCAATATTGAAATACTTTTCCAACATCATCAGTTGTTGGACAGATCATTAATCAATTTTTGGTTCTTCAACCCAAATTTTTTGATCCTCATCATTCAATGGTTGGGTAGGAGGATAGAGTATAAGTTTCTTGGTACCATTTCCATTTGAGATGATCATGTTGTTAGACCTACACCCTATAAATGCATCAACAGTGGCTAGCCATGGTCTTCCTAGTATAAGAGGATAACCTCTTAGACTTTCCTTGGGTTGAAGAACAATAAAATGAGTAGGGTATTCCCAAGAGTCTACCACCACAACAATGTCATCAAGGACTCCTTCAAGCCTTATTGTTGATCTATATGTCTAGTTGCACTATTGTAGTTGTTGGCCTTAGTCTTTCCAAACTTCAATGTCATATATGAATTTCTTGGTCATGATGTTGATTACTACCCCTAAGTCTATCAGGGTTAATTTATTATAGTTCTATTAATAGTAACACTCACCAAAGGACTTCCTTGATCTATGTACTTAGGTAGCACATATTTCCCAAGTATTATGTTAGCCAACTATCCAATAACTTGTATAGTGGATGGATCTTTCCTTTTTCTACCTAGATTCTTTATACATAGATCCTTGATCAACTTGCTGTAAATAGGCACATCCTTGATGGATCGAGTGAGTGAAATATTCCACATAAATTTCCTTCAACTAATTGACAAAATCTAGAATCACAATCTGATTTAGGATCATAGCTTTCTTCTCCTGTAATATTTATTGAAAAGGGATTCCATTGAATTGCATTTTACTTTTTTTGGAATTCTGGTCAAATGTTGTTATAGATCAACTTACAACATCTTATCGATTTGATTGTGGATCAAATTTCAGCAACTATGGTGAATCTGCTTATCTTTGTGATAGTGGGTTTACTAGGTGGCTCAAATGCTTTTCTTGAGCAGAGATGGATATTGTTAACATCAAATGAATAAGAATATTATTAGGTCTATTCAGTGTTATAAGATGACTAACAAGATTTATTATTAGGTATAGGTTGTTGATTGATATGGTAATTAAGTAGCTTTTACTTGAGAGATATATTTGGGGTTTGGCATCAAATCCTAATGTTATGGGTAGTAAGGTTACTGATAGGTTTGTTGGTAGTTAGGAGGTTGATTGATCCCATGGCTTCCCTCATATCCAAGGTTACTATCCATAAAAAAGGAGGTCACTTCCATTATTGGACCTGATAAACTGAGGTTGTTATGGTTGTTGGTATTGGATAAGGTAGGGATCCCATCCTTATTGAGTATTAGCCCAAGGTGGGGATTGCATATATTAATTACTATCCCAATTTTTAAATGATTACATAGAGATATTGTGACATAATTCCTTGTACTTGGTATCCATGGCTTACTTTAGGTGACATATAAAACTTTCCCATCCTCCATTTCTATCATTTTGAACTCTTGTGTAGACTCCTTTCCTTCTATAATGTTAACCAATCCCCTGCAGTGCAATTAGCTTTATTTCTTTGGTAATAATGGAATTTTTTTGTAATTGTTTCCTATGCATTCTCTCTCTTCATCTTTGTATGAAGAGAATCAATTTGGGTGGCCATGTCATTAAATATTTCATATTTATTGTTCTTAAACATGTTTATAATATCTGAATTAGATATTTCCCCCAATTCCTTTGGAAGTTTCTAGACACCCCTTGATCTAAATTTTTTTATTATTTTTATGGTTTCTCTAGAATAATTCTTACAGGATTCGCAAATTTCTTCAAAAGCAACTTTAGAGATATCTCCAGCTCCTATTAAGTCTAAAGCATCCATATCTTCCTCATTGAGTCCTTTTAAGAAAAGTAACTTAAGAAACTCAGGAGGTAACCTTGTGTGTCTTGAATTTTTAACACAAAAGAAGAATCTCTCCAGCTAATATTTTAGTGATTCATCTTCCTTCTATGCCATCTTGAAGAGTTCATCTCCTCCTTTGCTACTTTTCCTATAGTAGTCTTGGTACTTGAGAAGAAACTTGTCTTTCATCTACTACTAGGTAGCAACATCTCTTCCTGGGCCAATAAACCATCTCAAGGTTGCATCCTTGAGTGTAGTAGGGAACAACTTTAGCTTGTGTGAATCAGTTATGTAGTCATAAATCCTACACAAGACATCAAATTGTTGGTGTAAATATATTAAATTACACCTAATAAGCTCATGTTGAGCAAATAGTTATTATTTGGTTTTATTAAGAGTTTGTTTCAAACTCCCGGAGCTTGTTGAGATTTTCTCCACTCCTTTTATGGAGGATTTGTTATCTCCTAGTTTAGATTGATATTTCTTATATCTAGGAATATCAAATAGCTATTTATTCCTATTTAAATGGTTCTCCTGGATGGTGAGAACATCAGAGTTAAATCATTATTTCTCTGTTCCTTAATTGTGTTCTTAATATAATTTCTGAGTTGTTTCCTTGTTTGTGCTCAATCCTTCATGTACTAGATCTATTTGTTCTATTTTTCATGGTATCAGAGCTATAGGATTTGTAGAAGAGTTGAGTCAATCTCTTAGGAGAGATGTTTGTTTGTTGGTTGTTGGTGGTTTGCACACAATGAATGGTTGATGCGTGGAGGAATAGTGGATATTTTTTTGCGTGTTTAGCCGGCTGTTCTTCCTCCCAATAATTCCTTCACTGCTCACCACCTTTCTCTCTTCCTCCGATGAATTCTCTTCTCTTGGCCATTTTCCCATTTTAAATTGATTAGTGGCATGTTGTTGATGCTCCATGCACTCATGTATGTGTGTTAGAGATTTACTGGTTAACGAGGAGTTCGCAGTCCTATTTTGGACTGTCAAAAACTGAGTTGGGTGTCAAATTTGGCACTCAACAACTTCCAAAACTGCCACCTGCCACCCTTTTTTGGACATTTTTACTGTTATATTCTAGTTTTTGGATGTGTGGAGTGTTCTTCCATGGATGTGAAGGCAAATATAACAAGCCACCCTAGCTCCTCTACGCAGTAAACACCTGTAAGGTGATGTTGAGGTTTATGCAGTGGTTACAGTGGCGAAGGCCGAGGTGCCGAGTCCATCATTGGATACAGGCATCGCTTCAACACCATGTTGGTGCATATGGGAGGGAGTGACTGAGGTGCTTCTTCCTGTGTCTGTTCAGATATACGGCTGGTTCGCTGCTCTAGGTTCTTGGTTATGGGAGCATTTCCTGGTGGAAGTGTTGTGTGCATTGATTCTGAATTTACTTCTGAGTGAATTTATTATGCATCATCCTTGTGATTTGTAGTATTCACAATGCACCGAGCTATGTGGAGACTATGTGGAGGCTACGTTGGATTTTCCTAGCCATGGATACTGTGTCAAACCTGTTAGGATTGAGGTCAAGATCTGTTACATTGCCCAAGCCTATGCACATTGGTGTCGAGCCAAGGTTTTTCAAGAATTCTCAAGTGAATGTTGAAGAAATTGTCTTGAAGTTGAAGGCAATAGGATATTTTCCAATTTAATACCTGTTCCAATCAATTCAAAAGGTTGGGTTTCTATTAATTGTTTTTTGAACACAATAACATCGGAGGATATTGTTTAGTTAGGAGTTATAAGTATTGTGAAATTTCATAACATGTCAAGAGTTTTTCTATCTTATCCTTACTCTCACACCAGAGATCTATGGTTGTTCAAGCCTATAAACTCAACGAATTACCATGCCTAGAAATCGAAAATGTAGCATCTCTTATAGTCTCGTGGATTATGGCGTGTCTTCGATGATACAGTTCACGCATTCACCACAGAGAAGGATAAATATCTGTATGCATGTAAACAAGATGAAGATCTTGGATTGATCTCCTTGAATGTAGTGGATAACCTCTAGTTTCACATTTCTGTGGCCATGAATCTGAAAGAGGTATGGGAAAAATTTGAAACATTTTTTGGCAAGATAAACGAGTTCAAATTAATTCAACTAGATCACGAATTAAACACTTTATCACCTTCAAATTTTCCTTCCATAGAAGAATTTTTGTCAAAATTAAAGAGATTTGTAGTCAATTAAAAGCAGGTCGTAGAACTAAAAAGGATGAAAAATGCATATATACCAACATAACTAAACTAAAGGATCCATTTTTTGTATTTACGTCAACCTTCTTTTCTATTATGGATGCACTAGACACTTAGTTTAAAATGCCTTCATTTGAACAGTTTTGTGAACGTCTCTCACAAGAATAAGCAAAATTAATCTCTTTGGATGCTATGCCTACCTCAAATCATGCTCTTTTGGCCAATTCTCTTAAGAAAAATTGGAAAAACAAACCCAAGCAAAGTTATGATAACTCTATGTCTTCTCACAATGTGGTTTCTAACCCTTCATTTCCTATTGTTGATAATAATAAACCACAACATAATGGAAAATCAAAGAAACCATTTCAGAAGTGGGTGTTTGATCCTTGTTCCTTTTGTGGGGGGGAAAATCATCCCGAATCCAGATGTTTTTTGAAAATGGAAGCATTAGAAAATGCTTTCAAACAACACAAGATCACAGTTCCATCACCTTCATATGCTTCCAATGCTGGCAAGGGTAAGGCTCTTTCTGCTAGAGCTTCTTCTCCTTTGCAAGACAGGTGGATTCTTGACTCAAGGGCTTCTCATCATATTACATATTACAGGGATTTGTTGACTTTTATTTCTGCTTGCAGCACTTCATAGATTTCGGTGGGAAATTTTGCTTCTATAGATGTATTGGGTTCTGGTGATGTAAATATGCCCAATGGGAATCTAAATGATGTTCTTTATGTTCCCCATATGTCTAACAATTTTCTTTCCATATGTCAAATCTGTAATTCTAGTGATGGTAGAATTGTTGAATTCTCACCAGATAGGGTTCTAATCAGGGAACTTCATGATCATGATGATATTATAGCTATAGGATCTGTCAATTCATGTTCATGTTTGTATGTATTTGAGAGCTTTGATAACTCTACAGGATCTTCACTAATTGCTCATGTTGATTCTTTGAGAAAATTGTGGAACAAGAGGTTTGGCCACCTCAATTATAGATATTGCAACAGCTTTCTTGGTAGAATATGGTCACAGGACTTCTAAAGGTAAAATCACATGAAGGTGTTTTCCCTGGTTTTGTGTTGGGTAAGCAACACTTGGATCCTTTTCTAAAAGGACAAGTAAAAAAGAGCTAAGGCTCGTCTTGAATTGGTACATAGTGATCTTACTTCTTTTCCTCATAGATCATTTTCTGGTGCTAAGTATGTACTCACATTCATAGATGATTTTATTAGGAAAACTTGGGTGTACTTTCTCAAATTCAAAATTGATGACCTAGAGCATTTCAAAGTCTTAAAAGCTATTGTAGAAAAACAATCTGGACATTGTATTAAAATACTCCACACAAAAAATGGGGGGAAATATGAAAGTAATGCATTTACAACTTTTTGTGCTAATCATAGAATTGTGCACTAGTATATTGTTCCTCACACCCCTCAGCAAAATGGAGTTGCTGAACAAAAGAATAGAACACTCAAGGAAATGGCCAATTACATGGTTCAGTCCAAGAACATGGCACATTAGTTCTGGGTGGAAGCAATCAATTGTGTAAATCATATTAAAAATAGAATGACACATAAAGCAGTGCAAGGGGTTACTCCTGAGGAGGCATGGTCGAATGAAAAACCTGACGTATCAAAATTCTAGGTTTTTGGATGCAAGACTTGGGCCTTTTTTCCTGATGACACTCAAAAAACCATAGAGAAGAAAAGAAAAGAACTTATTTTTGTTGGTCATTGTGAGCATGTGAAGGCATATCGCCTCTTCGATCTCGCTACCAAAGATGTTGTGTTTCGGTGGGGTGTTTGAGTTGATGAGATTGAGGCTCCTTTGGATCATACAGTAGTTCTTCCTTCTCCATTATTGTCTCTTGTTCCTATCACTGATGATGATTTTGATGGACCACCTGCTCCTACTCCTGCTCCTGCTCCTGCTCCTGCTCTTGATTCTGCTCCTCCTCCTACTCATGCTCTTGCTCCTGCTCCTGCTCCTACTCTTGCTTCTGCTCCTGTTGCTCTTGTTCTTGCTCCAAAACAGTTGAGATCTACATTGGCTGCAGCAGGTGATTTGGCGGGTGATTCACGAGATCTATAATGCACTAGAGCTGAGACTTCTAGTGTTATCGATCATCATCACTATTCTAGTATGGCTCTTATGATCTAAGCTATTTCTAATGATCATGTTCTTTTTTCACAGGCATCTGGACAACCAGAATGGGATTCAGCAATGCAGGATGAATATTCTTCACTTGTAAAGAATAATACTTAGGACTTGGTTCCTCTTCCTAAGGGAAGAAATATTGTAATATGTAAATGGGTCTATAAGAAAAAATATGCAGTTGATGGATTGATTGAAAAATACAAGGCACGTCTTGTCACCAAGGGGTATTCTCAAGTTGAAGGAGTAGATTACTCTGAAACTTTTACTCCTGTCGCAAAGATGGATTATGTTCACCTTGTTCTCTCTCTTGCTACTTCTCATCGATGGTCAGTACATCAAATGGACGTGAAGAGTGCATTTTTGCATGGTGATATCCATGAGGAGATTTATATGGAGCAACCTTAGGGGTTCGTGCATGACTCTTCACTGGTTTGTAGACTTCGGCATTCACTCTATGGTCTCAAACAATCCCCTCAGGCTTGGTATGAGAGGATGTATGCTTTTCGATTGTCTACTGGCTTTCATCGTTGTAAGATTGATCATACAGTTTATGTCCTAAAGATTGATGATGAATTATTGCTATTGGTATTGTATGTTGATGATCTCCTCATTACTAGTAGTTCAAATTCTCTAACATGGGACATTAAACAAAAATTGAAAGTAGAATTTGATATGACAGATATGGGATTGTTGCACTACTTTCTTAGCCTACGGGTTCACCAGTCTGTTGAGGGCATCTCTATTTGTTAGAAGAAGTATGCTACATATCTACTTCAGAGATTTCATATGGCTGATTGCAAGCCATCTCCCACACCTTACTAGTTAGGTATTGAATTGACTGCAGCATGTAAGTCTAACTTAGTAGATGCCACTTTGTATAGACAGTTGGTTGGGAGCCTTTTATATCTCACTCATACTCATCCCGAGATCACCTTTACTGTTAATCTTGTCTCTCATTTTTCACATGAGCCTCATAAGAGTCATTGGGAAGCAGCCAAGCGGATCTTGACATATCTTCGGGGGACTTTGAGTTTTGGTATCCATTACACACCTCAGACTGTTCCCAGTATTGAGGGCTTTACAGATTCTGATTAGGGTGGATGTCGCGATACTCGCAAATCCACATTTGGCTTCTTTTTTCATCTTGGTTCTGGTCTAGTTGCTTGGTCTTGTAAAAATCATAATACCATTGAATTATCATCCATTGAGGCCAAGTATCGAGGTGATGTGACAACAGGGCAGGAGATTATTTTGCTTCGTCAGATTCTTGGTGAGTTTGGTTTTTCACAAGAGTCTCCTTCCATTCTTTGGTGTGATAACCAAAGTGTTATTCACATTGCACATAATCTTGTTGAGCATCAATGCACTAAGCATATAGAAATCTACATGCACTTCATTCGACATTACATTCAGGATGGGGTCATTCAGATGGAGTTCGTTCCTATGGCTGATCATCTCACAGATATCTTCACTAAACCCTTGGCTTCTCCTCGCTATTCGGAGTTACGAGACAAGCTTGGGGTGAAGGAAGTTGTCCTTGTGGGGGAGCTTGTATAGTCCTTCCTTCCTTCTTTTTTAGTAACGTATCAGGTACCTTATCAAGCCTAGTAGCTGGGGCCCTTCTTTATTTTTGCTCCCTAGCATTTGCTTATGGGAGGGTGTTGGTGTAAATATATTAAATTACACCAAATAATCTCATGTTGAGAAAATAGTTATTATTTGGTTTTATTAAGAGTTTGTTTCAAACTCCCGGAGCGTGTTGAGATTTTCTCCACTCCTTTTATGGAGGATTTGTTATCTCCTAGTTTAGATTGATATTCCTTATATCTAGGAATATCAAACAACTAGTTATTCCTATTTAAATGGTTCTCCTAAATGGTGAGAACATAATAGTTAAATCATTATTTCTTTTTTCCTTTATTGTGTTCTTAATATAATTTTTGAGTTATTTCCTTGTATGTGCTCAATCCTTCCTGTACTAGATCTATTTGTTCTATTTTTCACAAATTTAAACAAGAAAGTGTCTAGGTCTTCAGTCATAGATCCATGAAAGTTAGGAAGAGTTGATGGAGAGATGTTCTTCATTTGAGTTGGTTGATTGTTATTGGAGATAGGAAACTTAAACTTGTTTGGATCTCCTTCCATATTTTGATTCACCTCCTCTACCATGTTTGGTTATTCAAGAACAACCTCAGAAATCTAACTTGGGAGGGATTTTTTTATCATCAAACCCTATACATAAGATGATGTTTCTTCTTCAGAATCAGAATTAATTTCTATTATTTGAGGATTGGGTAGGAATCTACCATAGGCATCTCTAGGATGGTGCATACATCAACTGAGTCAACTCAATCAACATTCATTAGAGGGAGGTTTGAAGGTGGAATTTCTACAACCTAGTCTGTTCTAAGAAATTCATAAATGTAAACCTCAAAAACTCTTATAACTTGGAAATATCCCCAACAACGACACCAAAAACAATGGTGCAAATCAACGTGCAGAAGTTAATATGATGTGCATTGTGTTACATTCATTTAATTGTCAAACTAGGGACCGTAGACTTCAAATATTGCAGGTGTTGTATGCACAGTTATAGTGATTTAAGAGGTTGGAAAGGAAATAACTGTCACCTAACAATGCCAAAAATAAAGTAAAACTCAAATTGGAAAATGAACTAATTCTAATTGTTATTACTAAAACATAGTTGCAGATTCAGAAAGTATATTTATATTAATTAAACATGCATGAAATAAAAAAATGGAGGGGATGTAGTAGACCTCAACTAGGCCCTAACTTGGGGGTTAATCCCTTCCTAACTCTGTAACTAAGAACTAAATGACATAATTCAGATCTTTATTGATTTTTAGGAAACATTACATCTAGGAGCAAAAAGATCAGAGTGATCTCTCTTTTTCCAACTCTGAATATTTAACTTAATCTCTTAACTTGACTAACTCTCGACTGCCTCTTTTACTAGGAACATCCCTTCTCTTTATACCTTATCATTTACAACACGTGATAAGAAGAATAATGCCACAAGGAGTTCCCAATCAGAACAAGTGATATATTTTATACATGTTTAAAATACACAGCAAGTGTTTGATTAACAATCATTTTTCCATGAAACACACAACAAGTGTTAATCTAACAACCAGTTCTTTATCAATGACCATACATAGCAAGTGTTTGATTAAAAATCATTTCTCCATGAAACATACAACAAGTGTTAGTCTAATAACCAGTTCTTTATCAATGACCAAATCAAAGATTGATTTATTTCCCAACTTTCCACTTTCTTGTTGTAATTGCCTCTCTAATGGCGTATAAGAACTTGAGTGATATAACTCCATATTTCAAAATATATCCATAAATGTGGTCTCTTTATTGTGAATGATTTCCTTTGGCTACAGACGAGTTGTTACATATAGGTTCTTTAGTTGGGGACAAGTTGTTGCAGACAGGTTCCTTCACTGCATGTGGAAAATCACTTACAACCAAGAGTGGCATCAACACATATAAAATCATCCAAACAATTTATTAGAATAATAAGAACAAGTGCAAACATAATATCACAAAGTAAATACAATTAGATATAACTATATTAATTAATCATTATGCCAAAATTTCATGGTTGTGCTGGTGATGTTCATCAATGTTCCCTGGAAATACATAGACATGGCTACAAAATCTTATCAAATTACAAAAGATGAGTTGTTATGAAATAAATTTATACAACTCATTAGCATATATGCCTCTTTGATCTACATCTTGCAAAAATCACATGACCATTCAAGTTTCACCCATGAAAAATTTGTAAGTCCCCTTAATCAATTAAGGAAATGTTTGACAATGTCAATGATGTTTGTCGAGGTGGACAAAAAAATATTTAAGGAGATATATGATCAGTTGAGGATAGTTTGTGGTAAATCTGTCATATGCAACAAAACTCGCAAGTTTCTCATAGATAGGTCAAATATTTTTCATGACAAACCTAACATATGAAAAGAATCTTACAAGTGACTCATGGATCAGTTAAGGATATTCCATGACAAATCTAACACACGTAACAAAACTTATAGGTGACTTATGGATTGGTCAAGACTATTTCATGATCATTATGGGCACAACATAATCTAGTGAGAATATAATCAATATTATTCCAATGTGATAACTGATATAGCATATATTCTGCGTTCATCAAATTCGTTACTATATCTATTATTGGATTTTAAGAGTATCACCACCATTTATTTTATTGAGGATTTAAAGTGTGTGAGACCTTGACCATGATAAATTATATGATTCTTCAAGGTATGTGAGTCTATGACTATCAAGATCACATCTAGCTTGACATGATAATCAGACGAACATTTTTTGGTTGTGAATTGTATATATTAGATGAAGGATGGTCCCTCAAATCATTCAATTGTCACTCAGAATTTGAAAGTTGTCATAGAAACCATAAACTTCCATGTATAGATAGAGGTCATGGCCGTGAAGACAAGTGATGTTGAGAGGGAGATAAAAATTCAGAGGGAGATTGGCACCACTACTGGAAGACCATTGGGAGGAAGGGAAGAGAGATAGCACTATCCAAGGCAGTGGAAACACTTGGTATGTTATTCCTGGAAGTGGCAATTGTGCAGGGAAACTCAAAGGAGGACATCATAACTATTTTTTGAAGGGCACATGATGAGGACAAAGGAGGCGTCACATTCAACTACCACTTGAACGAATTTGAAAATAGAAATTGTATGGAAATGGTATACTTTCGTTTGCCTGGTCTGTGAACAAGGCCGCATAAAATTTGCAAGACACCATAATGATTCTCCACAAAAACCTATCCATTATTATGCTACATCTCCAGGTTGTGCACGGTAGTGGCGGTGACAATGGTGATGGCAACGATGGCAACGATGGTTAACAGTGGCAAGGGGAAGGGGAAGAGGAAGTGGAAAGGAAAGATAAAGGACCTTGATAAATAATTTGATGTTTTTTCTTGTTTTTCCCGATTACAAAAATGTTTCCTTCTTGGAAGGAAGCTAAACTTTATTTAACTTAATACGTTTATATATTTTAATGTTGTACTTGATTTTTGTTATTTTAATGTTATATGATTTCCGTTATAACGTTATTGTGGTATTAAAACAATGTTGATGAATATTTATGTTTGTGATGCTTTTTATTACTGCTCTTGTTTTGTTTTCTAATTATTAGTTACTTCACTCTAATAGTTTCAAAGGCATTGCAACTAATTTATAAATTATTATCTTGAATAATATTCTTGATGTTTTCACACTATAAGACTGGGGGAATATGTTCTTGAATTTTTTATCGTACAACTTGAAAATGATATCTAAGATGCATTGTTTTTGTAAGATTATTAGGGTTCCCATGATTGTTCTTGGGTTCTTGTGATCAATCGTGGGGTTCCTAGAATCATTCTTGGGTTCATAGGATCACACTTGGAGTTCTTATAATCACTCTTGAGGTTACCATGAGCTCTTGGGGTCCCTAGGATTTCTCTTGGGGTTCTTAAGGTCATATTTTTGGTTCCCATGATCGAGGTTGAGAAGAATTCAGAAGCCATTAAAACCTTACGAGGTTCAATTAAAAATTGGTTGAAGGAGTTGTACCCACAAATTACAAGAAGGATGGATGTGCTTGAGGATGTGAGCAAGGAATTGGAAGGAATGGTTGAAACAATGAACACTCGAGGAGATGGACTGGGTTTTGAGGAGGTAAGTGCCCTAGTCGGTGACCTCTGCTAGAAATTACAAAATGAAGTCAATACTTGGAACAAGTTAGAGGCCAACTTGCAAAGATATTTTCCTATCTTGTTTTAGTAATGACAAAACTTCCCCATTCTTTCATCTTTCCCAAATTCTTCATTCCCTTATTCTTTTCCCAATACATTAAGTCTATTGTAATTCTTTCTTTACTTTTCTTTGAAGAAGTGTTCCCGAGGGCAAAGAACAAGTAAAGTGTGGGATGATGTTGGGCCCCTAAAATATTGACTAGGTACAAATAGGCACATGAGCACGCAAGTCCTAATTTGAGGGGTGGGCACATAAGGAGAAGGCATGCAAGGTAGGGTTCTAAGAGGGTTTTAGAAGGACCCGTGATACGTGCCGATAGAACAAGGTCTCAAGACTTAACCATAGTTGGCATATCATGCAGGACACATGAAAAGCATGACCTGCCTATGCATTATGAATGGATAAGGTGTCATCCTGGCGATAGGTTGGCCTAGGAAGCAATATACCCTGCATTGGAAGCTTCTAGAAGACCATCATGGCAAGGAGTTGAGAGCTCAGGCTTGGAGGAGCATACTCCCATGGAGGACCACATTGGGACACTTAGCGACGGATCTAAAGCCTCAGAAAGGTGAGTTGGCAGTTCAAGAGGCCTATAAATACAAGCGCCCACAGAAGAAAAGGAAGTGAATCAATAGAGAGCAGAGCCCTGCAGAAATGCTGCAAGGAGTTGTATTGGGTTGGGTAGATAAAATATAGGAGAAGGATGCATCAAGGGGATTGGGATTGTAAATTATTTTTTTGAGAGCTAAGGGATATAAATCTAGTTATGATGTATGACTTTGGTCTGCCATAATGTGATGTTCTGTAATGGATGTAATGAGGTTACCAACTTATTTGAATATGATCATTAATGATTTTGGTCCATACATATATCTGCATAGTTCTATTTCATGTATGTTTATGGAATGAGTATGAATCCTTCTACATTTTCCTTTTTGTTTTGGTTCAGTCCTATAATCTGTTAAGTATCTTTCTGTCTGAAATGACTGCATTGGTCTAGAAGTTGTTCTTATCTCTATGATGATTGCATGTCTCATTTCCACTCACTCTCCTTAAGTTCCTATCATAGATGGTGTTTCCCACTAAACTCACATAAAGGAGAGACTTGGTGCCTGCATGTGACTCGAGTGAGCGCCCAACACCCGCTGGGTGATAGGCCGGTGCATATGGGATTCCCTTGTTCTTTGGTGGGTGTAAAAAATGACTACAGTTACTTCCTACAACTAGCTCAAGTAGAGAGTTGGTTTGAGTGAAAAATAATGTGATATAAGAAACAAAGTGGTGTTTTCCATGTGATCAGCCACATAATTATTATATTTATGCTAATGCATTACAAGCTCATACCCTTATGGTTCAAAATTATTCCAATCAACATGAACCATTCATGGAAATAGTCAAGCCTAGTATGGAAGAAACTCAACAGCTTCAATCCAAAGGATAATATTATGTTTTTTGGGGTTGATGAGTTTTTTGTGATGAATCAAACTATGGGTATTTCTAGCATGCATCTTACTCATGTTACTGATAACACAAGGTCTAAAAATAGAGTGTTCAATGTTCAACCTTCAAATTATTCCAATCAAACTGATCCTCTTCATAAAGAAAATAATGTTGGAAAATATTTGTGAAAGAACAGATCACATGAGGTTCTTAGCATACCTAGCTTGGGAAAGGAAGTTTTTTCTCAATCAAAGGCAATTTTTCCAACATTAGAACAATCGAGAAAAGAGAAAATCATACCTCAATTGTACAAATTTATTAGCCTCACTTTCAACATTATTGAGTAGATGAAGAAAACAAATGTGAATGTGAAAATGTGGGATTTCCTTATTATTCCATCATAGAGAGATCTCTTCCATGAAGCTCTCAAATAGCTTCCTCAATCTAAACCAGTAGCCCAAAAGACTCAACTATTATCAATTTGTGCCAAGCATAGGAAGAACAAGTAAGAAAATATATGAAGACCCCACCTTATTATATGTATTTAATTATTGGAAAACATTTAGATCATAATTGTATGATTGAATTGGGGGCCAGTACTTATGTAATGCCTAAGAAAATTGTTGATGTCATAGGACTTAAGTACAATCCTATTTATAAAGGTGTTTTACAACTTGATGGCTTGAGTTTCACCATCGTAGGAGTGATCAAAGATCTTGAGTTAACCTTACATGTTTGTCTAAGTTTAACCATAACTCAAGATGTCTCAATCATCAACTTGGCTCCTCTATTTTCCATTTTCTTATCAAGATATTTCATAGCCAAATTGGGTGGATATTTGTCTTCAGATTGGTCTCATATGATTATAAGAACTAGATATGGTATTAGATTTACCATCAAATTTGAGCCAATCTTATCCTATCATGTTTATTTTTATGACCCTTCTCATCTCCAAACTAATTGTCTTATACACAACGATCATGATCATGAGTCAGTGTCATAAGAGCAACTTATCCCTCCTTTAATTCATGATATTTTATTAGATAAATGGGCTAAAGAGAACTATGAATTTGATCCATATGACACAGCTCCGGAAACCAGTCTGGGGACTTACTGCATCCATGAGAAAGGTTTCACATCTCCTTCACCTCTTAAAAAAGAAGAAAAGGATAATGCTACTGGACCATGGAAAATGTTCTTTGATGGTTCAAGAAGCAAAAATGGGACCAAATTTGGTGTAGTTCTTGTCTCACCTTCAGAAAAGAGATTTTTTTACTCATACGTTACAGTTTTCATATTTCAACAATGTAGTAGAATATGAATCATTCGTTTATGTTCTACTTATTGCTAAGAAGAGACAAATCAAGCCTTTACATGTCTTTATAGATATAGAATTGGTCATCCACCAAGTGAGGGGGAAGTGTGCCAAAAATAATAAGCTTTTAAAATATTATAAACATAATGTTTGGGATCTCTTGGATAGCTTTGATGTTACTAATTTGTAAGTGGTGCCAAGGAAATTTAACAAAGAATCAAATTAGATGGAAACCCTTGGATCACAATTTTCACCAGTTGAAGATCTCATCTAAGGCAATCAACAACACATTAATCTGGTGATTAAGCTATCAATTCCATACAATGAAGTCAGTTAGCAGGTATTTGACATTGATGAACAAATTGCTCAGTTCATCCATAATGAAGCTAAGTTTTCTTCAAAGATGCAATCTTATTTTCATAACAACTATAGTGATCAAGTGATTTAATAAAAAACAAATAAATTTTCCAAGTGTTTGATTACTCTTGAGCACATGTTTGATCATTATGATGATCTTAGAGGAGAAGAGAATAACATAATAACAACACAAGAGGATTGCCAACCAGTCACTATTGCACAAGGAAAGGATTTGTTGCTTCAAAAGGTATGTAATGAAGATGAGAAGCAAGATTTTATCTCCTTATGTCATATTTTTGGCGATACCAAGTATGAAGACCTTAAAGGTTTTGATCCAAAAAATTATAACATTCCATTAACTTTGATCCTAATGTCAAGCCAATTAGACAAAATCAAAGGCATGTCAATCCCAAGATATAACCCCTCATGAGTAAGGAATTATCCAATTTGATAGAGGAAAAAATAATATTTCCTATCAAATACTCTACTTGGGTGGTGAATCTAGTTCCAATAAGGAAGAAGAATGGAGAAATCAAACTTTGTGTGGATTTCAGGGATTTTAACAAAACTTCTTTGAAAGATCACTATCCTCTACATTCTATGGAGAAAATTCTAAAAAATTTAGTAGGATCTGAAAGGTTCTCTAAGATTGATGGATATTCAGGTTTTAATTAGATCAAGGTCATAAAAGAAGATCATTTCAAAATTACATTTACAACCAAGTGGGGAATGTGTGCTTATCAAAATATGTCTTTCAGTCTATAAAATATAGGTGCTACATTCTAAAGAGCAATGTATATTGCTTTTAAAGGTTATATCAATTATTTCATATTTATCTATTTGGATAATATCACCATTTTCTCAAAGCAAAGTAAACATCATATCAATCATCTTGAGAAAGTCTTTAAGAGATGAAAGGAATTTGGGTTGTCTCTTAACACCAAGAAGTGTAACTTTGTAGTCCCTAGGGGAAAGCTCTTGGGGCATATTGTTTCCAAGGATGGTATTTCCATTGATCCAAAAATAATCTCAACCATCCTACCTCTCTCCTTACCAACTCACAATAAATCCTTGTAATCATTCCTTGGAAAAATCAACTTTTTAAGGAAGTTTATTGCTAATTTTATAGAATTGGTTAGGCCTACCATTCTAATGCTTAATAAGGATTTAATTTTCAAATGCACTACGGAAGGAAAAGTGAGATTTTTCAAGATCAAAGAAGAAATTTCTCAAGCTCATGCACTTATCAACCCTGACTATGCCAAATATTTTATCCTATATGCATATAGAGCTAAGACTAGTATTGTTGTTGTTTTGACATAGTAAAATGATCAAAATATAGAGAAGCCAGTGGTTTTCTTCAGTCAAAAACAGAAAGATTATGAATTAAGATACAATCACATTGAAAAATAGGTCTTTTCCATCATGATATCTCTCAAGATATTCAAAAGTATGGTTACCACTAATCATATAAAAGTTCTAGTCTCACATTCTAGTGTGAGAGACTTCATTATGGGAGAAGAAATTAGTGAGAAAAGAACTGGATGTGTGACTAAAATAATTAAATATAATGTGACTATTAAAGCCACAAAGATGGTAAGAGGAAGATCACTTGTGAACAGTTGGTTTTGGATGCTCAAAATGATCAAGAAACCTCTCTCTTCATGAATGAGGAACTTCCATATAATGTTGAAACTCATCAAGATAAATAAAATGTAGTTAATAATCACAGCTGGATTGATATCATGGCAACATTCTTATCCACTGGTGCATATCCTCTTGGCTTAAGCAAAGTAAAAAGAATACATTTAAGGCTATAATCCATTCCTTATGCATTAATTGATGGTATTATTTTCAAAATAAACATTGATGGAGTGTTGTTGAGGTGTATTGAAGGTGAGAAAGTGAACAAGGTATTGGAAAAATTACATGATGGTTTCTCTAGTGGACATTTCTCTGCCAAGGCCACTGCTATGAAAATACTAAAGGCGGGATACTTGTGGCCCACACTATTTTTATTTCATGAGGATTCAAGGGTAATAATTTTAATTTACAAATCAGTTTTCATGTTTTCAAGATCGAATCCATGCCCAATGAATTCTCAAGGCTACTAGTCATTGTATTTAGTAGGAAAATATCCTCGAAAGTCACCAAATTGTTTCCAAAAATAACTATACCAGACTATTTTAGCAACTTGCATTCCATTTTGAGCTTTGGCATCATGTTTTAAAGGCTCAACAAGTTATAGGTGATTCCCTTAAAATTTAGAGAAAAATGTAGAATTTCAAGATATGTGATGATTCATTGGCATTTACATTGCCATTCCAAGTTGTTTGTAAAGGTACCTAGCTCTAAATACTTAAGGTATTTTACAAAGGGAGTTACCTTCTCTTTCGTAGTTATAGTTTACATGCATGCATTCCAAACCTAAGTCTCTGTGGTCTACCTTGGCAGGTCCTCATGCCCCTCATACATCTCAGCATATGTTGTAAACTTACAAATCATGCCATGAGCCCCATGGCATTCCCTTTTGGGTTTGTGGGTTTCCTTCACACCATCCCACTATTTGTATACTTGTTTTTTTTCCCAAGCCACATTGCCTTCCTTCGCGGCCTCACGGGATTCCTCTACATCGTTGCATGCTCATGTAAGTATGCACTCTTGTCCCTGAGCCTTGCACCTATATTGAAAGCTTCCACACCACACTAATCCAATTCAGACATGTGTTGAGTCCTGGGGGCTCAAGGGGTAAAATTTATCTTTGCAAGTTTGTAGTTTGTAATTACAAACTGCCAAGTTACCATCTGAGACCCGGTTCATGCAGTAAATGAAAATACAACATGTGGAAACATACAAGTGTGACTGCGGTCAAAGCTTCCAACCCTATGGCCAATCAAAGGGTTTCATGTGTCATGTATGTCCTCCTGACCTGTAAAACTTCAAATGGTCATAACTTTCTCTCCAGAGCTCCAAATCACGTGAAATCAGTCTCATTGGAAAGGTATCCTCAAGCCCTTAAATTTGGCATCATTTATTTTAGGAATTGATGGTGTTTGATGAGATAACAAGGGAAACTACTACATGTATTTGATGTGCATTCTAAAACAGATGAAGTATGGGGCTCTTTCCTTCTCCTACAAGCAATGTAATGTGGAGAAGTGATCTTGCAAGGGCACCCATGATGGTTTTTAGATATTTAATGCATATTGTTGGTGGTTAAAGGCATAAATATGTTCCCTTCTTCTTTTCCCTCCTCTCTTTCTCCCATTATTTTATATAATGTAAAAAATTTCTCATTAGTAAAGGTTGGAACCCCTAAGAATACAAGGACTTCATTTAGAGTGTTTCCTAAGTTTTTTTGAGTTACATACCTTAGATCTAGACCTCTGCAAGGTGTTTTGTGCCTTCTTCCTCCACTGTAATGGAATTTTTATCTTCCTAAGCAATAAAATTCATGTTTTGTAGATACTCTCTACCCTAGCTTGTGTTCTATTACATTTTCTTGTTTTTTCATGCATTTACAGGTGTGTTTTGTATGTCTTCTCACTTTGTAAGGTTTAATTATATTGTGTATTATGTGAAAAGGGAAGTTTGAATGCTTTTCTGGACTATGGCACTTGTGTCTTCCATTTCCTTTCTCATTTTCTTCTCTTTTCCCTCGTTGAGAGTGTGTTTCCCCATTTTCTTGGTGCTATCACCTCTTTGTTAGCTTAGGATTTCCCTTTTCATGCATCTATATCTTCCTCTGGTCCCTTGGATTATTAGAGTAGGATTAAATAGTTACATTCCCTGTAGTAGGAGTATTTTAGTATTAGGAATAAGTATAGGAACTAGCCTTCTCTAGAGGATTGTCTCAAGAGTAAGTCCCACAACTTGGAGATAGTCTCGTGTTGCCTCTAAATCCTAGGTCTCTCATGTTGATCTAGGACATGGTGTAATTTTGAACTCCAACATGTCCTTATCATTAACTAATTTCCATTTTTTGAAAACATGTGGGGGTATCCATGATCATTTGAGGGCATATATGAATAGACATTCATATCCACGAAAGGAGATACAATATCCCCAGAATGTCATGGTTGGTCAATATGAATCCTTTCAATTGTTCAAGGGGTGATCTTGACTATAATAGTCACATGAGAGAAAATATATTTAAATATTATATAATGTACTGTAAATAAATTAAATAAAGGTGGATGAGGCTTGCAAGCATTAGGGTTTTTTCATTTCCATCATATTAGGGCATTAGGTTTTTGTCCTTGTTATCAGGTAGGGGCATTAAGTTTTTTCCCTTGCCATCACATAATGTACTTTCCACATCAAACTCATATTTACAAAATTCATTATTAGGTAAATTTACATACATATCTTGTCAAGCTACCAAAAATGATGAAGAAAATGACCATGGTAAGATGAAGGGGAGTAACTGCAACCATCAAACAAAAGAAGTGTTGTTCATAAGCCCTTAAAATTAGCCACACCTCTTAGAAAAAAACTAACTATTGGATTCAAAGAAGAGATCGACAATACCTTGGATATTGAAAGAATTAATGAAGTGAAATAAATAATAATCCATGTGGGTATGTACAAATTTTGCACTACAACTAGTTCCTACAATAAGGACCAAGTTGTTCAATTTGTAAAAAATTATAAGGGGGTGAAAATGGAGGTTGATGGGATGAAAATAAACCTGTAGTAATAACTCATCCATGAAGCACTGAGGGTGCCTAACTTAGGCTATAATTTCCCTCATGGCAAGAAGAACCCTCCAAATGAATTCATCCCAGCACTCTTACATTTGGTTCCGTAAGAAGCCACGCCCATATACACAACAATGGGGGGTATAAGCATACATCAATTCCTAAATCGTGGAAATCAGTTGGGGACATTGTAAGGAAGTGTGTACTCCTCCAAGTGAAATAAGATCCTTGGTTTAATAACTAACTCGTAATAATAGGTAAATGGAAATACAATGAACAGATTGACCTGACTCATTTCTTATGTGGGGATATAGACCATGATATATTAAAGTGAAAAGCAAGTGTAAAAAATTGGAGATCAAGTATGGTTGTCTTATACAGTGTTTGATAAATGACATGAAGGAAAACGATTACCTTCTATTTGTAGAGGACAATGCAACCAGTTCTGTAGTTAACATGTTGTTATCCCATTTTTTTAGTTATACAATAAAACTTGGATAACCAATCAAAATTTTTATCTTTGGAGGCCTTGGAACTTTCAAAATGTTCTCAGGAAATATAAAATTTTGTCCCTAAGTGTCTTTTCTAATTATTTCATATTTCGAGTCTTGAAAGCATCAAAACATTTAGTAGTTAATGTATGCTTCATGTTTTATTTTTTCCAAACCTAAAGCGTGAAACATTATAGTGTATTGGGGTTTCAGAACTATTATACATAGGAATATTTAGGGGTCTTTACATATCATATGCTAGGTGTTTTCCAAATCCGAAACCTGAAGGTCCTTTGTGTTGGGTTTTTGGAACTTAAGGGCATGAAAACATATCATGTTTTGTGTAGTCAATTTCCCACCCTCGAGTTAACACGTTAATTTTCAGGTTAGAGTTAAGTCTCGCATGTGTTATCTAACATGTAATTAATACAGTTTGGGTTATATATAGTCAGATTTTCTAGGTCATTTTTTGCTGTAAATAATCATTTACACCTAATAAGATCATGTGAGCTAATAATTGTTATTAGTTTTATTTTATTAGGAGTTTGTTTAAACTCCCGTAACTAGTTTAGATTGGTATCTCTAGTTTAGAGGGTTTGTTATCTCTACTTTAGATTGGCATCCCTTATATCTAGGAGTATCAAACTACTTGTTAAAACTATTTAAATGGTTCTCCTGAATTGAGAATCATCAGAGTTAAATCATTATTTTCTCTGTTCCTTTATATTTGTTCCTAATATATTTTCCTGAGTTATTTCTTTGTGCTCACTTCTCATGTACTAGATCCGTATGATATTTTTTTCATGGTATCAGAGCTAGTATTGTTGCAGGAGAGCTGAGCCTTTGTTGGTTTATTCCTCCACACCGATCTGTGTTGAGTTCAAGTGTTGCTGAGCCATTTGTTCCTTTTTTGCTGTAATTTTTTTGGTTGATCATGGTTTACTATTAGGATTCATTGAGCCTCCCTGCTCACCATTTTTTCCTCCAACCTCGCAGACTGTTCCTTTCCCTCATGAACAAGTCTTCTTTGAGCCTATCTACCTCCTTTCGTTTATGCGTTGGGATAATCCTCTTGCTCTACGTTTTGTGGATGTTTTTTTCTGCGAGAACTCTCTTGACCAGAATGTGTTGCATTGGCCTTTATCTTCCCTCTGCTGTGTTCCTTCTGTTGGGTTCACAATTAAGGAATCACACCTATATGTGGAGGAATTGTATCGCCTTTACCAGCAAACAAATGCTATAAATTTCGTGCAATTATTTGACCAATAGGTCAATATATATATTCTTTATTGGTAAGTGAGATTGATACGAGACTCAAGGGAACAAACATTAGTAAGTCTTTATCTAATTTTGCCATGAATACTTTGCTACATGCACAGTCATATCTAATTGGTCCATTTAAAGCAATTTAAGAAACTATAGTATTAAATTTTTCTATAGTTTTTTTTAATAATTGCATTATGGGGGGAAAGTAATGCTTTTAAGGCCAATTAATACTTTGTTGGCTGGTTGTTTGTAAACCGAGGACAAATTTGTATTCCTTGTTTCCTCACGAGTCCAACGAGTGGTCATACGCCCATATTTGTCTTCTATTTGGTCAATATTATAATCAATGAGAAATTTTTTATTAAAAATTGACTTATTTTACGGGAAATTGAAAGTTTAATAAATTTTGCACAGTAACTCAAAATTGAGTGTCATTTTTTGCAAAAGTTGATTATTTTTCATTCTCGTTGCATTGAAGCAAATTTCATTTAAAAAGGGAAACTTTGGAAAATAACCTCATTGAAACCATGTCGAGAGTCTTTTTATCATCCTCGTCTTCTGGCCATACTGGGGATCTACGGTTGTTTGAGCCTCTAAACTCAATGAATTACCATGCCTAGAAACTAAAGATGCAGCAACTCTTACAGTCTCATGGATTATGGCGTGTGTTCGATGATACAGTTCTCGCTTTCACCATAGAGAAGGACAAGTACCTATATGCATGCAAGTAAGATGAAGCTCTCGGATTGAATGCATTAAATGTAGTGGATAACCTCCAATTTCATATTTCCGCGGCCACAGCTCTGAAAGAGGTATGGGAAAAATTTAAATCTTTGTTTGGCAAGATAAACGAGTTCAAATTAATTCAACCGGATCACGAATTAAACTCTTTATTGCCTTCAAATTTTCCTTCCACAGAAGAATTTCTGTCAAAATTTAAAGAGATTCGCAGTCAGTTGAAAGCAGGTGGTAGAACTAAAAAGGATGATGAATGCATATATACGATCCTAACTAAACTAAAGGGTCCATTTTCTGTATTTACGTTAACCTTCTTTTCTACTATGGATGCACTAGACACTCAGTTTAAAATGCCTTCATTTGAACAATTTTGTGAATGTATCTCATGAGAAAAAGCAAAATTAATCTCTCTAGATGTTATACCTACATCGAATCATGCTCTTGTGGCCAGTTCTCGTAAGAAAAATTGGAAAAAATGCAAAAAAGCAAGGTTGCAGGACTGTTTTAAGGAATTTCGGGTCTGAAGGGTTCAGGTCGTACTGAGGTTCGTCGTACCAAGCTTGGGGCCGAAAAAGCAAGAAATCACCTAAGTCTTTTGTTTCGCGCAGTTAGGGATAGTTGGGACGTCAGGACGTGAAAATCTGAAATGGCCAAAAGCAAGGAAAAATCATCTAAGTCTTTTGTTTCACGTGGTTTGGGACAGCCAGGACAAAAGTACGTGCGGGACGCGAATTGGCTGATTTTTTGACAGACAGTCCATTTTGGGCGGTTCAGAGTTATTTGTCCCAGGCAGTCTATGGGACAGTTGGGACAAAAGTATGTGAGGGATGCGTGGGACGGGAAAAGGCTTTTGTAGATGTATTGGGTTCTGGTACAGTAAATATGCCCAATGGGCATCTAAATGATGTTCTTTATGTTCCCCAGTTGGGACAAAAGTATGCGAGGGACGCGTGGGACACGAAAAGGTGAAAAGGCCAGGAACATGAACAAGGAAAGCCTGCAGACGAATCAGAACATGCCACGTGTCAGAAGGGGAAGAAAGTTGGAAAAATTGCTAAGTGTTTGGTGCAAGGTAAAATTTTGAAAGGAGGCCCACGAACGAATCAAATCTTGCCAGTGTCTTCACCATCGACCCAGCGGAGTGAGGCAAAAAATTAGAATTTTTGGCAAAATTTTTTGCCGAAATTCCAAAGGGCGAGTTTTGGCCTGCTGCCCCTACCACCGAATGGAAGCTTGAGGCCAATCAGGGCCTGACACGTGTCATCCTAGCGGCGGATGTATGGGGATTTTTGGAAAATTTTCCAAAATGCAAAAAAGGAGGTAAAATTCAAATTTTTTTCCCGCCGATCCGTTTTGAGCCCGTTTTTGCCCTAAATCTTCAAATGGCCATAACTTTCGATCCAGAACTTGGTTTTTCACGTTCTTTATATCAATGGAAAGCTGGTGAAATTCTCTACAAGGTTATGGGGTCATTTTTGCATTTTGATAGAGTTTGGAGAGATAAAATCAGAAAATACCTCTGGCGCGTGGTAATGGCCATAAATGATGGTTCAACAACCAGCTTTAATGCAAAATACAGTTCACCGCTTTTAAGTTTGCTAGGGTTCTCACCTACCGCCATAATGAGATGAATTAAATACAACCTAGAGGTGTTTGGGGTAGATTTGTATTTCCTCTCTCTTCTCTCTCTCATTCTTCCTATAAATTGTAAGGAGGGGCTTCTTTCTAAATGTTGGACATTCTTGTTTTGCCCCTCCCTTCTTCTCTTCGGCAGGTGAATTTGTGGAGTTCAAACCTCGCATTTAAAACTGCAATGCAACTTTGCCTCTTGGCATTTTACAGTGTATTGTATTAATCTTTAGAGCAAGTAATGCATGTCTGTGGATGATTCTCAACCCTCTCTGTGTTCATTTGCATCCTCCTGATCATTCACTACAAATTTTGTTATCTGTGCATGATCTTGCATCACATTTTAATGGTTTGTGTTATTGACAAGACAGGTGTTCTTCATTCCTTGGTGCATCACCTTTGTTAGTTTAGGTTCATTTTTATGCATCTTCTTACCCTGTCTCCTTGGCAAGCTAGATTAGGTTTTTGAGTAAACCCTTTACATTTTTATGTGTGCATATGAATAGAGGAATAGGAACCGGCCTTCATCCAGAGAGATTTTCTGATTTCACAAGGTCCCACACTTGGGAAAATCTCCATGTTATGCAATCACACTGAGAGTCTCAACCCATCAAGTTGTAGACACTCAGGGGTGCTGTGATTCTGCACTAACAGAAACTAATGCACTAATTTATACAATTTTCCTATACAGTTGCAAATATTTCCTGATTGAGATAAAACTCAATCTAGAGCTACAACTCCAATAATTCAACCAGGACACCAACCAATATTTGACAAGCTAGAACTTTCCTAGAGGCCACAACTCCCAAATTTATTCCAATAACCATTGTCACCTTTATTAAGCTACAAATTACAAGGAGGATTCAACCCCATGGAATTTAATCATCCACTAATGATCTTCTACAGGACACAACCTACAAGGAGGATACAACCCCTTGAGATATATGGAACAAATTCTACCAATATTACAATAAATTTGATCATATAGATACCTTTATTACACATTCAATAGATTATGATTGTTCTTTTCTTTCAATTGACAATCTTAGATATTTAGTATACATTTTACCTATGTTCTAGTCTCTCCCCATCACACATTCATTACACTAGACTTTATGATTGATGAATCTATTATTGATCTTCTCTCTCAGCAATGGGTGTTCATTTTATAGCTTTTCCTCTTCTCTAGTCTCAACACATAACTCTATCCTCTTTTAGTAATGAATATTCATTTTCTATCAATTTCTCCCTCAACACATTGTTCTCCTCTCTCTTGATCAATCAATCTTCATTTGATGGTTGTGGATTCTTTTTCTCTTAGCATATTTAGGTTTTCATTTGATCTTATTCTTTGCTCTGTTCATGTGTTATGTGATCTCCCTCTTTACCAACTAGCAGATATTCATTAGAAATGTTTGTATCCTTTCTCTCTATAACATATGTCTTGTCTATCCTCTTTCTCTATTTCTCTAGAAACATATTATGCTTAGAATTTGGGATTTTATATGCAATCATACTTCACCATCTTTGTCTCTTGGTGTGCCATGAACTTCATATTATTTTCATGCATTGGAAAAATTAGGAGACCATTGCAAAACTACATTCTAATAGTGTGTCACCTATTATCTTATTATTCCTTCTATATCTGACTTCATATCTTGATTTTTTTTTCTAATGCATATGAAATCAAATCACCTTTCCAACAAGACTCAAAAAACTGAATTTGGACAACTAGTTCATGAGATATTGCCATGTATAAAGAGGTCATGAGGAAAACCATTTATTTTTCACATTAATATTTGCACTTAAAACAATATAACATACCCTTTATCTCATTTAAATATTTTTCCTAGTGTAAATCAGGAATTGTAGGTGTAAATTGAACTTAAGAAACTAGTGCATTTTTGTTCATGTTCTCCCACTATCTACTTTATCAGAAATCATTTTTGTATCCCCTTTTCCTTTGTAATACGGGTCATTCAGGTTAGCAGGGAAATCAAGGTACTTGGGAGCTTGTGACCTTACTATCCTTTGTGTAAGCATCATTCCTTTGATCCACAACACTCTATCCTCTCTCTTCCTTTTTTGTAGATCATGAGATCTTGTGGGGAACTACATTTTAATTAGAACTGTTCCCACAACCCCTATTCTATCCACTTTCAAAACTTTTGACTCCACTTAATGCCTTAACCCTTTGACTCGTGGGTTGACCCGATTTATAGGGAACTGTGAAACTCAGGGTACTTGTTCTTTCAATGGATTTTGGTGCCCAAAAGTTCTCTTCTACTCGTAATTAACTAACCATTTGACTTGTGGGTGAACATGGCTTGTGTAGAACTAGGATCTTCAAGGTACTTGTTATTTTTAGACACATTATTCCTGAACCCTTTAACTAACCTACATATTACAAAATCCTTTGTATTGTACTCCAAAATAGCCTGCGGGGAATTCAAGCACATAAGGAACTGTGCCACAGGGGGGTCTTAGTTCCTGATGACCTTATCCTAGCCATATTGTATTGGGTGTGGTCTATATTTCATTATATAGAACACTAGCTCCTAAATAACTAGTTACATCTACCTTCCTTGAACCCACAATGGACTAAAACTCTGTATACTCAATTTTTCTCAAAAATTCCTAAGTCCAAAAAAAATTATTTTTCTTCATACACATCTTGGGAACACTTAGAACACTTGTGAATAACTTTTAGCACTCAAACTTTTGAAATAGATCTGTACCAACCTTTTCAAATTTTCTCTAGTGAACTCCTATGAATCCTATCAAATTATTTAAGCCCTTAGTGACGTTGTATCATCCTGAATCAACTTGAAACCACTTGAATACCACAATACACAAGCCAGAGACAATTATGCATACCTGAACCACCTCATACACTTTGCAATCATTATCAACACTTGTTTCACATCTAATTGATCATTTATTTAGTTGGAACCATCCTAAAACATCTATTAACTGTAAACACCATTGAATCACTTGTTATCCTTCAATGTCATTATCATGTAATCACATGGAAAATTTCTGTGAACTGGCACTATCAATCAACCTTCATTTCTATTACAGAGTCTTTCTTGAGTTTCTTCCTCAACTATCATTGTGAATTAACCTTCATGCCTCCTGCAGAGTCTTACTTCACCACTCCTCACTCTTTTTGCCATCAATTTCACTTGACATCAATGATAACACCAATGAAAATGAATAAGGTCCAACAGGAAATAGTTCTATTTGAAGAAGAAATATGGGGAAGAGCATTGGTGAATTTTTCATGTCACATTCTTGTTCTTAGAAATTTGGAGGATTTGGACTTATTTATTAGGTTGTTCTTAGGAGGAACTTTCTTAAATTATTTCATAAAATAATCTTTCCTTTTACCTTGTTAAAAAGCTTCTTCTAGAGAGGTGAGATTAAATGAACTCTCCTTGTATCAAAGATGAGGTTCAAGATCTTGTAAGAAAAATTGGAAAAGTATGTCACTAGGTATGTTATGTCTAACTCATGTAGACAAGGTCTTCCAATATCTTACGAAGTCTTGTGCTGATTCATTTTCATATTGTTAATAGTCAATGAAGTAAATGATGTTTTTCTAAGGCAGGTTAACAAATTGAAACTCATTCACTAAGGTTGTCATAAAGGAATATAGATCAACTATGCAGTTACGAGGTAAGGTAATGTACCATGTTGGGGTTAGCACACTAGTTGTATAGACAATATATCATATCTAAGCATACATGCAAATAAAAGTGGATATTCTACCAGAAGAATTATACAAAACAAGAGACATAAATCAACACCAGATTTAATGTGGTTCACCTAGTGTGGGCTACGTCCACCAAGAAACAAGCCAATCTATTATCCAAAGCTTTGACAAGATATACAATGAAGATTTACAATCTTCCACACCTCTCAGATGTTCAGTACTTTCTTCCTTCAAGCTTTTAATCTTCATCACCAAGAATTCTCTCTCACATAATTATCTTGTAATTATAATCCATACATACTTCTAAACCCTAGCTTTTATGCTTATATAGTCATTTATAGACTTAGGGCACTTAGCCATGCAATTACAATTAATAAATCTATTTTAATGCTAAAAATAGATATAATTCCCGAGAGTTAATTAAAACTTCATCGCACAGGTAACCAATGTCGGTTCTGCCTAACCGTTTTCTATTCCTTACTTGCTTGACTGATGCCGGTCATACTTGACCGATGTCAGTTACTGTATTTTCCAGCAAGTTCCAATTGCATGCTAAAATGAAGTAATTGAGCTTCACAACTCAACAATCTCCCACTTGGAGTTTAATTACTGCACCATACCTGTACAACGTCATTCTTGGATCCTTCCTTAGCTTTGTTTCTTCCTCTTCAAGTCTCAAACTCGAAGACCAATAGAAGTGGAGTGTAGCTCCAACTTCTCCTTTGCTAATGGCTTCGTTAGCATATCCACAGGGTTCTTGCTCATATGAATCTTTTCCAGATTCAATTGTCCATCCTCCAATACCTGTTATATGAAGTGATACCTCAACTGAATGTGTTTCATTCTTGAATGAAACATTGAGTTCTTTGCCAAATGAATTGCACTCTGACTGTCACTGAACAATTTACAATTACTTTTCTCCTTTCCCAACTCTTCCATGAACCTACTCATCCATATCATCTCCTTGCTAGCCTCTGTAGCTGTAACATACTCTGCCTCTATAGTAGACAAAGCCACAACCTTCTGCAATCTTGAAATCTAGCTAACTGTCATTCCACCTACTGTGAAAATATATCCAGTAGTGCTCCTCCTACCATCCAGATCTCCAACCATATCCAAATCAACATAGCCACGTAATGAAATATCCAAACCTCCATAGCATAACTGCATGCTAGATGTCCCTTTCAAATACTTGAGTATCCATTGGACTATTTTCCAATGCTCTTTACCTGGATTAGCCATATATCTACTCAAAACTCCCATTGCCTGAGCAATGTCTGGTCTGGTACAAACCATAGCGTACATGAGACTTCCAACTGCTGAAGCATATGGCACTCGTGTCATGTATTTGACCTCCTCATGTGATGAAGGACACTGATCTTTACTCAATTTGAAGTGTCCAGCCATAGGTGTGCTAACAGGTTTTGCATTCTGCATGTTGAACCTTTCTAACACCTTGTAGATATAATCCTCCTGAGACAAATACAATTTCTTGTTTTTCCTTTCTCTATGTATTTGCATGCCAAGGATTCTTTTTACAGCTCCTAAATCCTTCATTGCAAATGTGTGAGCTAGCTTTCTCTTAAGCTCACCAATGTCCTGCATACTAGATCCTGCAATAAGCATATCATCCACATACAATAACAAAATAATATAGCTCCCATTTTCAAGCTTCTTGAAATAAACACAATGGTCAGATTCACATCTCAAGTAACCATGCTCATGCATAAATCTATCAAACCTCATGTACCATTGCCTTGGAGCTTGCTTGAGCCCATATAGGCTCTTTTTCAACCTGCACACTAATTTCTCCTTACCCTTGACTTCATACCCAAGTGGCTGCTGCATATAAATCTCTTCATCCAAATCACCATGAAGGAAAGTCGTCTTCACATCTAGTTGCTCTAAATGAAAATCTTCTACTGCAACTAAACTCAATACAGTACGAATGGAAGTCATCTTAACAATAGGAGAAAATATTTCACCAAAGTCAATACCTACCTTTTGTGTAAATCCCTTTACTACAAGCCTTTCCTTGTACCTTTTCTGTCCACCCTCTTCTTCCTTAATTCTGTAAACCCACTTGTTCTGTAATGTTCTCTTTCCTGCTGGCAACTTAACCAAATCCCAAGTCTGGTTTTGTTCCAAGGAGTCCATCTCCTCATCCATGCCATGCTCCCACTGAACGTGAGTCTTATCCTGCATTGCTTCTTCAAAGCTTTCTGGTTCACCACTATCAGTCAATAATAAATAAAATAGAGAAGGTGTAAATATTTCTGGAAGTTTACTTACCCTTTGTGACCTTCTCACAGGAGTTTGGGGTACCGGAGGCTCAATCTGGACCTCCTGGACATTAGTATCAACTTCTGACAGTGACCGACGCCAGTCACCTCTAACCGATGTCAGTTCTGCTAACCGATACTAGTTTTGATCCTCTGTAACCATCGGTGGTTCATCTGACCGATGTCGGTCAGGGCCTAACTGACCACGGTTACTGTGTATTTCTTTAGGTGTTTCTTTAAAACCCGAGAGTTCATTTTCATCAATAAACTTCTCAATTTTCTCATCCTTGGGTACCAAAATTTGATCCCTGTACATTCTCTTTTCATTCCATTCAACATCACGACTCCTAATAATTTTAGAATTCTCTAAATCCCAAAAATGGAAACCAAAATCACCAGATCCATAACCAATGAAAGTGCATCTCTTGGATTTTGCATCCAACTTTTTTCTATTTTCCCTATCAACATGCACAAAAGCTTCTGAACCAAAAACTTTAAGAAAAGAAATATCTACCTCTTTTCCGGTCCAAGCTTCCTCTAGTATTCCTCCATCTAGTGAACTTGAAGGGCCACGGTTAATCAAATAAACCATTGTATCAACTGCTTCTGCCCAAAACTACAAGGGTAATCCAGAATGTATCCTCATACTTCTAGCACGTTCCATGATTGTCCTGTTCATTCTTTCTGCAACACCATTCTCCTATGGTGTTCTTGGAACCATTCTTTCTCTACGTATCCCATTCACTGAACAATAATCATTGAAATCCTTGCTACAATATTCACCACCATTGTCAGATCTAAGGCACTTTAACTTAGAATTTGATTCATTCTCAACAAGGGCTTTCCATCTTTTAAAAGTCTCAAAAACATCATATTTATGTTTAATACAATAAACCCATACCTTTCTTGTAACATCATCAATGAAAGTAACATAATACCTGAGGATCCTCCATGAGAAGCTACCTGTTGCCCCAACTTTGAGAAATATCACTGGTCCCCACACATCTAAATCCTTCAAATCTGATGTACAATTCCTTTTTGACTCATGTGACCTAAATTTATGCCACATGCATGCATCTGAATATGAAGTAGCTAATGCAGAAAATGAAGCAACTTTGAGAAATCTCACTCTGAGTGTATCCAATTTCTGCCCCTTCTTAGTTGCCCCAACTTTGAGAAAACTCACTCTCTTTTAAAAGATACAATGCTCACAAAAATCAAGATCTAAATCTTTCAAATCTGACAACTTACCCTTAGCCTTTAAGATCTGCATTCCTTTTTGACTCATATGACCCAACCGATTATGCCACATGCATGCATCTGAATCTGAAGTAGATAATGCAGAAAAGGAATCAGTAATACAAGTAGATAAATATAACGTTCCTACCTTCTTACCTCTTGCCACAACAAAAGCACCCTTGGTGACTTTCCAAGAGTCTCCTGTAAAAGTAACCATGCAACCAGATTCACCTAGTTGCCCTGCAGAAATAAGATTCCTCCTGAGGCTTGGCACATGCCTCACATCTTTCAATACCCATGTATTTCCATTCTGTAATTTTAGATGAACTTCCCCTTTACCAGTAATACTGCAAGGTTCATCATCACCCAAATAAACATGCCCAAAATTTCCCTGGACATAATTTCTGAAATAACCCTTATTAGGGGTTGCATGGAAAGAAGCTCTTGAATCTAAAACCCATGATTCAATTCTACTATCTAAAGAAAGAATAAGAGCATCTTGCATTACCTCTGATGCAGCAAGATTCACCTCTTTACCTTTTTCTGGTTGTTGGTTCTCTTTATCCTTTGACCAACAATCTTTCTTTGCATGTCCTTTCTTTCCACATTTCCAACAAGTAATTCCCTTACTTCTGGATTTAGATCTGCTATCCCTTGACTTTGATTTCCCATTACTCTTACTCTTGGATCTCTCCTTCTGCCCCCCTACTTTCTACATTCAAAGCATTTCTAGATGATGTTTCCTCTGTACTCTTCCTGCGAATTTCTTCATTCAAGATTATACTGACCACATCATCAAACTTCAAAATATTATTAGCAGATGTTGTATTACTAACAACCATTACCAAGTTGTCCCAACTATCAGGCAAAGAACATAAGAATAAAAGTGCTTTTACTTCATCATCAAATGGTATTGCAACCGATTTTAACTGATTTACAATAGATCAGAAATCATTCAAATGACTAGAGGCAGATTCACCTTCATGCATCTTAGAACTAAATAGTTTCTTCATCAAATAAACTTTATTTGAAGCACTAGGTTTTTCATATAAATTAGCAAGAGATTTCATTAAGTCTACCGTAGAAGCCGCTTCTGTAATATTGGAAGCCACGGATGCTGCCAGGCTCAATCTTATAGATCCCAAAGCCTTTCTGTCAAGAATCTTCCATTCTTCATCAGTCATCTTCATAGGTCTAGACTTCTCATCCAACGGTAAGTACAAATCTCTTTGATACAGATAATCCTCAATCTGCATCTTCCATAATTGATAATTTCAGCCGTCAAACTTCTCTACCTTGTATTTATTATCTTCTGTCATTGTTGTAGCTCCCACTCAATCAGAAAACCCTCTGTGAGTAAATCTGTCAACACACAAAACCCTCAAACAAAGCTCTGATACCAGTTGTTGGGGTTAGCACACCGGTTGTACAGACAATATATCAGATCTAAGCATACATGCAAATAAAAGTGGATATTCTACCAGAAGAATTATACAAAACAAGAGACATAAATCAACACCAGATTTAACGTGGTTCACCCAGTGTGGGCTACGTCCACCAAGAAACAAGCCAATCTATTATCCAAAGCTTTGACAAGATATACAATGAAGATTTACAATCTTCCACACCTCTCAGATGTTCAGTACTTTCTTCCTTCAAGCTTTTTGATTCTTCTCCAAGAATTCTCTCTCACATAATTATCTTGTAATTATAATCCATACATACTTCTAAACCCTAGATTTTATGCTTATATAGTCATTTATAGACTTAGGGCACTTAGCCATGCAATTACAATTAATAAATCTATTTTAATGCTAAAAATAGATATAATTCCCAAGAGTTAATTAAAACTTCATCGCATAGGTAACCGACGTCGGTTCTGCCTAACCGCTATCAGTTCCTTACTTACTTGACCGATCCTGGTCATACTTGACCGATGCCGGTTACCGATGTCGGTTACTATTTTCCAGCAATTTCCAAGTGCATGTTAAAATGAAGTAATTTTTCATCATCACGAGGAAGAATCAACAATTCTTCAAATGGGGTGAGTTCATCAGTGACACCCTTGATAAGTAGTTGAAGGAATTGCACATGATAGGTAAATTTTATATGAAATCATATGTCACATATGCAACAATAGAAATGTGGATTTACCCTGTGTTGAACACATAAGGAATGAGAAGTTAAGATTATGTCTATGAATTCTACCCTAAGTTATCTCTAAACAAACTTTAAATCAATTCCAAATGGTGAACGATGCCTTTTTCTACAACATCTTCTAAAAAATGGACAAAGACCTCTCCAAATATTGGTACATTGATACATCTTGGAATGGTTTATCTCATTAGGAGTGTATATTCCTTCAATTCCCAATGCTCAACTACATTCAAGTTAGAGGATTTTAGGGTTCTCTATATATATTGCTAAGGTTTCCGAGTGAAATATGGATTTTGATGGAGTTTGTAGGGAAATTGTTAGACATTCATAAGTTCAAACGAATCAAACATAAGGTGGGAATTAATTTCCCAATATCAATTGGCCGATACACATGCACATCGATAATCAAGGCAAATAATATCGCCACTAAAATACACAGAGTAAATATTCATCCTTTCCATCCAAGGCTTAGCTTCAATTATCATGGAGTGTTAAAAAGGCTTGGAAGTCTACAATTTCATGTCCCTAGACTCGAAGATGTATGGATCTAAGGAAATAATATTATAGTGAACTGACTCTAGATGAAGCATCTAAGTATAATGTTGCGGACATCCCTCATGGTGCAGTTGATGATGGGGATTTCTTGGATGTGATATACAAACAAATGAATGTGGAAAGTTTTGGTTTTCTCCTTATTGATTGATCAATCAAGGACGTCACATCTATTAAGGAGTGAGTTGCTCAAATTTTGATTTGAACCAATCATTGGCTCTTTTCCATCAACATTGAGCCAAAGGATCCCAGCTTCCCAAAAGTCAAATCAATTGTTACGTCAAAGGTGGGCCCCTCCTAGGATCCCAAGGATAAAAACAAAGTTCCCATCAAAAAGGTGAAGACTAATTCTTTTCGGCAATGGAGGAAAATCCTCTCCCCCTTTTTCCATTCCATCTACCACCATTGTCAATATTGATTCCCCTTCTGCTCAACAAGATCAATGAACATTAACTAGCACCTTGGTCACTCAACCTCTTCCAGTTTCCTCCCTCTGCATCACTCATATGGTTCCTCTTGTGACCTTGACCCCACATATGCCACCTCTTGTCACTTCTCCTCATAATGTTTTGTCTTCTCCTCCTTCTCCTCTTCCTCACGTTCCATCTCCTCCACCCTCATCATTTCAGATATCATCAATCACTACATCCACCACTCATGTTTCTTCTTCACCACTGACATATCCTCTTGTGTCACTCATGGCACAAGTATTTTCATCCCTTTCTCCTTTTTTAACAAGAGTAATTATGACCTTGGATTCTCCTCAGATAACCCTGTTTCCTTTACTATTTGTTTCATTTTCCTCCATGCCTTCTTCTCCCCCTCCCTCTTTAACTGTCATCATGGCTATATTCTCTACTCTTTTCTCTTGTTATCTACATTTCCTACTCCTCTTAGTACTACACTCATGATCATAGCTCCTCAATAACAAATAACTCCCTCTTCAGTCACATCTTAGCTAGCAATCCAAACCCCCAAGAAGAGAAAGAAGTTTTTCCTTCCTAAAGCCTTCTATTTTAGTATGTTGACTCTTCCCCCCTCTCGTGCATCCAAAAATACAAGACACTCTCCCATGTCACCATTTATACATTAGGGGAGAGGTTTGTTGAGATCATCATGCATGTCACAGACAAAAGTAAGGAAGACATCATTATTTCCCACTATCAAATAACCAAAGTGGAACTTGGGAAAGTCACTATAAAAGGAGAAAAACAAGATCTACATGTTGTCATGGATAACGTATTTAAGAAACTTAAAGAAACCAAGGCTACCAAATATGAACTAAAGGAAAAAGTGGAGCAGTTAACATCCCTCCTCCTCAAAATCACTAAACCAACTTTGATCTCCTCTCTAGTTCTATTCAATTTTGATACATCATCCATATCAGAGGTAGAGAAGATTAGAAAAAATGGGTGGGTAGTGGATAGTTAGATTAAAAGAATAATTCTCCATAGAAAGAAGCTAATCAAGGACATTTTTGAATTCCATAATGAAATTGAGAGAAAAATTAGCAGTTGAGAAGGTGAATGATGAGCTCGATGCAGAATGTAACAATTGGGAGCTAACTTTGGAATCCCTAAACAATCCCAAGAGGATCAATGTTGATACCCTCATTCAAGAAGGAATAACTGGAGAGAGAGGGAAACATTTTGAGTTTTACAAAGCCATTAAATTTCAATTCAATATTTTGCAAGAATTCAAAGAGAAACTGCAAAAGGCTAGGGAAGAGGGAATCAATGCCACCAATGATATTGGTGATGAATTTTCTAAGGTACCCTAAAAAATCCTTGAGGAAGACTTGAATATTCTTCCTGTAGAAAACATCTTCAAAGAATTCAAAGATTTTGTTAAAAATGGATTTATGTCGGGAGGTGATTTTGATTTACAATCAATTAAAAACTGATTATATATCAAAATGTTTTGAACAATTTGGCCAAAATCCTCAAAAGACTCCAGAAGCTTCCTAGAAAATTGATCAACATGCTCAACACATGTGATATATTGAATCGATACTCTTTGTGGACTTGATGAGAAAAAAGTATAAGAAATGAATCAGAGGTTCCACATGTATCGTGACAAGGAAGTTGAGTAAGGAGTCAATAAAGAAAAAATTGATTGAGGATTTATCATGTTTTTCCATTTTCCCATTGAACATGTGAATTTTTATGATGTTAAGACATCATTTGGATTAACATGTTGACTTAGTAATTTTACTCAAGAACCAATCAATAGAGATTTAATGTATAAACTATATTATTATACTATAATCCAAAAAAATTCCCTTTCTCTCTCTTCCTTTATCTTTATAAATGAAAATGTTGTGGAATTGTAGGGATAGAGATATTTTTGATAGAGCAAGAGGCTTTCCATAATTTGTGGTGAAATTTATTTTCTGGAATTGTGAAGAGAAGAAAAATTGTGTGTTTTCAATCTTTGATATAAGGAATAAAAGAGACGCATTACAAACTTTTTGTTGAATGTTATCTCTTTGTTTAATGTATTATTCTTAAGTTTAATTCATTATATTGTTCTTTAAATTCCAGTTTATTGCTCCTAATATCTCATTTTAGTTTATATTTTTTTTTATCTCGTGTTAGTATCTTTGGATTTATGTTTTTCAAAGAAAAAGCACGTATTCACTCTCATTTCTTCCACTTCTCATTTCCGTGTTCTCTAGTAGAGATCTTTCTTCACTCCAAATTACTTTCTGTTTAGTAAGAAGCAAATATATCGGGATGAGATCCCACCGCCAATGCTAGATTAGTGTAAATATTATGAATATTATTTGGTGTTATTAGAATGGTAATAAATAGGGTACCTCCCCTTTAATTGAGGAGGGACTTTATCCCACATGTTGTGGTTTAACATCATATTTTGTCTTCGAAAAAACATACAACCAACACATGTCAAACCCCAATATTAACTATGTCCGAAGAAACATAGGTCTCATAAAAACCCTAAGCATATAGACATGTGTGACCCTAAATTCAATGAAGGTGTGATCTTGTGCAAAGAGTGTTTCTACAATCACAAAAATGGGGAAAATAATGATAGCACAAAATATGTGATGGCTAAAGGGAATCACAATTACATGAAGGTGCCAAGAATTGTAGTGAATAACTACGAATCACCACAGAATATGGACAAGATGGAAGAAAATAATAGAAAGTGACATATTATTATGGGAATACAAAATAGTCTAATTGGAGAAGAGAACTGTTAGGAATACTTTCTCCAGTCAACCCACAATCATCCTAAGAGGAAATATGTATAAACAATAATGAACTAGTCAAAGATAAATTGTATTATCTGATATCCAAAGACGAAGAGGGTGAGGAAAAATATGGGGAATATGATGGAAACATTGGACAAGAAAGTGATAATTTCATATGGAGAATAAAAATCATGTATTCACTCCCATTTCTTTCTCTTCTCCTTTATGTGTTCTCTTCTAGAGATCTTTCTTCACTCCAAATCTACTTTCTATTTAGCAAGAAGAAAATATATCATGATGAGATCCCACCCACAATGCTATATTAGTGTAAATATTATGAATATTATTTTGTGTTATTAGAATGGTAATATATAGGGTTCCTTCCCTTTAATTGAGGAGGGACTTTATCCCACATGTTGTGGTTTAATGTCTTTGATAAAATATCCAACCAACACATGTCAAACCCCAAGACCAACTATGTTTGAAGAAACATAGGTCTCACAAAAACCCTAATCCTATAGACATTTGTGACCATAAACTCGTAGAAGGTGTGATCTTGTGTGAAGAGTGTTTCTACAATAACAAAAAATGGGGAAAATAATGATAATACAAAATATGTGATGGCCAAAGGGCATCAAATTGACATGAGAGTGCCAAAAATTGTAGTGAATAGCCATGAATCACCATAAACAATTGACGTGATGGAATAAAATAATGAAAATGAACATATTTTTGTGGGGATAAAAGTAACCAAATTGGAGAAGAGAACTATTAGGGAATAATTTCTTCATTCACAACCATCTCCAGAGGAACTATGTAAAGACAACAATGAACTAGTTGATATAATACACTATCTGAAATCAAGAGAGAGAGAGAGAGAGAGAGAGAGAGAGAGAAGAAGAAAATGGGGAAGATGATGAGAAATTTGGAGAAGAAATTCATAATTACATATGGGATATCTAAAACCATGGAAGGGGAAATTGAAGCGTGGGATTTGAATCGAATTTTAGGTAATGGAAAATCATATTCATGGGATCTAGAGTGGTTTTCAATGAAGGAAGAATTGGAGCAGACTATTTCAGGGATTTCATCTCTAATCTTAGCAAACAAGTGACTACTCTAAATCTTTCCCCAAACATAATGGAAGTATAAGAATCAAAATATGGAGATTCCATATCCCTTTTTCAATATGCGGTCTACCTATTCAATATGCCAAAAATGAATACCTTATACAATGTATCCATGTTTCATTAGTTTTTTCCATTATATCACATCCATATTAAAGAATGAATATTCTAATCAAATAGAAATTTTTTAATAGGATATGCATGGTAAAGAAGAATTTTTGAAGATAAGGAAGGGTTACTCGAAGAAAAATGAAGATAAGTTGTTGAAAAGGATAGAGGAATTGGATTTTAATAATAAAAAGTCATCGAAGAGAGAAAGGCAGATAACTAGGATTTGTGGATGAGTTGTCCATACAGAGAGGATTTGGTTAAAAAATAAAGCAATTAAAGTTGCAAACATAAGGTATGAAATCTCCCTCACCTTTCATGGAAGCATTTGCAAGCATTGAGTGTATTCAAATTCATATGTTATTCTATGTATTTTACATTTATGTTGTGTAATTCTGTAGTCAATGGAAAAGCATACACAACATGTCATGCAAACACATATCAAGCAAATTAAGAAATAGTGACACATAAGTGTATTGTAGCACAAGACATAAGCACTTGTTGAAGTTTCTTATTTGAATTTCATGTTCCTCAAAATGGGACATTAGATATATGTATATGGCATGAAACAAGCACATGAGCTTTTATAAACCATTTTGTAAGTTAACGATATTGTCGATCAAGTACATTTTCATCGAAAGAATATACATTCCAAGATGTTCATGGGTTCTAATCATTTGTTGCAGTTATCTAGATGTTCTCTCATATTAGTTGTCTTTGAAAAGTTTATTTTAATAAATCCATTTTTTGTAAGTTAAGATAGTGTCATGAAATACATTGTTAAAGAAAGAAAATATATTTCGAGATGTCATGGGTTGTAATCTCTAATAAAGTTATCTAGATGTTCTTTCATATTAGTTTCTTTAAAAAAATATTTCATAAACATTATTACGTTATATATTTTTTCATAATGGTTTGGAAAAATTCCTCGACATTGTAGCATACCTGCAATTACTTAGACCTTTTATTAATAACCCACATATGTACATATATGTTCTACAATAGAATACTTCACTATCATTAATAATTATAAAAGTAGACAGGGTATAATAATTTAAACAATTTAATGAGACCTAATAATAAATAAATAAAATATCATACACTTAAAAACAATAACCTTTAAACCCCAAGAAATTGCATCCTAAAAAGTATATGGTCTTAATATTGACACACAATTTGGACTGGAGATACATGTTTTATTTACACATTATGAACATTTACCTATCAATATGGGGTGCACCAGTCCTCATACCTATTCCATAACAATTATAAATAGGATCCCATAGATACACATCTCATGAAAACATATACCTAAATATGAGGCTAAATATGATCGTGTGGAAATTGAAATATAGATTTGGTTCCTACTCTACATTTAGTGGGAGGTTGTGTTTGGTGAATTGAACCATATGTTGGCTAAAATCTATTAAGAAATGTAGACCACATATAAAATACAATGTCCTTCAATTTTTCAAAGCCTTTTGCAATAAACTTTGGGAAGTTTTTCCTTTTGACAATACTAGGGGGTATGACATGAATAACAATCAATTTAAATGTAATCATGAAGATATCAACTTAACAAGGAACCTTTATATAGGTTTCACCATATATCATGTTACAAGATTTTAGGTGCTTCAAAACCTTTTGTGATATTTACTGAATATTATAATAGTGTTGTTATCGGTGTGGTTAGGACACTCGAATGTATGAAGACAACAAGTTCCTTTCATGCCGTAGCTCGACTTATGCAGCTAATCTAACAATCAACACTTTGTGATCGACCATGTGTTACAAGCAACTAGAAGGCTATGATCAACATTTCTCATAGAAATAAATTGACAAAAAATGATTCTCCCTTTTGTGTCATTAGGCTCCACCTTCAGATGGGTCTCTCGGTGAATAAAATGTCGACAACCCCTAAATCAACAAGTAGAGGATTTAGCATTAGAATTTTTGACATCTACTTTTCTATAATCAAAAATCAAATCAAATTAGTTAAATGAAAAATAAAATTCTTATATAAAATGATCAAATAATAGTAAAAGCATCATTTACCAGTCAATGATATCATATAGTATCAGGAAATCATGATTTATGTATAACACTTCTCGAAGATGAAAATTCACAACATCAAGAATTCAATGGCCTCTACTAATGATCTCCTTCTCACTTTTAAATATCCTCAACTAATAGAATGTGTCGTTGTTGGAAACATATGCAAAGCATTCCAAAACTTTGGTAGGGTCTACAATGCACAAAGACTCGTCTATAAACAATCCTAGTACATTATCATAATAAATGCAGACATACATGCCTAGTCAAATGATAAAATTAAATGGACTAGTGATATGTATCAGAAGAGTGTATAGATGCATCATCTCATGCATATCAATGGTGACAAAAAAACCATCCCTCACTAAATAATTTACATCCAAATTTCTCCCCACATAATAATCGCGGTTAATAACACTAGTATGTTCCATTTCCTCTGCCTCGTTTAGACCAATAGGATAAGAATATTTTATAATATCCATTTTGGAAGGGTGGTGCACACTAGCTTGCCTTCATCATTTGTATACACCATATGCACATACATCAAAATGGAAACACATTATGTCTATGAGTCATTAGGTAAAGAGTTGGTTCTTCATCACATGATTTCAATTTAGTGAGCTCAAGTTCCCCCATGTGCAATTTGTGGACAACTTAGAAAATGTATGTCTTGGAATTTGTTTTTTCCTTGCTTAGGAAACGTAATTGTTTCAAAGGATAGAAAATTGCTCATGCATTGGTGGATATTTGAATGGGTACAAAGGCTATGAGATGTTTTCCTCTCACTTTTTAAACTATCAAAATTTGCGGTTACGTGTGATGTTTTACCACTCCAACAGTTTTTTTAATTCTTTGGCATATTACTCCTTTTATAATAGAACAATTTTGCGGTCCCTTTTTTGATCTCTTACTAAATGAACCTTCTCATTGTCAGTGTTACTATTTTTTTATTCCATTTTCGTGTTCTATATGATTATTTAGTATCCAATCTGATACAATTCTTTCATTTTTGGGGCCCTTGATATGATACTAGTGTGCGGATTTCATTAATATCTTGTTTTGGTGTAGCGGTTCACTAGTCATTTGGTATCAGAGAATTCACCTAGGTTTTATTCATGGAGTGGGTGATAAGGAGGTCAACCGGCCCAGAGTCTAGAGTTTGGTTCCCAGAGGGGGTTCGCAGAGCAGGTGACGAGGAGGTCTGTCATCCTAGTTTTTGGATTCCGGAGCGTGGTGGGATGATGTGATCTTGGTTTGTGGATCTCACTAATGCCTTAACATTTCTCTCGTGTAACAGTTTTGTACAGGCCTACCTGGTCATTTAACATCCAATATGGTATAATTATTCCATTTTTGTGGCCTTCCCATTCATTTAAAATCTAATGCATTAAAATTCTTCCATTTTGGTGTCATGTCTGGTTATTTAACACCCAATGTGATATTATTTAATTTTTGTGGCCTACCAAGGTGTTTATCATCTTTTTCGTGACCCACCCAAGCATTTAACATCGAATTAAATTTCATACTTGAAGACATCTTCATAAGTAAACATATATTCAAGTAGTGGTTGGTGGAGCTCCACAACCAACATTAACAAACCAACTAATCTTGCAATAAAAAAATGTTATAGGTTATGTAAGGAGGTATTAATATTTAATACAATTATAATCAATTATACAGGCATTATAGAAATTAAAATATTTTAACCATGCAACATGAACTTAATATCAACATTTGTGGTTAGGTAGATCTTATTAAAAAAATCACCTGTGAAAAATAGGCCTATTGGAAAATATGGAATTAAGAAAAACTCATGAAACCCATTCCACAAAAAAAACATGATGAAAGTGTTATATGAATATGGGAATGTCTTGATATAAATTTATTTAATATTTCATTTCTACAAAATAAATTTGCTACGAGCATGATTTATGATATGAAATCTTAATCAAACATGGTCAAGTATGTCAAATTTTTGTATTTCGCATTTTAAACATGTATGACATGATCTTTCATAGTTATTGTAATATGACAAGGGATTTTTTGCATGTGAAGGATTTACACTGTGTGGAAAATCAACAATGTACCATTAGTAATTATTGAAGCATGTGTACAAATGGCCAATGAACTGGGAACAAAATATAAAGAGGCATTCATACACATGTTCTAATTTTTTTACACTATTTAAATGTGCCTCATCAAGTGATTAATGTTTATTCTAGTAAATAGTTTATGATATTGCATGTCATTATTTATTTTTTGTTCATGTACTCACTTACCTTAATATTTTTGCTTATTTTTATCTTAGTTTATGTAAGGTCTTCAATTTTTAAAGTAAATGTTGTCAAGTATATTATAATCAACATCATTTCAAAAAGGAATTGTACTACCCAAAATTAAAAAACCCCTCGATATGGGCTTGTATTACCCAAAATAAAAAATCCTTAACGCAACAAACTAATTCCATGATGGTCAAGAAAATTTAAACCCAATCCCAAATTTAAAACACTATATGTATATTTATATTGTTATAATTGCAAAAATAGAAAAACCAAAAAATCATGAAAAACTCTTTGTTGGAGATGTCTATGACTAATCCTTCTTTCTAATCAATTGCAAACATGAAAAATAATATAGATACACACAATCCTTAAATAAATTGTCTATGGATTCAAGAAACAAACAAAGTCAAAATTATGCCAAAGTTTTAAAATCTCTTCGTCTAGGGGAAATTTGGTTTGAAAACCAAACTAGTAGGAAACAATGGTTGATGGTTTGGAATTTAGAATCTAAGTAGCAAATAGCCACAAGTCTCTAGTTATAACTACTTCACAAATAAACGTGTTGTGCATAAAATTCCTCCACTTTCAATAGAGAAAGTGGGCAAAGCCTTATTCTATGGAGAAATGAAATTTTTATAAGTAAATAAGGGTTGTAGAGTCCCTTTGCTTTTGATTAATAATTTAAAAAGTATATATAAAGTGTGGAGCATGATTTCATGAGGCCTAAGAGCTTGGATCAAAAAAAATTATTCTTTTTAGGCCATTCAAAAAATTAACTATCAAAATTTATCATACAAAATCCAATTATGGGACTACTATAGATTATAAATGCTACTATATTTGAGAATTCATTCCGATGGGGCATAAAAACACACTTTGGAATGTCACAAAAGGACCTTAGTTTATAGTGTGCTTAAATTAGTCCCATAGGTACGCCAAAAAATTGAACAACACTTTTCTTAATTGATTTTTTTAATGGAATGCACCTCTACCTATATGATATTAACAAATAAAATCCATACCTGGATAGACATATATGACTTCTTTAATTTTAGATCAATATAATCCCAATAATAACCAAACACTCGTGATTTCTAGTAGATAGTTTTGAGTATTTTTACTCTATGCAATGAAAACCTTGGAAATCAAAAGAGAGAAATACAAGCCTTTAAAAATAATTAGCTATTTAAAAAACATAATCTGAAAAATGAATAATAAATAGTGTGAAGACATTACCTATTTGAGACACAAAGGCATATATGTTGCACAAAATTTATGATGGTAGAGGTATCCATATGGTAGCTATAAAGACAATGGAATGCATTTGTCATTAAAAAATAAAAACTGTGTAGAGGATAACATTTTTCTGCAGTTGAAATCAAAAGGCCTTTAAAAAATGGCTCGTTAAAGGCATTTGTTCCTCCCTGTGAGCAATGAAAACTGATTAAGCTAAAATGTGATTTATATGCCTAATGTGAATGTTATAGGAGCAATAAATAAATGAATAATAAAGTACTAAAATAGATCTAAATAATTAAGTAATAAATATGAAACCCTAATTACAAAGAGAGGGTTAAGAGCCTTAGCTGATTCGTAGAGTTCCAGAGAGTGCACAGAGTTGGAAAATAGAAAAAAAAAAAAAAAAGCGCTGACTAGACTAGGGTGCTTAGAGAGGGATAGGGGCACCCACAAATTCCCTAGGCATTTTTCTTAGCATCTAGGTCTGTAGAAATGCTTAAAAACCTGAATTCTCAAGGTCGCAATATGTTCGTTGATGATCACCTTTTATTGTTACAAATTTACACAATGATTGCTGAGGTTGCTGGAAACCTGCAATAAAGAAGATACCTACAAAACCATCAAATATACATCAAATCCTAAAAAATAAAGATGCAAAATAAGGGTCCAGACTGTCCTCAACTGCCACAATGATGGAATTACTACTGAGCATTGCACTACATCTTAGACCCAATGTAGTTTTGTGTGTATGTCAGGAATTGTGCCCTAGGTGGCTCTTGTATGTGTTGTACTTGGAATATCAAGCAAGTAGTTAGATGTAGAATGTATTAAATGTGTGCATGGAATACAATGAACTTCCCTCTTATGAAGTGTGATGCAGAAAACTAGCCCTTGTGTCCCTTTTGGTGAAGCTACGTGGATACAATGGAGCTCCTAGACGCCTTGGTGGATGCAACCTTAGGTGGTGATAGGTATTTCTTAGTGCTTGGTCCCTTATTATGATCACATAACTTTGAATTTATATGATTCCTTCACTTGAATTTTGTAATTAACCATGAAAAATCTAACTAACGAAAATATAAGATGCTCAAATGGCTAGAAAGGACCCTAAAAGTGACAGTAAAGTACAAAGGGGACAGGAGCACCCAGAGGGGACAAGGGTGCCTGATGTTGGTGTCCTAGTTAGGTGTTAGTTTCCAGGATGGTAATGCTGAAGAGTAAAAAGGTAGACTCTACAAGTAAGGGTGTAATACTGAAAGTAGAAAGATAAATCAAAGAAAGGTAGCTAAAGACATGGGTTAATTACTACTTTTGTTATTTGGGAATCATATGAATAGTAGTATGTGGGTAAGACTAGATAATTACCCAAAGGGCGTGATTTTGTGTCTACATTTGCCCCCACTTTATGTTAGTGAGTGAAAATCTCAGTAACATAAAGTAAATGTTGTATATATTTACCCCCCCGGGTAAATATAGATAAACGCAAGCAAATCGGGTTTCGAAGGGGGTGAAGCATGGCGCAAAGGCATGTCAGAGGGGTTGGAAAACCCGACATCAAAGGCATGTCGGAGGGGTTGGAAAGCCTGACACCAAAGGAAATCGGGTCTCAGAGTCGGAAAAACACGGCGGGGAAGCATGGGGTGAAAACATGTCGAGTAACCCTCCGAACCCGATGCGCATGCAGGTCCATTTTCCGACCCCGAAACAAAGGAAATCTTGGAAATACTGGCGGAAGTGGGTTTTGGGAAAACAAAAGCATCAAACACATGTTGAGGCATCCTCCAAACCTGATGCACATGCAGAGGAGAACCCCGAACCCGACAGGCAGAAGACCCTGACGCGGGAAATATTCAGATCGCCATAACTTTTGACAGGGAGCTCGGATTCATGCAAGGTTGGACTTTTCGGAAAGATCTCGGTGTCCTCTACCCAACTACGACTGGATATATTTAATTGGGTGGGAAAAAGTTCTTGAAATTCAAAAATACACTTCGCCACTGTTAGGTTGTTGGGGATCTCACCTACTGCCATGATGAGGAGTTAGGTGCAGTCTTGGAGGTAGTTGAGGGAGCTCCGAATTCTTCTCTTCTCCCTCATTTTTCTTGTATAAATGGCCGGGAGAGGCTCTAAAAAATGGTTGGACATTCTTGTTTTGGCCTCTCCCTTCTTCTCTTTGGCAGGCGGAGTTGTGGAGCTCAAACCTCCCATATGGATTATAATGCTGTTTTTTGCCTCTTGGCCATTGCAATGTATTGAATCGATCCTTGAGCAATATATGTATGTCTGTGATTGATTTTTAAACCCTCTCATATATTCATTGCTGCTATTTTGATCTCTCATTGCATTTTGGTTTCCTGTGCATGGTGTGGTATTACATCTATGTGGTCTATGTTTAATCTTGCAAAACGGGTGTCCAACATTCCTCGGTGCATCACTTCCTTAGCTTAGGTTTATTTTTATGCATTTCTCTCTCCCTGTCTCCTTGGTAGTTAGATTAAGTTTTTTGGGTAAACCTCTGCGTTTTATTGGTGCATCTGAATAGAGGAATAGGAGCCGGCCTTCATCCGGAGAGCTTTTCCGATTTAGCAAGGTCCCACACTTGGGAAAAGCTCCATGTTGTGCATTCGCACTGAGACTTTCAACCCTTCGCGTTGCAGAGTCCCAGGGGTGCTGGGATTTGACACCAACAGTTTTGGCACACCTGGTGGGACCTTAGAGGTCATCCCATGAAAATTTGAAGGAGTTTTCATGAAATTTGCACTAAAAATTGCAGTTTTTTACAAATTTCAAATTTTGCACCTCTTAGCCTGAACTTCGAAATCATTTTTCAAGGATTTATCTTGCTCAAAACAGGTCAAAATTTCAGCAGTTGGTAGATCTGAGGGTAATCTTCAAATGGGTATTCTTAGTTTTTTGTGATTTTGATTTTCAAAATTTCGTGGTTTTTAGTGATTTCAGGTTTTCGGGATCCGAGAACATCAAAGCAGTAATTCGGGTTTTGGGGGATGCATTGCATGGTCCTATTCCCGACAGCAGTGATTTCAGGTTTTGAGGGATGTCAGACATGTTCCAAGTTCCGACACATGGCAATTTGGGTTTTGTGAGTTGCATTGCATGACTTGAGTTCTGCCTATACTTTTCGGGGATCCGCAGCTACACAGCAAGGCCTGAATTCCAAATTGAAGATTGTCTCCCAAGAGGTCCTTCAAATTTTAAATTATATTTTCAATACTGTCAAGTTTGGTGTGTAACTTGGCAAAATCCAACCTTTTAGAGGCTTGTTATCTAACACATCTGGCGACTCCGAAGGGATAGAGTTCAGTGGTGTAGCAGCACAAGTTGCCCAGGCACATGAGAAGAATTCGAACAAGGTCTAATACTCGAGAAGAGGGGCTAGTTTTCCAGTTGCAACTTTCACCAGGCAGAGGAAGGAGAGGAAGAAGACCACAAAGATCACCATCTCCACCTAACAGGACTTTGTCTACACCTCCACCTGGTAGGCCTTTTCTCGCATCAACCAGGGTTTTTAGGCCAATCATAATGGCACATCTACCACCGAATCCCTTTGTCAATTTCACGGGAAGTAGTCCACTTGCCCTAAATGCTCAGAATCAAATTCCAGTTGCAGCGCTAAAGAATATACCCTATTTCACAGGAGAAAATCATACTACTCCTATTGATCACATCCAGGATATTGCTAATGCATGTGCAATCCACGAAATAAATGAAATGGATGTTGCAGTCAAGTTGTTGGCTTCATCTTTCAAAGGCAAGGCCTTACAATGGTTTAGGAGCCTTACAGCGGGGTCTATTATGAATTAGAACCAACTTTGTTCAGCTCTTTGCAACCAGTTCGGGGAGAGGGCAGACAATTTATCTTTATTGGAACAACTGACAACAATCAAAAGGGCTCCTAACGAGCAAATGACAGATTTCAACTTCAGGTTCCAATGGACATGGGATAGGATTCCAATAGCTGTTAGACCAACTGCCGAAGGTGCATTCCTTTATTTCTTAAAGGCTATAAATTCAGACATAGCCATGATGATCCAATCAATGGGAGGGACAACGCTGCCAGGGTCCTATGACATAGCGATTAGAGCAGAGAACTGTTTGATCCAAGCTGGCAAGCTTGCACCAAGGCCGCCAATGCCTCTCTATCCAGAGATGGGAAATCCTACAACCAGTCAAGCACCAGAGTTGAATCCCATTCCAACTCCTAGAAATCAAAGCAATAATGAGGCATCAACTTCTTTGAATACTTCAAAGGAATTGCAGGAGGTTATGAAACAGCTACAGAACCTCGGAAATGAGCTAGTGACTATCAAAAGACAACAAGCTCAAAGTGCTAGACTGTATCAGCCTCAAGCACAGTACCAGGCTAGGCCCCCATACCAATAGAATAGACCACCACCACCTCAGGCTGCAAATCAAAACCAAAACCAAGGACAACCTCAAGCTGCCAGGCCATTTCGACCGTATGATCCAAATGCAACGACATCCTCAAGAGCCTTGGTCCCGACACAAAATAACATGGCACAAGAGTACGACTGGTGTTACCCTTGCAATCTACCTCACAATCAATCAACATGTTTCAATGGTGCACTGAATCAGGCCTTGATGGTGCAAACCATTGGTGTTCCTCAAGGACCAAGCCAGGAAGAGAATCAACAGCAAGAAACACAACAAGAAGGACCTCCAACAGAAACCACATTGGCCAATTGGCAAACGGAAGACTTCTGTGGAGTTAACCAACAGCCTTTTCAAGGCATGGCTGCCAACACACGGTCAAAGAAGAGAAACATAGAAGAGGGACAACCATCCAATCCAGTTGTTTCTCAACCCACTCTTACACAACAAGGGGTCAGTAGACCAAACGCAGCTCCAAATGTGCAAAATCAGCCTAAGGTACCTGTTGTTGCAACACATGCACCTGTTCAAGCTCCAGAAAAGGTTACGCCAAGCAAGGGACAGCAAAAGGACAATTCATCCCCCTTCAACATCATCGATCAAATGAAGAAGACACATGTGAACATTTCCATGTGGGAATCACTGGCGATCCCAGGGCAACGAGATTTATTGCAAGCTGCAATGGCTAATTGGTCTGCCACAAATGTATCAAGCCAGGGACATGAGAAAGTTCTCACTAATGCAGTGCAACATGATGGGGGCCAGACAAGAAAAAATTTGAAGCCTCCACCATTCTATGTTTCTTTGATTGTTGGAAACCACTTGGTACACAACTGCATGATAGATTTAGGAGCAAGTAGTTCAGTGATGCTGAAACAAATAGCGGATCAACTGGGTTTGAAGTATGAGCCAGTGCTGAAAGGAGTAGTACAGCTAGATGGAACGGCAGTGGGAACAGTTGGGGTCATCAAGGGATTAAGCCTAACACTACATTCATGTCCTAATGTTACAGTTCTGCAAGATGTGTCTGTAATTGACCTCCCGCCACTCTTTGCGTTGTGTTTATCAAGGGACTTCACTGCAAAAATCGGTGGATATTTATCTGCAGATTGGTCGCACATGATTTTTAGGACAAGGTATGGAGCCAAAGCAATAATCAGGTCAGAACCAATTGCCAATTTCCATATTGAGCCTCATGTACCAAATCCTATCAATGTAAATTGCTCAGCTTTTGATCAGGAGGAGTGTTTGAGTGATCTAGAAATAGGTACTAAGGTTGAGGGAATTCCTGATTTAACTTTGGATGAATGGGCAAACAAAAGTCATGAATTTGACCCATACAAGGAAATTGAAGAATCTGAATTGGGCGTGTATTGTATACACGAAGAAAATTCACCCATTCCCGACATCATTCAGCCTGAACAAAAAGATGAAGACAAAGTTTGGAAATTATTCTTCGATGGTTCGAGAAGCAGACAAGGTGCCGGAGGTGGTGCAATGTTGATTTCACCACAAGACATCAAATATTTTTCAGCTTTTCGTTTCCAGTTTTCCTATTCAAACAACACGGCTGAATATGAGGCCTTGATTCATGGACTTCATTGGGCCAGGAAAAAGGGCATAAAGAACTTACAGGTGTTTTTAGATAGCGAGCTAATTGTCAACCAAGTTAGGGGGACAACATGCTACAAAGAACGACTTGCTAAAGAGCTACAAGAATAGGGTATGGGACCTCATTGAGGATTTCAAAGCTTTCAGCATTGTGTCCATACCCAGAAAAAAAATGAAGCCGCAGATAGGCTCGCAGCAGTTGGAGCAACGTTTGATGTGATTGACAACATCAGAAGAGAAAAAATGCAGCCACATATTCATGTGGTTGTGAGGCCAGCAGTTCCAGATAATAACACAAGCTGGCAGGTGTTTGAGAATGATCAACAGATCGTCAATTTTCTACAAGAAGAGGCTGAATTCTCAGCCAGAAATCAGGACAGATTAGAGCAGCAGTATGGGGATCAAGTAGTGCAACTGCGGACAAACAAGCTTCCTAAGGGTTTAGTAACGTTGGAGTCTATCTTCAACCCTAACGACCAGTTTCGTAAGGAAAAGGCTAACATACAGGTCAAGAGAGAGGATTCAGAGCCAATTCTAGTTGGGGAAGGCAAAACACTTCAAATTGGTAAAGTGGCCACTGAGCAAGAGAAATCAGATTTCACGCAGCTTTGCCAAGAATTTCAAGATGTCTTCGCTTGGAGCTATGAAGACTTGAGAGGATTCAATCCAAAGTTGGCACAACATACCATAGAATTGGATCCAGATGCTAAGCCCATCAGGGAGAAGCAGAGACCAGTCAACCCTCACATTGAGCCTCTAATGAAGAAAGAGCTAAATAAGCTAATAGAGGCAAGCATTATATTCCCAATCAAGCACTCAAGCTGGGTTGCGAACTTGGTTCCGGTCAGGAAGAAGAGCGGAGAGATTAGGTTATGCATGGACTTTCGAGACCTAAATAGAGCATCTCTCAAAGACCATTACCCGCTCCCTTCAATGGAACAAATACTGCAAGTAGTATCTGGTTCAGAGAGATTCTCTCTCCTAGATGGCTACTCAGGGTATAATCAGGTGATGGTGAAAGAAGATGACCAATTCAAGACGGCTTTCACCACCAAATGGGGGACCTATGCCTACAAGAAGATGCCATTTGGGCTATCAAATGCTGGGGCCACTTTCCAAAGGGCAATGGATATGGCATTTAAGGGGTTGATCAATAAAATAGTTTTGATATACCTTGATGACATCACTGTATTCTCAAAAAATGCAGTGGATCACCTCTTTCATCTAAGGCAGGTATTTCAGAGGTGTAGAAGATTTGGGGTATCTTTGAATCCCAAAAAGTGCATATTCTTGGCTCACGAGGGAAAACTTCTAGGCCATATTGTTTCAAAGGAAGGATTGACGATTGACCCAGAAAGAGTTGAAGCAATTTGAGCGTTGCTATTGCCAAGTCATAAGAAGGCTCTTCAAAGCTTCTTAGGAAGGATCAATTTTGTCCGCAGGTTTGTTCCAAACTTTGCAGCTCTCGTGAAGCCAATAACACTGATGTTAAAGAAGAGCATGGCATTTAAGTGGACATCTGAAGGCAAGGCAAGTTTCGAGGCAATAAAGGAAGCTATATCTCAAGCTCCGACTCTTGTCAATCCAGACTTCTCCAAGGACTTCATGCTATATGCCTTCGGTGGTGGAAACACAATTTCTGCAATCCTGGTCCAACAAAACAAAGGAGGATTAGAACAACCAGTTGCTTTCTTCAGTCAAGGCTTGGAGGAATATGAAACTAGGTACTCTTTCATTGAAAAGCATGTCCTTGCAGTGATTAGGAGTTTAAAGAAATTCAAACACCTAGTCTCAAACAACAAAATCCAATTGTTGGTCTCTCATGCGGGAGTCAAGGACTTCCTTCTAAATAAAGATCTGAATGAGAAGCGTGCAGGGTGGATCACTTGTGTCATGTAATATGACATCGAGATCAAGGTCACTAAACTAGTACGTGGAAAGGGACTATGTGAACAACTAGCTTTGAGTCAGAAAATTGAAGCAGGTGATGAAAAAGAGACTACCTTGGTGCTACAGGATGGTCAAGAACAGGAAAATGATGATGTGCCTACTCCTTGTTGGATTCAGAATATGATACACTTCCTACAGACAGGACTATGCCCTCTAGAAATGAGCAAAGCAAAGAGGAGATACTTTAGATTACAAGCTATTCCATATGTGCTTGTTGATGGTGTTTTGTTTAAGAAAGACATCAATGGAGTTCTATTGAGGTGCATTGGGACAAGTCAAATTGAGAGGGTGTTACGAGATTTTCACGATGAAGATTTTGGCGGACATTTTTCCCCACGAGTAACAGCTCTCAAGATAATGAAGGCAGGGTATTATTGGCCCACGATGTTCAATGACTGCTATACATGGATAAGAAAGTGTAAGAAATGTGCACTCTTCACGGGCAAAGAAAGACTAGCAGCACTTCCATTGCACCCAATTTCGGTTGACCAACCATTCATGCAATGGGGATTGGACTTCGTCGGGGTCATCAACCCAAACTCAAGCCAAGGCCACAAGTGGATTCTCACGGCAATGGACTACTTCACCAAGTGGACTGAAGAAGTAGCGCTCAAAGAGGCAAACGAGTCTAATATACTAGAATTTTATGAAGGGATAGTGACCAGGTTTGGTGTGCTGGCCACTATCATATCAGATAATGCATTGGCATTCATAGGTTCCAGGATTACAGAATGGGCTATCAAGAATGGAATCTATTTGAGCACCTCTTCAAATTATTACCCGCAGGGTAATGGACAGGCAGAGTCCACGAACAAAAATTTGATAAGAATCATCAAGAGGAATCTGGATGAAAATCAAAGAACATGGCATACCAGGCTAAAATCAGCATTGTGGGCTAACAGGATAACACCGAAGAGGTCTACAGGCAATTCCCCTTACAAGTTGGTCTATGGAAAAGAGGCAGTATTGCCTATATCATTAGAACTGCCTGCATTGGAGTTCATGAAGTAGTTGGAGTTGGCTGAGTTCGAACCAATGGAGGTGAGGTATGCAGAGTTGATGGAATTGGAAGAAATTAGAGAACATGTAGTTCAAACAATTGAGAAAGATCAGGCCTTGGTGAAAAGATGGTTTGATAAGAAAGCAAGAGCAAGGACCTTCAAGGAAGGGGACCTTCAAGGAAGGGGACCTAGTTCTGAAATGGGATGCAGATCGGGCAAAACCAGGAAGGCATTCCAAGTTTGACACCATTTGGAGTGGCCCCTACATGGTCATGGAATGTAAAAATAGCAATGCCTTCCAATTGTCTACATTGGATGGAGAAGAATTCCCGATTCCAGTCAACGGAATCTATCTTAAACATTTCTACTGAAGAGAGAAAAGTTCTACCCTTGTAAATATTAGCCTAGATTTCAATTCCTCTAAGTGCGTATGCACATTGTCTTGTTGTAGTTAGGTTTCAGTTTCCCTAAGTGCTTTGGCATAGGTTTTGTTGCTCCTGGGTTGGTTTTCTACAGTTCAGCGTGCTCGCGGAGAAGGAGTTTGCAGGTAGCAGGTTGGTCTCAGGTTATTGCTTATGACTCCATGCCCAATGGATGGTTAAAAGGCCATTGATCTTCCACCTAGCAGGCAGGTAACCCCGTGAGTCGCCAAATTGTTGTATCTATTTACCCCCCCCGGGTAAATATAGATAAACGCAATGTAGATCGGGTTTCAGAAGAAGATGGTGCGAAGCATGTCGTCAGGCCTCTAAAACCCGACATCAAAGCGAAAGATCGGGTTTCAGTTTCGGAGAAACAAGGCGGAGAAACAGGCAAAAAGGACATGTCGGAAGGGTTGGAAAACCCGACATCAAAGGCAAAGTGGGTTTCAGGTTTCGGGAAACACGAAACATGAAGCATGCAGATCGCAAAGGATGTCCCAATGCTTGAGGGTTCCGAAAACCTGAAAACACGCAAAGGGAAAGCGGGTTTCAGAGGTGGAGAAACATAGCGATCGCAGAAGCCGATGTCGAAGGGGTTAATAAACCCGACAGCAAAGAACATGTCGCAAGGGTTGGAAGACCCGACGCAAAGTAAGGAAAGCAGGTTTCAGAGGTGGAGAAACATGGCGCAGAAGTATGGGGTGAAAACATGTCGAGGCATCCTCTAAACCCGATGCAAATGCAGAGGAGAACCCCGAACCCGACTAGGCAGAAGACCTTGACATAGGAAATATTCAGATCGCCATAACTTTTCACAGGGAGCTCAGATTCACACAAGGTTGGACTTTTCGGAAAGCTCTCGATCTCCTCTACGCAACTACAATTGGATATCTTTAATTGGGTGGGAACAAGTTCTTAAAAATGTAAAATACACTTCGCCACTGTTGGGTTGTTGAGATTCTCACCTACCGCCATGATTTGTTGAAGTTAGGTGCAGTCTTGGAGGTAGTTGGGACAGAATCGAATCATTGTCTTCTCCCTCAATTTTTCCTCATATAAATGGTCAAGAGAGGCTCTTTAAAAATGTTGGACATTCTTGTTTTGGCCTCTCCCTTCTTCTCTTTGGCAGGTGGAGTTGTGGAGCTCAAACCTCCCATATGGATTATAATGCTGTTTTTTGCCTCTTGGCCATTGCAATGTATTGAATCGATCCTTGAGCAATATATGTATGTCTGTGATTGATTTTTAAACCCTCTCATATATTCATTGCTGCTATTTTGATCTCTCATTGCATTTTGGTTTCCTGTGCATGGTGTGGTATTACATCTATGTGGTCTGTGTTTAATCTTACAAAATGGGTGTCCAACATTCCTCGCTGCATCACCTCCTTAGCTTAGGTTTATTTTTATGCATTTTCTCTCTCCCTGTCTCCTTGGTAGTTAGATTAAGTTTTTTGGGTAAACCTCTGCGTTTTATTGGTGCATCTGAACAGAGGAATAGGAGCCGGCCTTCATCTGGAGAGCTTTTCTGATTTAGCAAGGTCCCACACTTGGGAAAAGCTCCATGTTGTGCAATCGCACTGAGACTTTCAACCCATCGTGTTGCAGAGTCCCAGGGGTGCTGTGATTCGACACCAACAGTAAATAGATAGACATACCTGATATCCATGTAGATCAATGCAGAAAATGTGTCGAAGGGCTAGATAAAATCGTGGAGTGATAAAAATGTGAATCATGGATGCTAAGGATGAGAAAGTGTAAAAGGTGCTGATGAAAGTAAACCTAGGGTAGAAACACATGTGTAAATGTCATGATGTACCTTTTATTGATGTCGATGTGTGTGATGTTATTTTTGTTGGTGTGTTTGACTATTGCTTCCCATATGGACGGACCTATAAAAGAGAAGTCGAAAAGTAGTCAAATACGTATGTATAAGATCAAAGTCTGTAAAAATTATGTAAAAAAAGTGTGTAAAAATGTTGAAAATGAAAAAAAGGAACATGTGCACCTGACCTGTGATGAGAAAGGGTGTAGAAAGGATCCTATAGATGATGTTGACGCACGAGTTTTTCAGGCAATCTCACACCATTGTAATAGAAGAAGTATAGGGAGAATTGTGTGGTGTCATCCACCAAATTTTAACTACTTCATGTTGTATAAAACACCACCGCAGATGGTGTGCATGTGTTAAAGACTATTTTCCCTGTAAAATCTATTATGTATGGAGTTTTGTAGATTGTGTTGAAGTACCAATCATTGTATAACTGCCCATGGTCTCAAGTAATCCAAGAAAGGCTGTTGTATTGCCCTGTGGTCTCAGGCATCCAGGAAAGGTCGTTGTGCTAAGGACCCAATTCTGATTTTGAGCCTTGTCTGAAACTAAAAATTGCGTTTTATCAGTACCGTGTTGTGTATAATGTTGTATGGGGTGACTGATTCACCCATATGATGCCCCCTCATTTGGGGTGCATGTGACATCGTTGAAGGAGTATGTGGCCTAGAAAGGGACCAACCATTGTGTTGTTCCCTGTAGGGGAAGGGAATGTGGTTGATAGAAACCAAGGCACATGTAAACAAGAGGCTAAGAAAACAAGTGTTAGTACAAGCAAAGATAAACACTCATGTATAAGATGAAATGTAATCTAAGTAGACAATGTGTAAGCTAAGACATAAATAGAAGACAATGTAGACCACGAAAAGTGGGTTGTAAACATGGGACATCACTCACAATTTTTCAAGACAATCGAGGTCGTAGTGGCCACAAGAAATTAGAGAATAAGTAAAACATAGGGCAAAGCCCGCAAACAATGATAATCAAAATCAGATAGTGTATGGAAGCAAGTAATCCTGCAAAACAAGTGATGCACATGAAGCACTCGTTATCATGTTAGAAAGATAAAAAAGTATGTCAAAGCATGTATAAGTTGATGATGTAAAGTGTTAGTTACAAAATGAAATAATAGCACCTGTAGTGTGGAAAAGTGGATGCCCACAGGAGCCACTACGAGACTGGTACAAGGTACTATGCTAAACATCTTTGTTGCGTGTAATGGACCTGTATAATCTATGATCACAACTAGAAAGGAAAGTTAACATGTATGTGTGTATGATAAAGATAATGGCATACATAATATCTATCTAGCATGTGTAATAAAGTGAACATGTAATAAGTAAATGTAATCAAGATTAAATGCAACCAAGATATGCAGTATGTTGTGGATGAGACGGAGTAGAATATGGTGTGAATGATAGGAGCATCTTTCCCCTCGAGTAGATGTGAATGGATTTGTATGCAGTGAGGTTAATTTTGTTATGCCCTCCCAGAAGTCAAGAATGAACCATAAATGAGAGTGTGTCATTGGGAAATGGTTTGAGTGATGTCTTTTTGTGTGTTAGAAAGAGTTAGTGAATTAAGTGAGGAAGGTTGATTGGAGAATGATGATGTGTAAATGAAATTGTATGCAACATAAGGATGTGCCATAATGAAGTTGTATAATGAAGTAATATGATGCGTGATGATTTATCCTAAAGCTTATATCACTAGATGATTGAGTATGATGTTAACAAACGTGATGATGTAGCACAAAGCGTATATCACGACATGTATGAATAAGATGATGGTTATGAAATGTGATGATGTAGAAAAAATCATACATCACAAAATGTGTTAATAGGATGATAGGAAGTGTGACGATTTAGCATAAAACGTATATCATGAAATATACGAATAGGAAAGTCAGGAAGGGGTGATGATTTAGCCTAAAAGATTATATCACGATATGTGTGAAGAAGGAGTAAAAATAAATGATGATTTAGCATAAAGCTTATATAATGAGATGAGTGAATAAATTATTAACTAACATTGTCATTGATAAATAGATTAAATGATGTGAGTGAGATAAGTTCCATTTGAGATATATACCTTCGGCACTCGAGTATGGACCGTGGAACTAAATTGCGTCATCAGGCAGTGAGTGCAGCGTGAATAAGTAGATGAGCAAGATGTAATATGTGTATTAGATGTGGTCAAGAGTATGTTACAAGTGTGTGTAATGTGAAATTTGTAATGTAGGATGTGTAGTGTCTAGTGCAAGATGTGTAGATTGTAAAAATGCATGATAATGTAGTATGTAGAATGTGTACAGTGTATGGTTGTACAAAGCACAGAGTGATGATGATGCATAGTAAATTGAAGATGAGGATTATGTATATGTAGAAAAGTGCATGATTTGTGAAGGTGTCCAATGTGTAGTGTCTACCATGTAGTGTGTGAGGTTCATGTATATAGGATGACCGTCAATAGTCCAAGTGTGAACCATAGCACAAGAGTGCATCATAAGGTAATGATGATAATAGACTATAGATGAAGATACATATGCTAAAGTATAGGTGTGAAAGGATGTGAATTTAAGATGTGTGTTGATGCTAAGGGGGTGGGGGAAAAAATAAGCGTAATTCCCCCCAATTGTGTGTTAATGACTAAGCTATCTGATAAAATTAAAGGATGAAGATCCTCTACCTGATGTTGGCAGTGATGAAGGCATGTGACCATGTTCTAAGAGTGGTGGTATATGAGATAGACATTGTGCCGGCGAGTGAAGTCTATATGCATGCGACGGATGAGTGGATTTTGGGAACCTTGGTGTAACAAAGTGTGTAGGTGATGGAGACCTATGTGAAGCAGAACACAGGGATGGTGGATACCTACATGGAATGAAATGAGGTGGTGAATGACATCTAGATGTAGGAACTACCCCAATGATAGACCTATGTTGATGTACTAGACTAGTAGAATGATAAGACCCCATAGAATGTGTGTGAATAGGTGAGCTAGGAGTGGATAGTGCTTTATGCTAGATGAGACACGGGGCACTAGATAAACTATGTGATACATTGACAACTGCGAGGGGATATGAAGACCATGGAGTAGATGGAGGCACCCTGTTGATAGAAATGACTTACTTATTGTGAATGAATTTTAGACACAAATGATTCATGGATATGATGGAATTGGACTGGAAAATCCAATTAAGGCCTAAGAGCATGTCACACCCATTGATTTCTTGTCCACCAAGGAAGGGTGCCAGCATAGTGAGAGGACCAACTGTAACATGGATTTTAACAACACCATAGGAATTGTTCATCGGACATGAAATTTGTGAAAGTGGATAACCGATAGTGACAAGAAGTGGGATGGAACACATGCTAATGGGCTATGACATATCTACCCTGGTGTTATTGATAGGGATAGATCCGAAAGAGGCACTAATGTGTAAGTGATTAGAAGAGAATGTTGCATGATGATTTTGGTAAAAGAAAGAAATGATTGGAGGAGACATCTCTGTATTAAAAACCAAGAAATTAAGAGCCCCCGATGCATGAGGAGACGCTACATAATATGCATGATTATCTAAATATTCTGTCACTTTCTTATCACCTTTTGGCAGAGTATTGTTAAAGATTTTAAGCTTATGATTGTCATTAACAGGGGCAGAAGCTAGAGGTTTTGGATGCTCATTTTTACCGTTGTCGATCTGAACATGAATGATAGTACGAAGCTTGAAACAATGATATGTGAATGCCCTATGCATTAATGATAGTTGTAATGGGATTTTTCATCATAAAGATGGCCTTTTGGATGATATGGATCTAATTGGAGTGGAGGAGGAAGTGTGATGAGATTTATTTCAATAAGTTATGGAAGAAAAATATGTGAAAGGATAGTTAACTTTGTGTATGGACGCCTAGGCGGTTGTGCTTGAATATCTTTGGTGGTTGATACTACATTGACATTTATTTTTTCATTGGTTGGTTTGGTTGCCATTGGTTTGAATGTGGAATTATTTTGAAAATGCGTGGAAGATGACACTTGCTCTTTATATTTAATCTTTCCTATAGATAAGAGTTTAGTTTTATGAAGCTTTAAGGTATGACATAGTTGATCGAATGAATAAGATGTATCAAAGAGAACACTCTCTTGGAGAGGTGGTAATACACTCTAAATGAATAGATCCTAAAGCTCAGAGTCTGCAAGCACATTTGACATCTTAGCAAAGTTATTTTTGTATTGCAAGACATAATATGCTAAGTTTTCATTAGACTCTTGTTTGAGTTGTGTAAGTTATGCATATGAGATCTTAGAGTCAATATTGATAAAGAAGTGAGTGATAAAAACATCAGACAAGTGTGTAAAATATGTGACCGAGTGGAAAAACAGGTCATAGAACCAATGCATTGCATAATCTTGTAAACTGCGGGGGAAGATCTTTGCTAGCATGGTATGGTCATCTGCATAGTCGAGACATGCTACATGAAAATCTCGAAGATGATCTTGTGGGTCACCATGGCCTTTAAAGATGGGCAATATAGGTGAGATGAAGTTAGGTGGTAATGGATAGTTAGAAATGGCAGGTGCAAAAGGAGTATGCAAGATCAAAGTGGAGTCCAAAGATGGAGATACATGAGAGGTAACAAGTTGCAGTTGGTGAATTTGCGTGTGCAGATCTTGATATAAAGAAGTTAAATCATGATTATTTAAAGAAGATCCATGTTGTGCATTGGGAGTTCTACGGTTAATAATGGGAGCGGAAGAAGAATGGGAGCTGAAATATAAAGGAGTTGAGTGGAGGTTATGGGAGCCAATGAGTGAGCAAATAAATGTGTCAAAGCATCATGGGTGTTCTTAGTAGTAATCAAAGTGTGTAGAATATGCAGAAAATGAGTGGGATTACTTTGCAACGCTTTTCAAAAATTATTGAGTGTTTTTAATTGTTCTTGGTCGATGTTGGTATCTTCATCATATTATTTTTCACTACCAAATGCTTCTATTTCGTTAAGAGGAACATAGTGAGAATTATTCAATGGATTTTTAGTTGTAGCCATGGATGTGGAGATATCAGCCATTGATGTGGAAATTGTATGGACAGATGAAGGAAGCTCACAATATTGAAAAGATCTGAAACAACCACTACGGGTGACAAGCATAAGAAGAAAAAAGCTCTAGAGAGAAGATTGATTCAAAGGTCGGGCTCACCAAAATGATTAAGCTAATATGTGATTTATATTCCTAATCTGAATGTCATAGCAGCAATAAATAAATGAATAATAGAGTACTAAAATAGATCTAAGAAATTAAGTAATAAATAATGAAACCCTAATTGCAAAGAGAGGGTTAAGAGCCTTAGCTAATTTACGAAATTCTAGAGACTGCACAAAGTTGGAAAATAGAAAAAAAAAATACGAAGCACTGACCATCGTACGAGAGCTCATAAAATTGTAAATCTGGAGAATTTGACTGGACTGGGGCACCTGGAGAGGGACAGGGGCACCCGTAAGGGTTCCCTAGGCATTGTTTTGGGTGTCTATGTCTGCAAAAATTATTAGAAACTCGAATTCTCAGGGTTGTAAGATGTTTGTTGATGCTTGCCTTTTGTCACTATAAATTCTCACAATGATTTTCGAGGTCTCTAGAAACCTACAATAAAGAAGAGACCTGCAAAACCCTCAAATAGACATCAAATCCTAAAAAATAAAGATGTAAAATGAGGGGTCAGACTATCCACAGATGCCGCAATGATGGACTTACCATTGAGCATTGCACTACATCTCATAACCAATGTAGTTTTATGTGTGTGTGTGTGCATAATTGTGCCCTAGGTGGATCTTGTGCATGTCGCACTTAGAATAGTGAGCAAGTAGCTAGATGTAGAATGTAGTAAATTTTTGCAAGGAATAGAATGAACTTACCTCCTATGAAGTGTGATGCAGAAAGTAGACCCTTGTGTCCCTTGTGTTGAAGATAGATGGATGTAATGGAGCTCCTAAATAACTTGATGGATGCGACCTTAGGTGGTGATAGGTAGTGCTTAGTGTTTGGTCTCTTGTTATGATCACGTAAATTTATATTTATATGATTCCTTCGCTTGAACTTTGTAATTAACCCTGAAAAGGCCGACTACCAAAAAGATAAGATGCCCCAACAGCTAGAAAGGACCCAAAAAGTGAGAGTAAAGTATAAAGGGGACAGGAGCACCCAGAGGGGACAAGGGCACCTGACACTGGTGTCCTGGCTGGGCACTAGTGTTCAAGATGGATAATGCCGAAGAGTAAAAAGAGAGATTGAGCAAGTAAGGGTGTAATGCTAAAAGTAACAAAATAAAGCAAAGAAATGTGGTCAAATACATGGGTTACTTAGTACTTTTCTTATTTAGGTATCATATGAATAGTATTATGTGGTCGAGACTAGATAATTACCTAAAGTGCTTGATTGTGTGTCTACAAAAACTACAATTAAAAGCATAAGTAATCCAATAATGAAAAGTAAACCTCCCTTACAGTTTTCTTGCAAACCTCAGTATGAGATTAATGAAGTGTTAATACACTTGTTGAATCTATTGGATTTGTTTGAATGTGGATGCTCCAATTTGGTCTCCAAATGAAGAAGAAATGATAGAGCAAGAATGAAAATGAGGATATAAATTTGAATGGAAAATGAGCAGAGGTTTGTTGCAATTACTTAAAGCTTCCAAGGATTGTAAGAGGATGTAAAAGGAGGTTTGCTTTTCATTGTTAGCTTACTACTATTTTTACTTTTAATTTTCATTGCTCACATTCTGGCACGCCTGGTGGGATCCCACACATCTTTTATCATTTTTAGATAACCTTTTGCTAATCTGGTTATTTGTGTGTTTTCCTTGTGTTGTTTAAAGATAACTATTCAAATTTCAAGCTTCTAGGTACAACAGAGAAGGAGAAAAAACCAGATCTCTCGGTGTATTACATCTATTATGTCCAATTCCAAGTTGTATGTACTGGCATTACATATGACTTGTGCTAGCATCATTATGCAAACATATGTGTAGAAGTACACGCACCTATATCTAACTAGTTTTTTTCCCTCGGTGTCTTTCACGTGCTAGCATAGTTTTCTACCGACTAGCGTCACACTAATGTTTTCTTTCATGCACTAGCATAGTTTTCTACTGACTAGCGTCACACTAATGTTTTCTTTCATGCACTAGCATAGTTTTCTACACGTCAGTGTTACACTAAAATCCTATTTATACTCACCTACATTCTACTTCATGCGCTTGTGTGCTAGTTCATGTGATACCATATTCAATGACGTTAGCAGAAACAAGTGCACACGCTTATGTGCTCTGTCTTTATTTTTTACAGTTTATTTCAAGCAAATAAATTTCTTTCTAATATTTTTTTTTAGTATTTTTGTTAATCAGTTTCTTGTAGGGCTTCATAACTAATAAATTTAAATGTTTATCTTGCTTTAAATTTTTATTTACTCTAATCTTTACAAACTCCTAACTCTATTTCACCTGAGGAAAACTACTAACTTGTTATTTGCAGGATTGTCTCTATGAAGATTTTCTTTGAATTTAAATTACTAACTGTAAGTTTCCTTGCTCATGGATTCAAGCAAACATTATCACATCCTTTTATTAAACTTTACAAAACACTTATTAATTAAATTTTTGGAGACAGGATTACCCCTTGATCTGTTATAACTATGGGAAGTTCATGGCCAAGGGCCATAAATTCATTGTGAAGAGTACCACATGAACCCCAAAGTAGTTGGCACCTAAAGGCAACTGGCAAATGAAACGGGACACCCACCTAATTGACTAGTACACCTTGTGATAATTAGATCCAAATTTATCCATAACGGCGACCCCGGTTTTATCCTTTGAGCGGAATAAAATACATCTTACTGAAACAAGGGGGTAAAGTAAAGCCGGAAACTAGAAATAGTTTCCACACTCGCTCGGGTAATTCTTGGCAATTAGGGAGAGAACTCTTTTATAATAAGCCCCACTTGACCAAGCCAAACTTACTTTTATAGACTTTCCTTAACAACGTTATTTTTGTCTATATTGCATGTTATTAATTTTTTGTTCCACACTCTTATCATACACCATCAATATTAATCCCTTCCTCCAAATCTCTTTTTGACATCCATTTTGAATTGAATTCATCCAAACTTTCGTCTTAACATTTGGATTCCTCTTTTTGAAGTTTAAGCATCTCTTTCAAGTTCATATAAAAGTCCAAGTCTTGAGTTTTGAATACCCACATCCTAACTTAAGCACTTTCATTTCAATTTGAATCTATACCTTTGGTATTTACTTTATCAAGGTCAAACACAATCAGCATTTCAAGTATTTAATTCTTTTAGTCTAACATTCACTTTGTTAGACTCTAAGAAATTTCCTTATCACTTTCCCAAGTCTTCGAGTTTAACATTCATGTTAAATTGTAAGTACTTTATATTCTGTGTCTAATAGTTTAACATTCAATTTGTTAAACTTTAGGCACTCTCATTTCTAAACTCTTCTATCTTAGCATTCACTTTATTAAGAGTCGAGTAATCGATCTTCATTTCTAAATTATTCCATCTTAACATTCACTTTGTTAAGAGTTGAGTATTCAATGTTCATTGTTAAACTCTTCTTAGCATTCACTTTGTTAAGAGTTGAGTAATCGATATTTATTGTTAAAATCTTCTATCTTAGCATTAACTTTGTTAAGAGTTGAGTAATCGATCTTTATTTTTCAACTCTTCTATCTTAGCATTCACTTTGTTAAGAGTTAAGTGATCAATATTTTTTCCTAAACTCTTATATCTTAGCATCCACTATGTTACAAGTCGAGTATTCAATATTTTTTTCTAAAATCCTCTATCTTAGCATTTACTTTGTTAAGATTTGAGTAATCAATCTTATTTCCCAAGTCTCTTATCTTAACATTCATTGTGTTAATATTTGGACAATCGATCTTCATTGTTAAAACTCTTATTTTCAACATTCACTTTGTTGAAGTTTGAGAAAATAATTTCATCTTTAAGTCTTTTATCTTGGACATTCACTTTGTGAAAAATCTAAGCACATTATTTTCATCACTATAACTTAATCAATCAATTCAATTTACTAGTCTTATTTTTTGGCATTCACTTTTCCAAATGTTAAGCACATCTATTTGATCACTACCCCTTATATCTTGGCATTCACTTTGTCAACATATAACCACATCGAACAAGTTTCCATGTTACCCTTCTTATACAAAATGGAGGGAACAAGACAGTAAAATTACGATCCCTTCGGAAGAAAGGATAAATTTCCTTTGCACATTAGTTTCGATGAGGAGGAAGAAGAAAACCAACAAAATGAAGCCTCCACAGAAGAACAAGAAAATATTGAGGGAATTTTAACGTAAAATAAAGATCAATTTCTTCTTCATCTCCTTGAAATGGGAGAAAATTTTCCTTCAGATTTTGACGAGGAAAATTTGAATAATCTACGAATCTAACCCGAATCAAATAAGAATACCCAACCCAAACCCAATAAGAACAATGAGATCAGATCAAGTAAAACAAATGATGATAACAAAGGGAAGCCTAGTACTTTCGTGATAATGTCAAATCAAGCATTATTGGATCAAATTAATGAGATGGCTAAACAATTAGATTTAATGGTCTCAAAGGTCACTTATGACACAAATAAAAAATAAACAAATACTAAAATTGAAACAAAAACAACAAAAAACAAACTTGAAAATATTTCATATATTCCACAAATTGATTCACCATTCATAAAGGAATAACAAACCATGAAGGATACCATCTTTAGAATGAAAAAACAAAGAAAATAATTTAACTTCGAGGAAATGTGCCCTTATCCATTCGATCGGGACATTTTCGCTTACCTTTTCCTAAATCTTTTGAAGTCCTAAAATTTTGCAAGTATAAAGACAAACACAAACCTCATGAACATGTCAAATAATTATTTATGGCTTGTCAAGAGGTAGCATATAATGATGTATATATTTTGTAGTTATTTCTTAAGAGCTTAGCAAGAAAAACCCTAGATTGGTTCTTGCATCTCCTAAAAGGTTTGATCAAAAACTGTGTTGACTTATCTAAGAAGTTTTTAAAACACTTCTCCTTTAATATTGATTTTGAGATTATAATTATGGAATTATGTAATACTAAACAAGAAACAAATAAAAACTTTGCACAATTCTTACAACAACAGCGAGGGATTGCAAGTGGGTTTCCTTGATCAATTCCAGAGAAACAACTTCTTTACGATAACTGGTGAGTGCCGATATGGTCATTTCCCTCATTAAAAAACCCTTAATTGAAGGGGATCCCAAACTAACTTGGCATAAATTTGGTGAGTGTTGTGATTTTCATTGCATTGATGACCACCCTATAGATCAGTGCATGAGACTTTTTCACTATATTCAAGATACTATTGATAGCAGAGACATTGCAGTCGAAGACCCGTCACCTAAAAAAAGTTCCAATGATTATTTAAAGGTGTTTTCAAATCCTTTTCCCAAGCATGATAAAAATAGAAAATCTCAAGACAAATTCCAATCCTCAAATAATATCGAAATCAACTCAATCATATTATTTTTAGAATAACTACCCAATTCCATTACCACCATCAAATTCGAAGCTCCTAACTATCCAGTGGCCACACGATAAAAGAAGGTTTTGGTGCTTGAAGCAAACCAAACATTCACTTCTATCAAGCCTCAAGCACCATATCTTATGGCTCCAAATAATCCAAAACCTACAATTATAGCTAAATATTTGTCTACTCCCTATGATTTAGTCAAGTAGCTAGCGACGACACCCATGCATATCTCCCGTGTGGAGTTATTAAAAACATTAACTACCTTCTAAGATATTCTTACTCATGCTCTCCATGAGGCACGTGTTCCTAAGAATCTCAGCACAACAATTTTAGGCACTCATTGTCCATATTTTACTGAGTAACCCTATATTATCATTCGGTCCTCAAGACCTCCTAAATCCCAATCTTTAAAATAATAACTTTTTGTACATTAAAGTTTACATTATTGATCATAAGTTCAAACAAGTTCTTATTAACAATGGATTGCTTTGAATATATGTTCAATGAGGATGCTAATATGTCTGGGACATACTGAAAAGAGCTTCGAATCCAATATCATAACCATTTGTGGTTATGTCAACAATGAGTGGAAATCCTCTAGAACCATCATCTTATCCATACAAGTTGGCTCGTGCATGTTGGATACTCTATGTCATATTTTTGATGTTGAAACCTCATATAAAATCCTTTTGATTTGGATACGGATCTATACAATGCAAGTTATGCCTTCCACTTTCCACCAATGTATCAAGTCCCCCATAACAATAAAGATTTTACCTTACTCGCGGATGCTAAGCCTTTCAAATACTATAAGCTCCTAGAAGGTAGGTATAACAATGAAAATGATTTTTCGTCTATTGATAGATCCATCACACCATGTGTTATATCATTCACAGATGATATTCATGTAGATATGGATATGCTTTTCTAATCTCCACCTTCAACATCAAATTTAAAAGCATCTACATCCAAATCACCACCCAAACCCATTTTTTCTCATAAAGGTCTTGGTGAATATAATTGTTGGAGCTCAAAATTGTACCATGCCCTGAGTCATGGACAACCCATGATTTGGAGGTAACATGGGACTGTCTTTAAGTCAACATGTATTTCAAATTCTTCATGTTTTCCAAGAAACTAGCATTTTGGTCTAGTTTTAAACAGTTTTCCACTTTCATTAAGGGTCAAATTCTTAAATTTCTCTTTCATGGAAAAATTCAATATTTTGGGACAATTTGCAAGTTTTAATAAAAAATCCTAAAGAACCAACTTTCAAGAGCATTCCAAGGCAATTTCAGACCAGTTTTAAGTTTAACAGTGTTTCATATGGCTCAGGGGTAATAGATTTCAAGTTTTAGATCAATTGTGATGTTTTCAAACTCTACTACATACCTAATGGATGCTCAATGCCACTGATCTTCATATCTAGAATGCAGATGACCACGTGAGCCGTCAAACTGTTATCCCAAATCAACCCCTATATAAGTTGGATAACTAGTTTATTAATGGACTTAGGCTGGTTTTATTTAAACCTGCAGGAAGTTCAAAATGTCTGTCAATTTTAACCGGTCAAAACATTTTAAAGATCCACAGAGGCTTATTCATTACATTTTAAAAATTCGTAGTAAAAGGAGGACACATGGAGGCATTCTAGTGTTCTCTATTGTAAAAGCACACCGTGGAGTTGAAGCTTACAAAATAAGCCATGTTTAATAATATTTCAGGTCTGCAGCAAGATAGAGTAGATAAGTAAATATGCTTTATGCATATCACTTCCTGGGTCTTGGCGGAAACTTGGCACAAGATCAATGACGAGCGACATTGATACTCGCACTTTAGTTATATTATGTTTGTCATTCCAGGGTGGTGTCCATGGCTATTTGCAACAAAGGGAATAATCGGAATTGATCTCAGTACTTGCTTAATAATGAAATTAATTGAATCATATGCTAACTGTAACTAAGAAATGAAGTGAATTGACAACAATAAACTATTAAAGACAGAATTAAAGGTACTAAAAAATAATGCAATACTGGAAATCCAAATGAATGTGAAATAACCAAAAGGAAATAATAGTAAATTATCCCTTCTCGTTGGGGAGGAGTGGAACTTTCTCCTTCCCTTTAATCAGGTTCAACATTGCAAGTCACACAATAAATTTTTCCCCTAAATCTGTAATTTTATTGAATTAAAAAAACTACTATTACAATAATCGACTAAAAATGAATTGAACTCCTAAATATTAATACATTTGTGTTTTTATATTAGAGCAGTCCTAGTCCCTCAGGAGAGAACTACTTATTTACAATTAATAACATATACCTTACTAGACGATGCTTATAACAATAACTAATTGCTCTAAGAATTACAATCGTGGAAGGACTGATCTATGTCGTGTTTGGATTGAAGTAGTCATGTTAACTGTAGATGATGCCTGTAATTGACTCCTTTGAGATAGTCAATCGACACTAGAAGATATTGCAGATTCTGAATTGATTCCTTATCACCATGATGATTATAAATCCTTGGGTGTTTGTCTGCATCACGTCTTTAAGAAATTGAAGTTAAAATAGGATTTCCTGGACCTCATAATTTGCATGAAGGTTAAGGTAGTAGCACATTTTTCATGCTCATTTCATTTCGTTAATTGATGTGCCAGCTATATCAACTCATATTTCATCCATCCGAGATATTTTATCTCTCTTACGCAAGTTCCTTATTTCAAAGGAGTCAAAATTAGTGATCTAGATGAGTCATGCGCTAATGCAAAGGTGAGTCCTACGCTATAAAGTAAGTCCTATGCCAGTGCACGAATGATTCTTGCGCTAGTCTTCAATTAAATTTTTTGATGACTCAACATATGCTTTCCAAACTCAAAAAGGCTCATTCAATCCATATTTAAATAAATGATAACAAGAATATGCAAAACATTTCCTTCCAAAACATAGTAAAGTATTAATTATAAAATGTCAAGATTGTACATAGTCCAAAATGATATTATGGAAACATCAGGTTTACATGGGATAAAACATGGCAAAACAGGGGTTCATCACTCCCCCACACTTAATATTTATCAAGTCCTCCTACTACTTATTTATTTTTTCAACTATCCTTGAACAATTGTACTCAATGGAAAAGGTTTTCCAAGTCTCATCTAATTCAGTGTTAGAGAATCCAAATAAATTAATGATTGACTTCCTCTAGGTTGTATAACTTTCCTCGGGTTGATCAGCTATTAAATTCCAACGTGGTACTGGTGCTATGACTAAGGGAGGTCTATACCTCATCCCAATCCACTACTCCTTCATTTGTAGAATGATTTTACAGAGATCCTTGGCCCTTTTAATGACCAGTGGAGACTAGTGGGTGAAATCACCTCCTTTTTATTGTAATGCTCTATAAGCAATTGATACCTGAATTGACAGGAAAGGAAATTAACATTAAATATTGGGAGTTCTCACTCCCTAAAATCCTTTACACAAGTTCTCAAAATCTCTTTATATCTATCCACCAACTATAAGCAATATACATGAGACCGAAATGTATTGAAAAACTAGATGGGGGCAGGAGGATCATGCCTCATTAAGAGGCCTATATTAGATTTTACTTGAACAAATGTTCCTCTTTGTTCCCTCTCTTCATATTGATGCATTAATGTAGAAATTAATATCCTCAACTATACCTCTCCCACATAGAAATTTATTGGAATCTCAACCTGCTTAGGAAGAAGGAACTTATAAACATAAAATTCACAAAGGAGATTCTTATCAACATCATTTCATGTTGTATGTGCACAAAAAAATGCTTATCATCATCAAATTCTATATCTTTCATAGCATGGGCCTTAAAGATCTGCCATTTTAGAAATTATTCCTTCAAAAATAGTGCATACAAATTAGATGAGGGCCTACAAGAAAGAACTTGATCATATAACCAACAGACATTAAGCACATTCTCTTTAAGCAGCTTGCTCTTATCCTTTAAATCCTTATTTTCATCTTCAACTCCTCTTATCCTATAACACTCATGCATCCACTTAACCATGCCTCTCAAGACAACCATTTTAGGAAACACAAATTTTGTCTGAGTGGTTTGTTCTTTAATGGCCACAGGCTCTGCTTCCTATCTATTTTCTTGCAAAATAGCAAGGGACGCATTAAGCTCATATGTCTTAGTCTAAAGGGAATGAATTTCTTTTTCTTTTTCCTCCAAATCATGTTGGAGTTGAAGAGTGGCCTCTTCCTGATGTTCAATGGTCTGATGTAACTGTTGGATTTTCTGATTTTTCTCAGCCTCTAGCTGGGAGAAACTGGATTCTTTAGCTTCAAGGAGGATTGTAGATGTGTAATTCTTTCTTGAGTTAATTAGAGTTCAAACTGAATTTTGGAGAGAGACAATACTTGTGACATAATCTTTTCAAAGTCAAGGGGAGAACCATGTTCTCCTTTTATCATAGGTTCCTTACCTTTATCTAAAATTGGGGAATCAGAAACAATGGTTGGGGTTTTACCAATTTATTTCTCAGTAACAGGGAAAGAGGGTGATACAAATTGAGGGGGAGATGCAGGTGGTGTCTTAAGTAGGGTTCACATGATTATTGTTGCTTAATGTTCTTCTTGAGAAGGAAATTTTTTTGTTAAGTGTTCATTAAGGGTTTGTGCATGCCTAGATGTCCTTGGGCATTTCTTAGGTCACTCAGAAGTGGAAGGCTCTAGCTCTAGAACCAATTTAGACTCTAGGGCATACTTCTTTTGAAATTTCGTCCACTTCTTAAGGTCATGTCTTTTCTTAATAAACTAATGTTTGCAAATCAAATGCATTAGGCCCTAGAATTTCAAGTAAGAGGCACCCCGACAGAATTTCTTGGTGGCAGAGAAGACATAATCAAACAAGCACTAAGGAAAATTTACTTTATTCTGGGGTTTAACTTGGCCATATCAAATATGAATAAGAATTCTCAAAACAGGGCCCAAAATTATTTCATACTGACACTCACAAGTAAAATATCTTATTACCCATTTAGCTACTTCGGCCCAAGGCTCGAGGAGGGTACTTATTTTTATGTCTTTGGTCTTTCCCTTATTGTCCATAACCACTTCTAATTTTTCCCTTTTTGCCAACTAAAAATATTCTAATAATTTCATAATACATTATCCTATAATTAATTGATTGACCTTCTTCTGGTATCCTTGAAATATGGCTAATTACAGTGGGACTGAATGGAATTTTCTTACCTTTTACAATAGAATATCCCTCCTCCATGTTTTTGGCCAACTCCTATGTCATTTTTGTCTTGAATTATTCATATGTAAGTAGGAATTCAAGCCATCCTTCCTTTTCAAAGATTACCACTGTCCTCGCATCAACTAATAGATCTGTTGAATTTGTTGGTTCATGCCTAAGTCTAAACCCCATGATTGGTGCACAAAGCAGGTAATTGGAAAATAACGGAGCATAAGACTGGAAATAAAATATTTTAGAGATGGGAATAAGCACATGAATGGAATGGATAGCATCATAGGAGTGTAATGGCAGAATTGGGAAAAAGGACAGGGGTGATAAAATGGTTATATGTAAAAGAACATAAATTGGGAAAGGTTTGAACAAGTCTCAAAGTGATAGTGATAGTAATTAGGTACATGTGGAGATTAATATGGAGATGGATGGAAAATTTGTGGGGTTATGTGAAGCATGGGAATGCATTGGAAATGGAGGAGGTGTTAAATTTACACGAGTACAATAATGAGTAGTTCATAAACTAAATTTGCAACATTTAAGAAGGGAATAATCACACATACCTTATTAATTTCACTTGTCACATCATTTGCCATCATCTCAATGTTGATTTGATCCTCCATCCATGTATTATTCTTCATTTATTACCTACACGATTCAGGGGTGGTGACCGAGATTTCTAGGTTTCAACCACCAACATTTATTATTATTAGAATTAGATGGCCACCATTTTTGGTTTTTAGTCATCTCCTTTTTATTATTACTGATAAATATCTCAATCCCGAGTTGAGTTGGAAAAAGGATTTTTTTCCAAACAATTTAGATTTGAATCTTCTTGAAGTACCTTCTGAAATTCTTCTTTGGATATCAATTTATGGTACAACTTCAATCTAATACCATTACCCATTATCACTTTCTTCTCACCATTAATTGGAATCAGTTGAAATGTGCCATTGTTGAATACTTTTTTAATTTGATAAGGGCCCATCCATCTTGTCTACAACTTTCCTTTTCAATCCTTATATTTTGAATCAAATAATAGAGCCCACTATCCTGCTTGGAAATTCCTTAGCTTGATGTTTTTGTCACGTCATACCTACCTTTGATGTTGGATGATTTCAGCTTGATGTAATTCCTGAAGTCTCATCTCATGCAACTCATTTAGTTGAACAATCATTACTTGTTGTACCTCTAATAATTCAATTCCCACTTAAACAGTTGTTCTTAAGGTCTGAATCTCAAATTTTATGGGAAGAATACGCTTTTTCCCATAAACCAACTCAAAGGGATTGAATCATGTGGTTGTTTTCCGAGTAGTATTGTAGGCCCATACTGCCTCAAGTAGTTTTTGAACCCAATTTTTCTTTGATATGTCCATTTTTTTATTAGGTTATTCTCCAACTCTCTGTTAATAGCCTCCACTTGACCATTGGACTGTGGATGGTATGATGATGACTTTTTGTGCTTCATTCGGTATGTTGCCACAAAGGAACTGATTACACCTAATATGAAATGTGGTCCTAAAACAATGGATATTGGTGTTCTAAACCTCTGAAAGATATAATCGATAAAAAATCTACAACCTTCTCATTTCTTGCATATTATAGTGCTTGCACCTCATCCCATTTGGTGACATAGTTTGTATAAAACAAAATGTACTCCTTCCCTTGAGAGGTTGGGTCAATTGGTCCAATGAAATTGAATCTCCACTTCTCAAATGATTCCAAGAAAACTTGTGGTTGGATTGGTATCTCAAATGTAAATTTTGGCTTCCCCATCCTTACGCATTGATCACATCTCCAAGCATACTTCTTGGCATCCTTAAAGAAGGAAGGCCAATAGTAACTAGCTCCTAAAACTTTATGACCTGTCCTTTGAACTGAATAATGCCCTATTGATGGCGCATCATGACATTCCCTGAGTATGTCAAATACTTCTTCTTTAGCTACACACATGCATAAAACATGGTCAACTCCACATTTAAAAAGAATTCCATTTAACCATGTATACATCACACTTTGTTTAATCAATTGTTTTCTTTGATTTTGTGTGAAAAAAGTTGGGAACTTCTATGTAGCCAAGTAATTAGCCATATCTGCAAACCAACGAGAGATAGTAGAACATATGGGGAATCATCATTGATATGTTCTTATTCTTTTGAAATGGTCAATCTGGAAAGAAATTCAGCTACCACATTTGATTTCCCTCGCTTATTAATGATCTTAATATTAACTTCATGTAGTAATAACAACCACCTTCCAATCTTGACATGCACTAAAGGTTTATTCATTAAATATTTTATAGCAGAGTGGTTAGTGTGAACAACCACTTCATAGCCTGTGATATAATGGCGGAACTTGTTGATTGCATATACAACTACAAGAAATTTCTTTTCTATGGTGGTGTAATTTCTTTCAATAGGGGAGAGATTTTTTACTGATATAATAAATAGCATGCATAGATTCTTGTTATTCTTATTTTCCAAGGACAACCCCTACTGCTTCATTAGAATGATTTGTTTGTATATGGAAGGTAAACTTATAATTTGGACCTCTCAATACTGGTTTATTTATCAATTTATCTTTGATAGTATCAAAATATTGTTAGCATGCTTCTGTCAAGTCAAATTCAGAGTCTTTAGTTAGGAGAGAAAACAATGGAGAAGATGTCTTTCTAAATTCTAAAATAAACCTTTCATAGTAGTCAGCATGACCAAAAAAACTTCTTACCTCTATTTGGTTTGTGGGAGATGGGAGCTTTATAATAATATTGACCTTTTCTAGGTTTACCTTGCTTCCTTTGGCTGAAATATGATGGCCTAAAACTATCCCTTGTTCCATCATAAATAAACATTTTTCATGGTTCAAGGATAATTGATGTTTTGCACACCAAGAAAGGACTTTGTCTAGATTACTGATTGCCTCTTGGAATTTTGCTCCATAAACAGTGAATTCATCCATGTAAATCTCTACATAGTCATGGGTGAGGTTAGAAAATATTTCCAATATGGTTCTTTGAAAGGTGGCAAGAGCATTACATAAAACAAAAGGAAACACCCTGTAAGAAAATGTTCCCCAAGGGAGGGTGAAAGTGGTTTTCTCTTTATCCTTAGGTGTTACTATTATTTGATTGCACGTGCTAAAACCATCAAGGAATGAAAAGTACCTTTTTCCAGATAAATTGTCTAATACTTGATCAATAAAAGGTAATGGAAAATAATCCCTATGAGTTGTTTTATTAAATTCCCTATAATACACACAAACCATCAATTTCCCATTTTTTAGGAACTATAACTAATGGGGAAACCCACTGGTTGTCTGAGTTTGGATAAATGAATCCTACCTTTAGAATTTTTTCAATTTCAGTTTTCACAATGTCTCTTAAGGCAAGGTTTATACTTGTTTGTGGTTGCTTAACTGGTCTAGAATTAGTTGTGTAAATATGGTGTGTACAAATATTGGGATGAAAACCTTTCATATTATTATATTCCCAAGAAAAAACTTGGGGATGAGAGCATAAGATTTCAAATATGGTATTCACTTCCTGACTATTCAGCCAACTATTTACTGATAATGCTTTCCCTGGAAGAATGGGTAGTTTGGTATCTAGATAAAAAGAATTCACAATAGGGTACTCTCTCAATAAAACATTCAATAGACATCTGTGGGGAAGTAACCTATGAAAAACATTGATATTTTGAAAGATAGACTCAATTAAATCTATATTTCGAGAAAATGGGTAGATGATAGGCTGGTTGTTTTCATCCATAAAATCATCTCTTACTTCTACTAGGACTTATACTTTGTCCAGTGCAAGACTCATGCTCACCATCCTTAATTTTATCTGAGTGTTCTTGTATTATGACCATGGACAGAAGAGAAATGATGTCATCTAATTCATCTGAATTTTCCTTACACCAATGGTTTTTGTAGCAAAATGTTTTGCAGAAAGCTAAATCGATAGATTTTTGGAATCATGACCATTTTTAATCACCATATTCCCTTTTATGCAATCAATGAGGGCAGAAGTAGTGGATAACCAAGGGTTCCCTAAGATTAGAGGGTATCTAATCTTCCTATTTTTCATTTTTATGATCATGAAGTCTACTGAATAATCCCATGACTCAATGGTGATGGTGACATCTTCTATAATTCCCTTTATCTTATTTACAGGATGATCTGCCATTTGTAAAATTATGGAGGTTGACTTTGGTTTAGGAAGAGGTAGCGTAGACAAGGTGTCTGTGGTCATCACATTAATAGTAACTCCTAGGTTAATTAGGACGTTTGGGATATGGACATCTCCTATGTAAATTGTCACAATAGGACTTCCAAGGTCTCCATACTTAGGAGGGGTCATATTCCCTTCCAGTATACTAGCAAGTTTCCCATCAACATGGATGGTTTTAGGTTGATTCGTTCTCATTACGGGAGTTTTAAAACAACTTTATTTAATGGTTTTGTTTAATTCAGGAATTTCCTTAAGACTTTGTAACAGGGGAATCACAATACTCAATTTCCTCGGTCCCTAAACTAAATATGACTTTGGTTGTTCAAGAAACATGATTTTGTGCTTTTAAAAGAGTCTGGATGGAAAAGGAATGTCAACATTTGGTTGAGATGTTTCTTCAACAACAATATTGGGCTACGTTTCTCCTAGCTTTTCTATGTCTTCTGGGATTTCTTCTATGACAAGAGATGAAGGTTTTGAGGTAACCTTCCCTGAACGCAGCAATATATTCCTACAATCCACATAGTTTATTGTGAGAACTTTATATGATTCCACGGAGTATGTTGGGTTACCCTCCCTCGCATTTCTAGAGTTTTCCATGGTTTGTGTTGGAATCTATGTCTGGGCAGGTTGTTTAGATAGGGTAGCATTTGTAGGTCCAGTCAACAAATCTTGTTGACCTTGGGGTCTTCTTTGATTGTAATTTTTTTTCCCATTTCCTTGAGGTACATTCTAGTGTTTTTGGTATTGAGGATTGTTGTCATACAAATTTACAACAAGAAAATTCTCAATTTTCAAGCATGACAACCATAACCTATCTAAAATTTTTATCAAAAGATCATTTTGATCCCTCCTTGCTATCACCCTAATCCCTGATTCAGTCATATTCTTTCTCTTTGAATTATTCCAAAGTTTCATGTTAGTGTTTCCTTATGTGATCTAGAGGTATCCAGTCATTCCATGTTCTTCCCAAGCCAAATCTACCAAGACAAGCTTCTCAACAAGCTTGGGAAGGGTTGTTCTCAAGAATTGGCAAGGCATATCAGATATCTAGAAACATGTTACAATCAGTTTTGGAGGTTTTGGAAGGTTTCACAAGTTTTGGAGCAAGTTCAGCAAAAGTGAGTCTTGGAGGCCTGGGCAGTGCATAGGGACAAAACAACCCATGAGCTTTGGGAAGCAATTTCAGGAACTCCGGAAGGAGTTAGGATTCAAACAATATATCATCAGAAATTTAATTTAGATCTCTAGATTATGGTGAAATCATATTCTTCACAAAACCATGGTGCACTATATCATCATCCAATTTTTCGCATGCACAACCTTGGAGCTAGAAAAAAGATCCTAAATTTTAGGGGCTAAATGGTAGAATAAATCTCTAAAAATCCCACTATTTGATTTAGAAGGCCATTTTCAGTCAATATAATATAAACTTTCATCATAAAACTCCACCGGAAGCTCTAGCTATGACCCCAACAAGTTGTTCCCCAAGGCCCAATCTCCAACAATTAGCCATTTTTTAGGTTGGAAATCCAACCAATTGAAGAGTGGCACACTTATTTGTACCAATTGCACCAAATATTTGGTGTAGTAAGTGAAATAAAATGTTCCCATAACTCATTTGGACCCCTAGACCCTCCACATGACCAAGTTTCAGCTCTTTCTCGAAAATTAAGCCCCCAAGCTTCGTTTCCTAGCCCTCGCTCCGTGTAATCACACTTCGCCAATTGTCAAGCTAGGGTGAGGGCACATTTTATTGTTCCATGTGAACTAAAGCTTTTGGAAATTTGTGACACAAAACTCCCCATCCCTCCTATTTAGTCCCTTGGTCCCTGTTGTCTCCTGAAAACTGCTTTTCATTTTCCAAGTTAAATTCAAAATTTTGAGCTCTCGCCCTCCTAAAGTATTTAAGCCAAGATGAAAGTTCAAATAGATAGAAAAATACATGCCCTAGAGTTGTTTCAAATACCTAGCCTGCTTGTTTTGATAAATTTTCTATTTTCCTATCTGGACGCATAAAATTTTTATTTTTGGCCTCATTTGAATGAAATTTTCAACCTTTCTATGCCCCTGGATCATTAGAACATGGTATTTTTTTCAATTCCTTGTCTGGATAAAAGAAATTTGGAAGATCGGGCGTGAAATGGTGGAGTTTTCTTCTTCTCATGCATTTTTCCAGAGTTATGAATGATGTGCATATCTTTCCTATGGGTATTACACATGTATTTATGATTAGATGTAGTTCATTAATATTTCAAGGTCCAGTGGAAGCCTCCATGCATCTAAACAAAGTAAACCCAGGATGCAGGGTCTGAGGAATAGTCTTCAATTAGGTCACAGGCTTTCCACATGTCCAAAGTACAAAATGAAGGTAAAAAAGGCTAACATCGACTAATTATAGGGTTCAGTGGATGGCTCCATGTGCCTCCTCGGCGTATTCTTCAAGATTAAAATCCAGGGGCAGTCCTCAAGCTTGTGCCACGTGTCTCCACGTATCCCAAGTCCAAAAGGGCCAAATCTGATCGATAAATTTGGCTAAGTATGGCCGGGTCAGTAGACGGTCTCCATGTGTTGCAATGACATAATTCCGATAAACAAGATCAAAAGGTCCAATTCCCAAATCAATGCCAGATCACCACATGTCAAGCGTCAATACAGAGATACAGTTAGCAGTTGAGAAGTCTAACCCCGGAGGAAGGAGACACGTGTCTGCACGACGTGATTTCAAAAGTAAAATCCAAGAGTTAGTCTCCAAGTAGCACTAGCTCTCCATGTGTCTTGGGCCTAAAAAGAGACAAATACGATTGTTGAAATTTGGCTAAGTATGAGTGGGTCTACAAAATCCTCCACGGGCCCCAACGATGCATTTTAGAAGTGAAATTAAAGGGACAATATTGAGATAAGCACTAGCTCACCGCATCAAGACTTGGGAAGAAGGAGACATGCGTCAGCCTAGCGTAATTTCATAAGGATATTCCAAAGAAGAAACTCAAACATGTGCCATATTTTCACATATCTAGGGTTCAACATGAGTCAAACAAGAACAAAGTCTGAATTGGATAAGTATGAAGGAACCGGTGGAGCTCTCCACGTGTCAGCCTGGTGCAACTTCAAAAATAAAATCTAGAGACAAGTTCCAAATGATCATTGGCCCACCACGCATCCAGGGTTGGATATACGGGCCCGCTAAATAAAAGGTAGACATCTAAAGCATCTGTAGCCCCGTTCCAATCAATGCCTTCCACGTGGGTGGCCCTGATTTAAAGTTGTAAAATAAAATTGTATGGCTCATGTTTTAATTGGAAAAATAATGTAACCACCGAGTATTTTAAAATTGTTTCTTTCTACCATAAGTGTTTCTTTGTGGATCAAGAATTTGAAGGGGCACGAATAGTTAGAATAGGTTGTAACTGTTTCTTGTTGGCTTGAGGAAGTGTAACCGATTCTTGTGACCTATATCATTGACTCTAAAATTCATTAAAATTCATTAGAAAGGGTTGGAAATTGATTTAAAAAAAATTGACGAGTGCATTGTACTCAGAGAAAGCAAAGGAGTTGGCCATTTTTCTTCCACTTTCCCCCCTTTTCTCAAATTATTCCATTTCTCCACTATGTACAACTTTATATTAAGGATCAATACAAGAAGAAGGATTTTATAGCCTCTTTGGATGAGGTTCAGTCATATTTAGAAGGTCTTTGGAAGCATCACAATCTTATCTCATATTGTAACTCTAGGGGCAGGGTCCAAGGGACATTCTTGATTAGGCGCAGGCTTCCCATGAATGTCCCATACTAAAATGAATTTAAAACAGGCTAACTAGTGTGCTAAGTATGGAAGGCTCAGCAGATTTCCTACCTGCAACATTAGTTCCGCTACCTATTTTCATCAGCAAGATAAAAGGGCCAATTCCCACTTGAGCTCAAGGTCAAACGCGTCCATGTTCTTAGAGAGACAGAGTTGATCTTGCAAATTCTAACCCCGGTGCCATTAGGTTCACGCATGGAGTGCCCCATGTTAAAAGTAAAATCCAATGTTTGTCTCCAAGTAGCACCAGTTCCAATGTTTATGCCCAAAAAATATACAGAGATGTTCATTAAAAAGGTTTAAGTAGAGCAGGTCTGCGGGAGCCTCCACGTGCCTCAACACAAGAGTTCAAAGTGAACAAAAGGGCCAATGATCAAATAAGTGGGGATGGGATATCAGGAATCTAGGGGGAGACACGCACAGCTAGGATATGTTGACTAGGTGCTTCCATTTTGCACCTACTCAAATCAGTTTGTTGTGAGACCAGCCTATGGCTCAACATTCAAACAAACAGTGCCCGAATTTATAAGTATGATATGGAACCAGAGTGTTCTCCACTGTATACAGCCTGGCGAAATTTAAAAGGATCGGATTCTGTATGATCTGTGTTCAAGATGTGACACAAAATTTTCTTTCCAACATTCAGGGAAACATATGCAGCCCCGCAGAAACAAAATGTAGACAAGAAAGTCATATTGTGTACGATGTCCAATCAATGCCTTCCAAGTGGGCACTCATGTCATGATCAATAACACTATCTGTACACATTTTTTGGAAGGCCACCCTAGATGGTTGTTGGGAATGGACTGTCTGTTGTCTCCTGAAAACCACTTTTCATTTTCCAAGTGAAATTCAAAATTTTGAGCTCTCTCCCTCCCAACCTAATTAAGCTAAGTTGAAAGTTTGAAGAGATAGAAAAATCCATTCCCTAGAGTTGTTTCAAATCCCCAGCCTACTTGTTTTGATAAATTTTCCATTTTCTTGTCTTGATGCGTGAAAGTTTTATTGTTTGCCTCATTTGAATGAAATTGTCAACCTTTCTATGCCCCTGGATTGTCGAACCTGGTATTGTTTTCAATTTCACGGCCTATGAAATAAATTTGGAAATTGGGCATGAAATGGTGGAGTTTTCTTCTTCTCTACTTTTTTCCACAGTTAGGAATGAAGGTCAGATCTTCCTCGTTAAATTTTTTCCCAGCATCCATGGGTATTTCATGGGTCTCTCTGATTATATGTGATTCGGTCATATTTCAAGGTCCAGCAGAAGCCTCCACGTGTCCAAATGACATAACTCTAGCGGTAGGGTTCGAGGGACAGTCTTCCATTAGGGGAAGGCTTTCCGCATGTCCCAGGTACAAAATAAAGGTAAAAAAGGCTAAAATTGGCTAAGTATGGAAGGTTCAGTGGATGGCTACATGTGCCTCCTCGACACAATTTCAAGATTCAAAGCCGGGGGCAGTCCTCAAGCTTGTGTTAATCCTCCATTTGTCCCAAGTCCAAAAGGGATAGAGCCGATCAATAAATTTGGCTAAGTATGGGCAGGTTAGCGGACGTCTCCACATGCCGCAACGACACAATTCCAAAAGTGGGGTAAAAGGGACAACTCCCAGATCAGTGGCATATCACCATGCGTCTAGGGTCAATAGAGAGATAGAGTTAACGGTTAAAAATTCTAACCTTGGCGGAAGGAGACACATGTCTGCATAGCGCCATCTCAAAAGTAAAATCCAAGAGTTAGTCTCCAAGTAGTGCCAGCTCTCCACGTGTCCTAGGCCCAAAAAGAGACATAGTCAGTCATTGAAGTTTGGCTAAGTATGAGTGGGTTTGTGGGAGCCTCCATGTGCCTCAACGATGCATTTTAGAAGTGTAATGAAATGGCCAATATTCAAATAAGTGCTGGCTCGACATGTCAGGACCTCGGCGGAAGGAGACACGCATCATCCTAGTGTAATTTCATAAGGTGCTTCCAGAGCAGAAACTCAAATAAGCCCCAGTTTTCCACATGTCTAGTTGTTAGCATGAGTCAAAGAGGAACAAAGCCCGAATCGGCTAAGTATGAAGGAACCGGTGGAGCTCTTCACGTGTCAGCCTGATGCAACTTCAAAAACAAAATCTAGAGGTAGGTTTCAAATGAGCGCTGGCCCGCCATGCATCCAGGGTAGGATATATAGCCATGTTAAACAAAAGGTAGACAATTAAAGCATATGCAGGCCTGGTCCAATCAATGCCTTCCATGTGGGTGGCTCAAATTTAAATTTGTAAAAGCAAATTGAATGGCTCATGTTTTAACTGGAAAAATAATGTAAGGACCAAGTATTATAAAATAGTTCCTTTCCGCCATAAGTGTTTTTCTGTGAATCAAGAATTTGAAGGGGCACAAACAATTAGAATAGGTTGTAACTATTTATTTCTCGCTCAAGAAAGTGTATCCATTTCTTACGAGCTATATCATGGACTCTAAAATTCATTAGAAAGGTCTGGAAATTGATTTAAACAAAAATTGACGAGTGCATTGTACTCAGAGAAAGCAAAGGAGTTAGCCATTCTTCTACCAATTTCCCCCCTTTTCTCAATTTCTTTCATTTCTCTACAATGTACAACTTTTGATTTAAAAGCATCAATACAAAAAGAAGGATTTTATAGCCTCTTTGATGAGGAGATTTTAGAAACTTTGAGTTCGTAATATTATCTCATCTTGTTGCCATTCACAGATTTTTTTTCTTCGTATGAATACATGTGATGAATTTTCTAACTAGTGTGTGTAGGAATCTGATTTCCTACCTGCAACATTAGTTCCCCTACCTATTTTCTCACTCCCTTTCCCACTTTCAGACAAATTTCTCTCTTGCAAGGATCTTCCAACTTTTACACAAGGTCAGTGGAGTGCCCCTGTTGGATCCTCATCCGAAAGGCCAACACATAAATCCACATTTTTTTGTGCAAACATATACGGTAGCTGCACAAGTTAAGTAGAGGGAATTAGATTCCTAGAGCGTTGGTAGGGAATTCACAAGCTTTTCCACCTAACAAATTTCTTGACCAATAGTTTTTGGCAGCCCACCATAGGGTAGATTTAGTAGCGTCTACACCTGAATATGACGAGAAGGTCCGAAAATATAAAAATTAATCAGAAAATTCAAAATTCAAAAGAGAAAAATTTCTTTAATTTGAATAGCTATATGATCCACATGTCTACAAACCATGGCTATTCCAAGAAATACTACTGTTGAAAGACCCAAATTTCTCTTCCACATCCAAGAAGATATCGCTTCAGATTTGTGAGAAGATCTTTGGCATAATAGACAAAGTGTCAACCATTACTTCATTGCCACAAGAATCCTTGACCTTGAAGAAGAACAAGTTGTTGATTTGGAGAGGCAAAGAAAAATTCTAGCACCACAAAGGTGAGCATAGATTTCCAAGCTAGCAGATAGAAGATACACCTGATAACAGAGATAAAGAGGTTTTGAAGAACTTCAAAGTAGAAAAGAGCTACTCGGAATCCAGAGGCTTGCTTCTCAAGAAACCAGTCATGTTGGGAACCTAAGTGTTTCCAATCCTTTGGGGAGTGAATTTCCATACATCAACGAGAACCTTGAAGATTTCACTGACGTAGAGACCAAAGAAGAAGCTAGAGAAAGAGAAGCAAGAGCAGAAGAGGAAATAAGAGCTCAACTTGAAGAAATTGAGAGACTCCAAGCCGAGGCAGATGAAAGAGCAACATCAGAAGCTGCAACCTTAGCAAGGCTAGAAGATAGAAACAAACATATAATGGGAGATCATGATCATGAGTGTGAATGTGATCACAAGGCCTATAGGCCTAATGTATGATGGGGAGGAAACATTGGCTCACTAGGTTCTTGCTCAAGCACTCCATGAGCTACCGAGAGGCTCGAGAAAAAACTTCCCAAAATTCAGAGGGGATGGTTCTCAACCCCATGAAGAGCATGTAGCAGCATTTATCACTTCTTGCGGTGTGTTGGGTGTTGAGGATGAAGATGTGTCAGTCTGACTCTTTGTGGAGTCACTTCAAGAAAAGGTTGCCAAATGGTTCTACATGTTACCCCTGAGGTATGTCACCTATTGGGAAGATATAAGAAGTGCATTCAAACACAGGTTTAAGACCATGAAATATTGTCAGGATCTTTTGGTCCAATTGGTACAAATGAAGAAAGAAACCTCCGAGTCAATGAGGGACTTCATAGCAAGATATGATAGAGTGATAAGAAGGATCCCTGAAGATGTGGTGCCTCCTAAAAATAATTTGAAGAGGTTTTTCATCAGTTCTCTGCCATCAGAAGTAGGTTTCTTCCTCAGAAGAGCCTAACCAAGAACATTGAGGTAAGCCCAAGAATTTGCAATAGAAACCGATGATGATCTAATCCTTTCTAGAAAGGTGAAAGGCCCCAATGGGAAACAAAAGGGTCAAAATTCAAACTCTTTCACCACAGATCTGATGTTCCAAAAAATGGAAAATGACTTGGTTTCCTTAAAGAAGCAGCTATCTCAGATCACAATGTGGAATGCTTCAAGGAGGCCAAACCCTCCAGATAGGCCAAGGATTTCTCCACCTCCTCATCAGCTTGCTCTTGAAGCACCACCAGTCAATGCCATCTGTGACACCAAAGATCCAGAGGAGGAAGCAAAAATTGATGAAACTGAAGAAGAAAATATGGAAGACTATGAAAACTATCTTGAAGTTGAGGAAGTTGATATGCATAATGGGCTAATTGAGTATGTTGATGATGAAGATGAGGATGATGATGAAGCTCTAAGTTTCTCATGTGCTATCTTCACTCGTGCACAATCCAAGAAAGGGATTTCAGCCCCAACAGTTGTAGTAAAGGATAAGAAGAAGAATAAAGAATATTGTCCTCCAGAGGTTACACAAAATAAAATCATCAGCAGAGGATCACCATTACCACCTTCTTTGGAGTCAGCCAAAGAAAAACCAGACTCACTGGTTGCCAAAGAGCATGCTACTATACCAAGTAAGTCATTTGATCCTTCTTCCAGCTCAAAAGTTTATAAGAATAAGTCTCTTCTAAATATTGGTCCTGCAAAAACATTTAAAGTTTAGTCAAAGGCTACACCCTCACCCCCTTCCAAGCCAATTATTACATCTGAAAAAGAGAACCCAACACCAAAACTAGAAAAGTTTTTACCATGTAGATCTTCCTCCATTTTAGGAGCCTCCTCCTCACTCACCATTTCCGCATTTGAATTTGTATAATATGCAAGAAAAACCAAATTCCAGCTCTCCGAAATAGAATACCTACAAACACATCTTGCCCAATTTGACAGATTCATCAATACAGTTCATGGTGGTAACCCTATCTCTTCAAGTCCAAATTCTAAAGACTTACTCCCAACACCATCCACACCACCTTCATAAAACATGCTAGCCCTCAGTGCCTCCAAAACCAATAGGGTTGAACCTTTCTACCCATCACTCCTCATTAAAGGCTTCCAGCTAAATAATTATATCATAGATTCTAGAGCCTCAGACAATGTGATGCCAAGTCAAAGTTGCAAATGCTCTAGGCCTCACCTTGACTCGAGTAAATGGCACCTGTTACTCAATGGAAACCAAACAAGTGCCATTGGTAGGAAGAATCAAATATGCACAGGTAGCACTAGCTGATTTTCCAGACAAGAAGGTGCTCCTAACCATACTGGTAGCAGACATCCTAGCATCCTTTGGTATGCTGTTGAGTAGGAGTTTCTATAGAGACCTGGGTGGAGAGATAAAAATGGATTGGTCATTTGCAACTATCCCAGTAAAAGGTGAGATGAAGAAGTTGCTACCGGTAAGAAAGATGAAGTTCACAGTATGAAAGTTTGATGATCCGAAAGCAAACATTCTCTTTCAAGATTGTGGGCTAGGAAACTACTTCCTCACATCAGAAAAAGAGGAGAACTTGCCGCTTCTCATGGAGGAAGAGGAAGATCAAATTTGGACAATAAAATTTGATGGTAGTCATTCTAGAGTAGGTTCAGGAGCTGGGGTAGTATTGTACTCTCCTTCGAGATGAGGTGTACACCTTTTTCCTACAAACTTGTAATTTGATAATACAAACAACACTGCAGAGTATGAAGCATTGCTCTTAGGCATGAATGTGGAAGAGGACATGGGAATTAAGAAGCTGAGATATCGAGGTGATGCAGAGGTTGTAGTAAAGTAGGTCCTCCAACAATATCAAGTGAAGAATCGAAGACTCCGACATTATAGAAACAGGGTGTGGGATTGCATTGAATCTTTTGATGCATTTTCCATTGAAGCTATTCTGAGGGAAAAGAATGAAAAGGATGATTTTGTTGTAGTGTCAGCTTCCCTAGTGACCTATTCCTTCTTTTGGTAAAGATAAAGTGACCATTGAAATGGTATTCAGGCCTAGTGTACTAGACAATACAAACCATTGGCAAGTCTTCAATGATGATAACCAAATTCTAGCCTTTTTAGAGCAAAGGGATAATTTCAATAGTCTCTTCTTCGAAGGAGGTGAAAATCCACACGAAGAAGCAGCCCCCAAAGAAGAGAAAGAAGGAATTGAAGGGATTGATGATGAGGGAGTAATCAAATTGAAAGGGAACAAAATTCCCAAAGGCCTAGTCTCTTTAGAAGACATCTTTGACAAACATGATAGATTCATTCAAGAGAAAGAAAGGTAATCTTTTCAGTGCCCAGCTGATTTTGATAAAGAAAACATTGGTATCCTAGAGGAGCCAAGGATGGTCAATATTGGAAAAATGTTGCTCACCTGAATAAAAAATAAGGTTTTTTTCTTTACTCAAGAAATACTCAGATGTCTTGGCCTACTCTTATGATGAACTCAAATCCTTCCAGCCAAAGGAAATGCACCACTCAATTCCTTTGAAGCAGGGTGCTAAGCCCTTTAGGTAGAAAACAAAGGCCGTGCAACCAAAATATTGTTGATACCATCAAGGAGGAAGTAATGAAGAAGTTTAATGCAAGGATCATATTTTCCCATCCACCATTCAACGTGGGTAGCTAACATTGCGCCAGTGTGGAAGAAGAATGGTGAAATAAGGATATGTGTAGATTTTCACAGCCTGAACCAGGTCATCACTAAAGGACATTTATCTTCTTCCTATCATGGATCATATCCTACAAGCAGTCACTAGATCTGAAATGATTTCATTATTGGATGGATTCTCAGGATATAATCAAATCAAAGTGGCAGAGGAGGACCACACCAAGACAACCTTTACAACACCTTGGGGTACTTTTGCATACAACAGAATGCCTTTCGGCCTAATCAACACAGGAGATACATTCCAAATGGTGATGGATTTGGCCTTCAAAGATATGAAGCATTGTATTTTCATATATCTGGATGATCTCACAGTATTTTCAAAGAAAAGGGGAGATCATATCTATCACTTGGAATAGGTACTTGCAAGGTGTAGGAAACATGGCATATCACTAAATCCAAAAAAGTGCATTTTTGGAGTCACAGAAGGCAAGTTGTTGGGAAAAATTGTGAATAAACATGGAGCACACATTGATCCTGAGAGGGTTAAAGCCATTCAAGCATTAGCCCTACCCACAAGTAAGAAGGGAGTTCATTCATTCTTTAGAAAGGTAAACTTTCTTCGTCGTTTCGTGCCTGAGTTTGTTGAATTGACAAAACACATCACTTCCATGATGAAACCTCAAGCAAGTTTAAAATAGAACAATGAAGGGAAGGCAACATTTGAAGAGATCAAGAAAACCATTTTCAAGGCTCCAACCCTTATGTCTCTAGTTGTAAACAAAGAATTCATCATGTATTGTTATGCATCAGAGCATACACTCTCTGTTATTCTTGTTCAGAAAAATGATGAAGATGTTGAAGCACCTATTACTTTTATGATTTGTCATTTGAAGAAGAATGAGCTAAAGTACAACCAATTAGAGAAGCATGCCTATGAAGTGGTCAAGGCTGTAAAAAACTTTAGGTTTTACATCCTCAATTCTCATACAGTGGTAATGGTCCCTGGTAGTGCAATCAAGTCCATCTTGACATAGTAAGATCCCAGAGCTAAAAGAGGAAATTGGATTGCAAAGACTCAAGAATATGACTTGGAGATTTGACCCTCCAATCTGGTAAGGGGAAATGACTTGTGCAAGTTGATTACTAAAGATGAAACTCTCAAAGTTCAACATGGCGAAGAAACATGTACTTTCTTAACTTGTTCAGAAGACAACCCACTGGTTCTCTTTGTCACCACTACCAAAGAGTGGTATGCTGATATTGCCTACTACTTGACTCATGGATAATTCCCTTTCCATATTGATTACAAATAAATAAGAACACTCAAGCTCGAAGGTAGCCAAGTTTGTAATCTGGAATCATGTGCTCTACAAAAGAGGCCTGGATGGGTTATTTCCTCAGGTGCATAGATAAAGAGCAACAAGAAAAGTTTCTTGAAGCATACCATAACCAAGCATGTGGTGGACATTTTTTAGCAATGGTCACTACATACAAGATCCTCTGAGGAAGGTATTATTGGCCCATCTATCTTTGTAGACACTCAAGATTGGGTTTCTAAATGCAAATCATGCCAACAATTCATTGGAAGACCAGGACTCGCTGCATTACCACTCAGGCCTGTGGTTATTGAAGAACCATTTCAACAATGGGGGCTGGACTTCATTGGTGTTATGAACCCTCACTCAAGCATGGGGTACACCTATGTACTCACAACAACAGATTACTTCACCAAATGGGTGGAAGCCATTCTGGCCAAACAAGCCAACACTGAAACAGTATGCAACTTCATCAAGGAGAATATCATAGTCTGTTTCGGAGTGCCATAGAAGATTGTAGTAGATAATGCTACCTATTTTATCTTTAAGAGAGCTATGACTGAGTTTTGTCTATAGTTACAGAATCTCCCTAGCTCATTCTTCTGACTATTATCCATAAGGAAACAGACAGGCCGAATCAAGCAACAAGAACATTGTGACCATTGTCCACAAGATTGTGGACGAGAATCAAAGAAATTGGGACAAAAGGTTGTACGATGCATTGTGGGCATATAGGATCACTCCCAAGAAGGCGATAGGTATGTCTCCATTCCAACTACTATATGGATTTGAAGCAAAAATTCCCCTCATAATTGAGATGTCCATCTCTCAAGTTGCTACAGGAAATAGAAGATGGTCAATACAAATATTCCATAGACAAGAGGATACCATTTGTAGAGAAGCTAGAAGAAAATAGATTCCAGGTGGTGGATTGAATTAAAGAACACCAATTTAAAGTGAAGAAGATCTTTGACAAGAGGGCCAAGGCAAGAGAATTCAAGGTTGGAGACTTTGTCCTGCTGTGGGAAAAGAGAAAAGAACCAAAGGGCAGCCATGGAAAGTTTGATTCATTATGGCTCGGCCCATTCCAAATTCATGGAGCTTGTGGTGAGAATATTTTTCTCCTCTCATACTTGGATAGAACGCCATTGGAATTTCCTCGAAGTGGGAAATACTTGAAATTGTATCATCAGTGAAAGTGGGTTGTCCCCTACCTTGTACCATAGGTGTTTTCTCGATGTGTTTCCCTTTCCGTTGTGTGGTTTTATTTCCCCTTTCTTCTATGTGCTTGTGTGTTTCCTTCTTCTGTTCTTTCTTTCTCATAATTGTACATGACTCTACAAGGCCCAATGGATAAGGCACTGGTCAATGTTATACCATTTAAAAATTGAGATTCTAGATCCTCATACCACGTCTTTGCTATGCTCAGTCCATGTCATGTCCCCAAGCTAGAGCCAGTTGTTGTCTCCCGAAAACCACTTTTTGTTTTCCAATTTAAATTCAAAATTTCGAGCTCTCACCCTCCTAAATTATTTAAGCCAAGATGAAAGTTTGAAGAGATATAAAAATCCATTCCCTACAGTTGTTTCAAATCCCCGACCTACTTGTTTTGATAAATTTACCATTTTCCTGTCTAGATGCGTGAAAATTTTATTGCTAGCCTCATTTGAATGAAATTGTCAACCTTTCTATGCCCCTGGATCATCAAACTTTATATTGTTTTCAATTCCTTGGCTTGTGAAAGAAATTTGAAGATCAGGTGTGAAATGGTGGAGTTTTCTTCTTCTCTACATTTTTCCATAGTCGGGAGTGACGGGCAGATCTTCCCCGTTAAATTTTACCTCAGCATCCATGGGTAATACATGGGTCTCTCTGATTGGATGTGGTTCGGTCATATTTCAAGGTCTAGTGGAAGCATCCATGCGTCCAAATGACGTAACTCCAGGGGCAGGGTCCAAGGGACAGTCTTCAATTAGGTGCAAGCTTTCCACGTGTCCCAAGTAGAAAATGAAGGTAAAACAAGCTAAAATCAGCTAAGTATCGAAGGCTCAGTGAACAGCTCCAGGTGTCGTAACGGCACAATTTCAGAAGCGAGACAAAAGGGCCAATTCCCAAATGAGCATCAAGTCACCACATGTCCACAGTCAATAGAGAGACTGAGTTGGCTATTGAAAAGTCTAACCCCAGCGGAAGGAGACACACGTTGGCATGGCACCATTTCAAAATTAAAATCCAAGAGTCAGTCTCCAAGTAGCACCAACTCGCCACATGTCCTAGGCCCAAAAAGAGACAGATCCGATCGTTAAAATTGACTAAGTAGGAACGGGTCTGCGGGAGCCTCCACGTGCCTCAACGATGCTTTTCAAAAGCGAGATGAAAGGGCCAATCTTTAAATAAGCACTGGCTTGCCATGTCAGGAACCGACAGAAGGAGACACACATCAGCTTGGCACAATTTTAGAAGGTGCTTCTAAAGTGGAAACTCAAATTAGTGCCACCTCTCCACGTGTCTAGGGGTCAACATGAGTCAAACAAGAACAGTGCCTGAATCGGCTAAGTATGAAGGAACTGGCAGAGTTCTCCACTTTATCAGCCTAGCGCAACTTAAAAGACAAAATCTAGAGGTAGGTTCCAAATGAGCACTAGCCCACCACACGTCGAGGGTTAGATATACGGCCCTGCCAAATAAAAGGTAGATAGTCAAAGCATTTGCAGGCCTGTTCTAATCAATACCTTCCATGTGGGTGGCCCAGATTTAAAGATGTAAAAGCAAATCAAATAGCCCATGTTTCAACTAGAAAAATAATGTAATGGCCGAGTATTTTAAAATTATTTCTTTCCGCCATAGGCATTCCTCTATGAATCAAGAATTTGAAGGGGCGTGAAACAGTTAGAATAGGTTGTAACTATTTCTTGCTCAGTATCGGAGGAATTGTAACCGTTTCTTACGGGCTATATCATGGACTCTAAAAGTCATTGTAAGGGGCTGGAAATTTGATCTTGTAAACTCACGAGTGCATTGTACTAAGAGAAAGCAAAGGAGTTAGCCAATTTTTCTTCCACCCCCCCCCCCCTTTCTCAACTTTGCTCCATTTCTCCACTCTGTACAACTTTTGCTTAAGCATCAATACAAGAAGAAGGATTTTGTAGCCTCTTTGATGAGGAGATTTTAGAAACTTTGAGTTCACAATCTTATCTCATCTTGTTGCCATTTATAGGGTTGTTTCTTCCCATGAATGCATGTGATGAATTTTCTAACTAGTGTGTGCAGGAATTTGATTTCCTACCTACAACATTAGTTCTCCTACCTCTTTTCTCACTCCCTTTCCCACTTTCAGAGAAAATTCTCTCTTGGAAGTATCTACAAGCATTTTCCATAGGGTAAGTGGAGTGCCCCTGTTGGATCCCTGACCAAAAGGCCACCACAGAAATCCATATTTTTTCACACATGCATACACAGCAGTTGCACCGGTTAAGTAGAGGGACATAGATTCCTAGAGCGTTGGCAAGGAATTCACAAATTTCTCCACCCAATAAATTTCCTCGCCAACACTCCCCCATGTGACCCAGTCTCAGCCCCTAGGGAGAAGGTAGTCAAAATAAGTACCTGATCTTCGGTGGAATATTTTGGGAGCTTTGTAAGGAGTTACGAGGAAACTAAATACTTATTGGAAACATAAGTGAATTCTCTACAAGTTTAAATCATCATTTTTTTCAAAAACCCTTGGATATTTTCATGGGATCTCATTTTTTGTAAGGATAATTGGCGGTCCTAATCAAAATGGAGTAATTTAAGGAATTTTCATGCATAATCAAGGTATGATACCATAACCATTGTGTTAAAAAGGAATTTTACATGTAATTTCATATAAATATGTGTGTAAAAAGACGTTTGGGAGCTGAAGTTATGTGCCCGACAAGTTGTTCCACAGGGTGGAGTTAGCCATTTTTTGGTGAAATTTTGGACCAATGGGAGAGTGGCGCACTTATTTGCACCAAGTTCGCCAAAGGCTTGGTGAAATAGGTGCAAGAAAATGTGTCACCCTTCTATTTAAACCCATGAACCTCAATGTGACCTCCTTTAAGCCACTTTTCACAATATAAGCCCACGTGCACACTTTCCTAGCCCTTGCTCCATCCAACCGGAATCCGCCAAGTGGCCCAATGGGGATGGGGAAAAATTATTTGCACCAAGTGCACCAAATCTTTAGTAAAATAGTTGCAATAAAGGTTAACACATTCCAAATCACAAAAATTGTGAAAATTTTCTAACTATTGTGTTGTCATGGTTACTTCTCTTTTCCCTTCAAGCACGCACAGGAAATCCTCAACTACTAGAAATCATTCCTCTCCTTCATTACATAGCATTCTCACCATCATTTATCCATCATTCCTCACTACTACAATAAGAGAATAGAATATTTCAAGCCAAAACCATGCCTGTGTGTTACCAGAAACCCTCGTTGGCAAAATCAAAGAAGTGTTCATATCTCATGATTCAAAGAACGGATTGAGATGAAACCTTTTGCAGACTTTCTAATTTTCATAGGCCATCAAGTAGAAATTCACGAAATTTTAAATTATGTCCCGGATTATTTAATTAAAAAAAAACTCCATTTTGTGCCCTAGCTTCCATTTGTGAGATTTCCCATCAATATGGCAGTCGAATGAAGCTAGAATTGTGAACATAGACTCCAAACGACAAACCTATACATTTGGAATCGATTTCATTACAATCAGAGGTCAAGAAAGAATCTATAAAAATCTCCTTGACTCCATTAATGTCTGTCATGGAAGGTTCGTGCCCGAAACCCGCGTCAGGCAAAAATTTCATTTTTTATTTCTAAGCTTTCTAGTGAGTGAAACGCAATGAAATTTGGAGCACGTGATTGCAACGATGAAATGAATCTAAAAAATTTGTCCCCATCACAAAACAAGATCTTTTTTACCACTTACTAAAAATAGCATATTCTATGCTTCCTCACATGCTAAAAATAGTATTACCCTAAGTTGTGAGTTTGATCATCCGGGACAGTCAAGAAAGATTACAAAATGAGAAGCAGGACAAAAAGACAATTTTCCCAAAATAGCAGGTCCCCAAAAAGTAACCTGCTAAAAATAGCAATGCCTCAACAACAGAAGAGGATGAAATGTGTTAGAAGGTTCAAAAGGAGAAATTGGGGCAAAATATGGTGATATGTCCCAAAATGGCAGGTCATGGTATCATATTCCAAAAATAGAAAGATTCAGTGTTGAGGGCAGAAATTTGTAGATGGCCTCATTCTCACTCATCTTTCCACTTTTTGGACTCTACACGGGGTTGTAAGATGGTTTCATGGGTCAATCAGAGGAACAAAAACTTCACAGAGGTTCTAAAAGCATCATTCTGAGTGCGATGGTATATAAAGACAAAACAGGGCATCGTGGGGCGCAATATGTGAATTCATCTTCATCACTCGGGAGGTTGGGTGATTCAAAGCATATCAATTGGGGTTGTCCATGCATCATGTGAAGAAAGAGGCTACGATCTTCATCAACAAGATATCCATCAATGATAGGGGTACCTTCATCTGTGGGAGCAGTTCTTCCTTTCTCTCCTTCTTCATTCTTTCTCCTCTTCTCACCTCCTTTTTTCTAATTCTTTATTATGAGAAATCATGACATTTTTCTTATTCATTAAAGTGGCTATAATCTCAAATGTAATAAGTTGTCCTTATTTTATAAAAGAGGACTTAATGTTCTTCCTAAGAATGCCAAAATTCATGAATGGAAAATAAAAATGAAAGGTCATCAAGGGGGTAGATGAAGAGTCATTCTGATTCTATATAATGTAATGACACTCTCATTCTTAAGGGTTGTCAATTTTGTATACTCATGAGAGATCACTACTTGTGAAGAAACAAAGGAGATAGCTATTTCTTCTAGTTCCTTCCTCTATATTCTTCTACTTCTAACCATGCAAAATTTTGTCAAAACATCAATAAAGAAAGGAGTTTCATGCCTTTTTTGATGAAGAGGTTTTAGAAAATTTGATTTCTCAATCTTCACTCATCTTGTTGCCACTTGTGAATTTTTTTCCTTCTAAATATATGTGTGCTGAAATTTTCTAGTTAACAGTTGTAGGAATCTGATTTTCTACCTGTAATGTTAATCCCCCTCTCTTTTTCTCACTCCCTTTCCCACTCTCCTAGAAAATTATTCCCTTGCAACTCCTTGTAAGATTTTGTCGTTGGGTTAGTGGAGTTCCCCTGTTGGATCCCTGGCCATCATGGCCACCTATAATTTCAATTTCATGCATGCATAATAAGTGGAGCTGCACCACCCAAGCAGAGCTACCTAGAGTCCCGGAGATGTTGGCAAGAAATCCACAAATTTTTCCCCCAACGAATTTTCTCGCCAACAAGGATTAAACTGTTAAAATAATGGAATGTTTGGGTGTGGAGCCTAGGGTTGTTGATAGTAACTTGGTGGTGCACTCCATTGAGGACTCCACTCATGTGGGACTTGTTGAGCCCGGGGTTGGGGGTATGGCCATGGTGCATTCCATTGATTTGGGACCCATTATGATCTTGGCATGTAGGACTGATTTTGATTTGATAGAAAATTACCTCCTTGCCTTTTAGCCATATAATTTAACTCGGCTTCACCTTGTGTGTTTTGTTTCAGATGGTTCTTCAGCAAGGGAGGGAATCCACATTAGTATGTGGCATGCTTTAAATCATAGGTAATACATATGTTTATCTTGTCTAAGGGGTAGTCTTTAAGTCCATGTTTATCCCTACATCTTGGGTAGTAGATGAAAAAAGGCTCTATATTCATGGCTTTCTCCCTATCCATAGTTGTATTGAGTTGAACTAAGAGGTATGTTCTCAAATTTGTAATTTCTTCCCTTAGTTTGGATATATCACCACTAGCCATCTTACCTTTCTACCTATGAATGTTGGGGAGAGTTTGGGAGTAATTCCTATAGAGTTCAATGATTTATGTAAATTCTAGTTTGTTCGTGTCTCCCTTTCCCATAAGATTGAAGGCTTCTTATGCATCTTCATCCAGTACTTTGAGGAATAAGGTTTTGAGCAGATTAATATCCAAACTAGTACCACACCTCCTATGAAAGAAGAGGAACCAATCAAGATAATCTTCCACACTCTCATCCTCTTGTTAAATTCTAAAAATTCTTCCTCCCTATCCCGGACTCTATAGTAGTCTTGGTATTTATCAAAGAATTTTGTTTCCATCTCCTACTAACTATGGATGGAGTTAGGGGTTAAGCCCATGAACCATCTCATCATTTTGTGTTTTAAAGTGGAGGGAAATAACTTGAGCTTTTATGTGTCTAAAGCATAATCATAGGTTTGACAGAGAAATTTGAATTCAAAATGAAACTGGTCAGGGTCTTCTGAGACTAATCCACGGAAGGTTGGTAAAATTGAAGGGGATATATTTTTCATAGGAGCATGATCATTAGGATCCATTTGTATGGGATAGGTAAACATTCTCCCAAGCAGAGGGTTTCTATTCTCTACACCATTAGGGTTTTCTACTTCATCAGCCATCCTTCCTTGGTTAGCAAGTTGTTCCATAGGTTGGTTTTCAGGGGTTTTTGAAAATTTAATCTAACGAATCTACCTCTACGATCTCTAGGTCTAAACATAAAATCATATCATACTGAGGACAGTTCCCTAACTACCAGTGCTTAACTTGGATGTTTGTGTTCCACATACTCCAAGCACTAAAGAGACTTGATATCACTACAAGGTCTTCCTACTTCAAAAGAAAGAGTTATGGAAATAAAATTTCTAAATGGAAACTTACCAGACAACCAGGAAGCACTTCTTGTTAACACCTTGACCTTTGATAACACCTTAAGTTTAGCTCCCTGTAAAAAGTGAACGTAGTTAATACTCGCACTTTAGTTATATTATGTTTGCCAGTCCAAGGTGGTGTCTATGGTTGTTTGTAACAAATGGAACATTCAGAATTGCTCTCAATACTTTCTTAATAACGAAATTAATTGAATACTATGCTAGCTACAATTAAGAAATGAAGTGAATTGACAATAATAGACTATTAAATACAAAATTAAAGGTAGTGAAAAATAATGCAATGTTGGAAATCCAAATGAATGCAAAATAACCAAAAGGAAATAATAGTAAATTCTCCCTTCTCGCTGGGGAGGAGTGTCCCTTGCTCCTTACCTTCAATCAGGTTCAACGTTGCAAGTCACAATAAAAAAATTTCACCTGAATCTATAATTTTATTGAATTGAAAGAATTTCTTTTACAACAATCGACTAAAAATGAACTGAACTCCTGAACCTTAATACATTTTCCCTTTTATAGTAGAGCATTCCTAGTCCCTCTAGAAGAGAACTAGTTATTTTTAATTAATAATAGATACCTTACTGGATGATGCTTATAGCAATAACTAACTGATCTAAGAATTACAATCATGGAAGGAGTGATAGATGTCATGTTTGGATTGAATTAATCTTGTTAACTGTAGATGAGGCCAGTAATTGAATCCTTTGAGACAATCAATAGGTGCTATAAGGAATTGCAGACCTTGAATTGATTCCTTATAATCATGATGATTATAAATCCTTGGGTGTTTGTTTACACCGCATCTTCAAGCAACTAAAGTTAAACTGTGATTTCCTAGACCTCATAATCTACATGAAGGTTGAGGTAGTAGCACACATTTCATGTTCATGTCATTGCGTTAACTGATGTGCTAGCTGTATCAACTCATAGTTCATCCATCTGAACTATTTTATCTCTATTGCGCAAGTTCCTTATTTCAAGGGAGTCAAAATTAGTGATCTAGATGAGTCATGCACTCCACGGCAATTTCTATTCTAATGCAAAGGCGAGTCCAGCACTATAAGGCGAGTCCTATGTCAGTGCACGAATGATTCCTGTGCTAGTCTATAGTTAACTTTAATGATGACTCAACATATTCTTTCCAAACTCAAAATGGTTCATTCAAGCCATATTTAAAGAAGCAATAACAAGAATATGCACAACATTTCCTTCCAAAACATAGAAAACTATTAATTATAAAATGTCAAGATTGTACATAGTGTGAAATGATATTATGGCAACAATGGGTTTACATGGGATAAAACATGGAAAAACAGGAGTACATTAATGAACAACCAAAGCAAAGGACATGTGTCATCATTTTGGCTGCTCCTCAACTAAAAGTGTCTGATGGACTTCAATCCCATGGAATGAATAGAATTAATAGCAGTTTTGGGTCTGAGGCAATTTAAGGCAAACCAAGGGAATAAACACGTGAGAAATGCACACATAGGAAAAGGTAAACCCTGCAACTGATGGGAATCTAAAAAGTGGAATAATATTAAGCATCAAAGAAGGACATATGCCATCATTATGACATTCTTTGAGGAATTTGGATTCTGTGAACTCTAAGTCTACGGAATTACTGGGATTTCAATGTACTTTCAGGTTTGCAATAGGGAAAAGAAAGTCAAATAAGAGGTGAACACATGGTGCAAGAAGAGGTGGACACATGGCACAAGTTAGACGTGGACTCATGGAAAAATCTCAAGCATTTGTGAGGAAACACATGACATGATTATGTTGCTTATGAAAGTAATTGGGTTCCACAAACTCCAAGTCCATGGAATTAATAAAATTTAATGTATTTTTATGTCAAACGCAGAGGTAAAAGATGGATGAGTTAGTGGTCAAAGTGATACGTAGGAAATATCACATAGGTAAAAAGCAATCTCAGCGAAAAATCATAAGTTTTCACATATCTATTTTTTGTTCCTCCCTAGCTCAAGAAATTCAAATGGCCATAATTTTTTGCTCTATTACTTCAAATATGGAAAAATAGGGCTTGTTGGAAAGGTATCACTGAGTACTTCACATTGGCAATAAGAGATTTAGAGTTTGGTGGCATTTGGTGGGTGAAAAGGAAAAAAATAGTCCCAACAACAAATTTAGTTCTATGTGGCTTAGCCACTCGAATTTAATGGCACCATTCTTTATAGTTCGGTGGCATATGATAGATTCAAGGGACATGTTGAAATTGGTGGCTAAAGTTGGAGGTTTCCATACCTATACTACATACATAGCACCCATACTCATTCAATGAAAATTTTAGAAGCAATATGTTCTAGCTCAAGGATCCTTTCATCTCTCTCCTTCTCTCTTTTGCTTCTCTTTCTCTATAAAACTAGAAATCATCCATTGTAAGAAGGATCCCTCTCTATTGTAGTGGCACCATGTAAAAATGGTGGTCAACTTCCCATGAGTTTCAGACCTTGAACTTGGTCTCTGTAATGTATTTTCACCTTCTGCCATGAATGTAACTGATTATGCATCATTTAAGCAATAAAATTGAGCATTTGTGGCTATTTTATTCCATATTCGTGTGTTTTATGTGTTCTTGCATCTTTGTTCTTCTTTTGGCACGTTGTGTGCATTTCTTACTTGCAGGTTTCCTTCTTCCTATGTCATAAATGTTGGGAAAGGTGAATCTACCCAGTTCTAGTTTGTGACACATTTGTCTTCTCTCTCCTCTCATGTATTCTCCCTTTCCTTCCCCTTTTGGAGAGTGATCAACCATTTTTATGGTGTTATCACCTCTTTTGGCATAGGATTTCCCTTTTCATGCATCTCCTTCTAACCTTGGTCCTGTGGAATGTTAAATTATGATTAGATAGTTTTGTTTTCAGCTTTACGAGTAGTTTAGCATTAGGAATAGGTAGAGGAAGTCGACCTTCTCTGGAGGTATGTCTCAAGTAGCAAGTCCCATAATTTGGAGATAGTCCCATGTTGCCTCAAAATCCTAGGTTGTCTATGACTCGAAGCACAATACAATTTTGAGATCCAACAATTTTTGCATGCCAAGTGGGACTAGTCTAAAGAGCTTTACAGCTTCATACTAGCAAGGTTTATTTGTTATTGGTGTTATCCATCCTTTAGATGCATTTCTCAACACATCTAGCAACTCCACTGATTTAAAAACTCATTTTATCAGGTTTTAGACCTTTTCATCCATACCTACATTAATTTCCATTCCCCCATTTTTTATGGCTCTCAAAAGAGATCTTCCATTTTCTCATTTCAACTCTAGTCCCCTCCATTTACAGAAGTGGTATAATATCCCCAAAATAACGCTTAAAAACTTACATCTCTTCCATGGAAATGGAGATCAATCTCTCATTAATCACATTCAAGATATAACAAACCATTGTGTCATTCATAACATCAGAGAAGAGAACATTTACCTCAAACTTCTTATTTCATCATTCAGAGGTAAAGTAAAGGATTGGTAAATCAGTTTGGCTTCACAATCCATTTCCACATGGGATCACCTATGAGAAAAACTTCACAACTGGTTCAAGGAGACTGTAGATGTTATTTCTCTCATTGAACACCTCAAAAAATACAATAGGCTCTAATGGATTTTATCTTTGATTTCAACATCATATTTACAAGGACTTGGTATAGAAATCCTCAAGAATTCAAACCCTCACAAGTTATGGAATTCATGTATTACTTGAGGTCATTTGATGTTAATTTAGCTATGTTAATTCAATCCATGGGAGGTAGTAGTCCTCCTCAAGCTTTTTTCATTGCATCACAAGTTGTGAAGATGCTCATTCAGGCTAGCCAAAGGAGACCCATCCCCATCACCGTCATTCTTCTCCCACCATCTCAAAATTTTCCTTCCCCTTGTGCTAAAAATTAACAATCCATTGTTCCTTCCTAAAGGTAGGAAGACCCTTTTCTTCCTTATCCTTCTTTTAGTGCTCCACAAGTTTATCATACCCAAAGCACTCTTTACACTTTGAAAAACTCCCTCCCATATCCACCCAAAGCATTACCCAACTTTCTTAAACCTTGCACTAGTGTTTTCAGAATTTGTGGTATTCCACATGTTGTCCCAACATTCACTAAAGCCACTTATCCTAAAATATTGGTAGAACGAGATGTTTGTTATGCTTATGGAGAGAAGAAGTAGCCCATACAACACTCCCAACAACAAGTTTTTTATGTAAAATCATACAGTTGTTTTGGAGAGGGCATATCTATAGAGAAGGGAACATGTTTTGGAGGATCATTTGACTTCTTCAGCTGATCAAATCAGAATTCTCAAGCCCAAATCATTTATGCCTAAAGGAGAAACAAATTATTAGCCCCTTACTTATGTCTCATCTCCAACCAGCTTCAAAAAATAATATAACTCCATATCTATTGAAGATTGGTCTGATTTTGATAGGGAGGATGAGAATGTTCAAAATGTGTAAAAGGAGGAGCTAAATTTCAAGAAAAAATAGGTAGATGTGACGGAAAATTATATTGGAATTCAAGGGGAAGAGAAAGTGTTTTTAGACATTATTATCATCCAAGAAATTGAGTAAGAAGGGAATCCAAGTGAGCAAGATGTTACAAATGAATACAAGTGAGTAAGAATTTACTACAATTTTGGAGGATTGAAGTGATACGCCAAGAGAATCACTAGTTACTACAATGAACCAGGAAGGATCTCAAGTTTTTAAGGAGGATGAGTTTGAGCTCTCTAACTTCTTGTTTGAGCAAGAAGAAAATGAGGCCATAAGGATGAAAACAGAGATGTTTGTGCAAGATCAAACAACATCAATCCTAGATAAGCTTACATACATCCACCATGAAGAGGAAAGAAAAGAAAATGGGCAAATTCAAAGGATCAATCCTTGTCCAATCAAATATCTGGCTAGCCTAGAGCCATAAAAATATTTGTCGCCGATCATGCTCACTTCAGAGAATGAGGATGAGCTACAATGTACCAAAGGTTGTCTACAATTCCTATAAAAACCAAATGTAGAATAACTAAAGGAGGTATTCTTATTTTTTTAGTTGATACTTTGAAGAATGGGAAGGGAAAAATGTTGCAAGACAATTTTCCACTAACATTAAAGGCCATGTCCATTGCCAAATTAATTACTTGGACATATTTTTTAAGGAGAGGAAGCTACTTCTCCCAACCTATATCAGGTTTTATTCAATTTCCTTTGCCTCCGATTAAAGTAGGGTGGGTAGGTTTGTTTCTTATAAAAAAGTGCATTATGCACACGTTGCATGCTTCACTTGGAGCATGTATGATATTCAAATTTTTTACATATTGTTTTTTTTCCTTTGTTGTTGTTGCACAATCCATTTTGGGGGCGAAGCAGGTTTTATGGTGGAAACAATGTTTTGGGGTAGTTCCAAGTGCATGCAAACCATCTCCAAAATAACTTGAATTTCAAATTCTTCATGCTTTCCAAGAAATTAGCATTTTGGTCTAGTTTAAAATAGTTTTCCACTTTTATTAAGGGTCAAATACTTTAGTTTCTCTTTCATGGAAAAATTTTGCATTTTGGGATAGTTTGTAAGTTTTAATAAAAACTCCCAAGAAACCATCTTTTAAAATAATTCCAAGGCAGTTCTAAATCAGTTCTAAGTCCAGTAGCGCTTCATATGATTTAGGGTTAACAGGTTTCAAGTTTATATCAATTTTCATGTTTTTAGGCTCAATTACATGCCCAGTGGATGCTCAAGGCCACTGATATTCATATCTAGCAGGTAGATGACCTCATGAGTCGTTAAAATGTTATCCCAAATTAACCCCCTGGCTAATTTGGATACCTAATTTGTTCATGGACTTACATGGGTTTTATTTAAACTTGTAGGATGTTCAAATTTCCCTTCAAGTTTAAGCATTAAAAAAAAAAAAAAAAAAACCCATGGATGCTTAGCCGTTGCATTTTAAAAATTCATCGTAAAAGGAGGAAGATAGGTGGGGGCATCCCGACATTCTCCATTATAAAGCCACCCAATGGACTTGAAACCCATGAAATAAACCACATCTGATAATATTTTGGGTTTGCGGTGAGGTAGAGAAGGCAGGGAAATATTCTTTATGCATATCGCTTCTTGACTTTTGGTGGGCATGTGGCACAAGCTCAACGATCGAAGCAAAGGACACGCATCATCATTCAAGCTTCGCCTTAACTAAAATTTCCTGACATACTTCAAGCCCACTGAATGAATAAAGTTAATAACAATTTTAAGTCTGAGGTAGGTCAAGGCAATTCAAGGGAATAAACACATGTGAAATGCACACGTAGGCAAAGGAAAACCCTATTACCAATAAAAATCTAACAAGTGGCACAATCTCAAGTGTCAAATAAGGAAACATGTCATTATTCTGCTATTCCTTGAGGAATTTGGGTTCCACGGACTCCAAGTTTGCGGAATTAGTGAGATTTCAATAAAATTTTGAGCCTATGGTAGGATGAGGTAGGTTAAAGAAGAAATGGACACATGGCGCAAGTTAGAGGTGGACAGATGGCACAATCTCAAGCATTCATGAGGAAACCCATGGCAGGATTTTGGTGCTTCTCAAAGCGATTGGGTTCCGTAGACTCCAAGTCTGTAGAATTAACAAAATTTAATGGATTTTGATGTTTATTCAAAAGGCAAAAGGTGGATGAGTCACTAGTTAAAGCAACACATAATAAATAACATGTAGGCAAAAGGCAATCTCAACGATGAATCATAAGTTGCCACGTGTCAATTTTTTTGTTCCTCCCAAGCTTGAGAAATTCAAATAGCCATAAATTTCACTCTACTACTCCAAATATGGGAAAAATTGGTCTCGTTGGAAAGGTATAACCGAGTACTTCACATTGGCATTAAGAGATCAAGATTTTAGTGGCATTTGGTGGGTGAAAAATAAAAAATAGTCCTAGCAATAAATATAGTTCCAGGAAGCTAAACCGTTGCAATTTAATGGTGTCATTCTATACATTTTGGTGGCATACAATAGATTCAAGGGATGTATTAGAATTGGTGGATAAAGTTGGAGGTATCCATACATGTAATACAAACATTGCACCCGTACTAATTCAATGAAAATTTCAGAAGCAATTGGTTCTAGCTTGACAGTCCCTTTATCTCTCTCCTTCTCTCTTTCTCTATAAAACTAGAACTCATCCATTGTAAGAATGATCCCTCTATGTTATAGCGGCACCATGTCAAAATGGTGACCGACTTCCCATGAGTTTCTAACCATGAACTTGGTCTCTGTAATTTATTTTCACCTTCTTCCATAAATGTAACTGATTGTGTATCATTTAAGCAATAAAATCGAGCATTTGTGGCTATTCTATACCATATTCTCATGTTTTATATGTTATTTCCTCTTTTTTCTTCCTTTGGTATGTTGTGTGCATTTCCTACTTGTAGGTTTCCTTCTTCCTGTGTCATCAATGGTGGGAAACGTGAATCTACCTGATTCTGGTTTGTGGCACATTTGTATGCTCTCCTCTTGTGTTTTCTCCCTTTCCTTCCCCTTGTGGAGAGTGGTCAACCCTTTTTCTGGTGTTATCACCTCTTTTAGCATAGGATTTCCCTTTTTATGCATCTCCTTCTAACCCTTGTCCCTTGGAATGTTAGATTAGGATTAGATAGTTTTTCTTTCAGATTTAGGAGTATTTTAGCATTAGGAATAGGTAAAAGAAGCTGGCCTTCTCTATATTTTTGTCTCAAGTATCAAGTCCCACAACTTGGAGACATTCCTATGTTTCCCTAAAATCCTGGGTTATCCATGACTCAGGGAAGGGTACAATTTTGAGCTTGAACAATAATCTTGAGAATATTTTTCATGTCGGTAAGCTACGGTCATTTCCGTGTAGTTACGGACGACCCAATATACCCCATCTCAAATAATATCTTGTTTACCATCTTGGAAAAACTCTTTGGAGACTTTATGGATGCTTATAGGATGAACACATTCATAACTTTTATAGCTCTTGGTTATACAAGGATCAGATGGCCAATTACTACAAATTTGCAGACTACAATAAGGCTCATAAAATAATGCAAAACATGAAATGGAAGGGCATAAAACTTGGTCCACAAGAACAAGGTAATCTTAAACACGTTTTATATGAAGAAAATATATACCACCATGGTCTAGGTTATGAAACATTTGAAAAGGGGCTCGTAATATTCAACATAACAATTAGTGAAGAGGAATCTGACTCTGAAGTTGAGATAGGTTCTACACATAGCCTTTTCTAAGACCTCACTAAAACTAACCTCTTCCTTGAATACCTATCCATTTGTACTCTCACCTTTGATATCATTTACCCATCTTTCATCCATCAGGACAAACAAAATCACATTGCTCGGGAACTATTTCAAAATGATGAGGCCATCAAGGATTTTCTTGAGACTCGAGACCCTATTCCCCTATCAGATTACAAGAAGGGTTTCGATATAGAGCTTGATGCTTCAACATACTTTGGAAAGGAATTCAAGTGCTCTATTCCATCAATTTAAAAAAAAAAAGTAAAAATAAGAGAAAAATATATATAATATCTTATACTAAAAACCTCACCGAGACACTATTTGAGAAACAAAAAACAAGAAAAAGGAAAAGGACGTATCTCCTGGTGAAAAACTTTCTAAGGTGCCACAGGGAGGAGACTCAATTCCATATCAACTAGATTACTTAAATAAACCTACCACATCTTTTCAAAATAATGATACATAAAAAATGTTGGTAAAGGAGACCATGACAATCAACATCAAAACAAATGATAACCCCAAACTATTACAACTTGGTGCAAGCTTATTTGAAGCATAAATAAATTTATCCATGGTACTTATAACTAAGTTTTAGTATGTCTCCACATGGTCATACAAGGACATGTTAGGATTATATCCTTCTCTTGTCATGCACAATATTTTGGTTCACCCAGACGTGAAACATTAAAATAGAAATTGAGGAAATGTATCCTAAGGTCGCATTGTTGGTCAAGGTAGAACTTCAAAAACTACTCGAAGCTGGCTTCATCAAATCTATAAATTTCTCTGAGTGGATATCTAACATGGCTCCTATTGTAAAGAAAACACCTGGGATCTGAATTCACACTAACTTTTAAGATATCAACAAGGCTTGTATGAAGGACCACTTTCCCTTGCCTAACATTGATTGTTGACTCTACAATAGGACATGAAATGTTATCTTTAATAGATGGTTTTTTAGTTATAACTAGATTTAGATTACTAAGGAAGAATAACACAAGACAACATTCACAACACCATGAGGTACATTTTGTTACAAGGTCATTCCTTTTAGCCTTAAGAACGTAAAGGAAACTATCAACGTGTAATGAATGTCATTTTCTATGATCTACTCCATGACATCATGGACGACTGTGTTGATGACATTCTTTACAAATTTGAAACTATATGTGATCATCCAATTGTCTTAAAACATATATTTGAATGATTGCTGGAGTATAAGGTTTTCCTTAACCGTAAGAAGTGTGTCTTTGGAGTCCCTTCAGGAACGCTCCTCAGATTCATAGTCTCATAGAAAGGGATTGAAGTTGACCCCAAAAAATTTAAAGTAATCATGGATATGCCTCCCCCACAAAATCTTTGTCAGCTATGAGGACTCCAAGGAAAGATTTGGTCTATCTGGTGCTTCATATCTCAGCTTGCCGATAAGTTTCATCACTTTAATCATCTACTCAAGATAAATGTCTAGTTCAAATAGACATAGGAAGTCAAGATTGTTTCACTAAGTTGAAATAATACCTATCAACTCAACTAGTGCTAATGCCACCTATTCTAGACAAGCTTATGCTACTATACACGTCAACTACAAAACATGCCATAGGGGCATTGTTTGCACATCACAACGACAAGGGAAAAATAATAAGTTGTTTACTATCTCTATAGAGCATTGATTGATCGTGAAGTTTGATACTCATAGGTTAAGAAATTATATTTGGTTGTAGTGTTTACCTTTCACAAGTTGTAACATTACCTGCTTAATCATATAATAAAGCTTATTGCCAAGGTAGATCCTTTAAAATATATACTATCAAGACTGTCCTAACAGGCTGAATGTCTAGTTGGGTTGTACTCCTAAGTGAGTTTGACATAGAATTTGTTAATAAAAAATCTATAAAAATTAAATCTATAGAAAATCAAGTGGTTGCAGCACCACTACAGGGCTCGGACCACTCCATTTCAAGTTCCTAGATGAAGATCTCATGTAGGTTAATGCAAACCCTTCCTAGACTTTATTTTTCGATGGATCTTGCAACATACATGGGTCAGGAGCTGACATTGTGCTAGGAACACTGGATGGTGATGTTATACCCAAGTATTACCACATTGATTACCCGTGCACTAACAACATCACAGAGTATGAAGCCCTAATAACAAGTTTAGGTTTTGCAATATCTTAGCGGCTTGAAGAGCTAACAATTTTTGGATATTCTCCTTTGATAATCAAACAATTAAATGAATAATATAAAATAAAGGATGATAAAATTATTCCTTATAAATGCATGGTCGACAGTCTCAAATATTACTTTTGGCTTATTACATTTGAACAAGTTCCTCATGCACATAACAAAGTAACAGACTTCATGACAACTATCATGTCCCTTCTTGAATTTGACAAAAATTAACGTCAAAAATATTTTGGTGTCCACATATGATCCATCGGATTCCACCATGGTGTGTGAAATTATTGGTCATGAGAACCCCAGGTATCAAGACATTTATACCTTCATCCAAAAGAAAACATATCCCCTGCACATAAATTCCCACAATAAATTAACCTTATCACAACATGCTTCATGTTATACTATCCTCATCAACACCCTGTACAAAAGAGGCTATGATGGGACTCTATTAAGATGTCTACTCAATACAAAGCTAATCAAACTCTGGTTGAAAATCTTGTAAGAATTTGTGGCGCACACACGAGCGACATGGTCTTAGCTAAAATATCTTGTGCATGGGTTACTATTGGCCCATTGTGGAATCAGATGTATGTAACTTTGTCAATAAATTCCAATCATGTCAGTGATGCGGTAAACTTATTCATGCATCCTCACAAACCTTCCAACCTATAACTTCACCTTGGCCTTTTTCCATATAGGGGTTGTAGTCACAAAATCATGCACTTTAGACATTATTTATCCTAGTTAATACTACTATTTAGAAGGTTCTTAAGTGAAGAAAGTACTAATTAACCCCCGTCTTTTGGCCATATTTTTTTATTTTATTTCGTGATTACCAACCTTTTACATCCACATGCCCAGTCAACTTTTGTTGCCTCCTGTTATTTTAGCCTCGACTAGGGCGCCCAGATTAGTACTAGGGTGCCCATGAGTGCCTTGGTCCCACCAAATGTGCCTCGATCCCTTTTGCACTTTCCTACCACTTTTTTAGCTCTTTATAGCCATTTAGATCTTTATCTTTTTGGTGGTTGGTCATTTTGAGCTTAATTATGAAATTAGATCAAGAAAACCATATAAATATAAAGTTACGAGACCATAATGAGCAACCTAACATCATTTACTACTATCATCCATCTAGAGTTGCATCCCATTGTTGCATTACAGATCACTTACATCCACATAACCCCATCACAAGGCACAAGGCTAGGAAATATGCAACACATTTAATAGGGGGGATTCTCTTCTATTCCATGCACACATGTTATTACATTTTCTACATTTAGTTATTGTTCCCTACTTCACAAAGTGTGACTGACACAAGAGCACCTAGGGCACATTATGCACACACTCACTAGAACTAAAGTTGGGTCCAAAATGTAGTGCAACACTCAGTTAATAAGCCCACTATTGTGGCAGCTAAGGTCAGTCTGACCTATTCATTTGCATCTTTATTTTTTACGGTTTTGATACTTCTTTTGGTCTTTTGCAGGTCTTTTCTAGGTCTTTACATCATCTTGGATTATTGATGACATTCAGAACAGGGCAACAAATCTAATGCGATAAACAACGAGGGTTCTAGACCACCTCTCAATCCTGTGAAATTTAGTTTCAGATCTTTTTCACAAACCAGGGCACCCAATTTTAAGACCAAAGCATCCGTAGGTGCCCCAGTCCCTCTCCAAGTGCTCCAGTCTAGCTAGATACTTCAAATCCATCCTTTTCAGAGCTTTTACACGGTCGTTCTTGCTTCTAGATTCTCCAATTAGCTCTATGACACAATCTCGCGAGCATCTTCTACTCAGCTGAGTTCTTTCCTCTTCTCTCTTGCACATTAGGATTTTACTTTTATTACATTAGTTGTTTAATTCATTTATGTGCTTCTTTACTATGTTTTTATGTCCTCCTAGATTAGATTAACTAAAATACATCATTTACATTTTTAGTTAATCAGAGGCTCGAATTAGTAGGCAAAATAAATCCTACATCCTTTGATGGTCACACCTTCATCATTACCACCACTAAATATTTCACCAAGTGGATAGAGGTCATGCCTCTCACCTATGTCATAGGGTCAAATATTGTCAAATTCATCTTTAACCACATCATTTTCTGCTTTGGGATCCCTACCTCTCTTGTTACAGACAATAATATATATTTCAAAACCAAGAATGTCAAATCGTTAGCTAAAAAATTCCATATCGGCCTACAATGGGCAACTCCATATTACATGCAGTGCAATGCCCAATCCGAAGCTTCCAATAAAATGATAAAATCAATATTGGAAAATATTGTTGATAAACATGGCTGAAATTGGTAGATGCAGTTGTATCCTGCCCTCTGGGCTTATTGAACCTCATTTCACACTCCAACCAGAGCCACTCCCTTCTCCCTTTTATATGGTTATGAAATTGTATTACCCATATAAGTTGAGCTTCCTTCCCTCCGCATATTATTACAACACCTGGTACATGAAGAATATTACCATCAAACGCGTCTTGTAGAATTGGAACTTTTAGATGAAAAGCATGTACGTGTCTTGGATCTCCTAAAAGTATATCATAATTCACTTTACCGTAGCTATAATAAATGGATTAAGCCAAGATAGTTTGAGATCAACAACCTTGTGCTTAAATAGAATAAGAATAACACTACGAAAGAACATGAAAAACAAGGCAAGTTCAAACCTAATTGGTTGGGACCCTGCATTATCACTGTTAAGTTTGGATCCAAGAGCATAAAAACTATCCAATGAAGATGGAAAAGAGCTAAAAGAGCCCATGAATGTGGTTCATTTGAAGAATTTATACTCTTGAATCCTCTAAGAGTGTCCATAGTGTTGGGGGCATGTCAGCACAAACTGCTTGTTCCATACCCTCTCCTTGTTCTATTTAGTACATCCTTCCAAACTACCTTGTGTCAAGTGTTCCTCCTAGTTAGGATGTGAATCCCATGCTCCACTAGTCATATTCGCCCACTTCCATTATATTCTGACCTTCGGTATTCATTGGGCTTATTCATTTGTGTCATGCTTAATACGGTTTAAGGATACCTTTCCCTTTTCATTGGTAAACAAAAATGCAAAAAATCATATAAAACAAAAATCCCCAAAAAAAAACAAATTACAAAAAAATCCCAAAATAATATAAAATCCCTCAAAAACCTAAAAATCAAAACATGTCAAAATCCTAAAACATTTAAGAAATGTTTCACAAAATCTCAAATAAACTATCAACACAGTTTATAATATCATTGTTTGATTATAATTCTAATGATCATTCCAGATCATCCTATGATTATTACTTCTTTTACCCTTGACACGTATCATTGCTTATGGGTAAGACCGTGAATCAACCCCTCATTTGCATCCTCGTTTGGGATAGATTAAGTTTTCAAGTTTTTCCTCGCATGTATCATTTCCTGGAAAAATAAATCCAATCTAGCTTCATATCAAAATTCAACAGGTTCCAATAAGAATTTCATGAGGAGCACTTACTTTTCTCTTTAGTGTGATCCAATCCCCTCACATATATCGTTGCTTGGGTGCATTCACATCTACCTATTCTTCATTGCATAACACATTAGGAATGTAGTTAGATGTTGTTATTATAATTTGTGTTGCATTGCAACTGTATGATGACTTATAGTAGGTAATCTTGTTAGCATTTTTTTGTTTGTATATAGATTTGTGTGTGTGTTATTGTATGTGTACAACTTGCTTTGCATTTTCGTACATGTTTTTGACCAATTACAGGTAACATAATAACTAGGATCATTCTTAGCTTTGTTGTTTTCATTTTGATTTTTGAATTGGGTTTGTTTTGTTAGAACGTAATATTAAGTGCCTATAAACTTTAGTTTATAATTAAATAATCAAGAATATTTATATTCTTTATTGTTTAATATAAACTAAGTTTGTTTATGTTAATTGATTATTATTAATCAATATATTAAACCAGAGTGCCTTTTATTTAGTCACATCTCGTCACTTAATAGGTTTGGACCCGTGGGGTCAAATAAATATGATCTTGGATCATTATTATTATTCACTTTTGTGTGGATTGGTGGAGAGAAGTGAGGAGGGACATTTGTACTTGACTATAATGTTTCTCGATTAATGGAATATCTCTTTTCACTGTGGTTTTTACCCCTCGGGGGTTTTCCACATAAATTTGTGTCACTTTTATTCATTTTTAAAATTTATTTATTGCATATTCTATTGTTAACATTAATATTTATTGCAATTTTTAATTTCATTGGTTAATTAATCCTTGTTCGAACATGGTGCTAGAGCTGAGTTAAATTATTAACCAATCTGGTGCGTTGGTTGGGGTGGTTGGTTAGTTTAAAAATTCATGTTAAATATCCCCCTTCCTCCTTCCCTTGGAACATTTACATGCATGTTAAAATATTTCAAAGCATTACAAGTTTTCACATGCGGTGATTGGTGGAAGCATGCTTAGGACCTGCAAATAAAAGGTGAGGGTTAAAGTTTACTTGAAATATTTCATTATGTTCCTATAGATTCTAAAGTATGCATGTGAAATTAAATTCAATAAGTTAAAACATGGGTTAATATCAAGGAACACAAGGAGACATAAACCCATGATTGTAGAAAATCAATTTTTCCCTATTGGCTCAAGATTCGCCCATGTCCCCCCGGTGTCTTGGTGTGACCCTGGTAAAATTCTAAATTTTATTTCATCTTTGTTATTCGAAAAACAAATTTCTATGTCCTAAGAAACATTTAATTAACAAGAGTTGCATTTGAAAGGTTAAACTATAGTCTAAAATATTTATATATATTTTTTAAAAAACTATAAATTGGATTAATAACCTAGTAACTAAACTATAGAATAAAAACTATATTACAAACTATAGTTTAAATTGTATAAACTATGTCTACGCAACCTATTCTATGTGCCCCCCTTAAAATCTCTCCACATCTCCTTGCATGCCAAATGGCTACCTCTGTACACCTGCCTCCTGAGCCAACCTCTTGCTGCCATGTGGCCCGCTCTGCCCCCCCATGGGCCGACCACCCACTGTCCCACACAATCACTCATTTGAGTTGGTCATGGTGAGTTTTTTTATAGTGGGATATTAGTCCCACATTGGTTGTGGGTGGAAGGGAGCATGGGTTTTTAACCCACGGGCGCAAGAGTGTGAAATGTGATTGCGGTCACATTGCTTCATTTTGTTGGGATGCCCCCTCAGCTTGGTTATGACTCACTTGGTGTTTGAGCCACCCTAGCTTGGTTGTGACTCGCCCGTCATGTGTTAAGTGACTCACTCATCGTGGTAACATTGTGTGTCCTTGGACTCACCGGTCGGCTCAGTCACGCGAGCTGCATTGGGAGTTGGTTAGTTGGAAAAAAATATTAAGTGAGCTTGGGACCCATCTCAGTTCGTACCTCATCGAGCTCAAACCCAACTCAGTCACTACCTCGGTCTTTCTAAACCCATTAATAGGAGCTAAGCTCCAATATATATATATATATATATATATATATATATATATATATATATATATATATATATATATATGCATTTTATATTTTACATTTTTTTAATTCAAATTATTAAATTAATTTATTCTTGTTCCTATCTAATATTGAAATTTATTGAATTTTATTTGTTTTGTATTAGATAAGGAAGTTTTGTTTAAGAATGAAAAATAATACATTTTTTATGACACAACAAGTAAGTTGTTTTTTCTTGCAAAACTAAGAAAATCACTTACATTTCAACAAATTTGCCTTATAGTCAAACTAATATATTGTATGTTTAGAGTAATTTTTTAACAAGTCTATTTTTTATGTGAATCCATCGAAATAATATTGGCGTACTTTGAATAATGACAGGGCGATTTTAAAACCACTATTACTAAAAACCTCGTTCTCATTTGTTGAAATTGTTTAAGTAAATATGAGATCTAATTATTTTACAATTGATAAATCACATATGTTGAATGGAACTAATTAAAACATATGAAAGATAAGATTGAAGGTGTAATTCATGGTTGGCAGACTCTAGACAGTCTGAATGGTATAGAGAAAGCTCCAACTAGCAGACAAGCAACAACGGACAATGTAGTTGCATATCAACAGAAGGTGCAGGAGGTAATGACCACTATATTATGGAGCGTGCATGATGACTTCCTTCTTCACATCAGGAATCAGGAAAGTCTAAGTGAGGCTTGGACACAATTGGAATCAATGCATGAAGGTATGTGATTATCAAAAATTATAAAATTAATTTTAGAATTGATGACGACTCCCATGAAGGGAGATGAAAAAGTAATCAATTTTTTAGCAAAAATAAAAAATATTAAATCTTAGTTGGATGGGTGTAACTGTAATTTAATTCAAGATAAATTATTGTATTTCATTATTCAATTGAATATACATGAAATATTTAGGAATTTCATTTCGATCTTGAATTCTAAATACCAAATTGAGCAAGACATACCTGATTTGTAAACTCTAAGTGCTTTCCTGATTCAGGAAGAACAAGTTATCACTAATTTTGATTCAAAAGAGAATGCCACTCAGGCACTTTTCGCTCAAAAATCTAAGAAAAATCCATCTAGATTCAACAGGAATTAAAAAATCAGCTTTTAAACCCCCTAATAAAGATAAGAAACATGGAAACTTAAGAGTAAGTTTTGAGGGTAAATGACATAATTGTGGAAAAATTGGTCATAAGAAAGAAGACTATAAAGTTGAAAAATAAGACAAATTTCAAAAAATAAAAAGAAAATAAACCAGACCAAAATCAAAATCTAAACAAGAACTAGAAAAACAATCAGAAAACTAATGTCATTGCTTTGTATGCTTCCCTTATTACTGCAAAAGAAAATGAGTGGATATTAGACAGTGGTGCCTCTAAGCACATGACACACATGTCTGATATCCCATATGATCTTAGAGAATGTAATGATCATATATATTTGGGCGATCATTCCATCCTCGATGTTCAAGGACAAAGAAAAGCAAAAGCTTTTAATGGTTTTGTTAGTTCCTAAATTGAAAAATGAATTTTCTTTCTTGTTCTTAATTAACTCAGAATAACTATAGTGTATTTTTTTTAAAGATAAATGGTTTATTAATAATGAACTAGATGTCACTATAACCGAGGGCATACAAAAGAATGGTCTATATTTGTTTAAAGGATTTGCTTTTGATTCTTGTTTGTCAACCCAAAATAGAAGTGATATGCAATTGTGGCATGAAACACTAGGTCATGTCAACTTTAGGAGCATGTACGAAATGTCTCAACTTAACCTAGTTTATGGTCTACCACCTATTTCTCAAGCTCATGAAACATGCGAAGGGTGCTTACGTGGTAAGCAATCTATAAATCCCTTTCACAGTCATCATGATGCAAACTCTTATGAACCTTTGGAAATGGTCCACAATGATGTCAGAGGATCCTTAGAAGTTCCATCCCTAAATGGATCTTTGTATGCAGTCACTTTTATTGATGATTTCTCTCATATGATCTTGTCCTTTTTTATCAAGAGTAAATCAGATGTCTTGTCTAAATTCAAAGAATTCAAAGATTTAGTTGAAAACAATTATAGTTATAAAATTAAGAGGCTTATAAAAGATAACGGGAGAGTATATCAGTAAATAATTTGACTCATTTTGTGTTGAATGTGGTATACAAAGGGAATTTACTACTCCCTATTCTCCTTAGCAGAATGGGATTGTGGAAAGGAAAAACTGTACCTTTCTGGAAATGGCTAAAACAATGTTACATTTAGCTCGAGTCTCTAAATTTATACGGGTTGAAGCAATGAATACCATTGTTCACATTTTGAATAGGATACCCACTAAAGTCTTAGTTGATTCCACTCCTTTAGAAAAGTGGACTACTCAAAAACCAAATGTGTCTCATCTAAGAATCTTTTTTAGCCCAACACCTATCTTCATTCCCAAATAAAAAAGGAAGAAGTTAGATCAAACCTCCTATCCACGTATCTTTGTAGGCTATGAAGGTAGAACTAAAGTTCTTAGGATCTTTGATCCTGCAAAACGAGAAGTCATAGAAAATATGAATGTTAAAATGTTAGAAAAACATTTTTGTTTAACTCCATCTTCTATTGTTTGTATTTTTCATAATGAATATAATGAAGTAGAAAATAATGATAATGATGATTGATAATGAATAATGAAATGTAATGGAATGAACCCATAGATTATTTTGTTCATGTTTCCTCTTTAACCAAAAGACCTAAATGGGCTAAGTCTATTATTCAAGACTCTAATCCTGAAAACCTTCGTAAAATGACTAGAAGTCAACATACATATCATGCTCTAATGACTATGTATGAACCTGAAACCCAATTTTTTGAAGAGGTTTCTTCTTATCAAAGATGGGTAGATGCAATGAAATTTGAATTACATTGTCTTAATAAAAAATCAGACTTGGGATATTGTCCCTCCTCCTAAAAAATGAAGTATAGTCAGATCTAGATGGTTATATAAAATCAAATATAAAGTGGATGGCAGTGTTGATAAATTCAAAGCCAGGTTGGTAGCTTAAGGTTTTACTCAAAAACCTGGTATCGACTACATAGAAACCTTTGCACCAATTGCAAAAATGAGCACTATAAGGATCCTTATTGCCTTAGCTGCTCAATATGGTTGGGAAATCCATCAGATGGATGTTAAGAATGCATTCTTAAATGGTGACTTAAAAGAGGAAATATATATGACTCAACCTAAAGGTTTTGAAGAACTTGGTAAAGAAATGTATGTGTATAAGTTGAAAAAATCTGTATATGGTTTAAAAAAAATCTCAAAGCTTGGTATGCAAAATTTAATAGCTTTTTTAATGAAATTGGTTTTGCTAATTGTTCTTCTGATAGTGATTTGTTTGTTAAAATTGAAGAAAATCATATTATTATCATTCTATTATATGTTGATGATTAACTCATTAATAGTAATTATAATATTTTAATTATGAAATTTAAAGCTAAATTGAAACAATACTTTTAAATGACTGATTTAGGTGTATTGCATCATTTCTTCGGCATGTCTATATTTCAAGATAAAAATTCTATTGTTGTATCTCAATCACAATATGCCACTAATTTTCTTAAAAGGTTCAATATGATAGATTGTAAACCTGTTGTTATTCCTATAGAAGTTGGACGTAAACTTGATCCTAAACCTGCATGTGAAAAAGCTAATCCTACTCTTTATAGACAACTTGTAGGTAGTTTGATTTATCTTACTATTACTAGACCTGCCATTACTTATGCAGTAGATATTGCTTCAAGATTTATGCAAGAGCCATATCAGGATCACTAGAAGTTAGCCAAAAGAATATTGTGATATATTAAAGGCACAATTAATTTTGGTTTACATTATACTTCTTCTAACAATGTATGTTTATATGGATATTTTGATTCTAACCATGTTGGTGATGTGATAGATCGAAAGTCTACAACTAGATATGTGTTCAAGTTTGGTGCAGGTGTCATTACTTTGAGCAGTACAAAGAAACCAACATTCTCCATTTCTTCTACTGAGGCAGAGTATAGAAGTGCAATGGAAGCAGTGAAAGAAGCCATGTGGCTAAAGTGGTTGTTGGAAGAGATACACATGGAAGCTAAAGGAAGTACTCCTCTTCTATGTGATAGACAGAGTTGCATTGCTCTTGCTAATAATCCAGTTCAACATCAAAGAATAAAGCATATAGAGGTTCATATGCATTTTATCTAAGAGAAGGTTCTCTACAGTGATATAGATCTCCAGTACTACTTGACTGAAGATCAAGTTACAGATATGTTTAAAAAGCCATTGTGTGTTGTTAAATTCTGCAAGTTTTGTGGAATGCTTGCCCTTTCGAAGTTTCCATTAAAGGGGAGTACGCATGGCAATACCACCTCCTAATGTTTGACTGATTGTTAGCTTACTCTCCTCTATACTTCTGCTCCATTGTAAAGCATTGTAAAAAGATCTTTTTATGATCTTTGTAAACTTTTCACTCTAAATTTATTGTGTACAATCAAATGTGTTGCAATTGTTGTAAAGGATGTCCTTGTGTTATTAAAGACTCCTAGATATGTTGGTTGAGATATTTTCCATGAGAAACTATGAGATGTAGCCTCACAAATCATTCTTAGCCTAAATCATTCACTACTGATTTATGGATTCCAAATCCTTTTGTACCAAAGGGTAATTCGAGCTTGATGAAGGTGTATAAATCCTTCAAATGTGATATGTTAGCCTAAACCTTCACTATGGTTTATGGATTTGTAAATCATGTTGTATAAACAGGTAATGTTGGCATATGTTCCCCACTTAATATTAAGGGGAGTGTTAGAATGTAATATTAAGTGCCTATAAACCTTAGTTTATAATTAAATAATCAAGAATACTTATATTCTTTATTATTTAATATAAACTAAGTTTGTTTATGTTAATTGATTATTATTAATCAATATATTAAATTGGGGTGCCTTTTATTTGGTCACAACCCGTCACTTAATAGGTTTGTGACCAATGGGGTCAAATAAATATGATCTTGGATCATTGTTATTATTCACTTTTGTGTGAATTGGTGGCGAAAAGTGAGGACGGAGATTTGTATTGGATTGTAATGTTTCTTGGTTAATGGAATATCTCTTTTCATCATGGTTTTTACCCCTTGGGGGTTTTCCATGTAAATTTATGTCACTTTTATTCATTTTATTTATTTATTTATTGCATGTTCTAATGTTAACATTAATTTTTATTGCAATGTTTAATTTGATTGGTTAATAAATCCTCATCCAAACATGTTTTGGACCAATTTTTGGTATCATGTTACTAACTTTGTTAGCTTTTGTTGTATTCATTTTGCTTTACACATTGGGTTTGTGTTTTGTTCCTTGTTTGTGTGTTGATTAATTGTTTGTATTTTGTTGATCAATTGTTTGTATTTAGTTGTTATCTTATCTCATTTTACCTTGATCTTTTGGCTCATTTTCAACTTTTTTCTTCATTTTTAGACATATTATAGGTATTTTGTAGCCATCTTTACTTATTCATAATTAGGGTTTATATCAATTACCATGTGTATAGGGTTTGTTTGCAATCTTGTTATTGTTTTACAGTATTTTTTGTGTGTGTTTTTAATCTTGGTGTTAATTATAAATGTGCAATAATAAATTAGAATCAACACAATCACCATAGATCATGAATAAAGGCTAAGCTATGAACATGCAAGCTAAGCCACAAGCATGTAATCATCATACATCCATAATAAATCAAATCACAACCATCATCTACTTTAATATATATCATCATGTCTTCATCTATACAACTACATATAAAATCAAACATCTCATCATAATTTATGTCATGTCAAATATCCATATACATACATCATAAAATGTCAACCACAAAACATCAATAAATGTTTGTGTCCACTATATCTAGCAAGTGTCATATACATATCAACATGACATCAAACACATCGATATAAAAAATGTTCCTTCACCATATGGCATATACAAAAATATAAACTGTATCATTAAATAATGAGTCATGGATGACTCTCTCCTTTGTTAGGACTTCTTGGTCTATCATTACCACCTCTCGGTGGTGGCATCTATATTAATCTCACTAACCTAGATGACCTATGTGATCTAGTGGACTGACTGGTTGCTCTCTAACTATACTATGGGGCTCTCTAACCCTCAAGAATTTTAGTCTCATATAAGGCTCTGTAATAGCCTGCCTCCTGTGATGTAGTACTAATCTCCTACATCACATCACTCGCACTCCTTGCCTCTGCCACGCAATGCATAAAATATCACTTAATGGTCACTTGTCATGACTATGTGTCAAACAACTCTTTCTTCATTATCCTCTTTTGTAACTATTGTCTCAAGCTTTCTCTCTTAGTAGTCCTTTGATCTAGGTACCTATGAGTAGTCTACACAATGATAAAGGTGATATCTCTCTGTATCGCCATTGTATCCCTCTCTACCTATAAATGAGCCATTGATGGTTTGTCCTAGGGTACTGTTGCTCTCTATAACACACTCCACCATATCCTCATTTTTCTCCATATCCTATACTAGGTTACATTGGCGGTGACAACAACACCTATATCTGTAATGACACTTGTACTAGACCATGTAATTTCCCTCAAACCTATAAATTTACCTATAATGTTGCCTACATTTGTGCATCTAGAATATAAATTGGTATATAAAATGGCACATGTAGCTACACTTCTACCTATATCGGCACCTGTACCAGAATTTGTCGTGGCATCTACATAGAAACCTATAATGGAACCTGGACCACTTGAATCTTCACACCCTATGTCTGTGCCTATGCATGTACCTGCAGAGCCTATAGAACTTATCCCTATAACATATCCTCAACCTCTTCCTAGCCCAATCTACCCCTAGCTCCTCTCTGTGGCCCACCCATGGCTATCACCGCTATACCCGTTGTTATCGCTGCCTGAGATGAAAATCTGTGCATGGAAATAATGAAAAATAATAATATGGCATGTCCCTAGAAATTTTATTGATTTGTGCTCAACCCATATATGGAAACTCTCTTTCAATTATGTAGCAATAACATGTATGTTGTGTCATATGAGATAATGCATGCTTAGCATTTCACGTTCCCCACGTAGATATCCTCAGCCTAGACTGATTTGCCTCTCACCCGAAGGATGCACTACAAATGTACCAGGCTCAATAAATAGGGTTAAGTTGACATTCACTCTATTAGCATGATGGACAAGAGCTCCATTAGACCTCTATCATCTATAGTGACCCATTGTATCAGCTAGTATCTAGAGAGAACCATACTTAACATAACCATGTTAAAATCAATGTCATGACAAGAATCCATATGATGACTCAGAAATGTGTACTCGGTGACATAGCCAGAGATAAACTCCATATGCAAATAAAAAGACAAATAGATTACAATAAGACATTACTAATTCCCCACGGTTTAAAACCTACTTGGTCAACATAACCTAAGTAGTGTTGTTGTGATCTGTCTACCCTCATTTGAAAATCCTTGTCCAAGTCAGCTAAAATAAGTACCAATCCCACTCGATTAGATCCACAGTACACACATAATAATACACATAGAAGTGTTTTATTATAGATATTCTCACTGCTATGACTCATTTCTGTTGAATAATCCAGATGCTTTCACGTATTTGTTGCAAAATGTAACATGTGAAGAGGTAGGGAATGTCATCCAAAAATAGCTCATCATATGAAAACAAAAAGTTCCGAATCTATCTTTGCTCACTGCATAATGAAGAGTAGATCTGAGTCTACATCCTCAATGTCACTCTCTTCTCAAAAGGTTCTGTATGTTTGGATGGAAAAATCTTTTTCACTGCTCAAATGGAAAAAGGAGTATACGTATAACACCCCAACTACTAGAAGGGTGTTTTCACAACTGACACATATCTGGAATGATAACAAATTAAAATTAATTGCACATCGCACCATATGGGATTAATACAAATGATGAAGTTCCTTAACAACCTTAGCCCATCTTGTGTCGATTGATTGATAATTTAAGAAAAGATGATTCTTGATCATCATAATGCTATAGAATTCACTCATTGATATTTAGCATGTACACTTATTTTCCTAGGTCACACTACAATTTGGACTAACCTCCATATGACTTTAGACACCATTAATGTTTCATCGTTAACTACTTTGTCGCTGCTAACTGACCTTGATTGTATGCTAGACGGGAGAGTAGTTTAGGATTCAACACTGCTCCCTCAAGTGGCTTAAATTCTCTAGTATAACTGTCAACCTATGTATCGATTTAAAAATGAGAATAGTTGGAATATCCTGCTTGTTGTATTATCGCCACTCATTTTAGAAGGTTTACATATTTGTGTTGTAGATCATCGAGTCAATGCAAATGTTCAAGAGTATCAAATCTCAAATCTTACGATGTGTATTACAATGGTAAAAGAAGTATCCAATAACATCCAAGGTGACATATGAAAACATAGTTAATAGGTCCTGTTTATTATTGTGTTATAACCCTATTTTTTCCTATTTTTGTCCATTATGCCATTAAGTTTCTTTTCTGACCTCAATTTTAACTGCGCATACCTAGTGTGACAACCCTAACTGGTTGTTCGCTCTAATTTTGACTCAATCTAATTTGAGTCATATTTTGGCATCCAAATCCTTCACTGAGGCACATTCAACAGTTCCTACCATGTAGCTATCATTCGTTCAGCCAATGCACTCTTTACTGAGCCAAAAATCCACAGTAAAAAAATCCACAAATAATCAAATAATTTTAAAAACATAAAAAAATCAACAAAAAAAATTCAAAACACCAAACTAAAAAAATTTCACATATATCAAAAAAATAACCAAAAAACATCCAAACCATCACAAAATTTTGAAAACTCACAAAAACATAAAAAATCCCAACAAACCAACATAATTCAACAAAATCAAACTTTTAACTCCCAGCATAGTGATCATTTCAATCATCTTATGACTATCAAAACAAATCATTTTATCCCTTACATGTCAGTATCCTTGCTTGGGAGTAGCAACCCTTTTCAATCTCAGATCATTTTTAACATGATCCAATAAGAGTGTCATGAAGAGTAGTTACTCCACTCTTTGATCTGATCCAATCCCCTTGCATATATTGTTGCTTGGGGGCATTCAAACTTGCTTAATCATCACTGTGGAACACATTAGGAGCATATTTAATTGTTTTTATTTCAAGTTATGTTGCATTTTTGTTATTATTTCAAGACCAATTACCAATATTATGCTCCCATCTTGGTTCATTTATAGCCATGGTGCATACATCTACTATGTATATTGGGTTTGTTTTACATTTTTATCTTTTGCTTGTTGTTGAGTTGTGGAGCTCAATTACTTTGGATTAACATGCAGTATGAAACTTGCTGGAAAACATAGTAACAAACATCGATTATGGAGGGATAGGCATTGGTCACCTATGGCAGGCATCGGTCACCTATGACCAGCATCGGTCAAGCAAGGAGGAACTGACATCAGTTAGGTCTAACCGGCGTCGGTGTGTGTGGGTGTTTTAATTAACTCACGAGAATTAGATCTATTTTTAGTATTAAAGCAGATCTATTGATTGTAATTGCATGGGTAAGTGCCCTAAGTTTGTATACACCTATATAAGCATGAAAGTTAGGGTTTACAAGTAAGAATTAAGAAGAAATTACAAAATTTGATGATTATTGTGAGAATAATTGTGTGAGAGAGAATTCTTGGAGAAGAAACAAAAGCTTGGGTGAAAGGCAATACTGTACATCTGAAAGGTGTGGAAGATTGTAAATCTTCAATTGTATATCTTTTCAAAGCTTTGGATAATAGATTGACTTGTTTCTTGGTGGACGTAGCCCACACTAGGTGAACCATGTTAAATCTGGTGTTGATTTATATCTCTTGTTTTGTATAATTCTTTTGGTGTAATATCCGCTTTCATTGCATGTATGTTTAGCTCTGATATATTATCTATACAACCTTGTACTAACCCCAACAACTGTTGTGTGTCTATTTTTTTACACACATATTGGGTTAAACATCACAGTTTTTTAATAATCATGGTGACAACTCTATTGTGCAATAACAAAATAAGGCTGCTCTAACGTTCATTGTCTAAATGGAAGCTCATTATATGATAAAACTCATTCCCATATATCATTAAACTCCCCGACTCATATGCCCTTTCCTTCTTCCTATCAAGAGGTTGTCCATTGTTTTGTTGCATCAAGTCTGTTTGCTTAAGGGGGCATTCTCTTAGCACCCACACTCGTTGGGGCATCTAAATGCTTCAAAGGGGCATATCATGCGGGTCCACCATGCTTCCCTATCTTTCACTCACTAATATACATATATCTACTATCTTTAAAATGTTATTACTTTGTAATAACACTTTAAAGAGGGGAAAATGTAAACACCCTAAAAATACATAACTATTTCTAACCATTCCTAATTATCCACATCCTTTGCATAATATGCCAAAATTGGCTCTAAAATGCATTCTAGACCACTATCCTCTTACATCTCAGTAAAATTCACCCGCATCCCTTTAGAATTAATAAAATTAATTATAATCATGCTTAACTATACTCCTATGTCCTTTGGATAATTTAATTAAATATTTATTTAGTTAAATAGTTAATTACCCACTCACACCCCTTATCTAATTTAATTAGTTATTTAAATAGAAATAAATCTATTTATCTACTCACACTCCACTTCAACTATCCTAGTCAATCAAGTTAAACTACCTCGCTCCACTCCACTTCTAGAATCTTATAAAGGTGGAAGCAACAATACTGCATATACAACCACCTTCTCGAATTAAACTTATTGCCAACCAAGAATGCATTGCCCCTCAATGGATATTCAATCCATTCAAACTTCCATAACCAAATCCAATGTTTATTTTGGGAAAATGCATTCATAATCTCATTGAAACCTTTGATCAACTCCATAATCTCTCCTTCCATTATAAATATCAAGTTATATCCTTTACAAAAATCCTCTTACATCCTCATACAATCCTTGGAAGATTTAAGCAATTGTAACAAACCACTGCTCATTTTCCATTTGAATCTGCATCCTCGTGTTCACTCTTACTCGTAGCATTTCTTCTTCATTTGGAGACCAAATTGGAGCATCCACATTCAAACAAATCTAAGAGATTTAACAAGTGTATTAACACTTCAACAATATAATCTTGAGGTTTGCAAGAAGATTGTAAGGGAGGTTTGCTTTTCATTATCGGCTTACTTTTGCTTTTACTTGTAGTTTTCATTGCTCACACTCACAACAAGAATTCAAAATCATTTTTTGGGGGGAATAGATTAACCTCGCCATATTTTCTTAAGAATTTCACTAGTAGTAAACCGCACATTACTTGTGATTTCCGTATTATTTTTAGTGGCATAAATTTTAGAGAATGTTTTATATCAGAAACTTTAATTTTGGCAAAAATAGCTACTACGTAAAATATGCTTAGTGATTAATTAAATAAGTTAATCAATGTTTTTTATTACTAATTTTAGGAGAGATTTATGGGGGTGTAATAACATTATAGAGTTGATCCATGCGAGAGGAATATGATTATCCCATGAGATTAGGAGGCTAGATGAAGCTTTGGTTGCAACTAAAATTTGAACCAAAACTCCCTTTTATGCATTTTAGTGGAATTTGAGAAGGAATATTCATCCTAAAAACATCTCCATGAGTGAAGAGATCAACTGAAAGAGTAAAAATTATTTGGGATCATAAAATTGAGAGGGATGAAACAAAGGGCATGTAAAAATATGGCTTAAAAATATTGAATATTTCTCCACAATTCTTTCCCAAATTTTTATGTGTAGCTCTCTGAATTACACTCCTAATGAAATGAGTCTTAAGTCAAATGGATGCCCCAATCAAAAGATATGAGCAAAAAACCATGCTTTTGTCATGACTCTTTTTTTAACTTAGTCCATTAACATGTTTAATCGACTTAACCATTTTTGAATATTTATTTTAACACATGACTCAAAATTCAATAAGTCTCATCCACATGTTTGTGTTCGATTTAAATCTACCTGAATAGACTTTGGTGACTTGTCCATTGGTTTAATGCCACACGACCTCTCCTTCCTTAACTTTTTGCCTTAGAACCTTGGCCTCAATGGATCAAGGACATGTCTAGGTCATTGGTCTCATTGTGTCCTACGAAATAATAAAGGTTTAAACCTTTAGGAACTCATATCCATATTTATAAAGATGTGAGACACGCGTCTCCCATTGGCGTCACTGTACTCTATTAGGCTTCCTATCTCTAGTCTCAATCTACATGTCTTTGATGTCATTGATGTCATTGATGTTTGACACTTGTCATGCATCGGTACCACTTCTTATCTTTAGGATCTTCCCTTGTGTCGTATAATGGGTGTACCAATTGATGCCATGTAGCAAGAATCAATGCATTGTATTTTTTCCATGCTTCACTTTGATGTGTTGTCAATCTTTGAAACTTGTCGTACATCAACATAATCAGGTCTCATGAACTCTTACTCATTAGGTTGTCGTACCATGGGTCCACCAATGTTTTGAAAGTTAGACACCATCGATGCTTCCATGCTTCACAAGGTTCTTTCAACCCTAACAACTCTTGTATGGTTTTGGCATAAATTGATGACACCCAATGTGAATCAGTGTCTAGTCTCTTCTCCAGCTCTAGCTTGCTTTACTGATGGGAAATACTTGTCTCCCATCAACATCTCCGAGATCCACAAGACTTAACCACTTTTTGCTTTGGATTTAAAGGCTCTCATATGCCAATTAAACATTTCCTTTAAGATAATTGTATCTAATTTGTGTCACTATGAACTTATCATAGAGAAAACTCAATGAAGTTAAAGTTGACGTTTGAAAGTTAATGTAAAACTTAAAATAAAACCATAAAATAAACAATTTAAGCCATTTTCACTTTAAAGAAAATGGTTGAGCCATAGATTTTGATTCCTTCTTGCTTTGCACATGTGGCAAATATGCAAACCAATCTAGGAGATCATTTTTAAAGACATAAAACGATTATTTGAAGGCATTAAAGATATGAACAAGATGAATTTGAACACTTAAAGGTTATAAACAAAGACAACCCTTCTCCTGTGCATTTTCAAAATAAAAGGGCTAAGTCAAACTTGTTTTAAATGTCCAAAGGTGATTTATCATTTGTTTTAGAACTAGAGAACACCAACCAAATTCATGACTCGTCTATAATCATTTCAAATCTAGAAAAACTAGTTTTACTCTTGTTCAAAAGAGGGGGCTCCATTTTCTTGTCCAAAGGGAATGTGGTGTGTTGGATACCAACATATTTTAATTCACCCCTTCTAATTTTTGGGGTTAAATCAACATCAAAACTTAACAAGCCTAACAATATAATAAAAAATTCTAATTAATCGTTGAATTAATCTCTCATTACTAGAATACCATTTTCTCACAAGAATCCATCGTCATAGTTGACCAATTTCATATATTAAGGAATAGTGTAGGCATGGGAATATCATATACGATGGTGATGGAGTGTTGAGTATAGATTGTTTAGATATGTGGTGTGATATAACTTGTGGAATATATATGAATGTATGTCTCCATATAGATTTTACTTTGTTGTGTGTATGCAATTCCCCACAACCTAGTTTTTCTCATTACAATTACTTACCACCCTCACCCTTCCTCCACAAAGAGGAAGGAGGACAAGTTTCATTTTTACCACTTAGTTTAAACATAGAGAAACTCAATTACTTAAAAGTTGTGGGTTGTGGACTACCTAACTAACCACATGTGCACAACCTTTACAACCCTCAACAATCGTATTTGGAAATGTTGTTACATTGCTAATGTTTTTTTTAGAAAACTAAGAAATTGTTTGACCACACATGTAGAGGGAGCTTTTGCATTCACATAAACCTTGTGGGTACTCTCACAACAGTGTTTTCAAGGCCATAATAAGATTTTTCTCCAGAGATATAGTGTCAAAATTGATTCAGTACATGCTAGTATAATCTATAAGGCAATAACAAAGTTGAATGACCACTACTTGCAGTTTCAACTAGATTACTTGCAATTACATAAACAAATATTGACCTCTCACAAGATTAATTCAAGTGTACTAACCTTAAGATAAATTGGGCTCATTTGGCCATATACGATGTGAATTTTAGTTGGGGAAGGCCCCATATGTGTTATCTACTAGTAATCCTCAAGCATTTCAATGTTTAATTGTGCCAAGCCTAAGGCCGATGGAAGCCTAAATGTTGACATAACATTGCCTAACCATTAGGTGGCTCACTTTCACATTATATTTTACTGATTTTAGCTTTTTGCATAAAATTTCTTTGCACTCCTTATCTATATAGGACAATGAGCACAATAAATCTCGTGTTATGTATTGAGGGATTTTTGTAGTTGTTGTTTTATGATGCTTTTATGACTGGATATTTTGTCAATGGTTTTCAAATTTATCATTATTATTATTGTTTAAAATATAAGACATAATATGTATTATATAAAGTTTTATGAAATATGTATATTATCCTAATTTATCACCATCAATTGGTAAATGACTTATTCTTTAATTTCATTTAGTTTGTGTTTTATAGTTGTATTTTATTAGTGCTTTTGTGTAGTAGTGTATCATAATAACTATCATGTGCAATTAGTTTATAATGATTTTTTATTCAAGTACATAAATTAAATCAAATTTTTAATAGTTATAAATAATATGAATTCAATTAATAATATTTTACAAAGTGCACTTTTTTTGACCAATCCCTGATATTTGTTCCTCATCTTTTTTATTTGTTTGATATACATAAAAGAGTTTGAGAAGTAAAACAACATAATGTAATATTGTAGGTTATGCAAGGAAGGGGCTTCCTCAAGAGGCATTGATATTATTTCACCAAATGCAACAATCAATTGTCGGTTCACCTTTGCCACTACTCTCGTCATAGGTGTTAACTTGAAATTTGTAAAACATGGTCTGTAAATCAATGGAAAAATTACGAGACATGAATTTCAATCTAGCATTATTGTGATGAATGCCATAAACATAGTTATCGACTTGATGAGAACCATGACCTCAATTTGAGAAACCTATTCCTAAAAACCCATGTTTTTTTGTCAAAAACACTAAAATCAACAATGGATTGAAAAGTGGTGTTGTAGACGCCATTTTTTGGGTCAAAATTACAAACTTTTGTTACTATGACCTTAAAAACACTTAATATTGCTATTAAAAACCTTAAAATCAACACCCGAATCAAAAAGTGGTGCTACCAATAAGACCTTTTTGGAGGGGTTAAACTTACAAATTGTTTTAAACCATGGCCTTAACAACTGACAACGTTCCAATCAAAACCGTAAAATCAACCCCTAAATTGAAAAGTTACACTACTAGTAGCACCCTTTCTTTTCATGATTAAAATCGCAACATTTTTGAAACCATGTCCTAATTAATAATTGGTAATATTGAAACCAAAATTCAAAAATCAAATTTCAAATTGAAACTCGTGGTGCTACTAGTTGCACCCTCCTTTAGGATTAAAATTGTAGCATTTTTGGAAGCAAATGAGGCCTAAAAAATGGTATTGTTACAAACAAAACCACAAAATAAACCTTAAAATGTCCACTCCGTTAGGGTTAATTTATCACCCCAAACACCAAACAATAAATAATGACATGATAATATTACTCTTTAACTTTAAAATTCAATATTACTTTGATTTTTTTTATACTTATTAATAAAAACCAATAAAAATTGCATTGAATTAAACATAATATTGCATAAAAATGTTATTGCATTGTCCATATTCAAATAATATAAGGTAAACAATCTTGTTATATTAATCACATTCAAATAATGTGAGCTAAGAAAAATAGTTCAATGATTCATATCTTCATGGAAGACCATGTATAAGTTCAAAGACTCCTTTAGAGTTACCATATAAACAACATATTAAGTAAACCTTTGGAGACATTTTATCATTAAAAATCACGTAACCAACTAATTGAAACTAAATAATATTTTCCTCTTTTAATTTTTTAATGTATAAACTTAACGTGACAAAATTATCTTTTTCGGATGCATGTCGTCCTTGAAATCTTGAAACGCTCAAATATTGCTCAATCTAAAATCACGAACCTTGAAATATGGCTAAGTTTGAAATATAAGAGAATCCTCCAAAACTAGAATGTGCATGATAACTCCTAGATGTTTAAAACCACTCTCAAACATCTTGCAAGTATATACATATAATATAACATAAAATATAACTTGAAGTATAAGAAAGTAAATGTCTATGTGTAAATGTAAACTTCAATGTTTATTTTATTTATATATTGTTTGATTTTTTCGTGTTATTTTATAAAAGGGGAAGCAAGGAGAGCAAAGGCGATTTTAGGAATCGCCCCATCCCTCCCCCAATGTGATAGGGAGAGCAAGGGTGATTCGAGGAATCATCCCCTCCCTCCCTAATGTCTTTTTTGTTTTTGAAACAAATATTGGTTACTTTCTCGCTTTCACTTTTATATTAATCACCACTTCAAATAAAATAACATTAAATATTATCATTTTATACATCAAATCTATAACAAAAGTCAAAACATGTTATCATTATAGTCTCTTTTCTTCTACTGATTTTGACCATAAATATACTTTATATGATTTGGCATTTTAAATTTAAAAAACTTATTAAATATATATGCTTTTTATTGTAACTAACTTTTCAATGTATTTTTTTTGATAAACACTTTGAAATAGTGTTATTAACTCACAATTATAAGATATGCATTGAAATAAAACTAAAGAATGTTAAAAACAATATTTTAAATTGTATCTAATTAGATAAAAATTGAAAGTTAAAAAAAATAAATGACATATATCATTTTAACAATGTTAAAAACGTCAAATTTTAGAAAAAAAAACATTGAAAAATAAAATTGAAAAAAATAAACATTAAAAAAAGGAAAAACATGAAAATGCAACATTTGAAAGTAAAACACTTTATAATTATGTAGATTCAAAATGTCAAAAAAATATCTCAGAAAAAGGATGCTATTGGTATCACTACTTTTTGAAACAATTTACAAACAACTACTAAATGTGACTTCTAAAAATGAGAACTCAAGAGGGATCTCATTAGGTAGGTAACTATGTTCTTGATGAAAATGTATGTAAAATGTGAAAGCATACAAAAATTTCAAATAAGTCATTTGAGAAAATGACTCGCTAATGTGTGGTCATGTGGATTGCAATCATTGTTATATATGTATTAAATGACCCTTTGTTAAAAAGGCCTTGGAATTTTTAAACAATTGATAATTATAGAATCAAGATCACCTTTTCTAACATTATTCTAGCATGTGTGAGAATAAGATCCACGTAATAGGGTATGAAGATTTGGAGGCAAATTTTCATTTGATATTATAATTGTGACTACCTTGATATACAACACAAAATGTGAAAACATACACAAAATAAAAATTATTCCACCAAATGCCTTGAGTAATTGTAGTGTCATAACACAAAACTTTACAATTTTTAAAGATATGACATTTTTACAGTCCATAAATAAATAAGTAGATCAAACTTTTGGATAACACATCATGTCAAGATTTTATCATGATGTAAGAATATGTATGTCAGGATCCTTAACTCTACAACTTTTGTCAGCATCTTCCAAACTTATATTGAAATGAAAACTTTGAAATAAAATGTAGAGCAAACACCCCTTGTGCGGACTTTACACTCTCACGGGCCTCCCTGAAATTTGGTGGTATGTGGATCATTTTCCCCTGTTTTAACTGTATTTTACAACTTCAAAAATATTTAAACCATATATTAAATTTTATCCAAAACATAAATTTGATCGTTTTTACTACCAATAAACCACATATATTTGTTATAGTTAAATATAATATATAAAATGTATATTTTTATTTTTAGAAATTATATTATTTCATATTTATAGAATGAATTGTGTTGAAGAAATTATCTTACAAATTAATTATTTGTCTTCAAATATCATATTTTGGAAGTTAAAAGTAAAAGATATTTTAGTATGATTTTAAAAAAATAAAAATTAGTTTGTTATTAAGATTAATATAAGTCAAAACGAACCAAACAACAACTGGAAGAAGATATGGAACAAGAACCTTATACCCAAAATAAAAAAATTCTTGTGGGAGGTTGTTAAAAAAAAGATTCTTACTGTGGACATGTCAAGGAAGAGAGGTATGATCATCACAAATAGATGCAACTTGTGTAAAATGCAAGAAAAGACGATTCAACATCTTTTTTGGGAATGCATCTTTTCCTTTCAAGTCTTCTTTGTTGTCCTGAGGTTCTTTAGGATAACTATGGTTATGCCTGGGGACATTTCCTTAATCCTGAAACAATGGAGTTTCAATTTCCAACGTGAATTGATAAGAGAGATATGGAAACTAGCTTTGCCGCACATTATTTGGGGAATATGGATTGAGAGAAATAATCAGATCTTCATGAACTGATCTTCAAGTACAAATAAGGTCGTTGAAAGAGTGGGACAAGCCTTTAAAGACAATGTCTAGATAATTAAGATCAAATCATCCAAGTCCTGCCCGGGTTGGGAAAGAAGCATTCTTAACAACATGAACCTCATTCCCATAAGCCTTATGACTAGTAGGGACACCACAAAATAGAGTAAAGTGGTCTAGACCACCCGAAGACTATTTTAAACTCAATTTTGACGGTTCAACTAAACAAAGGGAGGGTTCTTCTGGGACGGTGACCTTGTTCGCGATCATTATGAGAGATGTCTAAGAGCTTTTGCGGGACCCCTTGACAAACACTCCAATAATCATGCGGAGGCCAGAGCTATGCTATGGGGAATAAAGCAATAGATTTCCTTGAATATAAAATCCCTCATCATTGAGGGTGATTCAATATGTGTCATCAATACCCTCAAAGATAAGAGCAAATGTGGGTGGAGACTTAACAACATAATCATGGAGGCCAAGATGATGATGGAATCATTTGATAGAGTGGAAATTCAACATACTTATAGGTATGGAAATAAACCTACCGATGGGCTTGCCAATCATGACAACAACATGACCGATATGTTGACATGGCTAGGGGAATTCATACCTTGGCAGAATATTTTAAAGTTGGTAAATGATGATAATATCTTGGAGGTAGTGCAATGATGGCACTCAAGTTTCTCATGCTCGATATCGATATAAGTCTTTTCATTCTCTAGGAAAGGACAATCACCATGTTTATTTGCTTTTAAACTTCCAGTCTGGTTTGAGGGGCTCCATTTTAGCTATTTCTAAAGGCAGACAAGGTTTTTGGCTTAGGATGGGAGGTGACAGGGTCAGAACCGAGTTGTCGTCATACCTCCACCTCAAAAATGACTCTTCCCTTTGGAAAATGCTATGCAGAGGAGGGTTCACCAAGTTCATCCGACGATTAAAAGGTAATGATACTCAACTCTATGTGGATTTTGGAAACGCATGGGTTGAAGGGGGTTTTAATTGAGGGGGGTTGAAATAAGGGTCTTTGAGGAGTAGATTGCCGAGGTTATTGGTTTAAAAATGGAGGGCCTCAAAATCTTCAAAGACAAAACTAGGAAGAAACACGAATTAGTTACCTTTTTTGGTCCTAGTGAATATATTACGTCGTATGATGATGACACTACTTGTACGTGTCTTCCTGAATGCTAGGCATATGCTTGCCTTGTGGTGATTAAGTATTTGACATTGGAGGGAAAATTCAAAAAGATATTCTCTTATCACCTTTCTATCCTGAATTACCTTTGAAGGGATCAAAAAATGAGTCTTGCCTTCTTCCTTTTTAGGTTTATGTTTTCCTCCATAACTGACTTTAAGAACAAGAAAATTGACACCCCGCTTCATCAGGGTTTGATTCTTTTACTTGCTAAGAATGGTAAACATGTTATCCCTGCTCAACTGGAGGTTACCAGGGATACTGAGTTGGATAATGAAATACTGACGACCGCCATAAAACGACTCAAGAAAGAGAGTGGGAAAGACAATTCAGAAGGGATTGTCGATGTTCTCTATAACTTGAAAAAGGGGTCCAGGAAAGGGGCGAGGGTTATGGTAGCATAAAGAAAGAGAGGGATTTGGAGAACTGGGAAGCAAGGTTAATGTGTGCTGAGTTGATTGTTGACACTATCCTCGTTGTTAACAAGAATTTGGTTCAGGAGGTTAGAGGTTGTCATCACAAAATTGATGTCCAAAATAAGAGGATCGAGGATATGCACGCCGAGTTTGTTATGCAAGAGCAAAGGATATCTATCCTGCAAGATCAAGTGGCCAAGGCTGAAGGCAGTAAGCAGAAGATGAGGCTCGTTCTTAATAACGTTGACAGTGAAGATTTCATGGACACAGAGATCGAGGATAGAGTTGATAAAAGGCATAAGAGGGTAATCATAGAGGTTACTAGGTTGAAGGATAGTGAGCCAAGTGCCAGAACTCGCAACAAGGTTAAGGTGAACTATTGACGGGCCTTTGGCTGACCTTTTGGTCTTTTTTTGTGCTTTTCTTGTTTCCTACTTATACGTTTGTAACAGTCTTGTAGTATCTTTGTTTTATAAAAAAATTGGTATGACTAATATTGCAGACTGTTGGTAGTCTGGTTGTGTTTGGGGGCGACCCTCCTATGAAGCTTTTTTGACTTTCTATGTTGGGCTTCCTTGTATCTTTTTTGGTTGATTCGATTGACCTGACTTCCTTTTTCGTAAAGGGTTTTTTGGTCCCTTCAAAACCAAACTTCTTACCTTATCTAAAAAAAAAATATAAGTCAAAAGTAAATTTTAGGACATAAGTTTTTGAATCAAACTATTTTTCATATCCTAGTAAATTACTTTATTTTTTCATTTTTTAAAAATAACATCTTATCTAGTATTATTATTACTATCATTATTTTTTCTATACATCTTATACTATAAATGTATCTATTTGCATGTGCATGTGCATGTAGTATATATGTATATGTGTGCGTGCGTGTGTATTAAAATAATACAAATCTACAATAAATCAATTGTAGATAGATCTAAAATATTATTTAAATCAACATCTTTCTATCAAAATTAAAGATTTTCTTAGGTAATATTATTTCAAAATTTCTCTCTTCATTATTTTATTTGTAATTATTTTGTATATTCAAATAAAATATTGTGTTTTTTTTTTGTTGTTAGAAAGTTTTTATTTATTTTGAAAGATAAATTTGATTATTTTGACACCTTAAAACTGTAATTTTTTTTGATGATTTATAATATTCATTAGGACATAAATTGAAAAAATAGAAAAATGATCAAAACCATGATAGATTTTTCATTTAACAGGCAAGGGTGGCCGTCGAATTCAAGGACAAAACTGCTCGTTAAACGGTGACAAAGGGATCGTTTTACTTGTATGTATTGAGTAAAAGTGGTACATTTTGTGGGACTGGGGAGAATGGCTTCTCCGTGACAATATGGCAAAATGTTCTCCTCCAATCAGGGAACTAATTAATGATTGCGTCGATACTTTATTCGATCTCGGCTTCCGTGCAACCAATAGAATTATTTCCAGTATCAACTCAGAAATTAAAAGTAAAGTACATCCTCCTCCCCTCCACCAGGTCAGAAAAGTCTTTGGTCCTCGAAAACAGAAAAAAGAATGGTTACCTAGAATCCATTGAAAAAAGTAAAAAATTGGGCGCGATTCCACTCGAGTCTATGCTACCAATATTCTTCGGCTGTTAATAATTCTGATCAGAAATTCGCACCACCGTCCTCTTAGGAATTCAGGAAGCGAGAGATCTTGGGTTTATGGTACATGTTTGCTACAGTCAGATGGGTGTTGCAGTTGAATAAGTTGGCTTCCTATTTCTTTTATTTTTTCTCCTCCGCTGCTTTTATCCACATCACAGGTATGTACTTGTTCGATTGGCTTTTCTTCTCTACCTTCAATCTGTGTTTGTATATCATTACCTGCCGATATAGACATCAACGGTGTATTTTTCTCATTTTTTGGTTGGCTGTATTTGTAGATGCACTCTAAATTTTCTTTGGCATTATTTTGTTTGCTTAGAGGGGTCTTATGGAAGGGATTGCAAATCCATGTTTCAGCATATGCAGTTTTCAATCTGCTAGTAAAAACTGGAACATCCCTGGCATTTATGTCGGCTGGACTTATGAGCCAGTTTGTTATCTTACATTCTTATTCTAGTATATACCGCAGAATCATTACACTGTAGCTTCCTACCTGTCTGTTGGAATAATGAGCCAGCTTATTGCGGTGAGGCTGTGAGGGATTTGAACCTGTGTCATGCTCTTAAGAGTGCCCCATTACCATTACGCCATAAGCATAACGCCTTAGGTTCTAGTTAGATCTACCTTATCTATCCCTACTTTGAGAAGAAAAAGAAGTGCTAAAAAAAAGGCTTAAAGTTAAGCTCTTTCTTTCATTCATATAACTTGTATCTCTTAGCGCCCTGGTTTGGGTGTTTTGGTGTGGACATACATTTACAAGTTAATTGACCCAAGATATCAAATTTCACCCTTGATATGATCCTATGGCCTTTTTTTGTATGGTCGTGGTCTACATCATTTGGATATTCGGATTAATTCTGTCATGCGACTCATGATTTGGATTAAGGATTTAAAATTTCCACAAAATGTAGTTGTATGATCCAAATTAGGGATTCAATTCCTCCAAAGTATTTAGATGTAACAGAAGATACAATGTCCCAAAGGAGGCACTGGTAATGAAGAGGGCTGAGAAAACTTAGAAAACCTCCTCCATTGGACCATGAGAAGAGTAAACAAAATAGGAGCATAAATTATGTGAAAGTAACTTAGATTCAGGGCATCACAAGTTGAATAACAATTCACCCATCTTCCTTACTGTGACAAGTAAGCACGGAACCCTACACCATTTAGCTAGACACTCTACCACTTTGCTTCTATACAACATGCATATTTCCAACTTCAACTATTATATGGCTGCTGACAAATGTAGTCAAAAAATACCCTTAATGACTTACTTAAATTTCTTTCCGAAACCAATTCAAAAAAATGAATCGGCCTTTTTTGAAACATTGAACAGAGAAAGAAAGCCGTAAAAAAGGTTATCTTTATTGGATCTCTTGTATGATCTAATCAATAATTGAGAGGAAAAAAACATGCCATTATGTCCCAGGAACCCGAATAGAAGTACTCAATTTGCAATTATGTCACAAAGAAGAACAATGCATTGACTCCAAACAAAGCTAGGTGAGAGACATGTTGTTAGGGAGGGGACCAAGAAGTTAAATTGCCTCTTTGATTGGTGGAGCAACAAGAAAAATTATAAAGGTTGTGACAAGCAGCAAATTCAGGGCGAAGTGTGAGGCCAAAGCGTGAGGTAGAAGCATGATGCCAAAGCGCGAAGCAGACATGTGAGGCCGAAGCGTTAAGTTGGAACTAGTGGACGTCATGCCACTCGCAATAAGGAGCGAGCAAAGATTTCCATAGCTCCTTTTAGAGGAAGGAAGTTGTGTCCAAAACACGCCCTCGATTTTGTAGTTGAAATCATGGAACCTTTTGGCCTTTCTCTAGTTAGTATGGATTTGCGCTCAATCTTGGTTTTCATCTATCTTGCAACTCCTTGTTTATAAGCATTAACATGTATGGTTGCACTTGCATTTTCTTGCGCCCCCTTTGCTATGTCAACATCCGCGCTCTTCGGGAAGGCATCCTTTTGCCCTGCACAATATTCCTTCGTAATACGACTTGCACAAAACATTGTGCGCTTCCTGCAACCTCTTAAGGCTTGCATGATGTATTCCTCCATCCACGGCCCGTGCAAATTTTTTGCAGTCTTCTAGGACCTCTTTAGTTTTGCACGGTCCTATCTTTTGTTCTGTGGCCTCATTCTTGTAGAGACTTGTCTTCTGTCTCGTGGCCCGTGCAATTCATTGTGCAATGTTTTGTTACCTTCCCATTTGCCTTGGCATTATTCACCTAAGCCCCAAGTATTTTTGTGGCCTCTTGCATTCAACCATGCCGCTCGCGTCATTGCGTGTCCATACCGGGAGCCCTGCAATACCGCCATGCTCCACGATGTTTAACTAACCAAGGTGCCTCTCGCAAAACAAAGCACACACTCATCATGCAAAACCATGAAGTGTGCATTGCAGAACTTGGAATGTAAAAACGATTAAACACCCCTTCATTAAAGGACAAATGGCCGATTGCCTACAATCAAAGGAGCCGTCATTCCTGACACCTCTATCAGGAGAATCTAAGCTCTTGCCCACTTGCCGACTTTGGAAGCTGAATGATCCTCTTGAACATGCCATGTCATATGAAAGGTGGCGAAATTGATGAGAAGCTTGACATTTGAGCCAAGCCTCCCTTGCACGCCATAGAGTAGTAAATGTCACCAACTAGATCAAATCGATCTAGGCTTATTCCAGGCACTTAACAACATTCAATGAAGATCATTAGGACTGCCAAGAATATTCAGACATGTCAAACACTTCTAGGTTTCCCACTTTAGCATTTAATTGGATTTGAAAATGTAACCATCCTTCATTCAATTTGTCAGATTTTGGGCTATGTAGTGAGCTGTTGCCGTTAATGCTTGTAAAACACTGTTCAACTCAGGTTTTCCTATAAATACCTAGTTGAAAGACTTTGTAAAGGTCCTTGAATTTGGAATAGAAAAGCTTCAGAGGGTTTTTATGCATTTACCTTGTCTCACTTTGCTTTCCAAGTTTTCGGCCTAAGTTAGCAACTATTAATGCTCATTTTAATTCAATTGAATGTTAGAGGATCCCTTTTCGTTTATTGCTTGCAATATCTTTCAATTTAGCGACTAGTGGAGTTAGAGCACACTTTCTGCGTGTCCAACGACATTATGCTCCCCTTTGGCTTACTAGTCGATTCCCTCAGACTCTTACACCTGTCAGTGCTTTGATCGACTGCATATGGGTGTGAGCGCGGGCATGGTTATTGGATCTTGGGTTTAAAGGGATTGGAGCTCGCATCATGGCTTGCAACTCAATTCTCTTTTCTCCCTATCCTACTCATATTTTACAATTTTTTATACCCTTGTTAGATTAGATTAGCAATTTGTTTATGAGGATTTAATTGAAGTGATTGTAAGTGAAATTTATAGCTGAATATTTAAATGTGGCTTTGTGCAAATAGGGTATGAAAGCATGTTCTAATTAGTTTGTTTGCTTGCATAATCCCTAAATTGATTCCCTTTGAGTGATTCCTTAAGCCATTGTTTCCACATTAGGTACGAACCAATGAACGCCCTCAACATAAACAACTAACATCAACTATCTTGAGCTACTCCTAGTAAATTTTATGGCCACCAAGACTTAGTGAGAGTTAACCTTGGGGAGATCCCATGCACAATCCATTGCGCAAACAATTCTATGTGTGCACCCTTCTTTCAAGAGAGGCATAGCCCCGCTTGTTTGTGTGGGGCTTTGCCTATTGTTGCATGTGGTCACGTGTTGCCCCTTTTCCTGCGAAAACCAACATCTCTGGCATTGGAGGGAGGCGGGCATTCATGAAGTAATTTATTTGGTGCTAGGAGGGTCTTTAAACCTTTACACTAGAAAATAGACGAATCATCACAAGATCAAAGCCAGTCGAACGCAACTTTGAACTTTTGAGACTTCCAACCTATAGGAAGCGCGAAACTAACAAAGGGAAGTCTAAGCCAAGACAAATTCATTCCGCAAAGAGCTCACCCAAAGCTACTTCCCCCTTTGTTAATCCCTTTGCAATCCAACAAGCCCCAACTATGGCTTCTTGGCTGGGAAACATCAGTAATCCCCTCACCAATCTTGGTGGATACTATGACATGCCCAAGAACCTTGAAAAAATCTGCTCGAGGTATGTGCATGGCGGCACTAAAACTATAGAGGAACATATTCAAGCCTACAAGGACGGTCTCATGAACATGCAAATCCTTCATGAAGACATTGCTTACAAGTGCTTTCTGTAATGTCCCTCTTTCTCGAATAGTTTGATCGAAGACCTTTGGCCCTTTTGTCTACCCGACGGCCAAAGGGGTGAGTTCAAGGGTGACTTAGGTTTATTAATTTTATTATATCGTGCTTAAAATAAAATAAATTATCATTAAAAGCACATATAATGAATTAATAGACTTAATAAGTGACTTCGACTTAGGAAAGTACATGGGAATAAATTAATAAATTATTTAATGTGCTTTCCTAGGCAAAAAGTGCGACTTGCTTTGGGGATGGAAAAAATTAAAATTAATTATATTCCTTGGGAAAAGTGTGACTTGCATTTTGGAAGGGTTTTTGGCTTATAAGGGAAAAGTGCAACTTGTGCCAGGGCATTCCAGATTATTATTATTTTTCTTCCCGGCAGTTGGCAAAAGCTTTGCAGACAAAATCCAAGGACGCAAACCCTCTGGATTATTCCTCTTGCGGACAGAAACCCCAGGAGAAGTGAGAGGAGTTTCTATTCAGGGAACTTCATTGTATTCACAGGTTATTTATCATTCCAGCAGTGTCAGAAAAAGAAATAAATTACAGCAGTGAGCATTCAGGCAACTTCCAGAGTGGGGGCGTCTTATTATATTTGTTTTATGTAGTAATTGAAGTATTTTCCAGCTAGTTTATTGAAGCTTTCAGCAAACATATATCAAATCAACTTGGTTTGAAATCCAACGGGTTGTTGGCAATTTTTGCAAACCGGTCATTTACCGCATAAATGATTATTCCTCTTGCACTACAGAAACCCCAGGACAAGTGAGAGGAGTTTCTATTCAGGGAACTTCATTGTATTCACAGGTTATTTATCATTCCAGCAGTGTCAGAAAGAGAAATAAATTGCAGCAATGAGCATTCAGGCAACTTCCAGAGTGGGGGCGACTTATTCTACAGTTGTTTTATGCAGTAACTGAGGTATTTTCCATGCTAGTTTATTATTGTATCTTTCAGCCACAAATATATATCAAATCGACTTGGTTTGAATAAATTACGGCACGGTTTTGGGCAATATTTTGTTATCAATCCATTTGCAGACTTCTGGTTGTTTTGCCGTAAATATTTGCCATTATAAATCAATATTAAATTCACGGCTGAATTATTTGTGAAGAAATCTGCCTGTTTAAACCCTAGGCGCATTTTCTGTATTTATCCGGCTTGCAGGGTTTGTTTTATTTAATTTGTTGGTGCAGTTTGAGAATGGTGTTCTATGGTTTCTTTTGACATTATCAATATAGTTCCAAGCCTAAACAATCTATATAAAAAAAAATTAGGCAAAGGGGTTTGGGATCTTTCAGTGGTATTAGAGCAGTGTATCCTCCTAGCCTGTGTGGGAAGGAAGCAGAGAGTAATAAAACAAAAAAAAAATCAACTTTGAATGCAGCATAGAGAGGTCGGTTCACACAGATACTACACCCGCAGGCGGGCACGACTCGAAGCTGGTATTGTAGGAGGTGACAAAATGGATTTTATGGGTGATAGACAGGAGAGTCCTCCTCGGGATGAGCATGCAGACCCAGATAGAGACTTCATTAGGGATATGGCAGCCACTCAGAGGCAGTTGTTACAGACTATGGAGCGCATGGGCTCTACCTTGGACAGGTTGGCATTGGATAGGCCGCGGGACAGACATGGCAGAAGGGATAGATCCGTATCAGTTGCCAGTGGTTACAGGGATCACAGCAGATCACCTTCAGAAATTGGAAGTGTTAGGGGATCGCCACGCCGTGAGAGGAGGCACACCCATACAGATGAGAGAGGGACTACGCGGACTGCAGATAGGCCTATGCAGCCTAACTTCTTGCCTAGAGATGACCCACCAGAGATTGAGGTGCGGCCGGAAGAAGTAGCTTTTCTGGATACTATTATGGTAGTCAGTGATGAGTGGAGGAGATTGCCGCAGCATGTGAGGGATGTCTTTCCCCTCCCACAGTATTGTGCTCAGAGGAGAGATAACATGAGGGCTGGACAAGACAGGAGGCCTAGAGCGCAGCAGAACAGGGAATTGCAGCAGGTTACCAATAAGGTAACCCTCTCCACTTTTGATGGTAGCGGAAAGATCAGTGCCAGGGCTTGGATTCACAAGCTCGACACCTATCTTACCCTCAAACCAATGAGGGAACAGGAGGCTATACAGTTCGCTACTTTACACCTTGAGGGGGTGGCTTATGATTGGTGGCACCATGGGTTAGTTACACAGAGTCACGATCTTCTGCGGTCATACAGGGACTTCAGTGAGAGGTTGATTGTGAAGTTTGATCGCAAGGATGTGAAGCTTTATCAGAGGGACTTGGCACAACTCCGACAGAGTGGACACGTTGATTCCTACATCAACGAATTTCAGCGTATAGCAGTTATGGTTCCAGAGATGCCCGAGAAGAGGGTAGTGATGCTATTCATAGAGGGCCTTCATGACAGGATGAGAGGATTGGTCAAGGCTCTTAAGCCTAGGACGCTGCATGATGCCATCCAGACGACATTGGACTTGGACACATCCCCCACTTCTTATCAGCCCAATAAGAAGTTTCCCACGAGCTCCAAGCCATTTCAGCGCTCTACTATTCAGCAGAAGAGTGCACCACCTCCTAAGGTGGATCAGGAGACTCGTAATGAGTTGAGGAGGAAGAAGCTTTGCTTTCATTGCAAAGATCATTGGGAGCCTGGACATCGTTGCCTTGGTAAAGGCAAGGTGCATCTCATTGAGGTGATTTCAGATGAGGATGATGACCACTCGCCGGATACAGATGTAGAGGGTGAGGACAACGGCCATGATGCACAGGGGGAGCAGCCCCAAGTAGAGCTTGGAGAGAGTGAGGCATTGGATTCATCCAATGTCACTATTGCTACACTCTCAGGAGTTCCTAGGTACCATCCCTTTCGGCTGAAGGGAGTGCTTAAGGGACAACGGATTGTTTGTTTGGTTGACAGTGGAGCTACGCACAACTTCATTGATGAGGGGTTGGCTGCGAAGCGAGGATTACAGGTTGAGGATTTTGAGGGGTTTAGTGTACGAGTAGCAGATGGGTTTGCTATTAGTTGCACTAAGAGGATTCTGCGGCTTAGTATTCAGATGGGGGACTACACATTGACCGATGACTTCTATGTTATTGGACTTGGTGAGATTGATACAATCTTGGGTATTCAGTGGTTGCAGTCCCTTGGCAGATATGTGCAGGACTTCTGGAGAATGGAGTTGGAGTTTATGGTGGATAGGAAGAAGATTGTGCTTCAGGCTCTTTCTGACGGTGGGCCTAGAGTTGTTTCAGCACGCAGGATGGAATCTATAGTCAGACATGGAGAGGTTGCATGGGCAGCCCAATGTTTCATTTCATCCAAACCTTCTTCAGATAGTGAGCAACCTTTCATATAGATATCCAGTCCATACTGGATAAGCACGGCCCAGTGTTTGGTGACATTCCTCCAGGTAGACCACCAGATAGAGGGTTTGAGCATGTTATAGAGCTTGAGGAGGGTGCTAAACCTGTGATGACTACGCCTTATCGCCATCCTAAGACATATAAGGATGAGATAGAGAAGGCCATTAGAGAGCTCTTGGAGATGGGACACATCCATCCTAGTTCTAGTCCCTTTGCTTCTTCAGTGGTTTTGGTGAAGAAGAAGGATGGGACCATGAGGATGTGCATTGACTACCGTGCACTAAACAAGAAAACCATAAAGAACAGGTATCCTATTCCTCGCATAGATGAGCTTTTAGATGAGTTGCATGGAGCTATCTATTTTTCGAAGATTGATCTTCGATTAGGATACCATCAGATTCACGTTCGGGATGAGGACATTCACAAGACAACTTTCAGGTGTCACTACGGGCACTATGAGTTCTTGGTGATGCCATTTGGACTCACCAATGCACCTTGCTACGTTTCAGTCATGTATGAACCATCTCTTCAACAACCAGTTGAGGAAGTTTGTGTTGGTCTTCTTTGATGATATTTTGATATATAACATGACATGGGATGAGCATTTGAGGCATCTTGATGAGGTACTCAACATAATGGAGACTCAATCTTTATTTGCTAAGATGTCCAAGTGCGAATTTGGACTTACTGAGATACTGTATCTTGGGCACGTCATTGGGGCCAATGGGGTCAAGGTTCATCAGGAGAAGATACAGGCAATGCAAGATTGGCCACCACCTAGGAATATCTCTGATTTGCGTGGATTCTTGGGGCTATGTGGTTATTACAGGAGGTTCGTGAAGGGCTATTCTCAGTTGGTAGCTCCGTTGACAGATCTTACACGGAAGGGGGCATTCAGATGGACAGATGAGGCACAGGTAATATTTGAGAGGCTCAAGGTAACTATGAGCACATGTCCAGTTTTGGCTCTTCCAGATTTCTCACGACCCTTCATTTTGGAATGTGATGCTTCGGGATTGGGGATTGGTGCAGTTCTTATGCAGGATCGCCATCCTATTGCCTACGAGAGTAGGAAGTTGAGAGATAATGAGAGGTTGTACTCCACCTATGATAAGGAGATGCTTGCCATCATGCATGCTTTGGCAAAGTTCAGACAATACTTAGTAGGTGGGAAATTTGTGGTGAGGACCGACCACAACAGCCTGAAATATTTCCTAGAACAAAAGGAGCTCAATGAGAGGCAACAAAAATGGGTCAGCAGAATTCAGGCATATGATTTTGACATTGAGTATGTCAAGGGGACAAAGAATATAGTGGCTGATGCACTTTCCAGGAAACCCCATCTTGCTGCCCTGTGTTCTTTGAGCAAGATTTCAGCAGATTGGAAATCTCAACTGTTAGTTGAGTATTCCAAAAATACGTGGGCATGTGACATTATGGATGGAAAAATTCAGGATGGCCGATATAAGGTAATAGCTGATTTGATTTTTTATAAGGGTAGAATTTACGTAGTTCCTGAATCTGAGCTTAAGGAGAAGATTATGCATGCCTTCCATGATGCACCACTTGCAGGACATCCAGGGTATTTTAAAACATACAGGCAGATTAGAGAGAGATTCTCTTGGAAGGGTCTCAAGGATGATGTCTTGCGCCATGTCCGTGAGTGTATGACTTGTCAGCAGAACAAGTCAGAGCATACTTTCCTAGTAGGATTGTTACAGCCATTGCCGATTCCGGAGCAGAAGTGGGAGAGTATTTCGATGGATTTCATTACAGGTCTCCCCGTAGTGCAAGGGAATGATCACATTTATGCGGTAGTTGACCGGTTGACAAAATATGCACACTTTTTTGCCGTCCCTACCAGCTTTAAGGCACCACATGTGGCTGATTTGTTCTTCCGTCAGGTATTCAGGTTGCATGGACTTCCGAAGAACATCGTCAGTGATTGGGATAGCATGTTTTTGAGCATATTTTGGCAGGAACTTTTCCGTTTGGTTCACACTGAGTTGACTCCGAGTACGAGTTATCACCCCCAAACTGATGGGCAGACGGAGATTGTGAACAAGTGGATAGAGGGTTATCTGCGTAACTATGTTGCAGGGCAGCAGAAGGCATGGGTAAAGTGGCTATATTTATGTGAGTATTGCTATAACACCACTTACCATATGTCTATTGGTATGACTCCATTTCCGAGCATTGTATGGATATGATGCAAGATCTTTTGTTGATTTGGCTTTTGGGGACAGTAGAGCTCCCAAGGCTCAGGAGAGTTTACAGGATAGTCAAGACATCCTTAAGGTACTTAAGGATAATATTCAGTGGGCCCAGAATCAGTAGAAGATGTATGCAGATAGGCATAGGGTAGAGAGGGCATTTGAGGTAGGAGACATGGTATTTCTTCGTCTTCAGCCATACAGACAGAGCACTCTCAAGAAGAGTGGAGTTGAAAAGCTCAAGCCTCGATTCTATGGACCATACAGGGTGCTGAGGAGAGTTGGTGAGGTAGCATATGAGTTGGAATTACCTTCTGAGAGTAAGATACACAATGTATTTCATGTATCTTGCTTGAAAAAGGCTTTGGGGCAGCACATTGTTTCTTCTGCAGAGTTACCACCTTTGGATGAGGAAGGGAGGTTGGATTTAGTGCCAGAGGAGATCTTGGATAGCCGAGAGAGGAGATTGAGGAATAGAGTTATTCAGGAGTTCCTGGTGAGGTGGAAAGATTTGCCAATAGAGGATGCTACATGGGAAGGTGAGTCTATATTACAGCATCCAGCCTTGCGGTTGCTTGGGGACAAGCAATCTCGGGAAGGGAGGATTGTAATGTCCCTCTTTCTCGAATAGTTTGATCGAAGACCTTTGGCCCTTTTTGTCTACCCGACGGCCAAAGGGGTGAGTTCAAGGGTGACTTAGGTTTATTAATTTTATTATATCGTGCTTAAAATAAAATAAATTATCATTAAAAGCACATATAATGAATTAATAGACTTAATAAGTGACTTCGACTTAGGAAAGTACATGGGAATAAATTAATAAATTATTTAATGTGCTTTCCTAGGCAAAAAGTGCGACTTGCTTTGGGGATGGAGAAAATTAATTATATTCCTTGGGAAAAGTGCGACTTGCATTTTGGAAGGGTTTTTGGCTTATAAGGGAAAAGTGCAACTTGTGCAAAGGCATTCCAGATTATTATTATTTTTCTTCCCGGTAGTTGGCTGAAGCTTTGTAGACAAAATCCAAGGACGCAAACCCTCTAGATTATTCCTCTTGCGAATGGAAATCCCAGGAGAAGTGAGAGGAGTTTCTATTAAGGGAACTTCATTGTATTCACAAGTTATTTATCATTCTAGCAGTGTCAAAAAAAGAAATAAATTGCAGCAGTGAGCATTTAGGCAACTTCTAGAGTGGGGTGACTTATTCTACAATTGTTTTATGCAGTAACTGAGGTATTTTCCATGCTAGTTTATTATTGTATCTTTCACCCACAAATATATATCAAATCTACCTGGTTTGAATAAATTACGGCACGGTTGTGGGCAATATTTTGTTATCAATCCATTTGTAGACTTCTGGTTGTTTTGCCGTAAATATTTGCCATTATAAATCAATATTAAATTCACGGCTGAATTATTTGTGAAGAAATCTGTCTGTTTAAACCCTAGGCGCATTTTTTGTATTTATCCGGCTTGCAGGGTTTGTTTTATTTAATTTGTTGGTGCAGTTTGAGAATGGTGTTCTATGGTTTCTTTTGACATTATCAATATAGTTCCGAGCCTGAACAATCTATAAAAAAAAAATTAGGCAACGGGGTTTGGGATCTTTCACTTCACATAAGCATTGGATGAAAGATCTTACGACTAGTATTTAGGCCTTTCCAATGGTTCCCATTGCCTTTGGGAATGATTTGGAAATCGCTTTTATCAACAATTTTGCCATCCCTGTTGAACCGACCATATTGTACCACTAGTTTGTTGCCGCAAGTCAAGAAACTCATGAACCCATGAGTTATTTCAATGAATGCTTTCACATGCTAGACAAGTGAGTGAAAGCTCCCTATAATCAAATCGAGGCCGTGGCCATCCAAACTTACCTCAAAGCGCTTGATCCCCTCACTTCCATGTTTTTGTGTAGAGCTCCCATTATGTTAATCATTGTGACTTTAGCTTACAACGAAGTTGTTATGATTGACCAAGAAATGATGCCTCAAGGCTTTGGTTGTATTGGTCCTTTGCCTTCGGTGGGACAACCTGCTGCACAAAACCAGATGCAACTCATGAACCAAGTGCTCGTGCAAGGTCACCCCTTGATGAACCCAGTCCCCAATGCACACATGCCAGTCTATAACCAATTTCTTACTCCCGTGGCATCTATCACTTCTTCCACGAGCTTGGCGTACAAGCAATTTCCGCCACAGGAAAACAATAAGATTTTGCATTTCCTACGCCCAATCATCATACCGTGGTGGCCACAAACCAAATAACGCCGACCTTCGCACAAAACTTCATGGGCAATCCTGTATATTTAGATCCTGCAGATCAGACTTCTCAAAGCCAAATTTCTACTTCTATGCCCACTTTCCCAAATCAGTCCGCAAATCCTAACGTATAAGTAGGGAACTTGCACCAAATCATACAAAAGTTATCAAATGACGTGATAAACTTGTAGAGGCAAGCCACACAAAGCCAAAGCTAGCCTTCTACTAGCTACCCAAGTAGGAATTTCAACTTTAACGCAATAATAAACAATGGAATTCCCGAACCAACAATGGAGGCATGCCTAGTCCCTTGGACAAAGCTGTGGAAAACGCTAGTAGCTCTGGTAATGCTCAAAACTCTGTCAACTTGGCAGATTTAGCCCTTACAAGCCATATAATACCGCAACGCACGCCGAGGTAGGCTGTCTAGAGTTTAGTGCAGCCTCCGACATCTTTCAAAAGGAAATTGAAAACTTTGAGATTGTTCTTGCACATGATGATGTTGCTTAGAAGAATGAAAAACACCCTGGGACAACCCTAGTCTTAGAAACCTACAAATTCCCATGGGAGAGCGATAATGAACCCAAAGACAACTTAAAGGAGGTCCATGCTTATCATTAATTCCAAAAAGGGAATAAATACACCCTCTGTAGTAAAGTTTGTTAGCCCTTGTCCACTTCTACTCCTAACTCTTCCGATGTGCCGCCAGACACACGCTTGTTGAACAATCCCCCACTGCCTAAGGGGGCTTGGTATTGCGTGGCTCGTGGAACAAAGCCAAACTGGGTAATATCGTTGCAAATGACTTACGCAAAACTAAAGCCAATTTCTCCCACGTCCCCCCACGTCTCTCTCTTTTTCGTTTACAATCATGCTGATTAATGAAGACTTGTTTTTTATTATCATATTGATATTGTTGATGTATCACTGTATCTCTATCTAGTATGATGTATCAATGTATATCGGATTCTCGGTTCTAATCTCTATGTTAATGTCAATGACTCAATATGAAACATTGAAATATGAAAATATAGCATTTCGGGCCTTGGCTTGTGTGATGAATTTTTGGATTAATGGTTTTAATCTTCAAACTTTCAGTTTTAAGTCTTAGTTTATTGAACTATTCATGTTATATTTGTAAAATATATAAATTTTATGTATTTTTTATCAGCCACCCCCTCGCCTCACCCCCACTGCCCCCAAAATTTGAATTTTTTTTGTCGTCATACAAACCTCATCCCTACGTCCCATTGTCCTGGAGTCTTAGGTAACTATGTGCAGGCATGCTAGCTTGCGCGGCCAACACCTTGAAACTAGTCCACAATTCAAAGCTTAAGCGCTTCCCAGTGGAGTTAGTCTCCAATCCATCCATCCCAAACAACATTGAATGTTTTTAGGTATTCAATGATAACAAGCATATTCTTGACTTCGTTTCTAATTCTGAAGCTTATGAGTCCCAAATCATAGTTGAAGTCAATAAGGAGAGTTTGAATGGGATGAAAATGGAATTTTGAACTTGAAATCTAATGACATGCCTAGTAGCATTAGAGCTTTGGAGAAGCTATTTACCATGGATCACCTCGCAGAAGTAGGAGCTGCCCCATTCGGAAGTGTGCAATATGAGTCACACAACTTGGGGGACCGCAATATTCCAAAGAATGTGCTATTAGGAGAGTTCTACACTTCGCATGAAAAAGATCTTGTACGCACACTTAAGCGCTACTAAGATGTCATTGCGTGGAGCTATAATGACTTGAAATTTTTCAACCCCTCCATCATGATGCACACCATCCCACTGAAGCCTGACACAACTATTCTGACAAAGACAAAGGCAAGTCAATGCTTTGTTAGAGCCTCTCATATTGAAGGAAGTGCAAAAGTTGTGAGTGCACGCATCGTATTCTCAATTTGGCACTCAACTTGGGTCCCAAACCTTGTTCTTATTTGCAAGAAAAGTGGAGGAATTCACCTTTGCGTGGACTTTTGCAATTTGAACAAGGTGTCCAAGTAAGACAACTACCTGTTCCCATCCCTTGACAAGGTGTTGCAGATTATGAATGGTGCGCAAATGATGTCCTTTGGATACTCAAGCTACAATCAAGTCATTGTGTGTTGCAAAGACAATGAAAATGGCCTTCACCACCAAGAGGGTATGTCTGCATACAAAAGAAGGCGATTCGGCTTGATAAACACTTACGCTACATTTCATTGTGCCATGGACATAGCCTTCATAGATTTGATCGGCAAGTGCATCATTGTTTACATGGATGACCTCATAGTCTTCTCCAAGAACCACGGCTAGTCATGTCAAAGATTTGTGTGCAATCCTGCAACGCATGAGCACGATATTTCCCTAAATCCAAAGAAGTGCATCTTTAGTGTCATTGAAGGTTAGCTATTAGGGCATATCATTTCTAAAAGGGTCATATCTGTTGATCCAGATAGGATTGAATCCATCTTGAAGACCCCTCTCCCCAATTGTAGGAAAGAATTGAAATCTTTCTTCGAAAATATTAACTTTGTGAGATAAGATAAGATAAGATAAATATATTAAATGTCCAACGAGTGACCACAAAAGTAGGTTAATGGGACTGTGCCAATACAAAGCAAAGAAGAACCCAACAAGAGAACCAAAAGGTCCTTGAATACAACCAGAAAAGAGAGGAAGAAGAAAAAGGGGGAAAAAGAAGAACGAGCAAAAAGAGAGAGGCTCGGAAAAAACATGTAGAGACCACCATAACTTGGACATGCAGAAGAGGAAAAGGAAGAAAGAGGAGGCAGGAAGGAGACCCTCCCAACTAACATCCAAGGCCGAATGAAAGAAGCTAGTAATGTGCTGAAGCCCAGAATCAAAGGCTCTGGAAGATCTGGGGTGCCGATGCCCGAAGGAGGGAGGTACTCTCCGTGTACGTCTGGTGGATCTCAAAGGCCATTTCTGAGAGGATGGTCTCAACCTCGTATGTGTCAAGGCATCCCTGGCCTCCGGACTGATCTCGTCTGGTAACCAGGGTTGGTATCACTCTTCCGCTTAGTGCCCCTCCCAGGGGAGAGCACCGTAAAGAAGGAAGTGATTTGTTGAGTAGTCGTCTGTCTAGGAGGAGGCTGAAGGATCTCCTCCCGAAGCCTAAGAGCCTCATGTAGATAGAGAGCAAGGCATCTCTGATCATGGTATCTGAAGAAGTGGGCGAAGGTCGGACGCTCTTTGAATAGGCAGTGAAATCTCCCTTTGATCTCGTAGTAGATGGGGCACCGGAAAATGAAGTGCTCTTCTGTTTCGATCTCCCAGAGGGAGCAGAGCTAGCGAATCCGCTCGGAATGGTCAATCTGATGATCACTTTCAACCCGGAGCCTATGAGAGCTAACTCTAAACTGACCCAGGGAAATGCGAAGGGTGTGCATCCAATGCCGGGAAAGTTTATCTCAGGGTTTGCTGAGATTGTAAGACCGCTGAACGTAATGTTGAAGAAGGATGCAAAAGTTGAATGGATAGAAGAAGCGTGTGCTGCATTTGCAGAAATTAAAGAAGCTATCACCAAAGCTCTATTCTTGATTAGTCCAGACTACACACAACCCTTCTTCATCTATGCGTTTGCTTCAGAGCACCCTTGCACAAGAGTCTTGACCCAAAGAAAAGAAGAAACAATAGATGAGCGACCGATCACATTCATGAGCTCACCCTTGTAGAATGCAAAACTTTGCTAGTCCCCATTGACAAGCAAGCTTTTGCGTTGACCAGAGTTGTAAAGAAGTTCAAATACTACATCTTGTGCAACAATGAAAGATCCCCAAATGGATCTTGCTTGTTCTTCAATGCAAATTAGATCAATTAAGACACCAAAAGCTGATTTATGACTTTTTATAGCATTCACACTAATACAGATCCAAATTTATGGAAGAAATGCGCTTAGGGTTTGGAATAGAAACCAGCCTAAAACCTAACCCAAACTGGTCGAAGACTGTGCAGCATTAAATATAGATGTTTTCTATCAAGGGCAACTAGTCTAGAGGATGAAAGTCCACATAAAACCACTACCAACATTATCCATTATTGCCATAACAAGTGCACAACCTTTAGCAGTTTATTATAAAGTAAAATTTGACCTTTCTGAACATATAAACAGGCTGGGACTGTATGCAGAAATCTGCAGATTTGAATGACTGTGCACAGCACTATAAAACCTTCTAAAATCACTGAAAAATAGTTATTTGGACTTCCAGAAATCAGTACAATTGATAATAAAGAAATTCAGACCTGAGATGCGTCCAAGATATTGAAAACCAGCCACATACTGGGTCGCTTCATACACAGAAAATACAGTGACACTGCTGCGATGAATTCTTCAATCCTTTATTGGAAAAACTCCTTGCTGCTGGAAAATACTGAAACTCTTATAAGCTCTATGGAAGATCCAGTGTAGAAATTCCTCCTAATCTCTAAGAGGGTTTTCATCCTCTAGAGGCAATATACCAAGGGATTCGTCCTTAGAATATTTTATACAAAAGCACCTGGCTTAAGATCAGATTCAGAAATGATAAATGATTACATTGGTGCTCTAACCCAGCCGCCCCTCTCCTTTTTATAGGAAAAATATTACAAAATGACCTTTTCATCTTCCAATGAAAGAAGAGTGCCAAAATACCCAAACAATAGGCCCAAACCAAGTCGCACTTCCTCCTAGGACAAATAAACATTAACTAATGGTCCTTCATGCCAAGTCGCACTTTCCTTGGGAAGAGCAATAATTTTTATCTTTTCTAAACTTCACTTTCCTTCCTTTGTCCAGGTCGCATTTTTTGCCTAGGGATGACAAACACAACATGGGCCTCTTTTCTATTTTCCCTAGAAATGATACAACATAATATTAGACCCAATGCACCTTTTTAGAGATTACAAATTTATTATTAAGTCAAATAAATTAATACAAGTGCTTAATTAATTTTATAAATATTTTTTTGCACTTTGTAATAACTTATTGTGACTTAAGTCACCCTTATGTTTTTCCTTTGGCCGTCGGGTTGACGAAATGGGCTAAAGGTCTCGGTTGGGAAAAGGGGACATTACAAACAAGGTGGTTGTTGTTGTGTCTGACCCCGTAGTAAAAACAATACTAATGCATAATGGGCTTGGGAAGAGCCGCGACAAGTGGATGACCATCCTCTAAGAGTGCGACTTGAGATCTAGCTAATGAAGCTAGTTTGCAACATGGGTCTAAGCCGCGCAATGATGGAAGTCGATACACAACTTGTCTGCCAATAGTACATAGTTGAATCACTCACATCAAAAGAGTGGTACTAGGACATAATATTTTACTTCCTCAACTAAAGATGTCTTGTGCACCTCAACTACACTCAAGGAGCAATATTTTCATGATAAAAGTAGGTACGCTCTATAGGAAGAATCATGAAGGCATCTTTCTGCAATGCCTTAACAAAGAAGAAGCTACAATAGTCTTAAGGGACTTCCACAAGAAACACGACATTGGGCACGATTTAGGTAATTCCTCTACGCACTAGATTCTAGGGGCGGGTTATTATTGGTTCGTTTTACTCAAAGACGCACACACCCACGTAAGGAACTGCCACACATGCCAAAAGGTTGCATCAAGAGAGTGCAATCCTGTCATGCCCCTACAACCAGTCATTGAAGTGCGCCCCTTTGCCAATTGGGTGTTAGACTTTGTTAGCATGATTAATGAGAACTCCTCAGCTAGACACACGTTCATCCTCACCGCAACAAACTACTTTACATGTTAGGTAGAGGTGCAACCCTTCAAAAATTGCACAACAAACTTTGTCATCAAGTTCTTAGAGGACCTCATCATTACCAAGTTTGGAATGCCTTTTGCGTTGGTATGTGACAATGGCCTTGCTTTTGCTTCTGTGCAATTTCTTGATTGGGCATATGATTATAAAATCATTCCAAAAATTTCATCTAACTTTTTTCCGCAGAGCAATGGCTTGGCAGAATCAACAAACAAAATCTTGCTGGATGTAATTAGGAAAATTCTAGATAAAAACTTGAGAGACAAGCATAATCAACTCAAATATGCCCTTTGGTAATATAGGACAAGGATCAAGTCCGCGCTAGGCACAAGCCATTATCACCTAGTCTATGACCTAGACCCTGTCTTTCTGGTAAATCTAAGAATTCCCACGTTGAAATTCATGCAAGAATACTTAGAGGAAAATGATTAAATTAAGGCTAGATTCCTTAGCCTAATGCAATTGGATGAAAAACAAGATGAAGCATTAGCTCACTTCGGTAGACACCAAGAGGTTGTCAAACACTGGTTTGACAAGATTTTTTTTAAAACCTTTAGAATAGCTGACCTAGTACTATTATGGGATATGGCACATGAGAAGACAGGGCAACACAACAAATTTGACAAACTTTGGCTTGGTCCATTCCAAATTTCAAAAATCCTAGGTGACAACACCTTTCGTCTCAAGAACCGTAATGGAAAGGACATTCCATTGCCGGTCAATGGGTGCTTCCTTGAATGTTATTTCCACGCTTGAGTCCCTTTTGCACACGGCGCCTGGATTTTGCATTGCCTAATGCTCAAAGTAAGCCTGCACCCTTGTACGTAAATTTCCCCACTTTCTAGGTTTGCTTTTGTAACTACTTTGTTCTTAACTTTGTAGTTTGCTTTGGTGGTCGTTAATAAACCTTGTGCGCCTCCCATAGTGTTACCCTTCAGTGCGTAGCCCGCACAAGCCTGTAATGTCCCATTTTCCAAACTAGTTCGTTTTGGAGACTTCTAGCCCATTCCACTTCCCGTGGGCAAGAAGGAAGTGAACAAGGGAAGTGTTTGTCATGTTTTCAGTCTTTTTCATGAGCATTTGCATTCTTCTTTCATAGTTTCTCTCATAAGTCAGGTCGGCTGGGTTGAAGAGGTGAAAAGCCAAAGATAAAATTAAAAGCAAACATCCTTATGAGGTCGGTCATGGGGGAAGACTCCCTAATTGGTTTTGGCGCCACCAAAAGGGTATAAAAGGGGTCGTTTGACTCATTTTGGGCATCTATTTTGTCATAAAAATATACTTGCATGGTTTTTGGGCTGATTGCTCAATTCCTTTCCACTAGGGGGTGAAAATCCTTTGGTGTGGCATACAAGGAGGAAGAAACTCTTCCTTGTTCAAATTGAAGAACGAAAACTCTTCAATTGGTGGTTCCTAAGGGCTTCAAGGAAAGTGATGTTGTTGGTTTTCAGCTAGGGTTTGATAGAAGGAGAGCTACTAAGGTTTCTACATCAATTTTGGACCCTCTCCTAGGGTAGCGACTTGCTTGGAGGAGTTGAGTGCCTTCTAGGGCACATCTTGGCAATTGGAGCTGATATTCATCTTCCTCATAATTTTAGAGGCTGATTTCACACTTTTATGATATTTTTGGGAATTGGAATTCCATTTCCAGCCATTATTGTGAGCTGTATTTCTGCTGTCATTTATTTAATTACAATTGGGTATAATTTCATAATTTGCACATGTTTTGGAGTACTTTGGCTTAGTGTTTATTCCATTGATTGAATATAATATTTAAGAGGATTTATACACCTATTTTCAGCTTGTTTGGAAAGTGTTTGATGCCTTAAAAGTGTAGATTCAGTTCGCTGCTAGGGTTTCATATATTTTCAGAATTGCTGTTATAAAAATCATATTACTCTCATTTGGGTTTGTGTTATTTCCTTTTTTTTCAGTTTCAGCCCTAGAAAGGGACATTACAGTGGTATCAGAGCATCGATCCTCCCAGCCTGGAGGGTTTCATTCAGAAGGAGTAGATAAATGGCAAACATACATTTTGATGATGTTAGGGTTGAGAGGTTTGCCCTAGGGCAAGAAAGATTGGCGAATAGGATGGCACAGTTGATCCATGCCATGCAAAACCTAAATGGTGAAGGAAGCTCTTCAAGGGCAAGCAATAATATTCAACCACCAAGAATTGTGAGTGATTCTTCATCTAGGTCATTCCGGCCTACCTTCCTCCCAAGAAAGGAAGTCATTCTGGTGGTTGAAACACAACATTCAGTGGGTCACAACATTGCAGAAAGCTATGAGGAGTATAGGGCTCTTCCAAAGAAGATTCGTGATGTCATATCACTCGCTTGAGTTCATAGGGTTGAAGAAAGGTAGAGTGGGAATTGGACCAAGGTCTAAACCCCGAGCTATGCCCAAGGAAAATGGGAAATATGTTCTAGCCCTAGAGGGAAATAATCCCTCCATTGTGATCAAGGAAGAAGAAGAACACTCGAAGTTGTTGGGCATTGAAAGGGAGCAGCCCATGGAAGCCCTAGAAGTACCTATCACTCTTCCTAGGGATGAGCCATTGACTGATTTTCAGGACAGCAGTGTGAAGGGGCATGTGTTTGATGAAGAAACCATGGAGCATGAGCCCAAGAAATAAGGGAAATATGATGCGCCAAATTGTGGAGGGGAGTTGGTGGTTGAAGCCCAATCTCTAGATGATAATGAGAATACTCAGCATGTTGGAGTTTTCAGAACAACAGTCAATAAGAGGCAAGTTAATGGTGTACATGACTTTGGCAAGAACCATGAAGATGCCCCAGGCATGTTTCAACAAAATATGGTTGAAGCCAAGTTGGAAAGAGCTTCACTTGTTGAATCTAAGGTGAAGGAGAAGGCTGATCCTAACTCAAAAATTCTGAGTCACAAGGTCCGAAGTGTAGAAGATATCTCAATCATTCCTCATCCGGCAAAGGAAGGTGAACATGTTGAGGACAGCCTAAGGTATGATAGTAATGATCATATTTCAGATTTGTTAATTCCTCCTATATCGCTGCCATATTTTTGTCATCATGGGAAATACACTCAGAAGCATGTTAGAGACAACTATGGGCATGTTGTTTCTTCTATTCAAGGCCAAGATTGCTTTGGCATGGGTGGTCTTCAAAAGATCAAGGTAAAAATCATTTCTTGCACTTAGATTGAAGGGAAACTTATGAGCAATCATGGAGGGATTGTTGTGCATTCTAACCACGTGGTGAAGGATCAATGTTCTCGGTTAATAGAACACTCTTGGGGGCTAAGAAATACTCACAAAGACAAGATCGTAGGGAATGGCCAAAAGAAAGATAATTCCAGTTGGATGCTTAAGGTGTAAAGATGGTAAGCAAACTAGATGTTATTTTCAAGATTGTATGAATCAGTTTTGTGGGACTCAAGTTACTTTCAAGATTGCCACTTTTGGATGTATGTGAAGGTTATGGATGATTCATCCACTGAAAATATAAATTCAGCTGCATGGAATATAAATTCAGCTTGCTACAAGGTATGCAATAATTCAGTTTTCATGAACCAAGGTGAAGTAATGTATCATGCTATTGTTTGGGATTGGTTCTCTAAAACACACCTAGCAAGAATGCCTAATGAGACATGGATTCCATGGGAGTTTTGTGGTGTAAGCCATCTTTCTAACATGACTGAGATGAGTTTGGAAAATGTGAATCATGAACCTCGCATCATTATGGGAGCTGTCTTGAATCTTGTGGCTGTTATTTCTAACTGGTTCCACATTCTATTTGCAGCCACCAAGTGGATTTCGATCACAAGTGGCGCTCTTCTTCTAGTGACATTGACAAGGTAAGGGTAACTATCACAAGATGTTTGTTGGCCACTACAATTTTGAATTTGAGTAATGAAATGCAATGCTACAGCCATGATGGGATGTTCTCCCCAATTTCATGTGTTGGACTGTGCATATCTTCTTTGGACAGCAATAGAGGGGCAGGTTTGAAGACATTCTTTTCATTTAAAATTGTGTGTAAGAGGGTTCACTCATTGAGATCAGTTAAGGCCCATGTTCCAACATATTTGGTATTGTTTGGGAAGAAATTCCGGGCAAAGTATGACTGTTATACTTACATACCAACACTCATAAGTTCTGATCTGGACCAAATTTTGAAGAGATCAGTTTGGGGCAGCTGGGAAGCATCTTTTGGAGGCTGAGGTAATCATCATGACAATTTCTGTACCTTTTTTTCATTCTCTGTCCGCAACAATTTCAGCTCCCTATCCATTTTTTTGACAGCCGGAGATGAGTATCCAACCATGAGGATGAAGGGTTTCCAATCTACTATCATCGTTGATGTGTTTTCAGCTGTCATAAGAAGGATCCCAGCCACTATCCTTCTGATTTTGGGGGACAAAATGCATGAGTACAACTGTGTTTGGGACAGCCTGGGTGAACTTTTGAACATCCATCACTTGAGGGGAGAATATGAGATGATTGCAAGCATTGAAAGAGAACTTTCCATCATATCCATGAGGCATGAAGAAGCAATGATGAGGGAAACTCTTGTTTTCTTTAATAAGTTTGTTCCATGTGCAGGTACAGGTATTAAAAGAGAAGAGCAGCTGAGTTTGTTTCTCACCCAAGCAAATGGGGGAGCATATGGGATTGCAGCTGAAGACGGAGAGTTTTCAATCCTTGTATGGGTACCTACCACCTCTACATCAATCACATTATTGAAGCTTGCATGGGTTTGTCATATTTGTATCATTTCTATATTGTTGGTCACAATATTTTCAGTCATGAACAGCTGTACACATGTGCAATTTAAGAGGGTTTCCTTGCATGGTAATGATAGTGGAGAGGCTTCACTAGTGAAGACACTCCTCCCAACCATCCTAGTGCTGAATTGGATGGAATCCCAAGTGATTTATGGTTGTTATGACTTATTTTCAGCTTACATGCAAGTTGTGTTGAAAGATGTTCTCATGCTTTGGGTAGAAGGCTTCATTGAGGGAGAGCATATAGATACGGGTGATGGAAGGAGTAGACATCATGATCATTGTGGGCGGAAGTTGTTCCACTTGACAACTATGGGATTTAGTTGTTTTGGTATGATGGTATTTGGGCATATGAGCTTGTGTTGGCAAGAGCTCTTTCATTTGACAGGTACAGAATCCAGATTATTGGAGCATCCAAGCTTGCAATTGCTTGAGGGAAAGCAATTTTGGGAAGGGAGGACTATAATGTCCCCTTTTCCAAGCTAGTTCATTTTGGAGACTTCTAGCCCATTCCACTTTCCATGGGCAAGAAGGAAGTGAACAAGGGAAGTGTTTGTCATGTTTTTCAGTCTTTTCATGAGCATTTACTTCCTTCTTTCATAGTTTCTCTCATAAGTCAATTCGGCTGGGTTGAAGAGGTGAAAAGCCAAAGATAAAGTTAAAAGCAAACATCCTTATGAGGTCGGTCATGAGGGAAGACTCCCTTATTGGTTTTGGCGCCACCAAAAGGGTATAAAAGGGGTCACTTGGACTCATTTTGGGCATCTATCTTGTCATAAAAATATACTTGCATGGTTTTTGGGCTGATTGCTCAATTCCTTCCACTAGGGGGCGAAAATCCTTTGGTGTGGCATACAAGGAGGACGAAACCCTTCCTTGTTCAAATTGAAGAACGAAAACTCTTCAATTGGTGGTTCCTAAGTGCTTCAAGGAAAGTGATGTTGTTGGTTTTCAGCTAGGGTTTGATAGAAGAAGAGCTACTAAGGTTTCTACATCAATTTTGGACCCTCTCCTAGGGTAGCGACTTGCTTGGAGGAGTTGAGTGCCTTCTAGGGCACATCTTGGCAATTGGAGTTGATATTCATCTTCCTCATAATTTTAGAGGCTGATTTCACACTTTTATGATATTTTTGGGGATTGGAATCTCCATTTCCAGCCCTTATTGTGAGCTGTATTTTTGCTGTCATTTATTTAATTACAGTTGGGTATGTAATGTACCATTTTTCAAAATAATCCAAATTGAAGGCTTCTTGCCTATTCTTCTTCCCGTGGACAAGAAGAAGATGAACAAGGGAAGTCCTTGGGTTGCATTTCAAATTTCTTTCGTTAATATATATACTTTTACTCTGTATTTTGCCCTCTTTAGCAAGCCAGCTGGGTCGGAGAGCCCTCAAAGTTAATTTAGAAATTAAAAGCAAGCTTCTAAAGAGGTCGGCCATGGGGAAATGAGCCCTTTATGACCTTTGGCACCACCATAAGGGTATAAAAAGAGTTGCAGAGGTTTATTTTGGGATCACTTTTGCATATATGCTTTATCGACTTGGTTCTAGGGCTGATTGCTGTAATCCAAATCAACTAAGGGGTTAAAATCCATTAGTGTGACAAGCAAGGAGGATGAAACCCTTTCTTGTTGGAGATTGGAGAACGAAAACTCTCCAAGTTGGTGGTGTTGAAGACATTCTTTGAAGACTACCTTGATGGTTTGCAACTAGGGCATCGAGAAGAAGACATATCAAGGGTTTTGGCATTGATTGGAGCCCCTCTCCTAGGGAGCGACTTGTATAGGAGTGTGATTCGGTGTCTTCTAGGGCACGGATTAACATTCCAAGTTGATATTTGAACTTCTCATATTTTATAAGGCTGATATATTGTATATTTGTCATTTGTTGGGGTTTTTAGACCTCACTTTTAGCTCATTTTGTGGACTGCACTTCTGCTGTCATAAAATTAATTGCAACTCGGTATTATTTCATATTTTGGCACATGTTTTGGATGGCTTGGCTTGGTGTTTGTTACATTAATTGAAATTTGAAAATAATTCGGAGAAGGATTTGTTCACTTGTTTTTAGCTTGTTTGGAGTGTGTTTGATGCCCTAAAGTGCAATTTTTAGTTCGTTGCTAGGGTTTCAGTTAATATTGGAATTGTTGTTATAAGAATTAGATCTCATTCATATTTGAAATTGCATGAATTCCTTGTTGTATGTTTTAGCCCTAGAAAGGGACATTACAGTGGTATCAGAGCTTCGGTTTTCCCAGCTCGAGGGTTTTATGCAAGAAGATAAAACGGCGGATAGAATTTTTGGTGATGGTAGATTCAAAAGGCTTGCCCTAGTGCAAGAAAGATTGACCACCAAAATGGCTCAGCTGATCCATACCATTCAGGGTCCAAATGGTGGAACTCTTCAAAGGAAGTCATAAATACTCAACCATCCAAAGTAGACAACATTGCTACATGGTATGAGGAATATAGGACTCTTCTGGAAGTTATTTGTGATGCCTTTCCATTTTCAAGTTTGTAGGATGGAGAAAAGATAGAGTGGGCATTGAAACTTGGTCCAAGCCCCTAGCCATGCACAAGGGTCATGGGAATCCCCACCCCTAGAGGAGAAGAGCCACATCTTGTTGGCAAAGCAAGAAGAGGGTATGAAACTTAAGGAAGAGGGAGCTGAACTCTCGAGTTCACTATGAAAGGATGGACATGCCTATCCTTCTAAGGTTAAAAAGGAAAAAGATCTATTGTAACAATTGGTTATCAAGAGGGAGCAACCCTTGCAAGTCTTAGAAACCCCCAACACTCTTGCCAAAACAACACCATAGACACACAAGGGTTTGATAAAAGTCTGAAGCATGAGCCTAGAAAGGAAAGAGAAATCATAGAGCTTGAGTCCCAAGGTAAAAGTTCTTTAATTTTTAATGATGTTTCATTGGTTTCTAATGGGTGTGTGTGGCTAAATGTTGAAAAGAAATCAGATTTGCATAAGGGTAAAGAGGATGAGTTGGAAGAGGGTAATCCTATTGTCATTTTGGAGCATGAAAACAGAACAGATCAACCCCTAATTGAGGAGGAAAAATCAGATCTGTAGGAGGTTTATGAGGAAGGGACCTCACCAGACACTTGTGGATTTTCAGCCTGCTGTAAATTCCAAAACAACAGCGGAGGGTAAGCCACTTGATTTATTTTATGATCATAGCATGTTTATTTTGCATCACACTAGGTTACTACATTGCTTTGGTCATCATGAGGGCTATTATAAAAATGGCGGGAAGATGAAGGAAATTAAATGGGAAGAGGGTCTTCCAAGCATTCCCTATAAGTTAGATTTTCATGGCAGCCAAAGGTATGATGATCATTCCCCATATTCAATGCTCCATACTCAAACATTTTCAGATTTGTGTCAAGAGGGGCAACTCCCTAATTTTAGTCCTAGGTATGGGTGCACTTCAGATTTGTTGCTTCCATTTATGTCATATCAAGATATGGGTCATTATGGAAAGCATGCTAGAATGATGGATGTGACTTGCAACATAAAGCATGTAGACATTTTGATCCAAATTCAGATTTGTATGTGCCCTATGTTGAACTTGAGCCAATTGGGTCCAATCTTGCTGCTCTTAGCAAAGAAGGTATGACTACGAAGGTTGCAAAATTTGATTTTTGGGATTTTGAGCTTCTTGTTATCAACTATTTCAGTTTGCCCTACAATATGTTTGCTGTCATGAGAGGAGATAGTTTCTAAATTTCTAAAGCATTTTCAGCCATTAGGGATTGGTTTTTTCTCACCTCATTCATCATTGCAAGGGCAACAAGGTGTTTGACACATAAAGATGGTAAGCATCGTAAGAATCATTTTGTTGTTGATCATAATGTTTGGACTCAACATAACATGGTTTTGTGGGAATTGCATTGCACAAAGATCTACTATTTTCGGGTATGTAAAGGAGAAGTCAAGGATGATATGTTTATACATAATGGCTTCATTAATTTTGATCATAACACTGCTGTCATACGCACGTCCAGCTTGCACAGTGACATATTTGTAAGCATACAGGTGGATTCAGTCATGGGAAGTGTTGGTTTTCAGTTTATAACATCGTTGGCCATCAATATAAGATCATTTCCAACTCCTATATCACTGTTGTATGGATATCATCATGCATCTCATACTGCAAGGAGTGACGAGGTGAGAAGCACATCTTTGAATCAATTTCAAGTTTGTTTCTGAATATGGGATATGGGTGTTTTTGTGAGTCGTGCATAGGGAGAAACTTCTGTCTTCAAGATCAATACTGCTGATAATTTTATCATTATGAGTGCTGGGATGAGGGAGAGATCAAATGAATCCTATGGGGAACACAAACAATATGATCGTCTTCATAGAGGAGATTGTTTGCATCATTTTTATGCCATGCAATTGTTATGTTTGGTTCATCAAGGTAAGAATGGTAATTCTGATTTTTCGATCTATGTATTGTTGACCCATGGTTCCATGTTTGAGAAAAAGGTAAAGAGAATAAGAGGAAAGGGCAACATTCTTATATTAGTGTATGACATTCATACTCATCAACCAATCTGGGTGAAGGGTCTTCTTCGTGGCCAAGAAGTTACCACGCTTACAACTTTTGGTACCATACATAATTTCATTGAAGGGAAATTTGCAAGAAGGATGGGGCTGAGTACGGTTGGTTACAAAGGCTCCACGATCACCATAACGAAGGGGACAACTCTCACTTCTCTCATGGATAGGTACAGACTTTACATTGAATTTCATGTTTTAGCTGAGATAGAATTTGTTCTTGGGATGCAATGGATTCAATTTTTTGGGGAACTCACCCTTAATTGCCTGGGGAAAAGATTGGAATTTTGGATTGAAGACAAAGAAACGAGAATCCAAGGCATTTTGAAGGAGAGATTCATGGTAGCCAAACAAGGGGAATTTCATTATTGTTCTCTTTTTCATATATCAACTCATTGGGAAAACAATGGTGGAAGGATAATCAGCATTACTGGGGCAGCGAGATATTTGATGTGGAAAGTGGGTAAGACATGATCTTTTTATATTTGTTGCCATACAAGTAGTTTCAATCATTGAAGCTAGTAAATGATTGTTCTTGGGCATTGTTGGGGCATATTCCATCAATGTTGGGGTGTTTCCAACCCCCATATCATGGGTAGTATGGAATTTTTTTGGAGAGAGTTCATGATTATAGCTGCTGTACCTTCTTTTCATTTGCTGTTCACAACTTTACCAGCTACTTTCCTACTTATGAGACACCTAAAAAAGAGCCTCCAATTATAAGGTTGAAGAAATTCCACACTACTACTAACATTGGCATATTTGTGGCTGATTTAAGGTGGTTTCCAGCCACTAACATTATGATTTTTGAGAGAAAAATGCAAGGTTACAACTGTGGGACAACATTACTCAAGTATTGGGAATCCATCAATTGAATGGTAATTGGAAGGCCTTGGCAAACAACGAAGAAGAGCTGGCCATCATATCCGCAAAACATGAGTGGATGAAGAAGGGAACACATTTTTTTAAGAGTTTGCTTCTTGTGCAGGTACATCAAAGAAGGAGCCACATAGATTTATTGGGGATCCAAGAGTTTGCATTTTGCTTGAGGGCGAGAAAATTTGAGGAGGGAGGACTAGAATGTCCCCTTTTTCGAATTAATCCAAATTGAAGGCTTCTTGCCCATTCTTCTTCCTGTGGGCAAGAAGAAGATGAACAAGGAAAGTCTTTGGGTTGTGTTATGACCAGAAAACAACACCCTTTGATTTGTCATGTATGTGTGGATGAGCAATCATTGTTTTTGGGTAACATGGGATTATCTCTCAAGTTGTGGGACTTTCTACTTGAGACAAACTTCCAGAGAAGGCTGGTTCCTCTACTTAATCCTAATGCTAAACTACTCGTAAGGAAGGAAATGCAATTATCTAATCCTATTCTATGATTCCAAGGGACCAGGGGAAGAGAAAGATGCATAAAAATGGAAATCCTAAGCTAACAGAGGTGATAGCACCAAGAAAAGGGTGTGGAAATATCCTGTTGAGGGAGAAAGGAGAAGGAAAATGCAGTAGGGAGAGGCCAGACAAATGTGACACAAACCCAAGGCTTTATTCACCATCTGTTCTCCATGAAACACAACAATATGGACCTGTAAGTGAGAAATACATGCACAAAATACAACAAGAATGGAGAGGCAAGGAAATACAATAAAACAAATGCTAGGGTTGAAGGAAACACCACAAAACACATATTTTATTGCTTTCAAAGTATGCATAGACCATTGCATGCGAAGAAGTCACAAGAACTCTTTCCAGGCCCAAATGAAGGCTTACAATTCATTAGTGTTGAGAAACAATTTTTGACAGAGTTTCTTTACATCCCAGAATACTGCCCTCCCCCCCACACACAAATGAGTTGTTTTTACAATATATAGAAGATGAGAAAAGAGAGGGAAAAGAGAAACTCGAAATTCTGCCCCCACCCACCAACAAGATGCATTAAATCTCTGAAAAGGAGTATGGGCAGCCTGCCAAATCAATCCCTCCATGATCTTTTGCCTTGTGGAAGAAGAAAAGGGCACCTTATTTCTTTAATTTAATCTTTCAGCTCCCTGGAGTTGTGCTTTGAATGCTGGAAGTGTTTTTTGCCTTTTTCATCCACCTACTTCCACCAAAATCTATTTTTTTGGATTTCATGATGTAGTACTTGAAGAGACGTTTCCAAAAAGTCCAAGATTTTGAAATTTGGTGCACCAGGGAGTGAGATATGTCCAATTGGGTTTGGAGGAGACGTGGGGAACAAGAGCTCCTGGGGTGAAATTACAGTCTGCAATAACTTTTATATTCCCCCCCCCCCTCATACCTTTTATCATTATTTCATTTGTCCCTTGTTGATCGTATAAAATGGGGTTTCAGAGAACTGGGGCACTGTGGAACCTGTTCCTTTATATCCTTGTTCTCCCGCAACCCACCTTTTTCGCACCCACTGCTCTGGCCTTTGTGTTTCAGGCCAACTCACCCTATGGGGAACTCACCACCGAGAGGAACGTGTTCCGCGAGCCTTAGTTCTACCCGCACTCCAACTCTTCGCACTGAACTCTAGCTGGTTCGTTTTGCGGCTCCCAAGCCTCCGCGGAGAACAAGTGGTTCCTGAGAACCGTACCCCATCCACACTTGTTCTCCGCACCGCCTCTTGGCCCGCATTACACTTTATCCTTTTGCCTTGCGGCAAAATCGGAAATATGGAGAACAAGTGGCCTGCAAGAACCTGTTCCTAAGTTCCTTCCCTGACCCGCATTTCCGCACCACTCTGCCTGCTGCAAGCCTTGGTTCCCGGAGAACTGGTTCCACCCGCACCTCCTTCACCCGCAATACACTGAAAGTCCAATTTTCTCAAAATTTTCCAATTTTTTGGCTAAGTATGGAATCTTCTGAAGCCTAGATAGAAGGAGATAGATGCCTTAAGACCATTCAAGTACCCAAGACATGGAAAAATACCTATTTTTCCCAATTTCTTCTTCGAAGCTACACCAATTGCCCAAGTCCAATTTTCCAAGTTGTCCAATTTAGCCAGGGGGAAAAAATGGATAACAGGTTGTATTTCAGATTTCTTTTGTTAATATATGTACTTTTACTTTGTATTTTACCCTCTTTAGCAGGTCAGCTGGGTTGGAGAGCCCTCAAAGTCAAATTAAAAATTAAAAGCAAGCTTCTAAAGAGGTTGGCCATAAGGAAATTAGCCCTTTATGACCTTTGAAGCCATCATAAGGGTATAAAAGGAGTTGCATAGGCTCATTTTGGGATCACTTTTGCATATATACTTTATCTACTTGGTTCTAGGGTTGATTGCTCTAATCTAAATCCACTAAAGGGCGAAAATCCATTAGTGTGGCAAGCAAGGAGAACAAGACCCTTACTTGTTGGAGATTAGAGAATAAAAACTCTCCAAGTTGGTGGTGTTGAAGACATTCTTTGAAAACTATCTTGCTGGTTTGCAGCTAGGGCATCAAGAAGAAGACATATCAAGGGTTTTGGCATTGTTTGGAACCCTCTCGTAGAGAGTGACTTGTATAGGAGTATGATTGGGTGTCTTCTAGGGCACAAACTAACATTCCAAGTTGATATTTGGACTTATCATATTTTATAAGGCTGATATATTGCATATTTGTCATTTGTTGGGGTTTGGAGACCTCACTTTTAGCTCATGTTGTGGACTGCACTTCTGCTGTCATAAAATTAATTGCAGCTGGGTATTATTTCATATTTTGGCACATGTTTTGGATGATTTGGCTTGGTTTTTGTTCCATTAATTGAAAGTAATTTGGAGAAGGATTTGTACACTTGTTTTTAGCTTGTTTGGTGGGTGTTTGATGCCCTAAAGTGCAATTTTCATTTCGCTGCTAGGGTTTCAGTTAATATTGGAACTGCTGTTATAAGAATCAGATCTCCTTCATATTTGGAATTGTGTGAATTCCTTGATTGTATGTTTCAACCTATCGAAGGGAGATTATAGGGTATAATTTCATAATTTGCACATGTTTTGGGGTCCTTTGGATTGGTGTTTATCCCATTGATTGAATATAATATTTAGGAGGATTTATAAACCTATTTTCAGCTTGAGTGGAGGGTGTTTGATGCCCTAAAAGTGCAGATTCATTTTGTTGCTAGGGTTTCATATATTTTCAGAACTGCTGTTATAAAAATCAGATTACTCTCATTTGGGTTTGTGCTATTTTCCTTTTTTTCAGTTTCAGCCCTAGAAAGGGGCATTACAAAGCCTTAGCATAGGTTGCCCCTCTAAGCAAACTTTTCCTTATTTCACCATGTTTATACTTTTGTGCTTCTTGTGTCACAATTAACAATGATAGATAATGCTTAACCCTTTAATGCAAGTGTTTGATCTCAAGAAGTATGGTAAACAACGCAACAAATATGTACAAGCTAACTTGATTGTTTTGCGCTTTTAGTATAAGTGCTTAATCTTTATTTTAAAATTGTAATGCGGATTTAGAACGGTTGTTGCTCCCAAGGACAATTATGCACACCATACATTAGACTTGCCAAAGAGTACTATGCAAAGCAAGAACTTACTTGCGCATTGTTTGTTCCGCCCATCCTCCAAACTAGCTAATCTGGTTCACAACCCGCGAAAAGAAACGAAAATAGAGGAATCACTTAAGTTAAAAGTGTTTCAAAAGATTTCTTTGCACAATTATGCTTCTGGTAATCTTCATTGGGGCATTATTCCTTCTTGTCACTCCCCGCGCATAACTTTGCATGCTTTCGGTAGTCTCTTAAGTCTCCCGTGGCGTTTTCTTCCATTTGCAACCCATGCAAAACATTTGGCGGTCTTCCATGGCCCCTTAAATTTTGCGTCTTCCTATCTTTTGTTCCACAACCTTTTTTTTTGCAGAGACTTGTCTTTTATCCCCTGGCTTGCGCAAGTCATCGCACAGTCTTTCGCGACCTTCCCATTTGCCTAGCTTAAGCCCCAAGCTTTTTTTTACGGTCTCCCGCAATCAACCAAGCCATGCGTTTCATTGTGCAACCATATCGCTAGTCCCATGGTACCGCTATGCTTTGGGGCATTTAACTTGCCTAAGCGACCCGCACAATGCTTACTTTTCAATCCACGACTTGCCATACACTGCGCATAACCCAAATGCTTTGCAGATGGCCCCCAACTAGATTCCCTGCCTCGCGGCCTCCCACGACGTCATAATTCTTTAATGCAGGAATGTCTTACATGATACATCACTCATTTGGGCACATCTAACACCTAACACCTAACGCTTGGTTCCTTAAAGATTTATGTTGCGCAGGTACTACACACACATTTGTAATAACTTAAAGGATTGCACAAAGAAAGTGCTAGAGGAATTTCTACGCATGGTTTTGCGCTCACCATGGCGTGCAAACATATTGTCTGCGTTGCGCAAAACCATGAACCAACAAGAGTGCACACTGTTAAGCGCAAGGCACCAAAGAGAGAAGCACATGCATTGTAAGTATTTCTGCCAATGTCTCAAGTGGACATTCGTAATGCTAACTCTGTCTCTCCCCTTTGTGAGTGCATATATGGAACACACATTCGCGACACTAAGAGATCCGCACAAAGCAAAAGGATGTGAGAGCATGCAAAGGTCACAATGTCTGCACAAATCTATTAGAGGTGTTGCCGCACACAAAGCTAAAAATGATGATCCCACGCCACAAAGGAAGCCAATTCCATGGCACAAAGCAAAGTGCACACTCATTACGCAAAACCATTATGCGTGCTGCAAACTTTGGAACACAAAAACGAAAAAGCACCCAATTCACTAGTTGACAAAAGGTCAGTTATCTACAATTAAAGGAGTCGTCATTCCTGACTCCCTTGCTAGGAAAATCTAAGATCTTGCCCACTCACCAACTTTGGAAGCTGGATGATCCTCTTGAACATGCCATGTCAGATTAAGGGTTGGCAAAATTGATGAGAAACTTTACTTCTAAGCCAAGCCTCCCTTGCATGCCACAGAGTAGTAATGTCACCAACAAGATCAGATCAATCCAAGCTTATTCGAGGCACTTAGTAGCATTTAATGAAGATCTTTAGGACTGCTAAGAATATTCAAACATATCAGACACTTCTAGGTTGCCCACTTGGCTTTTAATTGGATTTGAAAATGTAACCATCCTTCATTCAATTTGTGATATTTAGGCTATGCAATGAGTTGCTGCCATTAATGCTTGTAAGACATTGTTCAACTTGTATTTTCCTATACATACCTAGCTGAAAGACTTTGTAAAGGTCTTTAAATTTGGAATAGAAAAGTTTCTTAGTGTTTTTATGTATTTGTGTCGTCTCACTTTGGTTTCCAATTTTTCGGCCTAAGTTAGCAACTGTTAATGCTTGTTTTAATTCAATTGAATATTAGAGGATGCCTTTTTGTTTATTGCTTGCAATATCTTTTGATTCAACGACTAGTGGAGTTAGAGCGTACTTCCTGCGCTTCCAATGACGTTGTGCTCTCATTTGGCTTACTAGTTGATTCCCTCAAACTCTTGCACCTGCTTGTGTCTTGATCGAGTGCGTACGAGTTTGTGTACGGGCATGGCTATTGGATCTTGGTGTTTAAAGGGATTGGAGCTTGCATCGCAACTTGTAACTTATTTCTCTTTTCTCCCCACTCTGCTCACCTTTTACACTTTTTAAAACCCCCGTTAGATTAGATTAAGCCTAGGAACAAAGCTTGCAATTTGTTTATAAGGATTCAATTGAAGTGATTGTAAGTAAAATTCATAACTGAATATTTATATGTGGCTTTGGGCCCTGAATAGGGTATGAAAGCATGTTCTAATTAGTTAGTTGTTTGTAGAATCCCTGAACTGATTCCCCATGAGTGATTCCTTGAGCCATTGTTTCCACGTAAGGTACGAACCAGCAAATGCCCTGAAAATAAACAACTAACATCAGCCATCTTGATCTAATCCCAATAAATTTTATGGCCACCAAGATCTGGTGAGTGTTAACCTTGGGGAGATCCCATGTGCAAGCAATTATATGCGCATACCCTTCTTTCAAGAGAGGCATAGCCTCGCCCATTTGCAAGGGACTCTGCCTATTGTTGCCTGTGCTCGCATGCCACCCCTTTTCCTGTGGAGACCAACATCTTTGGTGCCAAAGGGAGGTGGAGAGCATTCATAGAACAACAAAAGTGTGGACCATAGTTTACATACTTGGCGAGTATTCAGCGAGTCTGCGTGTAATCACTGAAATTTAAATTGGGTGGGTTTTTTGACTTATACTTGCGAGTTTGCTAGTCCTGAATTTTGATGAGTTTTCCAAGAGTACTCAACATTAATCGACAATACTCACCAATACTCAACAATACTTGGCAATACTCAACAATACTTGTAATGAGTACTTGCCAGTACTCATTTGATACATTTTGTAACTGTATTTTGTATAAATTTCATGTTTTAAAAATAAATTAAAGTATTTTTTAAGTTGTCAAGTATTTTCTGACATTGCTAAGTCAATTTTTTTTTGGTGTGCTGAGTATTTGCCGAGTACGAGTATGTGAACTATGGTGTGGACCTTGCCGACTAGTTAGGGTTGGAGGGTGCTATAAGGGAATCATGTGAAAGTTTGGGGCAGCTCAAATGACAAGTTGGAGTGCATGAAAAGGGACCTAACGACATGTAATATAGTCTGCAATTCCTTTCCAAAGGAAGGTTCCAACATAGGGACATGTCCAATAATGCTAAAAGAGTAAAGGAATGTTCATCTTTGATCTTTTTAAGGGGGAGACCTGTATTCAAAAAACCACGCCTAAGCCACGGTTACCTCATCAACGCCATCTCCAGAAAAACAAAAGCTTCCAAATTTGATTGGTGATGAATTGGAGGATCCCGTACAACACCGTAGATTGTGCATCACCATTTTGATTCCGAATGGGCATATAGATGAATGTATGCAGTTATGATGTTTCCCAACCACCCTTTGGAGAATGACTATTGACTAGTATGCAAATGCACCAAGCTCAAAGAACGCAACTTGAAAACACTTAGGAAAGCCTTTAAGGAAGAATTCAAACTCGTGAGGGATGACAATGAGATTGTTGAAATCTATAATACTCGGCAAGGTAAACATGAGAATGTATGTGCCCATAACAAAAGACTCATAGAGCTATTGGGAAAATGTGAAACAGAACTTGCCGGTGGCTTGAAGAAGTAATGATTCATTGAAGGGTCAACACCCGCATTGTAGAGGACGATGAAGGTAGTCCCAACCTCATCGTATGAAGATGCATACAATTAAGCCATCGACATTGAAAATGAAAAATGAGAAAAAGACGTCATCGCGCCCGAAAGAACTTGTAGAAGATGACCCTACTTCCAGTGATTGCAGTGAACCTAGATCAGTGTGAGCATTGAGAAAAGACATGCCCTGGATGATGAACTAAAAGAAGATGACAATAATGAAGGTAAGGATATTTGTGCGATATTTTGAAGTTATAGAGCTTCCAGTCAAGGGCTGCCCATACAATTTGCAGAATAAGAGTGGCCAAGTATTGTTCACACAAGGAGAGCCATTGTTACCACCCACTGCACCACCAAGAAATTACCAAAGACAAAATAATAGTGGTGGCGGGAGTCAGATGCAATACGCCTTCAAGGGCGACTAATTATATAGTGTTGGGATTGCAATCAATGGGGCCATTGCGCAAGGGATCACCCTAACCAATATGATAGTGAGCTTCTATTTAGATGGCACGGGCTCAAGTACCATAATGACGACAATTGTCTAAAGTAAGCCGATGCCAATATGATTGACATAGCCAAGGGAAAGGAAGTTATGGCAATTACCAGAGCACAAGTGAAGAAAGCCAATTATCCTAACCCATGTATTGAGAAGGAAAGGCTGGTTGAAGAAAGGGTGGCAGTTGAGAGGGCCATGGCTGAAGAACGATGTCATCTGAATGAATATATAAGCACAACAATGAGCAAACTGAAGTCCAACAAAGCTATTGCACAACGAGACTCATAAACAATTGTACTTGGAAGACAATTGACTTATCACAAAGCATTCTAGGACTCAAGAATGTTATAATCGCTACCATACAAGATAATGACTTGAGCATGAAGCATACAGTGTTGAATCGAGCATGGAGCATATAGTGACATTTCTAATGTCAAATGGTATAGCGTTGGGTGGTGGGGAGAGCGAAAAACAAAAGAATGAACCCATAATTGAATCCCTAGTGTTGGGTGACCAAGTGATTGATCCTATGCTCTTGACAATGAATCTAGCCTAACAACCGCAGTCCTACATATGGAAATTCTGGGTTGGAATTTGACAAATACTATCATCGACAGTAGTTCTAGTGTGAATGTTCTTCCAAAGGAGACTTGGAAGAGTCTTGGGAAGCTAATTATGTGGCCTTCAACATACCATGGTAGGATCAAATCAACAAGGCATTAAGTATTGGGTGTATTGATGGGTCAAACGGTAATGATTGGAACCCAACACTTTTTGCGGAATTTCGTAGTCATCTCATTGAAGAAAAAGGCCTATGATGCACTATAGAGTCGGGTTTGGTTGATAGGAGCCAAAGTAGATTATAACTGGAAAATGAATCTGATGTCCACTGATGGTAAGTTTTTTAAACTGCACATATTACCTACTAGCAAAGGGTAGGAAAGCTGCATGTGATTTTGTGAATATAGTGACTTGTGGACTTCCAACTATCAATCTGCAGAGTATGCCTTCATGCTGTTGTTCATCATAAGTTGTTAAATTTCTCTATCTCTTGTGTTGGTGATAAAAACAGATATTTGTGCTGATTCTACTTCAAGAAAGAATAAACTCGTACGAAGGCAATGATTTTCTTCGAATGCACGATCAACCAACTGCTTGTCATATGCTTCGTTGGTTCTGGATATCTATTCAACTCATCCACATATCTAGTGAACAACCAAATCCTAGTAATTATAGAACCAAAATGGCTGGACAACCATGGCAAGCTATTTACCACATGACGTGGTGATTTAGCCATGGATTTGTCAAGTCCAAGAGGTTTGGTGCAAAGTTGTAAGTGGGTTTACTCTTTTTGTAACTATAACACAAGTGACCACATTTTGACACTCATAAAGGCATCAGTAGGAAGCAAAATCCTGCAAGTGTAATTCCTTTGTTGCTTTACAAAATTTCACAAACATTTGATACTATGCCAAGGTATTTGTTTTTCCAAAGACAAGTATTTGTGCTTTATAGATGAAATATTAACTGTAATGAAAATTATGTAGGATGGAAATATGTCTGAACCTTACTGGGTGATACAATTGATATTTACAGCACTATTGGAGTCAAGGATATGCTTACTCTCACCTGCACATATTGACTTTACATTGATCTTAGAGGAATTATTTCAAAATTTTAATTTACTTTGCCCTAAATGATGATTGTAAGACTTTTTAATATTATTGCAATAATGTGAAATTACTGACGACATTGTTTAAAAGTTGCATACAGTTGCGGGCCTCCAATGACAACTTGATGTTTTGTGCATGGTGTGAACCATGCTTACAAAGGAAATAATGTCAGAAGATTCTGGTCTCTATCTTATCATCGACCATTTAGCCTTGATGTTTAAGAGAATTTACTGGCCGACCTAAATCCTATTTCAATAAGCTAAGACAGGTTTAATAAGAGGATAATTACACCTGAACAATCAATTAAAACATGACTATTTTGACCATACCAACATAAATCTCTTTCCCCACCTTAACATTAAATGTTGGCTATTGCACTTCTTATTTGAAGAATAGACATTAAAAAATGAGAGACAGGCATGGCGGGGGCGGCTTAAACTAAGGTATGTAGAATTTCAGTCAATCTCTATATAATGCACAAAAATACTCTTGGCAACAATGCATCTGATGCTCAAACATTGCCTTAGTTTGGTATATATTCTCTGCTCACTTTCCACCTATTCACACATCTCCACAAATTCTGTTCATGCCATCCATCTAAATTACAGTATTAATCATATGTCCATAAATGTAGACGTCCCTCTTCTTATATAATCTAGAAAAGAATTGTTTTTCGGACCAAGCTAGGAGAGTATCTCCTACTTCCAGTTCCACCTTGTGCTTCTATATACAAACAGGGCTTACTGTTAGGATAACAAAAAGGAACAGTGAATAGAGGTTTTGCCACTGCTCATGTAGTCTGAATAGATCAAAAGAAAATCAAGCTCGATATGCATGTTTTGATGGGGCATTGTAATCAATCAATCATTGGTTATATACAACAGTGTGTCATCTCCTTTGGCCATTCTGATAAATCTCATTCCATAGTGAAACCTTGCAAGGCTCATCCTGTTATGCCCACCTTAGTAACATGGCGAAAGCACGGAATTTTTTTTTCTTATCAACAACAATACTATCACTTGGGCCACATAACAGCAACACAATGCCTGAACCAAAACACGACATGCATCACTCATCCTCCATAACTTTCAGACTCATTTAATTTTCCATTTCGATACCCAACAATTTAAATTGTTTTAAGCCAATCCTTAATGGGAGATGCAGTGCACAACTTCCACTTTGTGATACACCTTATCTTGTGCGCCCATCTGACCATAATTATTCTCTCAAAATATCTCCAAAGATGCAAAATTACATGCATTAGAACATGCACATGAAGCATAAAATATATGCTGCAAGGTATGTGTGATTTGGAACACCTTAAATGTGCTAGACAAATGCAAAAGTTTATTTTGTTGGTTATCTAACTTACTAATAAATTTCTTGATCACTAAAGCTTACCTGGTAAATATGAGGCTTTCAGACCAATGGGAATACCTAGACTTAGTTTAATATTTTGTAGTGCCAATGGCCTCCAGCTCTACTGTTATATCCAAATGAAGGAAGACCCGTCCCATCAAAAGGTTTTTGATTAATTCCTGATGGTCATGGACCTAGAAGTCAAACAATGAATTCACATTCTATTGTTTGTGATTTTGTCCTTTCAACATTTTTCTGATTTGACTCTATAATCAACATTCTATCCTTGACAAACTAAACGCCCAAAATTTGTTGATAATCAGGCAACTTGAACCCCTAAGTGAAGTGCCCAAAGTTTGATCCCGTACAATGTACCGAAGATGTTTGTAGATGTTTTATCTCAAGTAGATATGAATTGTGCTCTGATTGAATCAATTGTTCTAGATGATAAAGTAGTAGAATGTGCTTATTGACTTAAGCAGTACTTTCGATGACATAGGCCTTCTTAAGATTAATTAAATGCATCACCACTTCTTGCTGCGAGCCCTTAGCTCTCTTCATAGCTTTCAACCTCATAATTAAATTTTTTTCAATATACCCGTCAGGCCGTCACTAAAACTTCCCATTTGAATGGATGAACTAATGAGCAGAAAACTGTCTCAGCCTTGGATGTTCCCAAACGTTTTTGTTTTCGATTCATCTGTAGCTGGATAAATACTTTCTGATAAAATATCTTCCTTTGAAAATTTTAAATCTCTTACTTCTTTATTCCTGCAGTGGCTGCTTCAATAGTTTCTTTTTCCTGCATGTTCTTTAGTATAAAAAATACACAGTTGTATCCCTTTTCAGATCTAATTCTTCCTTTTTTACATGCAACCTTGAGCTACATAGGAGAAACGCCTTCAACTGAAGATTTTAAGGACTTGCTGCAGCTGGAGATTAGATGGATCATTTTTAATTTTAATCTTTGCCTTGGTCATTTTAGAAGATATGAGAGAGAGAATGAAGAGAAACTGGAAGGTACACATGGCACACATCACATTTTCATCTTGTGTGTGTCCATCATTTATTAAACATAAAATAAGTTACATAAGGTGAGGTGGTTATACATTTTATAACTGAAGTACATTATGTAACATTAACTTAGTTAATGTTTACATATTTAACTTAAGAACTTTAACACCTTCCTTAATGGCTAATCTGGAAACTTCTTCAAGAGACTTGTGGCATACTTGACCTGAGCTATGAAAATGATATGGTCATGTTGCCAGAATAGTACACCTAAGCAATAGTGTAGGAGGCCTAGATCGGTCCTATCAAAAGCAGCACATACCAATATTAGAAGATATGAGAGAGAGAATGAAGAGAAATTGGAAGGCACATGACACACTTCCATCTTATGTGTGTCCGTCATTTAAAACAAGTCACATCAGGCGAGGTAGTTATACATTGTATAGCTAAAGTACATTAACTAATATTAAATTAATTAATGTTTACATATTAAACTTAATAACTTTAATAGGCCAAAGTCTATCATATTTTTCTTAGAACCTTTTTTTCTCAAACTAAAACTAATAATTGTATACGCCCTCAGAAAAGATTCAGTACTGTCCATAAACAGTTTTCTACTCCACATTATTCTTACTCAGTGGACACAGCTTAGTTTTTAGATGGTGGGTGGCTTTGTAATTTTCTTTCTGAATGCTGAATGTTTACATGTATGACTTTTTCTCTTCAATATTTCTGTTTGTCCAAACTACTGTGCTTTTCAGTAGGGATTGGATGCTTCACCATTGGATTAGCATTTGCAGCTATGTCTATAATATTGAGATGAAGCCATGTCAATACTTGTTCTTTTACCAATTGTATTTTGTTAAAGTATATTAAAAACATGACTTGAACAGGAGTACTTCCAGGGCTAATATTGCTGGACTATGGAAAATAAAGCTAGTCCAACTGAGCATGGATACCATATGCCTGCGGAATGGGAGAACCATTCTCAATGTTGGATGGGATGGCCTGTAAGTTGGGTTTCATCTTCATTCACTGTATTCATGAGTATGACATTGTCTACTTTTCAATAATTTGTCTAGTATATTCTTCAAAAGTTCATTTATTCCTTGTACTTTGACGCTTTTGTTTGCACAAAACAATGTTTTTTTTAAATAGAGTAAAAGCTAGATATATCTTCAATAAAAAAACATTATTACGATCCGAGTGTTTGTACTGTCGGGTCTTGTGGAATTTCAAACAGACAGATTAAATGTGATTCTGCATATCAAAGTATCAAACTAAACTACTATCAAAACAGAAAAGAGAGCATTTAGCTATCATCCCCATCCACCAAGACTACCACCCATTATAGTTCCCAAAACATACAAGGAAATTTTATGGCTGCTGTGGACATCTGCATAAACACAGCTCAAATCCAAAGCATCATGTCATAGCATTATAAAGGTAAATCAGTCATAGCAGAGAGAATTAAAACTACTTCCTAGGACAGGCTAGGTCTTGCGTCATCCCCCACATTATTGGCCTGACTGGTCCTCACATCCACCTCTTTCATAACCATCTGCTCCAATTCAGTCATCTAGTCCTGACAGGGAAGAGGAAGCAGTTTAAAGCATCCTTTGTTAGGTTTGATCCATGTGTTGGCATCGACAACCTACTTACGAGCAAACTGGTCAAACAACATCTGAGTTTTCAGGTTGTACACCACCTAAGCCAAGGATGAACCTGTACCCATCAAATAAATCAGGCAACAGTAAATGTGTAGATCAGTTCGTTCCAGATCCTTGCTCTTCCAGAGCAACTGTATCACTCACAACATTACCATTTGTGATCACTACATCTTGCAGGTCCTTAATGACCTCGTACTGTAACTGCACAGCTCCCAAAGATCCTCAACATGTGTAACATGCTGATTGGAGGTGAAAGCATCACCCTTACTCATCTTGATGCCCAAATTAACAGTCCTTTTCTAGGGAGGGTTTTGTGCATTCTTTGATTTTCTGCCCACAATAGACATCCTCTTCTCGTTCTTACGAGCCTGTTGCATGACTTTCACAATTTTGTAATCTGAATGAAAAAGGGGGCCATAATTGGCAATAATTATGGTCTACCTTCTCAAAACCAGAGTCCTATTCTAAATCATTGTAGAGGTTTTTCTCCATGATTCAGGGGGTCATTGGTGGTTTTTTGTTTGAACTGATCCCTTGGGGTTTGCATTGCTAGGGCGTGGATCTTCTTCTATCACCATACAGTTCCAGGGGTGGCCTCTCTTACGGAAGGTACAAGTAATAGTCTCATGGTTGCAGGTTTGCAATATTTTAATCTCAAATGTTTTGGGAGTCATAACTAGAAAAAGCCGCAGGGAGCCAAACAATCAGAAACAAACCGACGCTGAGAGAAAAGGGCATCCGACCTTGCCTTCCCATGCCAACCTGTGGTTTGTGATTGAAGCTACTGAATTCACACACCTCTGTGCTGAAAATTGCTGCAACTGCCACTCTTCTCAGCATTGCTGCACCACCAATATCTTTTGAGAGTGGTCTCAGAAACACTAGCCCTTGTTGCAAAATATCTTCCTCGCATGCAATTGCCTTACCACCAGACGCCAAGCATACAAAACCAATCCACAAATCTTCAATATCCTTTAGGGCTAATTTTAAGAGAGCTGCTCTAATTTTAAAAATAGAAACAAAGGCGAATGTGCTATGTCTGTTCATAGAATTAGAGGCATATATTTAAAAAAATAAGAAATATATATTTAAACTTGGTGAATCATATAAATTGTGTCGTGAATTTTAAGATATATAACACATATATTTTATTTTCCATGTCTTTACACTTTCGTAGTGTTGACTGCATATTTTTAGTGACAGTAAATATTGCTTATGTGATAGAACAAGACCAGCCTCATTCAATTCATTCCTAACGGCTTCCATGGTTGTAACATGTATAATGAGACATATCACGACTTTGACATGAAAATATATTTGACCCATAACTTGTCAATATATCTTAATAATAAACTATAGAGTAGTGGGCAAACTTGGTTACGGTGGTCTCTGATCGAACATTGAGTGGCTTCGACCACCCAATTCCTACTTTTGTTTTTGTAATACTTTAAAAGTTTAATCTGTGTATTACATGCTGAATAGTAGTCAAGCAAGAGGAAATGATTTCAATAGAAGATGACCATATTAATATTACTGTTAAATACAAGTTCCATCGATGGAGCTATGCACCGATGAAGCTGTACATGTATACATTATAACTTTGAATCACTATAAGAAGTTTTCCTCCTCTCAGCAAGAAAGTAATGAAAGGGAGCTCAAGATATAGTTGAAAACTCAAGCTCAGGTTTTATTTCTTATCATGCCATTGGCATAAAATTTTTCTTCGTAAAAATTGTTGGTATGTGTAAAACCTAAAACCTTATTTTATGATATTCATCTAGCTTGCCAACTCGACAAAAAAATAAACACATAGACATGAATCATGCACTCAATACCATACACACTATTTTTTAGCTTGTAATATATGTGTAGTTTAAGGCATTAATAAGTACAACAAATACTCAATTAAGACCCAAATAAAAATTAGACCCTAATATAACATAAAAGGTTGAAGAAAGACATTACTATAAAAATCAAGACATAATTGAAGGCCAAACTAGTTTGAACTGTGCATAAATCTCCAGGCATAAAGTGTGGAACATCCAAATGTACATTCCGTGCTCAATCTCGATATCTGAGGCCCATATGAATGCTCCCTTAACTGTGCTGAGAGACGACGGGTTCTTATTTTTGTTTTGATAGGTAAATTGTCGGATTCTATTGGGGTCCACACCTTTCGAGAATTCAAGAAGAACAATGAAATTAGTGAAGGAAGGAGTGAGGGGAAAAGAGGAAGGATTTCCAAGCCCATAAACTGGCCAGCTTAGAAAACTTCATGAGCAACAAGAGAAGCCAGAAACGAAACAATTAAATGGCCATCATAAGAAAAAAATAATAGAACAGAGATACTTAGCCCATAAACAGGTCAGTAATGGAAACACCGTGGAGAGGCCATAAGATTTTAGAAGAAGGAAGCCCTGTTTTCAGAGAATGCTGAAGCTACCCTGGCAAGAAGAGGGAAAAGGCTCAACCTCCTGTGTTGGCTGAGATGAAGTGTCACCATGAAGATAGTCTCCAAGAATGAAGAGGCATTTTCAAAAGGCTTCTTGAAGCATTCATAAGTAGTGAGACCAGAAGAAAAGCAGAGACAAACCAGAGAGCCATAGTCATGTGTCAAAAATAGCATCCCAACCCAGACCATCAGCTTGGACCAAATTTCCTTAGAGAGATCTGAAAACTTAGTCTAACTCTTCAAACATGTTAGAGCTGCCTCTAAGAAATTACAAGAGAGCAGAAATGAATCCAAGAACATTCCCAATAGAGGAAAAGAAGAAAAGAACAGAAGAAAATCAGAGGGTAAAAGGGTGAAGCAGAAACCTCGCCTAGAATGAAAGGAATAAGGTTCGATAAGAGTTCAGAGAAGGGGAGGCAAGTGAAACTACATGACACCACAACCATACAGAAATGATACGAACTGAGAGAGAAGGGCTGCTGGTATCTGTTTCAGAACACCTCTCCAAATGACAAGCCCACAAGGGAAAGAGAAGATAGCTTCCCTTCAGAATGCTCACCATTCTGCCCAGAAGAAAGATAGCACAGTCTCAGTACTTTAGGGGCTCCATGTTGAAGGGAAAAAACCTGAGACTCAGACCCCCTTGAGCTAAATTACAGAATGAAGATCATTTTCAAGCATACAGCATCCTACAACCAAGGACAGGCTGCTTTAGGAGAGTAGAGATGAAAAACAAAACAAAAACATCCCGAAGATGAAGAAAAGGGAGACAGAAATGAAGAGGAGGAATCGGAACCACTTCCCATAGAAAAGAGAGACAGCTTGAGGGTCCAAGGAAGAGATGCATTACAAGGGATCCACGGAAGAGATGCATTACAACCAACATGGGTCCAATCACAATCAACATCAAGCCCCGACTTAGAATGAACTCTGCTGTAACACTCCAATCATAGCCCAAAGACCTTTGGGAATTAAATCCCAGCAAAGAAACTTTCCCTTTGCTGGTTCACTCCCAAGAAGAGGCCCGACCTTTGAAAAAAGTGACATGCAGCACTGAGAACAAGAAGAAGACAATCTGGTGAGCTGCAACAATCCCAAGAAATGGGGAAATGCATATCAGAAATCACGGACCAGTGGCCTGAAAGAAGAAAAGCAAGGGCAGAGGTCAGCAGCCGAGAGCAGGAGAAAGGCACCTGAGAGAGTCCAGAGGGGAACCCATGCCCAACAAGGAACAACCTATGCACTCAAAGAAAATCGCGAGAAGAGGATCCAGTAGAGAAGGTGAAGGAGTGACAACTGGCCAGAGCAGGGCGCTGTTGCAGAGGCAAGGCACAGGCAAAGAGGAGAGCATCCCGAGTCCAAAAGCCTCCAGAAAAGAAGAGGGAGCTTAATAGGAGCAGCGAAGATGTTCCCAGGAAGAGGAGAAGAAGTGGACTCAGCCACCGCCACGAACAAAGAGAAGACACCCAAGACGGAAGCTGGAAAACACGAGAATAACGCAGAACCCTCATTCAAGGCCGAGCAGAAGGGGAGGAAGAAAGCACGGGACCGACAAGCAAGAGATCAGGTGGTGGTGGAGCAAAGGAGAGAGAGATGCAAAGAAATAGGTGCAGATGACCGTTGGAAACTTGGAGCCATGGCTGAAGGTAGCCATTGCTTGTGATGGTTTCTTTTTTCTTTTTACAATGCATGTGCAAATGTGATTAAATAATTTAATTAAATCAAATGAAGTTGTGCTTTTCTGTTGTAATAAAGTGAATAGAAAATAACACAAAAACATTAATACAGTAGAGATCATATCAAGGCTTTCAGAAACTGTCTTGAAATTTGCTAGACCAAATTTCTTCTAAATATTCCAAGCCCCAAGGAATAGCAAAGTAATTCAAGAAAATTAGATCATTATTTTTCAAAATCAAAGCTAAATGACTTTTCCTTTGGCTTAGTCAACTTGCCTGGCTACTTTATCTTCCAGTTTGCGAGTTACGAAATTAGATCTTGGACGATGACATCCAAAGTGGTCTGCAACAGTTGGAATCTCCGACTGCATTTTACATGCTCTTGACCATTCCGTACCCTGTGACACTGTTTTTATCTTTAGTTGTAGCAGTGTCTTATTTATGATGTCAATCTCTTTGACTGTGTTTTGAATCGATAGGTGGCCTGAAAATGTCCGCAACAAACTCTGATGATAGATATGTTCCTAATATTGGCAGCCTGATTTATGCAGTGACTACAATAGGTGTTATTTGTTGGTTTAGAATTCATTTTCCTAGATGTCTCACGTACCTGCCTACTCCAGTTTAGGAGTAGATCTCTTGACTTAAAAATCAATTTTCCTTGATGTCTGTCATGTTATTGCTTATGTTTTCTTTGGGCTGTCTCTTTGGTTGATTGTACAGTAAGTCTTTACTCATCGGGCATAGTTAACTTGGCAGTACATGCTTGCAAGCTTTCCTAGTCACTTGAGCTTGTTCTTTACTGTTACTCTTAAGTCGTAAGCGTGGTATGATGTATATTATTGAGACGATTATCTATACGTAAATGGGAAAGAAGCATGGCTTCAAAATGCTTGCAATTTCTGTTCCCAATCTTTCCCCTCTATGTGGAAAGATGTTTGGATGACCAAGGTCAAATCCTTGTTTGTTGCCTCTATGGGTCCATCAGCCCATGAGTAATCGGGGCTTGATGATCAGTAAAAAAATTTAAGTTCTCTAGTAAGGTGTTGAATGATTTGATGTCTGTCCCTTGTCAAATGCATAGGTATAGGATTCAAAAAAGGGTTTGTTCTCACAGTCAAATCCTTTGGTAGGTATCTTGCTATGGTCCACTTGGTGAGGGTAACCAATTATTTGCATTTGTTGAATGGGCCAATAAATTCTAATTTCCATTGTTCAAACCTTTCTTGGTGTTGCATTAAAAAGAGTGGCATGAAGTCTCCCTTCAACGACTTCCCTATTTTTTTTGGCATGTATCACATGTTACCACCGATTCCTTTAGTTCTTAGTACAAAGTGGGTGACTACATTCCTTCCTAGCAGTAGTGTCTTGTCCCTTTTGGCCTCTTGCAAGTCCTTTATGGGCTACCTCTAAGATCTCCTAAATCTCCTCTTTCATAATAGATCTTTGGAGGTCTTGGTCCACACCTTCTCAATTATCTTCTTTCTCTTTGCTTGGAGCATGTGCTTATAAAAAGTTTCTAATGTTCTCAAACCAAGATGGTAGGATATTATGTTAGTGTTATGCTGGAGCCTCGTTCCCTAGATTTTGGTGACGTCTTGAACGTTTTAGATGTTTCAGAGACCTGGGAACTTGAAGGGGGATGCTCCCAATTTATTTTTTAATTTTAAATTTTTTATGACACTTTTACTTCAGAATAGATCCCCCTGCAAAAAAAGTCATTTTGTACTTGATTTTAGTGTTATGCGGGGATGCATCCCCTATATTTGATGACGTACCGGACGTTTTGAGCATTTTGGGGACTTAGGGGGGGGACGCCCCCTAATTTTAAAAAATATTTCAAAAATTTTCTAATGTTTTTACTTTGAAAATGCTGTTTATTTTTTCAAGAACATTAAATTATGATCTCGAAAGTACCTAAAATACATTAATCACAATTTAAATCCTTAAATTCCATTGAATGCAATTAAAATATTATTTTTTATATATTGTTTTACTAGCTGCCCCCCTGCTGTCCCCAAAATTTGGGAAATTTTTTGCCGTCCTAGAAATCCCGTCCTCCCATTCCCTTGTCCCTGAGACTTAGGTAACTATGCTTGGTTTAAATCATAATCCCAAAAGTATCCTAAAAATCACTAAATAAACTTAAAGCCCTTAAATTTCATTTTTTTTATATTTTATTTTAATAGTCGCTCCCCACCATCCCCTATCTATCCCCAAAATTTCAGATTTTTTTTTGCTGTCTCAAAAACCTTGCTCCCCCATTTCATTGTCCTCTTGTCCTTGAAACTTAGGTAGCTATGTATATTGTTGACTAGTCGGGCATTAAGGAAATTATTTGGAATTGTAGTAGACAATCCTTCTGACTTAATTTTTGAGAGTTGGTCTTTTATTGCATGTTTCCTTGGCCTAAGAACGATCTTAATATCAAAATTCTTGAACAAAGTAATCACCGACTTACTTAGTTGTGAATGATTTGGCTTGTTGTCTCGAGTAGAGAAAAGCTTGATTAATCAAGAGAAAGACGAATGTTTTCCAATAGGTAATCCCTTAACTTTAAATTGAGTACATATCAAATACCTAGTGTTCAACGACATTGTAAATCACCTTTACCTTGGGAAATAGTTGATTTGTGTAGTAAATAAGATGATTCAACTTATTTCTAACCTCTTGAGCCAGAGCACATCCTACAATGCCCTAAGGAGCACCTACATGTACATGGAGTATTTTTCTCTCATCGTGTTAAGCTAGAAGGTGCACTGCACTAATTAATTTTTATCAAGTTTTTAAAAGCTCTATGTTGTTCTTTGGTCTTGGTCAACACATTAAGGCATAGTAGGAAAACTTGGTGAGTACTTGCCATAACTGTGAACAAGTGAATATTTGCAAGGAAAACTCGCCGCTCGGGCTCGGCGAATATAGGTGAATATTTGCCAATACTTAGCAATTTCGAGCCATATAATCACCTGACACGAGATAGATGTGGAAAACGTCTGCTACCCAGAAAAAATCTTGAAAAACATTGAAATTTGTCTTTTTAAGGCAACACACCCCTTTATTTCTAAGCACACAGCCATTAAGCATCCTTTGCGTGAGTTGAAGAGATTTTTTAGTGAATTCGAAGAGCAAATTTGAAGAATTTCATTTGGAGGTAAACTTTTTTTTTCGTTTCTTTTCATGAATGCAAATTCGTTTTATATTATTTATATATTGTATCTAGATATGATTTGCAATTTTAAATGCATTCAATTCAATTTTGAATGATTTTAATAGTTATTAATTGATTCATGTTTGTTTATCATCGTTAATGAATGAAAATGGTAGAATGTATTGTTGTATATGTTATTTTAATTTTTTTTTTGAGAATGTATTCTTGTTTATAGGATTTACAATTATAAATTTGAAATTAAGGTTGGTGTCCCCAGATTTCACCCTAAAATCTAAGACTACCCCTTGTTAAAAAATTTCGTTCTTTTAAAATAATGGGTCGTTTTGTGTGTTAATTGCCAGAAAGTGTCTGTATTGAGTCAAGATATTCCCAGAGAGTCATATTAGCCAATTTCGCCAAATACCCAGATGCCTGAAATCGTTATATTCTGTCGTTGGGGTTTGCCTGCGGGAAATTTTTATTTAATTATTCAGAGCCCCGTTTGAGGCAAATTGTGCTCTAGTTTAACCCAGTTGTGGTCTTACATGTCAATATTCACATATACCAGTAGGGTTTTAACCAGGAATGAATCCTGGGCTTTATCTGTGACTTCTGGCAACGTTTTGCGTTTTTGATGTTTTCTCGTTTTGTTTTCTGTGAAATTTCTCTAGGTCAATTCCTTTGTCGGTTTAGTCTGATTTCTTACTTGGAGTATATGCAGATCATCTATGGACGTTATGTCAGAAGGAATTTGCCACAGGAGGTCTGGTTCTCTCTGAAAAGAAGAAGTCATGCACGAAAAAGCTTCTTCTGGGCAGGTCGCATTTTTGGGAAAAGAAGGTTTTAAGCTACAATGAGATTTTTGGTAGTAGCAAGCAGGTGGGAATTTTGTACTTGCCTAGCAGGGTACTTTTTCCCATGGGGCAAAGCCACTTAAGTCATGATGGGATTATTAGAGGCAGCAGGCAGGCGGGAATTTCTAACCTGCCTTGCAGGGTAAAAATTCCCATTGTGAAATTAAAAAAAATCACTTAAGGCATTGATGGGAATTTCTTACTTGCCATGCAGGGTAAAAAATCCCATTATGAAAGTCAAATAGCTTAAGTGGATCATGGGATTTTTGGAGCTGCGGTGCAGGGTGAATAATCCCATTAGAAATTGACTTTTAAAAATAGAATTCACCCTTGCCAAAAAGTGCGACCCACCTTGGGTGAATAATAATGCATTTAATAATATTTATTCACCCAATTTTGGTGCCCAAGCATGAAGAAAAGTCAACGCATGATGAAAGGATAAAGAAGATTGGAAATAGAATTCTAAAATTAAATAAATTTAATTTATTTAATGCAGCCCCCTCTCATGCAAAAAAGTGCGACCCATATTGAGGAGAAATAACACTTTTTAAAGTATTAATTAATGGAATTAATTCCTATTTTTAGTGCATAAGGTCAGAGCACACTGTGAAGTCAATGTGGACTGGAAGTAGAAAGCTAAAATTAAATAAATTTAATTTATTTAATGGTAGCCATGAGCATGCACAAAATAAGTGCCCAAATTGAAGAGAAAAACATGTTAATTAATTAATTAATTGCCAGAAATAGGAGAGGCAATTATTAATTATAGAATGGTGAAGGTTATATAAGAATGGGCTGCCATAATGATGAATTAATTAATTCTTCAACAAGTGCAGCCCAGACAATTTTGGCACCCAATTAAGGAGGAATTTTGCACAGAAGGTGTTTTTACTGCTAGAAGGCTTCAAAGTTTGGCGCCTAGGTTTGAAGAAGCTTGAATTAAGTCTGATTAATTGTCTGCATAGTGGTACAGGTGCTCAGGTGAAGTTGACAATATTTATGCTTGCTTTGCATGCAAGCAAAGCCTCAAATTTTAGAGCAGCAGGCTTTATATGCAGATTTTTATGATAAAAATCAAGTGGTCATGCTCCAGATTCTGTTTGTGTCTGAATTAATTGCAGGTATTCATTACAGGTGCTTATATAATTGAAAGGGAGCTTAAATTAATGTCCAATACATTGAACATATCCTCTGAATCTGAAGAAATCTCCAGATCTGCACCGATTGTAAAGAATTCTGGACGAATAAAAAGAAAAAGAGTTGCTCAGACAAAGATTGCTCTGGCCATGGTGAAGCATGATGAAAGAAAAGGATCAGCAGAATCATGCATAGCTTCCAGATTCAGATTCAGATCCAGATCCATAATTGCAAAGGCTTCATCCTCTTGTTTCGAATGCAGCCTGTGAAGAAGTCAATGCATGGAGATTCCTTCCAGGACCTTGTGCATGTTCTCCCAATCTTCCAATTGAAGCCTTCTTTGAATTTGCATTCACCTGGAGTGCTTTCCAAAATTTTTAATTGTTCATATGCAATTAAAAATAAAAATGATGAGTTATTTATGGCAAACATTGCACTGATGCATGTACTGGAGAAGAACTACAAAAGCTTCAAGGATAAGAAGGAAGACAAGTAAAAGGCAATACTCGCAAACAAATCACAGTAACTTGCTTCCAGATCCAGTTTGGTGATAATCAAAGGCAAAAGAATTAGCTGCATGCAAAATATGAAAAAGAGCAAGACTGCAGCTTTCCTCTTTCTTCTTCTTTCTCTTATTTTCTTTGACAAAGTAATTGAGCGATCAATTAAATTACAAAACTTAAGCGATCGGTTTAAAAGCCATTACTTGAAGAAGTCAATTACTTGGAAATAAGTGGCATACATGCAAAATAGAAGATTCTATCTTCAGTTGCAAATCATGTATGTCATGCAAAGAGGAATTCCAGAAGAGAGATTGCGAGTTGTTTCCTTTACAACTTCCACATGTGCCAGTTCACTAAGGGATTCCTATTTGTAATTTCCCCTCTACATGCTATAAGTAGAGGAAAAACCTACGGTTTAAAATATCAGAATTTATAAGCAACATTCTTGTATTCTAGACTTTGTGCTGAAACCCCTAATAGCTATTTGAAGCAAAGGAATTGAAAGGAGCAGATTTCAAGAGAATTTTGTGTCACAGTGCTTTTTGTTTCTAACTTTTTGTCTTAGATCTACTTATAAACTTTGTGTTATTCTAGATCTAGATCTGAAAGCTGCCTTTGCTTATAATTCTGTGTGTTAATATCTATTGGTTTTGTCTATGTGCATGCAATCAACTCTGTAATCTATTGATTGAGTTGCTTATCTTCCCTCTTTTTTTCCTGTGTTTATATTATTTCCTTCTTCATTAGTTTTTCCTTTCTTTAAATAGCTGCTTACTTGTTGCAAAACTATACAACTATGGTTCATGAGCTGCATGGTTAAAGTAAAACCCCTAAATAGATATAACATATTTTATTGACAAATCTTACACAGGAGCCTCACCGGTAAATGAGGGAGATTTATCTCATGATTGCCTAGGTTTTCAGCTATGCAGGAAATCTAGCCAACAAAGGTTAAATAGGGTTATAAAGTCAATTTTTTAATTAAGTTTATGTTTTTTTAATTTTTGAAATGTACATTATGTTACAAATTAGAGTTTAACAATGACATCAGGCTTGGGATCAGGTTTGACAACTAGGTCAACATCACTAGCAGGAACTGTTCCCGTTATTGCCTGTACCATTGCTTGGAAGTATGGTGTACATGGAGCAGTTCAAGGAACCACGGTTTAGAATTTCTGTGAGAAAACATTTTTTGGAGGCATCAATTACCTGAAGTATCATCTTTGCATGTATTGTTTGCCGGGACATTGTGGTATGTACCAATGTTACAGAAGAGGCAAAGTGAGAGATGAAGGCAAAGCTGAAGGAGAAAAAACTAAAGAGGGAAAGAGTGCATGTAGCCATAACAAAAGCCATTAGACTTGGAACGACAGAGGATTCAAAGGACGATGCGGCAACAATTGTAGGCTCTACTCACGGTCCACACATACAAAGCGGAAGAGGCACATTTGCTTCATCGAGTTCAAGCAAAGGGATACATAGCTTTTTTGTACCAAGAAACGTACCTGGGACACAAGCTTCACCGCAAAGTACAGGCTGGAACAAGGATGCACACGAGGAAGCAGATAAAATGTGTGAATTTCTGGTACTACAACAACCTTTCCTTCAATGTGGCGAAGAGCCCATACTGGGAGTACTTGGTGACAACATTGACAATTGCAAGGAAATGGTACAAGGAACCCTCTCCAAAAGACTTGAGTGAGAAATTGCTCAAGGGTGCAGTTGCAGGTGTAACGACAATCCTAGAATATCAAAAGAAGCAATGAAAAAACACGGATGCACCATTCTTTTAGATGGGTGGATGAATGGAAGGAACTGTACACTCATCAATTTTTTAGCGGCTTCAAATTGTGAGATAGTATTTTTGAAGTCAATTGATGCCTCTAACATAGTAAAAAATGCAGAAGAGGCATCCATCACTCTTTTGGACTCTTTGTGTGGCTCATTGCCTTGACCTTCTTTTGGAGGACAGACAAAATTGATTGGGTGAGGCTGGTTATAAAAGATGCAAGAAATATAAACAAGTACAGACATAATCACCCTTGTGTTCTCAGCTTGACGAGAGAACACACAAAGGAGAAAGAGCTTGTGCGAGCCGATGTCACAAGGTTTGCAACTAACTTTTTGACGTTACAAAATATTTCTAGTCTGTTGTCATTATTGAAGCAAATGTTTGTGAGTCAAGCATGGCTAGACTCATAATATTCAAAGAACGCTGATGGAGAGAGGACTACAAAGATAGTTTTTGACGATATCTTTGCAAAGAGAGCTATAGAGATCATTAAGGTAATTTCAAACTTCGATTTATATTTCAAGTTGATTCCTTTATTTTAGTTTGTTAAATTACAGATATATTGTTGTTTACTTTTTTACTTTATTTGTAAGTTTGTAACCTCACATTTTAATGTGTGTAGGTGTCAGAGTTGTTGGTAAGGGTTTTGTGTTTGGTTGATGGGGAGCAAAAACCTGATGGGCTGCATTTATGAGGCCATGGATAGGGCCAAAGACTCTATCCAAAACTATTATAGGGAGGATATCGCCAGATATGGTCCTTTTGAGAGATTATTGATCGGAGGTGGAACAATCAACTCCATCAATCTATTCATGCAATGCGGTACTACCTCAACCCCAAGTTTTTCTTCTTCGATGGCTTCACAGATGTAATCGAGAAGGTTATGGAGGGCTTTTCAACGTGCATTGAGAGGATGATACTAGAGGTTGAGACAAGGGACTTCATTATTTTAGAGCTGCAAAATTACAAACATGTTAGGGGGAGGCTCTTCATGTTAGCTATCTGAGGGAGAACCACTACAGTAGACCAGGTAATAAAAATTAGAATGTTTACTAAGTTATTTATATGTTACAAGTTACAAATTTGATTTTATTAATTAATTATAAGCTTTTGATTATCTTGTTTGTAGGTTCTTTGTTGGAGGATTGGGGAGGAAATACCCCTCATCTTCAAACACCAACCCTCATAATTTTATCTCAGCCTTGTAGCGCTTTTGGATGTGAGTGCAATTGGAGTTTGTTTGAGGCCATTCACACGAAGAAGTGCAACAAGTAAACTCAAAAACACCTCAATGACTTGTTTTTTGTGCAATACAATCTTTGGCTTCGCACAAGAGAGGTGGAGGCCACATCGCAGGGGTTTATTAATTTAGATGAGATCGATCCATACAACGATTGGACTGGGCAAGAAGAGGAAATCCGTGTGTTCATAGAGGACGAGATTGCTTCTTTTGAGAAGGAAGCTAAGACAGGAGAAACACTAGCAAGAGATATTGGATTGGATGAAATCTTTGAAGGTGACGTCGAACATGCAGTAGAGGAGCCACTGTCATCTACTACCATGGTGGAGCCGCAGTTGGAGCCTTCTAAGAGGAGTGAACAACCGCAACCAAGTGTGGGGACTAGTAGAGGCAGTAGACCCTCTCCCCAATATTATTCTAGAACGGAGAAGAGGAAAATGTAAATTATTGTAAATTGTAACTTGCATAGATATGAAATTTATGATGATAATTTTCAATGACAATCATCATAAATTCATGGCACTCATCAACATGGCTGTTGTATTTGCATGATGATGCAATTTTGTATTGTATTTATATTCAAATCTAATAAAAAACAATGTTTCCAACATCATATGCAGCTCAATGGATGAGATTTTGATGGCATTCGGTTGATTGCATAAAGTTGGACCCATTTTAAAGTTGTGGGTATTTTTTAAGTTGAATATTCTCCGGAAATATTCTTGCTTCCTAGTCTTCCCACAATCTATTCTAGTCCAGGTAGAGCCGAATATCCTTCTAACCATTCCAAGTATGCGAACAGGGAGAGAAGAGGGTGAAAGAGAGCATTTCACTAAGTAATGATAGGCCAGAAAATAAAATCACATGGACCCAAACTTTAAGTGGAGAAAGGTGAGTACAAGAGGAAAAGGGTGGGCAAGATGCACCACGGACCAAGATAGCCACGTGAACACTTCTTCAATACCCACTAAGCGCAGCTCCCATGAACCTATTAGACATTAGAGCAGGCACAATATACCCAAACCACGATAGGCGAGAAGAGACCAAAATATCCAAAGGATGGACAGATGCATCACAAAACATATTTTATTTAAAAGTTCTAAACAATTAGTGGGAATGAGGCAAGTAAATCCATTACATGAGATGAGAAGAGGCTCAGACTGCTTTTAATTCTAACTTTAGAACTAGCCTAAGGAGCAGAGTTTGGAACAATATTCCCGTAATATGCCCCTCTTTTATATATAAAAGAATGACAGGGAAAATCGAACTGCTGTTCCAACCACTCCCTGCGATTGTATTGAAGTCCTGCATCTGAAAGCTCAAATTGTCCCTTGTCCCCTGTAAATCTGATCAACCTGTCAAGTCTGCCGCTCCATGTCTGTTTGGCGTGTTGAAGAAAGAAGAACGGCAGATCAAATCAAAATCTGATCTGGTTGTTGAGGCAATTGGATTCTTACTATTAATGACATGAAAGACATTTTCCTTCTTTCTTACCCACCTAACCTTATCAAAATGGTGAAGTTTCAGGCTTCCATGGCGTAGAGGAGGTCGAGCTCTTTCCAAAAAGTCTCCTCTTGCCCAAGCGATCCAAGTTTCCAGTCGAAATATATGGCTGTCTTTTGAAGATCAGGTTCGCGGGCACGCAATATTTAAAGAGTCTGTTTGTACCCGGGGTCCACGTAGCAGCCTCGCGCATCTTGAAGATTCGGCTCCTTCCTTTCGCTCATTGAAATCGCGCCCGGATTGACACGTGGCGGCTATCCCCAGACTCCTCGGTTTCCTTTGTATTTTGCCTAAGTCCTTCCCGTTGTCATAGAGATGTTGTGCTTGACCCGAGACACATGGAGGCTTCACGCTTGTTTGGAAATTGTCCCCAGATTTTGCTTTTGAAGTTGCGTGGACGAGACACGTGGAGGCCTCCGCAGGCTTTTGAACTTGACCTCAATGGCCGACCTTACCTCTTCGGACTCTGGGACACATGGCGGGTTGGCGCTCGCTTGGGATGCTACCTTTTTGGGCCGACGCCTTTGAAACTATGCGCTGAGAATAGACACATGGGACTTTTGGCAGCATGTTTGGGAACCGCCTTTGGATTTGCTTTTGAAGTTGCGCCGCGTCGAAACCCTTACGTTCCAACTCTTTTCCTAGGGCCCTGACCTCTGCTTGGAGACTTTTTCAATGACCGCTTCTGCTTTTTGAGCCTTCTGGACATTGCTGGAAATGGCTGACGCTTGTTTGGGAACTGCCTTTCGGGTCGCGCCTTATGAATAAATGTGCCGACGCGATCACGTGGCGATGTCTCCTGAAAAACTCCATACTTAAGCTTGGATTTAGGCCCGCTCTGTCCCCCTTTTGACTCAGTTGGAACCCTCAGGCACGTGCAGAAGCTAATGTAATTAGTCCAGAACTGGGAGTCTTTCTTTGGGTTGCGCTTTTAAAGTTGTGCAAAACTTGGACGCGCGGGGGGTTGGTGCAAATTTGGGAACCTGGCCTTTAAAAATATGATGCGCCTTATTGGAATTGTGTCGAATCATGGAACATGGCACTTTCAAGCAAGTATTGAAATGTCCACCCCTGAGTCGATTCGTATGCGGCTAAGTCCGAACAACTTCAAGCTCCTTTGACATGTATGTCTTCCACGTGAGCCTCTGGTTTCCTTTGACTCCATTTGATCCTTTGCAGACCTATGCATGCTTTACTTGAGTCGAGCTTTCCTGCCACCTTGTTTGTTGGATTCGAATGTGAGCCCGCTGGCCTGAATCGTGCCATCGAATATCTGCGTGTTTGACTGACATTAGTGCCATCGAATATCTGTGTGGGCGTGTTTGAAAAACTTGCTGGGGGGCAAATTTGGGATAACAAACACTTCTCCAACATTTTATGGACTCATTTGATATATTTTGTAGCTATATTTTGTTTAAAATTTATGTTTTAAAAAGAAATTTGTGTATTTTTTAAGTTGTCGAGTATTCGCCGAGTCTTTCCAAGTCAATTTTTTTTGGGTCTGTCAAGTATTCGCTGAATATGAGTATGTGAACTATGATAATAATAATAATAATAAACAAGTGGGGAAAATGGCAGTGTAGGGGGTGGGTAGAGGAGACATGACGGGGAAGTGATCCGCCTTTTGTAAGAATTTTGCAGTGCAATGGCCTTGGTACACATGTGTAGAAGGGAATTGATTAGTTTGGATGCATGTCAGTCGATTTGGGTGAAACGGTGTTAAATGCTTTGTGCAGATGCTATAATGTCCCCTCTTAGGACAATTTAGAAAATGGAGAAGTACTTATCAAGATTAAGCAAAGAATGGATAAACCCTTTTGCTTCAACCTAAAATATCCCAATGTCATCTATTTCGAACCCAAATGGGGTTGGAACTAGTGAAGGTGGTGGGATAGATTGGAAGAAAACAATTGAAATTTAAACACATTCAAGTAAGATTTTTAACAACTGAAAAATAATTAATAGTTATACCCCAACTGCCGTAATCTTCCAAAATTATTTCCCGCTTAACCATCCAAGCAAAAATATTCAAACTTTGGATTATAGGCCACAAAGATATGAAGAATAATATCCCAAAATCAGTTTTTGTACAACGAACATAAAACCCTAAAAATTAGGTCGCCCATCACATTTAGGGCATCAAATTAGCTCCAAAAATTATGAAGTTAATTTTTATATCAGCAGATAATAAATAAAATTGCACTCAGAACAACTGAAACTTCAAAAATTAATATCTTACTCAATACTTGGTATTTTTGCATGAAACAAAAAGCACAATAAAGTATAAATGAAGGGTTTTCTAATGAACTACAAAACTGAATTTTCTGAGCACCAAAACCCACTCAAAACTGCCCCCGAAATCTGCCTCCAAGTTGCTAGGGTTAGAATAAATGCTATAAATTAATTCCATCTCATACAACCCTTCTAAAACACTCAAACAATCAAACCCTTGATCTGAAATAATTGATTAGACACAACAACAAATAGATCTAGCATAAACAACCTCAAAACATGATAGATCAAACCCCAAACTAAGTCAATTTGTCTCTAATAAATTGCAACAATAATAACAGTCACAAAGTAGCACAAAACATTCACGCACATGCAGATTTATGCTTCAAATAAATGTGCCACACCCTAGACTAAGTTGCCAATGCTAGAATGGAGGAAATATTGCATAAATTCACTTAACACAAGAGAGCAAAATGGAGAGAACAATGGAGTCTTTAATATTATTCTATAATGGATCCAAATGAGAGAGAGAGCAATGCAAGAACGAGGGCATACATCCCATTACTCCAAGCATGGAGTAAAATCAAAATGATCAATCAACATAATCCCACTAGAGGAAATGCGACCTCCTTTTATAGAGTTAAGGGGTGCAATACCTAATAAAGACTGGCCTTTCCCTTTTGGAGGGAAAACACAACTTAAAAACCTTTTATTTTCCCTATGTGTGGCATCCCCTTTCTAAGGGTATTTTGACATTAAAAGCCACCCTATTATCATTTAATTAATTCCCTTTTTATTTTGCATTTTTGGAGATTAAATTAAATAATAAATTACATTAATTGCTCAACAAATATTCTTTTGTGAGCAATACTACAAGGTGGATGGAAAAACCACTTAGCATCCATAATTAAATAATTAAATGAATATTGCTTTATAATGAGAAATGATTAAAATCACTCTCCAGACAATATTATTTAATTACTTAGCATAATTTCCCCTTGCAACATTTCAAAAGCCCATGGGGAAAGATAGGCTAAGGGTCTTCAAAAATGGGGACATTACAACATAATAAAAATAAAAAACAACTCCTAAACTAGCATCATTTATCTTTAGGAGCATTCCTCTTGCTCCAACCCTTAGTCCCATGAGGAAGAAATGGGATAAGGTCTTCAAATGCACTAGTCTCCAAAAAAGGGACATGACAAAGTCTATGCAACACAACATCAACAACTTGCTTCACATCTTGAGAATCTTAAAAAATGTTATCATCTAGCAAAAACTAGATAAGATAAGATAATGTTATTAATGTCCAACACATGACCACAAAAGTAGGTCAATGGGACTGCAGAGTACAAAGCAAACAAACCCAGCAAGAGGACCCAAATGGGTCACCCGAAATACAATGAGAGAAGGAGAGGAGGAGAAGGAAACAACAAAGGCCGAGAGACCAGAAATGAAGAAGAGAGAAATGGCAATGTGGGGAGGGAGCGGAAGAAGGAGCAACATCCCCAACAACGTCACCAACACTCAAGGCCGGATGGGAGTGACTCGCAGTGCGCCGACGACAAGAAGTAGAGACTGTGGAATGCCTGGGGGGCCGGTGTCCGGGAGGAAGGTGATGCCTCAAAGTAGGCCCGGTGGATCGTTGCCTATGTGGAGGTGCCCTGGGACATGCCTGAGATAGGGAGCCTCGGGTGGAAGGAATGGAGTCACGAGACCCGACGGACCTAGAATGGGGGTCTAGACACGTGACCAAATGCCGCTTAACACCCCTCACTGGGGAGAGCAATGGGAAGAAGGAAGTGATCAGTCTAGTAGCCATCCGTCGGGGGGGAGGATGGAGGAGCCTATCCCGGAGCCTGATGGCCTCTTGAAGGTAGAGAGCAAGACATCTCTGATCATAGTATCTGAAGAAAGTTATGAAGGAAGGAAGCTCGCGGAACAGGCAATGGAATCGCCCACGAATCTTATTTGACACAATCACGATGAGGGAGTCGAGTTAACAAAAACCTTAGACTGTCCAAGCTAGATTACACACTCACACATAATGGATTTTATACAAAAATGTGACACCACATCACTTCTTTTTTTGATTTTAAAATAGATTACAATGCTTGCAAACTCCTCTACTCCTAATCCTATTACAATCTCAACTCAACTGAGATTACAATATCTTTCCTCAAGGGGACATGACTCAACCTTTATAGACATGTACACAACTCTGCACACACTACTCGCAAGTTACTTCTTGTGAGCTACTCTAAATCTCTTAGGAAGAACGAATGTGGTCTTCCCGCCACGACCTAACAACATTCCCCAACTTTTCTCCTAGCTTAGGCGAACTTCTCAACTCATAGTTGGCTTCTTGAGCTTCCTCTATTTAGCTAACATACTTGAGCTCTTGCTGACTTGTGCTAGTTAACCTCCTTTGAAAGGAGAACATTCCTTTTATTTGTACGCCCACTTAGGAAAACGCCTCGGATGAGATGTGTCAACTCCGTTTTAGGAATCTTCATCCACTCTTTACTAGCAGTCGGGCTGTTATCTCCCAGCCTTTAGATGATGCATTGCATGCCATTGCATGCTTCTTAGTTGCATGGACTGATTTCTATCCCGTTACACACAAGGCTACCAACTTCGTAGAAGTCTGCAAGACCCAGAAGATATGTAGCTGCCCATGGTCACAACTGTGCACAGCTATGTAAAACTTCAAAGAAACGAGAATCACAACACCCAAAGATGCGGTGGAGAAGGTCTCAGACAAATGACATCGTGCAACACCAAAGAACCGCTTGGACACCTATTGCAGCTTATGATGTAGCAAAAAGATCAGAATTACACGATTTCGCAAGTTTTCTTCTGCAGAACCCCACAAGACTTTGGAAGACATTGCAAGCAACAAAAGCTATGAGAAATTATTAAATTTACTTCCAATTGTTTTTGGCTGATGTTGGATTGCTTATGAACATGGATGCTCTTGCATTATATTTGACCCATTATTCATAATACTGCCATTGCCATTCCTTACTTTAAAAGTTTATCTTTTTCTTTCATTACAAATAATTTCTCCTTATATTTTTTGAATACAAAATAGTAGTGTGTCAAATACTTGCATTGCACACTAATTTCACCAAATACAAACAATATATTTCTTCAAAGACCAACTAATTCTCCAAAATAAGATTTCCCTCAAATGTAATTTTAAGCAAAATAATAGAAGAGTGGGGTTTGAACCTAGAATCTAGGTTTATGCTTTTACAAAATACCTTTACCAATCCCCTTATGAAACTATTAAAAATATACATATTTCAAACTTTTTTCATAACCACTTCTTTCAAGAATGAAATACATACATTCTAAGTAAAATAATAAAGGTTGAGGATAGTTTTGAATTTGTGATCTCTAGGATAGCAATATCTTACACAAAACACATTTGCTGAATCCTCTGTGCGTCTCTTTAAAATATATTACTCCAAACCTAAGTCATCACATTTCGGGCTTTTCGACAAAAAAATTCAAAATTCACCAAATATCTTACCACCAAAAATACATTAAAATTTGTGATTTTTAATGCGTCTTGGATGGAATAATGAATCAAAACAAAAAATATGTTATAAAACTTATAACAATGGCCATGTTTTGTTTCGATCACGGGTATTTAAGCTTCTCAGCCTGCTAATGCCGTGGATACTATTCATTGGCTAGTGGCCACTATTCCTTCACCCCCAACAAAAAGTTGAAAATTATGACTGTTATAGGCTATTGTAGAATGCTAGAAAGGATACATTATGTTATATGACAATATCCACATTAAAAGGAGTGTAGATAAATAAACAACCTTTACTAAGGGAGTGTAATGTCATGATCCTTGTTAAAAGGGAGTGAAAATATTATTTTAGACCAAATTAATGGGAGTGTAATAAACTATATATATAGTTATGAACGAGTGTGTTGGTTGTCAACTACCCAAGAAAGCCTATAAAAGGTGAACAACAATTTTTGAAAGGGATCATCATCATACATTTGTTGAGAATTTGCTTTATAGATATTGTTAGTGCGAAATCATAGCACCCCCAAATGAGTTATGGATCTGTTTTTCTAAGGCAGGGTCATTTGGTGTGATTTGCATAACATTGAATCATTCCCCAAGCTGTGGGACTTGCAAATGGGAATGATCTTCCAGAGAAGGCTGGTTCCTCTTCCTAATCCTAGCACTAAACTACTTCGAAGGAAGGAAATGCGACTGTCTACTCCTAATCTAACAATTCCAAGGGACCAAGGAGATAGAGAGAGCATGAAAATAAAGAAATCCTATACTACAGAGGTGATAACACCGAGAAAAGGGAATTGCTGATCACAAACCCAATTGCTTGAAATGGAGAGAGGTGAGCAATGGAGAGGATGGATAGATGCATCACAGACCAAGGATAAAGTTCACACAGAACACCATTTCAAACCCCTTAAACACAGCTCCCAAAACCTGCAATGGACATCAGAGATATGCACAATATACCCTGCAATGGTGAGAGGTGAGAAGAGACAACAAAATGAGCAAAGGATGGACAAAACGTATCATGAAACAAATTTTATTGCTCCAGGAGTCCACACAGTACACCATTAACGGGAAAGAAAATGCCATTACAAAGCCAAGGGAGGAGGCTTAAACTCCACATTCGACCCTGGAGAAGAAAGAGAGAGGGGGGCAGGGAAGAAGAATGAACAACCCTTTACAATGAATCCTGCCCTTGTATTTATAGATTTGATCAGAGAGAAGAAAGAGAGAGGGAAGCGGGAAAAGTGGGTTAAAGCTCAACCACTGCTGTTAATGCTTTTGATAAAATATGCCCCAAATCCGTCTTTACTGCATGATTCCTTGATTCGGTGCCTTGAAAGAAGAGGAAACGACGGAAACAGATCGAATCCGATTTGGTTGTTGAGACAGATGGATCCTGCATTGAAGGTTTGAAGACGTTTCCTCCATTTTTCTTCACCTAACCTCCTCAAAATTAAAGCTTCAGACCTCCATGGCGTAGGTGAGGCCGAGATCTTTCCAATGGTGTCAAATTTGCAATATTTCGAGAGCTGAGTCGAAATATATGCCCCTTTGAAGTTTGTGTCGAGTCCGTACAAATGGGCGGGAAAACCAGTTAGAAAAACAGGCCCTTTCTTTAATGTGGGATACGTGGCAGCCAGATTAGGGCAAAATTGGGTTTGCGGGCTCAGAATTTATCTTTTCCTCTTTTTCCGCGAAAGGCAAATTCTCACTTTCCCTTCCGACTCCCCGCCTTGGCTTTGACTCGGTTTCTAACGTTGACTTTTTCCTTGGGCGGAGTTGCGGGCCATTTGGCAACTTTTACCCCTTTTGAGATAACAAGGGGCAAAGAACCAACTTTTTCCCTGACGGTCCGCTTTCCCCTGGGACATGCGGCAGTCTGGCGCTCGTTTAGAAACCTTTTCTCTATTCACCCCTTGAATCAGCGCCATACTGACACTTGGCATTCTCCGCTTATACCTTTATACTTAGCCAATTTTGAAGCCTTTTCTGTCCGCCTTTTGACTCTGTTTCCTCTTATGCGGGATCGTGGTCGATCCAATATTTGGCATGGGGGCGAAATATGGATAACAGATATCTCGCGCGTGGAAAGGTAAAGGCGGGTGGTGGGCTTTTTGAGAGGGCCAGCTCGTGTGTCCTAACCGGGGGTACAACGTACAACCTCAAATGGTTCTTGGCCAAGGCAAGATGTGATTTAATTGATATTTTTCCTCCATAGATAGTGAACATAGCCCAAGGTGCTTGATCTTGTACACACAAGAGAGACGAAGTTTTTGATTTAGAGAAAAAGATATATATTGCACTCTTATAAAGCACTGTAATTTGATCTCTATAATTGAACTATTTTCAATAATAATAGCAAATATATGTTTAATTGATAGTAACTTTTGCTAGTACTTATATTTGATTTAAAATCATAATGCTGATATATAAAGGAAAGGAACTCTCGAATGAAATTCCTCGTAAACATCTGATTAATGCAATTGTCTTGATTGCAATTTTTGTTATTCACCATGTTAAATCATTTAGTGAGTAAAGGTATACAATGTGATGAAAATCCGTCATATACATACATTTTTCGTTTTCTAAGGCTAAAATGCACAATTGATTCTTATTGGTCCACATGTTGCTGTACTGTCATTGCTATTCTACAAAACCCTGCCACTTGTCAACTAATTGTATGATGTTTCTGCAAACAATCTTGTGACTCAGTTGAATCCCTAGTACATAGCCTCTAGGTCTCTCTAAATAACCTGAGCCTAAGGGATCATGCCATGTGGTGGGATCCCGAACTCTCGTGTGCGGGAACAATACCGAAGTGGTCTCTAGTCCTCTTCATTACCAAATATACGAAACTCTGCCACCTGTCGTAGAATTGGAATTCCTGAACCACAAAGATTCACGATGACGATGTCAATTCTGCTCACTTTGAAATGGTGGCACAAGTGGCGACATTCTGGGCTATTCTCTTTCTCGTGTCCTAAACAAACTCTATCTAGGGCTGATAACACGAGATTTTGCCATGTGTTTGGCTGCTTTATCATTTCGGCTAAACTTGAAACCTCTTGCCAACCTACCTGAGTCATGCCACGTGCCTGTTGTTTAACGATCATTACTTCTAAAACTAACATATAGCTAAGCCACAACTGCCTTCTCTATCCCTCTTTCCATTCTTTTTATAAGTCTCCCATTATATATAATCTCTATTTGCACATATCCTCGTCCATGTGGGACTAAAACGATCAAAATTCTGCACTGCTAACTAGCTATATATTATTGTCCCATGTGTGTCCACTGCCAAATCCTTACTAGTGTTAATTTGGGTTTATTGTGTTATTTGAGTTTTGGGAAAAAGTAACATTACATGTTATCTATGCATTATATATACCATATAGTAGATTTATAGCTCGGTGTGGTTGTTGGACGGCTGGCTCAGCACAACAACCAACACACGGAGTCTTCGAGAGTCAAATGTTGCATGCCCCTGGAGCCAAATGTTGCTGCAACCTACCACACGGATAAGTTGCGAGTCATGAGTCCTTAGGCTTTAGGTTAGATTTATAATTTTAATACTTATATTTTTTGTTTCACCTTTGAATTTCTTATAAAGTTATAAACCAATAACTTTATATGATTTCAATTATAATTCTAGGTATTTGAATATTGCTATATTTTATAATGTATAAAATAAATATTTTTTTTGGTTGTTTAATATAGTTATGTATTGTAGTTTATAAGATATATGGTTTTTTGGATGTTTCCAAATTTTGATGGTTTATATTTTTATATATTTAAAAAATATATATATCTTTAATAATTTTATGATTTTTCTTTGAGTTGAACTTAATCATGAATTTTATTGCCGATTTTTTTAGCAATAATTTGTTCATGACTTTCATTTGTTCGAATTCGAATGCGACAACTTAGTTCCGAACTCCTTTATCAACCCTTTACATTTTAATTTTAAATTAAAAAAATAAAGAGGATTTTGTTTTTAAATGCATGCTTGTCTATAAAATTGAATGTGCATACCTTCTCAAAACCTTAAAATATTCCAACATGTTTTCAAATTAACAGTATCCTCTTAAAACATGTAGTTCCAGCAAATGTTTTCTCACAACATCAAATAAATAGGATGTCTTAAAAAATAATACTTTAAAAAATTGCATCTTGATAATTTTTGGGCCCCATCTACTCCTACAAACTCTTCATACTTTCCAATCATTGCTTCCTTGCTGGAAACTTTTCAATAATTTTTGGTGGCACCATAAAAATCTTTATTTCCTTATTTGAATTTCACCTATTTGGATCTTTCTTAATTCAACTCGAGTTATGAAATATGTATCTTCTTCCCAAATTCATGAACCGCTCTAATATTTTGTTGGAACAACCACCAAATTACTTTCTTTCAAAATGTAAAAAGGTCACAAATTCACTGTTGGATCTCTCAAAAAATAGAAAACATTTATTTTAAGGCACTTCACAAAATACATGGGAGTGCATTCTCTTGAAAGAAATAACCAAATCTTTCATTCTTCTTTCATGTTCCTCTCGGCTATTCTTTTCTTTTCTGAAACCAGGGTCTAATACCACATGTTCAAAATAACAAGGACATAAAAGGTAAAACAATGGAGAATTTAATTGTTACCAAGATATTACAAATACAATATGGGGAGGTTGAAAATGCCTTGACACTTCTCCAATATAAAAGATGGGCCATGAATATCCTTTGAGAGAAATAACCTCCCTAACCACCTAAATACCGAATTATCTAACCACCCCTCATAAGACACTTTATCTAACTTCTAACACAATTATTAATGGGTGTATCTCATTAATGACATGCATGCCCCATACCCTATTAATTCTAGATTTTGTACTAGCCTAAACAATTTTTGGATCAATATTCTTCACAGGAACTTTTGCAAAATTTGTGATGAATCTAAGTAGTAACCTCATTGCTGAGTAAGAATTTTATTGCACCATCCTTGGACACTTACATCTAAACAACCATTGTAAATTTAGTGGGATCTATCTTCAATCTTGCATGGCATATAATGTCTCCTTGAAGCTTACCATAAGGAGCCATAAATCTGCACTTCATTGGGTTTAATGGCAACTTGGCTAGATGGTACACTGTCATGCATTCTTGTTAGGCACTTAGATGTGACTCTTTTGGACCATGGATGGATGACTCATTCAAGAAGTGGTATGTTGTCATCTTGTCATCTTGTGGGAAATCTGCAAATGTTAAGCTACTAGATGGTACATTGCAAATTCCAAATGGCATTTGGTGGCAAGCATATATATTGCATATAACACAGTTTTATGGGAAATAAAGGCCCAGATTGAATTGGGTTTGAACTTCTGATGGAACATGATAGATTGAAACTATTCTAGGACTACAGTTCTAACCGTTACTCAATTTTATTCCTCGAGGGCTTTTAAAAATTATATGTTGAAGGCTGCTTAGTTCATTGGCGAAGTTGTTTGGCTCACAAAGAGCCCACCAAGGATCAATTCTTGCTGAGTGCAAAGGCCCCCGCCGCCCTGACATGGTGAGTCAAGCTGTTGAGGCCAGGATCATGCCCCGGGTGATTTTGATGGAGTGGATACTCCTTACCTGTAGCTGCTTAGCTAAAGGTGATGAATGATTTAGATGCACGCTTACTTGGCTTTGTAATTCTCTATATGTTTCCTTCGAAACATGGGCACAAATGCTGAAGTTCTATGTAAGTCAGCTCCCAATGTAATGCTTTGGCATCCATTCAAAAAAATAAATTATATTCCAGTTTGAAGGATTTTGCCCTGTAGAATATTACAGCCTATGCTAGGAAATTTCAAAGTGGGTGTCAAGCATAGTTACCAGGTCTGGAAATCTGGATCCGTTCAAGAGGGCAAAAAAATCCGAAAATCCGGTCCGAAACATATATGAGTTGAATTTTACAAATATGAAAATTTGACAAACAATGAAAAACTTAAATAATGTAATGTAAAATGTTATATTTTTAATATAGAAGGTTGATTGTTGACTGTTTTTTCCAGAAAACTACAGAAAATTTTAAAAAAATAAAAAATAATGTTTTCCCCAAATTCGGGCTGACCTGGACTGAATTTATCCGGGTTGGCTGAAAAATCTGGATCCGGCCTCATTTTGTGCAGATCCGGCCAGATTTGATAACTACGGTGTCAAGAAAAGGCTATATCGTTTGCAAAATGAATTGGATCTTGATTATAGTATATATATATCTTTGAAATTTGCAATCACTCTTTGTAATAAGATTGAAATAGTGCTTCTATATTGAGAAGAAACACATTTTTTGTTATATGGAGTTTTCTTTCCTGATCACTGATATTCAAAATCATGCAGGAACGCCCTGATAATTGGCGCCAAAATGCAGTGCATGGTCAACGCGTCTTTGTCAAGGTGGCTTCAGCTATTTCAAAGTTTGAGAGCGTTACAGTCTGTGCCAGTGCATCACAGGTTGCTCAAATGTTTCAATTATTAATTTCTGCAGTATAAATATTTTAAGTTTATTTAGACCGCTTTTGGCTTGATCTCTGTGGGGGTTAAATATTTCCTATGCAATTTTTAACATGGCATTGATCCTCAGATTAGAAATTTATCAATTTTAACTTAATTTATACCTTTATATGGGAATGAAGTGGCGTAATGCACGGGATCAGTTACCACAAAATATTAGGGTATTGGAGATGAGCATGAATGATTCTTGGTTTCGGGACATTGGTCCAACTGTAAGTCTTGAGATCCCCTTTATAGAAAAGTACTCTTGAGATAGTAGTGGTTTTGAGTGTAATAATATTAATTCATTTCTGTTATACTTTTAGGTTGAAAAACCCCTTACTGGTCTGACATTGCCGAGTGAAGTTTGTTGTGTGTGATAGGTCTCTCAGTTCAGAAAACAAATTCCAAAATGTTGCAGGCATTGATTGGAATTTCAATAGTTGGGGCGGTATATATTCATTTTCACAGGCCATATTCTTTTCTTTTCTTTTTAGTTTAATAGTGATTATAGGGTTGACTATTTTTTTTCCGTTGCTGGATCAGGTAGCTAATAAGAAGTCTTATGCTTAGTGTATGTTTTCCTCTACTGTTAACAGCATCTCATATTGATTTTCTATCATATTCCAAATTTATAGAAGATTTATGTTTACAGGAGCTATAGATGGCTGTTATGAAGACTGGGATCTTGACAGTCTTGTTGCTAGAAAGGTAAATTAAAAAAACTTTATCTATTTTGGATTGTTGAAAAATGAAATGACAATTCACATTTTTGGAAGTACAAGTGTCGAGGCACTCAGGTGATTAATATGTGCACTTGAAAAAGTAAATCATACAATTTTCGGAGCTGTAATGTTGGCATATACCATACAGATCCTTGAAGGAGAGAGGCTTATAAGATTTCCACATTCCATGATTATGGAAGGAGGCAGTATTCATGTGGACGGAGAAGGTAAGTTACATCAATTCGTGCTTGCCTTCTGTTCTTGCTAAGTGTGTGAAAAACTTCTGTCTATTGTTTCTTTGGATGCACAAGCTGGTTTCGAGTGGGGCCAACAGAATTTATCACGATTACTTTCCTAGCTGTGTTATAGCTTTTTGTTAATGAAATCATAGTTTCTAATCTAGAAATTGTATATCCTTCATTCCTCTACTATCCTTAGCTTAATGACATTCATTACATTTCTTATTACAATCATAACTGTGTACAATTTCTATTCTGTGGTCAAAACACATTTTTATCATGTCAATATCTATCTTAAAACATGTTCATTTACTGTCTTGTGGCTTCCTTCAGGTACTTGCATCACAACGGAAGAGTGTTTACTTAATTCTAATCGCAATCCTGACCTTACAAGAGAAGAAATAGAGCATCAACTGAAGTTGTACCTTGGGGTTAGCAAAATCATTTGGCTGCCTTGGGGTTTGTATGGTATGCATTCATCATTGTATGCTGTGGACCATTCCTTGAAATTATCTATTTTGAAAACCAATTTTCTTCAGTGCAGGATTTGATTCTTTTGGTTTAGCATATTATAACAGAAGATAAAGACTCTTTTTTTAATTCAAAGAAAAGGTTCAAAATGATTTACAGTGTACATTAGCTGGGCCAACCTGTACCACACATTCATGTATGTAAATAGAAATGTGTAGAGCACTAAAAGATGAGAAACATGAAAGATTGTGCAAAGTCTTATTGAGTCAGCTAGAAGTTAAAAAAGAAAGCCTGTATCCTGACTGTTTGGGACAACATTCGCAGTTCAAATTTTGTGAACAAAATGAGGGTAAAGGCGGGCCTTGAATGTTGAGTTCCAATGCCGCATTCCTGCTCATACTTTCAATTCCAGTATTTTCCACCAAACTGCTGGTGGGATTTATAAATTTTTTCAAGTGGAATGCTTTGTAGTAGTATTTAAGTGTCCTTGTTCAATGGGATGCACAGAAGCGTGGTTATTTAACAGTGTTGGCCAAGTAACAATATGAAAATCAATATGGTCACCCCAATCTGAATTTTGAACTTGAGTTCCTAATAAGTTTGGGGTATTATTTAAGCTATGAGTCTGAAAAGCTCAAAAAACGAAATGGTAGCACATAAAAACATATTTCACTAGAGCTAAAATGTCTTAAATGTTAGATCTTGCCACATTCATTATACCTTGGGTAGCTCGTAATATTTTTGCACATCCTTCCTGCCCAGGTTTGTATGAGAAATGCAAGAAGTGAATTAATACTTGCGAATGCAACACAGCCATACAGACCTTGCTATAGAGTGCTTAAACTCTAGTCAAAATAAAATCCCTTATCTTGGTTTTACTATTACATGAGGAGTGCCTTGAAATGTTGACAAGGTACTTTTACTTGTTGTTGCCACCTCATGTCAATACCTTTTTGTAGGTGGGGAATATATATAAAATTCACAAGTGAAAATTAGTTTTTTGTTTATCCACATAAGTGACAGTTGCTTTCACACACATGTTTGTAAAAGGATTTTATTTATGACACATTACGCAAATTAAGGATCCTAATTTCCTATCCTAGAGGGAAACTATCCATAATTTTTATTGCAAATAAGGAAATGTTATTCATGAGGAGATTGGGAGAAATTCAACTTGCAAAAAGCGAGTTGACTTTCAAGCCAACAGTAGACTGTCATATTGGTATTGTCTTGGTTATCAGCATAATTACATATTTTAGTAGCCGATGTATCATGTGGTCAATGATTGTATTGTCGGCCTTAGGTAGTTGTATTACGGTTTAACTTTCATTTGTATGTTCAATTGTTGTGTTAGGCATCATCCCATTGGGTTTCCTTGTCATATAAATAGAATTATGTGCGTTGAGGATGTTGGAAGCTATGCACAAGGAAGAAATAAAGAAAAGATGGATTGGACACATTTGAAATTGTGTGTCCGTCTATTTATTATGAATGATGTAGTTACAAAGCGGTTGATATAGTTACAACCGGTTACAACCATCTCATTAGTTAAATAACTAATGAAGTCCCTATTTAATAGGCCTTACATTCTAATACCCCCTCTTAAGACTTGTCTTGCATAAAGCAAAAAAAACATTCTAACAAAACTAGAACCAAATAGACTATGTAATCTTTAGAGGCTTTCACTTTGAAAGCAATTCTATGACTAGGTAGGGCTCCATCAAGTTGCTTCGTGACCTTTGTAAAGGTGTAGCTCCCGAGTTGAATTCCCGAGTTCTAGGATTCCACCTCCCTGAACTCCTGAATCACATATCTCCCGAATTATTGGACAACCATCCATATGGAGCCATCCACAAGCTCCATCAAGTTGTCTCATGACCCTCGTGAGGGTATAATTCCCAAGATCCACAGTCTCCCGAACTATTTGAGCAACCATCCATATCGAGCTTCATCTACCCTGTATCCTTTCTTGCCTTCAAAGTTTAGAGCATCTTTATATTGCGTATTCGTCACTGTCCTCACTACCTTCTGCATCTGGTGGGTCTTCAACCATGGCTATATTGGCTGTATTTGATATGCCTTTACCCTTGAGCACATCATTGGCTCGAACACGACAATCCCATGCTGTGTGACCTCTTTTCTTACAATAATGACATTCAATCTCTCGGTTATCTTTATCTAATCTTCTACGAGAGTTTCTGGTCCTGGAATAAAATGCACTTTTTTGCTAAGAATGACCTTCTGCATCTTCTATAGTTCGTTTTTCTTTAGCTAGAAGAGTTGCAATCATATCATCTAGAGATTGAGATTGAACTTGATTGAGGGTAAAAACTACATTGCAGTATTTTGAAGACAAACTATTTAATAGGATAGCTTTGACATCCTCATCCTCAATCGCAACTTTGACTTTTGGTAGTTGTCTGATTAGGGACCCCAGATTATTTATGTGGCTTGACATAGAGACTCCTTCATCCATTTTGAACCTATATAATTGAAGTTTTAGGGAAATTTTGGCATTAACTGCTTTTGCTCCAAATAATTTATTTAGAGCATCCCAAATTTCCTTGGATGATTTGTCTAGGTCTACATGATGAAGTTCAGAGTCAGAGAGAGCAAGGCCAATAATAGCTTTCGCTCTATCATCTCTGCTTTGCCAATCTAACAATTTCGATGCATTGGTGGGTGCTTTCTCTTGCCCATTTACTATGCCGCACAAATTTTTATTCATAAGTTGCATTTGTATTTTCACTTTCCATGTATGAAAATTTAGTCCAGAATATTTTTCTATTGGAATTTCCATAAAATAAAATAAATACTACTGCGTATTTACCGAGATGAGTAAACAAAGAATAAAATACCAGTTCTTTGCTGCAACTGTGATGTGCACAGTTCCGTGCCCTAGCAAATAGAACAAACAATCTGAAATTTTGTTGTGCCCTTGATTTGATTTGCGAATGTGTGACTTTATTTTTGCCTTTTCGAATGCGCAAGTCACTTTTTTGTGTATATTCTGCCCTACGACTGGTTTCATGTCTATTTCATGCTCAAAAATTGCGACCGGAAATGACTGTTTCGTTAAGTCTTTGTTGTTACTTTGGCTCTGTGTATGGCCTAATAATACTTCCAGAACTGTGCGGAAACCCATGTATATGCTGCATAAAATGGCGAACCTGAAACCCGAATGCATATTAATGGCTCGCGGACTGTATATTAATGGCACGACTGTATTTTCGTGACTGCAACTGTATAATGGTGCCTTGAATTCACTTTGACCCTCATTTCTTATGACAGTGCCCTCGAAAATATTTTAAAAACTTTTGATTCAGATTTCGTGCCCTAATGGGACTGATCTTCTTCCCTTCTCTCTTTCCTCACTTTGATACCAATGTTGGAAGACGCGCACAAGGAAGAAAGAAAGAGAAGGCGGATTGCACACATTTGGAGATTGTGTGTTCGTCTATTTATTATTAATGATGTAAGTACAAAGTGGTTAATATAGTTACAACCGGTTACAAATATCTCATTAGTTAAATAACTAATGGAGTCCTTATTTAATAAGCCTTACATTCTTATAGAGGAAAAGGTGCTGGTATCAGGTCCCCCCTGTACTTTATGAATTGTATCGAGACTTATCTTTTAGTAATACAAACTGCTATTGTTTGGGTGCTTTGCTTTGATATTGTTTGCTATGCAATTACTATTCTGTGTATGCTGTTATTGATAAGTCTACTATCTCAGAAGACATTAATCAGTCTGCACCGATCAAGTATATGGTTATCTACATCAATTTGCTGGTTATAGTCCTAGTGCCAAGAAGAGAATCTTATAAAAGTGGTAGTTGAAATTCAGGATGGTGTCTTGTTGATGCACACTTTACATCTCATCCTTTTAAAATGGATGCTCATAGGTTCTGAGTTTGTTAATATTCATTTACTTATGGATACCTATATGAGCTAGCAAATAAAGTTGGAATGCATTTGACCCAATAGTATGCAAAAATTTACATGGTCCATACTGAATGGGTTTGAGCTTCTAGTGCTATCCCTAACTCTTCTTCTCGCTAGCATTTCCTCCCAAGATTCAGCATCCTATATATTCACTACCATGAGCATAAGGCCACTTGGCTCCAATTTTTCTGCAGATGCTGATGAATAACACAGTGAGAATGATAACCTTGAAAGTCTATAGTGTGAGAATGATAACCTTGAAAGTATATAGTGTGAAAATGAAGTTCCACCATCTTCTTAGCATCCTTCATGAATGCCCCATATCTCTTAGCTTGTAATTCCCAATGTGGGAGTGTTAATTTAGGCAGGAAATGTGGATGTGTAGTAGACTAGAAATCTGTATGAAATTTTTTATTTTGATAGATGAATCTACCCACAACTCCTTGTAATGCTGCCTTGGCTATCTGAAAAAATAATCCGTAACTTCCTGAATTAGGGATTGGGGATTGGTTTCAGAGTGGCCCTCTCTCTATTCTATTGGAGTTGTCCTCTCTCCCCTCTCTCGGGCCCCTCTCTATATCAATATTGGAGTCACCCTCTCTCTATTCTATTGGTCTGAGTGGCATACACAATAGAGAGGCCCCCTTTCTAGATCAGCGGACTGGCCCCAAAATTGATCCATAACCTTGGGCTTGTGACTGCTTTAGGTTATGAGAAAGAGCATAAGCATTAAAAACCCTTCTGGGTTGAATAAATTTTTTCTGAAAGGTCTGGTGGATTGAATCATCATCCTGCAATGCGAAACAATCTCATTGATAGTTGTGCAGAATCGTGTGAGTAATATGAAAATGAGGGAGAGAGAATAAGGGGAAAAGACTTTAAAATGAAAATAAAGTACTTATGTTAGCGATATAATTCATCAATTTATCAAATATTCTGCTATTTTTTTAATCTCAAAGACTCTTTCCGCCAATATAAAAATCCTTTGTCCTTGCAACTAATGATTTTCCTTCTCATAAAATACTTTTGCTTCCCTTCTTTGCCTTCTTCTTGATCCATATTTTAGGCTTGCTAGTATTTTTCCTTTATAAATGGAAACTTTCACTGTAAAGACACAAGAGATGATTCCAAACACCATCTCTTGCACTTGCAGACCAATCTCTAGTTTTGTCCTTCATTGTATGTGCTTCCTCAAGAAAAATTAATGCTATAGACCACTATCTATTTCCAACCAGTACAATTCTTCCCAAACTACCTGTTGTTTTTCTTTATTGATTTTCTTGTGTTGGCTAGATTTTATGTATAGCTTAAAACCTAGGTGGTCATGAGATAAATCTCCCTCATTTAACGGTGAGGCTCCCATGTTTTTATCAATTTAGTAAGGGTGAATCCTAATAACTATTTTCGGGGGTTTTACTTTAATTACCACAACTCGTGAACCATAGCTGGACAATTTTGCAGCAAGTAACTGTGTTAGGATTGTTTGCAGAAGAGGGGAAGCATAGAAGTTAGGAAAGAAGAAAGGAAAATGTGCCAATTCGACCAATAGTTATCAGAGTTGGTCTCATTCACACAAATTAAATAAACAGATACATCACAACATTCAACAGAACGGAAAAGAAATGACTTCTAACCGAGATCTAAGATAACGCAAAGTTTATCTAAATCCTTTGAAAAGAAGAACTCAACAAAACACCGTAGACACAAAGTTCTCTAGAAATCCCCCTTTTATTCAATTCCAAGCCTTCGCAACAATCACATCAAGGGTTCCAACACAGTTTGAAAACTCAAGAATGTTCTAATTACAAAAGCTCTTGCTAAAACAAGTTCTGATAAAACTAGTTGTGATCCTTTAACATGTGGGATCTTCCTCTATTTATAGTGCATAGAGGGAAAATACAAATATGAAGCTTTCAATGAATTGCCGCACATGGAAACTATGAGAAAGGGAAGCAACTGACAGTATTTTCCCCTAGACTTTCTCATTGCATGACATGCATGTTTTACAATTGAAAATATAACCTTCTCTTTTGCATGTTTGCCACCTATTTCCAAGTAATTGACTTCTTCCAGTAACTTGAAGTAATGGCTTTTAAAGCCAATTACCTAAGTTTCACAATTTTAATTGATTACTCAATTGCTTTGTCGGAGAAATTAAGAAAAAAAAGAAGAAAGAAAAGAAGAAATTAGAAGAAAGTTGCAACACTCCCAGTCTTGTTCTTCTTCCATACTTTGCATGCTGATCCAACCTGTATTGCACTTCCACCTCATGAATGATTTGGATGATATTTTTACCTCGAACCTGAGATGTTTTTTTCTCCTGCATGCGGTTGACTCTTTGCCTTTGATTCTCACCAAACTGAATCTGGAAGCAGTTGACTTTGATTTTACTTGCGGGTGTTGCCTCTGACCGGTCTTCCCCTTTTATCCCCATGAAGCTTTTGCAATTCTTCTCCAGTACATGCTTGCCGTAAACAATTCAGACAAAACTCGTCACCTTTTATTTTTAATTGCATATGAGCAATTTTGAATATTGGAAAGCACTCCGGGTGAAGACAAATATAAGTAAATTCAATGAAGGCTTCAAGTGGAAGTTTGGGAGCACATGCACAAGCTTTTAAAGGGATTTTGCATGCAATGACTTCTTCCCTAACTTTGGCGCCAACCCTTGCTAAAAATAATTAAAAGAAATCAACTTTTAAGCATGAAGTTATGCCAGAATGGGTCGCACTTTGTGGCTATAAGTTATTTGAAAAACACGAGGGGCAAGCAATGCTAAATTTCACCCTGCCTGATAGCTTATAATTTCCCACTTTTCACTTAAGTTATCATTGTTAAACTCTTACCTGCCAGGCATGCCCAAAAAATGCAACTTGCATGGGTGAATTGACTTGCTTTTGTGTGAAAAACATAAGGAGCAGGCAACATTAAAATTCACCCTGCCTGGCAGCTTCTAATTTCCCACCTTCCACTTAAGTCATGATGTTAAACTTCACCCTGCCTGGCAGTTTCTAATTTCCCACTTTTCACTTAAGTTATCATGTTAAACTCTACCCTGCTTGATAACTTCTAATTTCCCACCTTCCACTTAAGTCATGATGTTAAACTTCACCTTGCCTGGCAGCTTCTAATTTCCCACCTTCCACTTAAGTCATGATGTTAAACTTCACCCTGCCTGGCAGCTTCTAATTTCCCACCTTCCACTTAAGTCACGATGTTAAACTTCAACCTGCCTTGCAGCTTCTAATTTCCTACCTTCCACTTAAGTCATCATGTTAAATTCCAACTTGCCAGGCAGCTTCAAAAAATGCGACTTGCTTTGGAATTGACTTCCCATATTTGGCGTGGAAAACCATAACTTCTACTTTCAAAATTGGAGTGAAAATTGAGAGGAAGGAGCAGCTTGTATTTGCGTGAAAATTCAACCTGCCAGGCAGCTTCAATTTCCAAGACTTGCACTTTTTTCCATTTTTGGATTTTCGGTGAAGAAAACACAAGAATAGAATAAAATTTTCCATTTTTGGAAAGGGTCCGGGAAGATGTAGCAGCAAAAACTTGCAAGTGCCATAACTTTCATTCCGTGGCTCCATTTTAGGTGCCTTTTTTTTTCTTCTAAAAGTGCATATTTTTTCAAGCTCTATGCATTGGTCGCAGTATTTTTCGTATTTTCATAAAATCCATTATTGCACCTTTTTGGACCAAGCAACCTCTTGCAATCTCCTGAAGGAATCCTGAGCTCTGGTCACCTCCAGGAAAAAGTCTGGCAGGAAGAATGAATAGGCTATGGGGATTGCCGAATGAAAAACAGAGAAAAACCAAAACATAGACAAAAAGAAAGAACAACAAAACCCGAATGAAGCTGCGGGCAATTGCTCGAAAAAATTCTCCAATTAGCTGGTCTGCAAAAAATCTTTCCCCCGGGTGAATGTTTTGCGGTAATAATGATGGGGTGAAGTGCTTTATATAACCTAAATCCCCCAATTTTAGCTCAATCTATTTTTAAAAGAACTTTATTTATTTAATAAAAATAAATAAAATGCTTGCAGACAAGGTCTGACGAAGGAATTGAGTGAGCTTTAGCATGTGGGTATTTGGCGAATGTGGCTCTTATGACTCTCTGGGGATACCTTAGAGCAATACAAGCAACTGCAGGCAAAATGAAACTGTAATGTCCCCTTTCCTTCGCCGAGAGCCTAAGGGCCAAATTTTAGTCTTAGCCTTGGTCATACCCAAGGGGCTATGGACGCTGGTAGCTATTGGGTATGAATATCTAGTCCATTTTATTATTATTCTTCATTGACATGTGCATAAGTGGTTTTGGAGGGGCTAGATGTTATGTTTTGTCGTTAGGGAGGGGCCACATGGTACTTATGTTCTAATTTTGTGTTGGGGGTCACTTTTGGACCATGGCGACTTAAAAGGTGAAAAGTAACTTAATTTACTTTATGTTATTGGCCCATCCTAAGGAAAAATGTGACTAGGACCTTTTAGGGTTCTTTTGCCTTGGAAAAGGTTATATAAGGAGTTGAGGGGAGAAAGGAGAGGATACTTTATGCATACTCAACTATTTCTTTTCATGTGCAACTGCTGTTTGCAAATCTTCAGCTTGTGGAGTGAGATCCCACAGGAACCCTAGCTTTAGTGGTGAGAGATCCATCCCTAGCTAGCAGGGCATTCTTCGGTAGTGAGAGATCTACCCTAGCTTGTCATTTTGGAGCTGTTTTCAAGGCTGATTCACAGAGATATTTTTAGGGGTTTCAGAGATAGGGTTTTGAGGGTTTTTGAGAGGTTTGGTGAAGATAATCAGTGAGTTTTCAGATCAGACTTACGGCAGCAATAAAGGAAGGGTTTGGCATCATTTGCAGAGGATTTCAAAGGGGTTTTGATCATCTACCAAAAAGGGCGACTTGTTTTGGAGATTGCAGCCCTTATTTGGAGGGTTTCCAGTTGGCCATTTTCAGATCTGAAGGTTGGAATACCATCTTCTATATTTGTAAATGTTATTTCCAAAGTTTCATAGTTTTTGCACTTGTATTCGGGAAGATATGAATTTTAGAAGTTTTCCAGCTGTTTAGGGCAAGCTGTAATTTTCTGGTAGTGTTCTATTATCTGAAAAATTCCAAAAATAATTTCCTAGTGTTAGTTTTATTTTATTGTATCAAGCTCTCTATAAATTTTCAAGTGATTCGGGCAAGTATTTTGTGAGTTATAGATTTATTTCTATTCGCTGCCCTAGTTTTATTTTCTGCAAAAATCAGAATTCTGTTTGGCTGCAAATTGTCAGTATTTTGTGCTTTTCTAAGTGGTATCCCACAAGGGATATTTTAGTGGTATCAGAGCAGTTGTTTCTCCAGCCTGTTGGGGTTGAAAGATGGGAGACAAAGACAGTGAAGATATGGGTGTAGATCTGATGAAACAATTGTTCATCAACATGGTAAAGCAACAGGAGACTACCAATCTCTATTTAAGCCAGCTCACTGAGAGATTAGCACAGGGTAGGATTGATGCTCATATAGAAAGAGGAGAAAATAGAAATATGGGACAACATGGTCAAAGAGGTGAGGATGGACATTCAGGGCAATGGTCTCCCCATTCTTCTACCAGGCCTTTGGGGATTCACAAACCTTCTTTTGTGAAAGATCTGGAAGTTTCAAAGGTACGGAAACTAGTGGATATTTTAGATGAGGTGTCTTGTTGGGAAAGGTACTAGACCCTGAGTGATGGATTTCATGACAACATGTCATTCCAAGAATATTACAAAATGAATATTTGTAGTAGGCCTAGGAGAGATCATCAGATACAGGTACCAGAGTTGTAAAGGAGATTGGGACAGTTTTCCATTCCACACTTCGATGGTTCTAAGAAGTGTACTACACAATCCTAGGCTTAGAAGTTGAAGACATACTTTGACTTGAATCCTATGCGTGAGGAAGATGCAATTAAGTTTGTAATCTTACATCTTGAGGGAGACACTCATGATTGGTGGCATCATAGATTGATTACACACAGACACATACACATTACTACTTATGTAGAGTTCACACAGAGGCTAGTGAGCAGATTTGATAGGAGGGACGCTGACAAGTATTTTAGGGAGTTGACTCATTTGAGATAGATTGGCTCCCTAGATCAGTATATCGCATATTTTAATATATTATCAGTCATGGTACCTGATGTTATGGAGATGAGGTTGATTTCACTGTTCACAGCAGGTTTGACAGATGCTCTCGCTAGGTTTGTGAAGGCATTTGAGCCTTCTTCTTTGCATGAGGCTATTAGGAGATCTCGAGACTTGGAGTTATCCACTCTAAAGTCGAGGGTTCCACCTCGCATTTAGAAAAGGGAACCCCCATCTGGATCAGATGAACTTCAGCAGAGGGATCCTTCACTGAGGTTGGAGGTGGCTTAGAAGGTAGCCATTTCCCAAGAGGATAGAGATGAGTTGAGGCAAAAGAAACTATGTTTCGATTTCCACACACCTTGCGTTCAAGGACATGATTGTATAGGTAGAGGGAAGGCCCAATTCATTTAGGACTTTGAGGAGAGTGAGGGTGACAGACGTGAGGAGATAGAAACTCGTGATATGGATGATGGAGATGGAGTTGCGTTGGATAGTGCTGATGCGGTGCAGGAGGAGGAGACTTTTCCTTGGGAGATTATAGCCACATTGTCTAGTACTCTGATGTACAAGGCATTTAGGATTAGAGGAGTTATGCAGGGTCAGCGAGTTGTGGTACTCATTGACAGTGGGGCTACCCACAACTTTATTGATGCATCATTGGTTGAGAGACGAGGTTTGCAGATGAAGGACTTTGAGGGCTTCAACATTGTTGTAGCCAATGGGGAGTATATGAGATGCACATAGAAAGTTCCACAATTGAGCATCACCATGGGTAACTACACAGTTACCGATGATTTCCACATTTTTGGTATGGGAGTGACCAACATAGTGCTGGGAGTGCAGTGGCTTCACTCTCTTGGTGAGTTTCCGGACTAACTTTCAGACGATGGAGTTGAAGTTTAAGTCTGAGGACAGGAATGTGATTTTGAGGGGATTATCTACAGGAGCACCTAGGGTGGTTGCAGCTGAGGGGATGGAGAGGACCTTCCGACATGATGAGGGGTTTTATTATTGCGGATCGATGTGGAATATGATGGATGTGGGTGTGACCAGTAGTGTTGCACATGAGACAGTCACAAAGATTGGGGTTATAGGTTCAAATCATCTAAGTTTATCATTATGTTGTTATCTGAGGTTTGGTAGACTGGAGATCTCATTTGCTTGTTGAGTACTCCAAGAACCGACACACTTGTGAGATTCTGGATGGTCACATACAGGATGACACCTACAGATTGGAGGATGAGATGATATTCTATCAGGGAAGATTATACCTTGTGTCAGATTCATGGTTGAGGATGGAGATATTATGACATGTGCATTGTTCTTTCGTAACTGGACACTTGAGCTTCGATGCGACCTACAAGCTCATATCAGAGAGATTCATATGGCATGGGTTGAGGGAGGATATCCTCAACTTCATACAGGGATGTACGGTTTGTCATTATAACAAATCAGAGCTTACAAGTTCATCATGTTCTGAGTCGACATGGGATAGCACTCCTATGTATTTTACTGCTTCTAGGCACAGTGGGCATTTCACCCATGTGCTAGTCAGTGGAGGGGTGGAGTTGACTCAATTTCCTGGTTATTCAGTAGGTTCACACTCATCACAGGAGGTGAACTATGTAGAGTTGACATTGTCGGTTGACCATTTACTGGAGTCTTGGGATTTTTCCCCGACGGGACACATTGAGATACATTATGAGTTGTACTCTCACACTAATGTGGGTCATGTGGGAGGGTTAGCACACTTTGTGTGTATATAGGTTATTTCATAGGTTGATCTAGGGGATTCTACAGAATTCAAAGTGGACTTTCTTACCTAGGAGTTGATGGAAGAGATAGTGATGGGTCCCATGATGATGGCATCAGATTGGCAGGGATTAGACAGATTGGCAATCCTGAAGTGGGTACCAGTGGAGAGTCAGTTTTGGTATCCTTCTACTTCACAAAAAACATTGTCCTCTATATAACATGGAGGTCATGATGACTACATGGGGTTTTTTGGTTACTTCAGATTACACCGATCTTTGGTTGACTGCAGGGTGAGATGGAGAAACTTACTTTGTGGTATTCATCTTCTGTAGCTTGATAGGATAATTCTTGGGGTCAAGAATTTCTCAGGAAGGGAGGATTGTAATGTCCCCTTTCCTTTGCCGAAATCCTAAGGGCCAATTTTTAGTCTTAGCCTTGGTCATACGCAACGGGTTATGGATGTTGGGAGCTATTGGGTATGGATATCTAGTATATTTTATTATTATTCTTCATTGACATGTGCATAAGTGGTTTTTAGATGTTATTTTTTGTCATTAGGGAGGGGCCACATGTACTTATGTTCTAAATTTGTGTTGGGGGTCACTTTTGGACCATGAGAAATTAAAAGGTGAAATGTAAATTAAGTTACTTTATGTTATTGGCCCATCCTAAGGAAAAATGCAACTATGACCTTTTAGGGTTCTTTTTCCTTGGAAAAGGTTATATAAGGAGTTGAGGGGAGAAAGGAGAGGATACTTTATGCATACTCAACTATTTATTTTCATGTGCAACTATTGTTTGCAAATCTTTAGCTTGTGGAGTGATATCCCATAGGAACCCTAGCTTCGGTGGTGAGAGATCCATCCCTAGCTAGCAGGGCATTCTTCGGTAGTGAGAGATCTACCCTAGCTTGTCATTTTGGAGCTATTTTTCAGGGCTGATTCACAGAGATATTTTTAGGGGTTTCAGAGATAGGGTTTTGAGGGTTTTTGAGAGGTTTGGTGAAGATAATCAGTGAGTTTTCAGATCAGACTTACGGCAGCAATAAAGGAAGGGTTTGGCATCATTTTTAGAGGATTTCAAAGGGGTTTTGACCATCTACCAAAAAGGGTGACTTGTTTTGGAGATTGCAGCCCTTATTTGGAGGGTTTCTAGTTGGCCATTTTCAAATCTGAAGGTTGGAATATCATCTTCTATATTTGTAAATGTTATTTCCAAAGTTTCATAGTTTTTGCACTTGTATTCGAGAAGATATGAATTTTAGAAGTTTTCCAGCTATTTAGGGCACGCTGTAATTTTTTGGTAGTCTTCTATTATCTGAAAAATTCCAAAAATAATTTCCTAGTGTTAGTTTTATTATTATCAAGCTCTATATAAATTTTCAATTGATTCGGGCAAGTATTTTGTGAGTTATAAATTTATTTCTATTCACTGCCCTAGTTTTATTTTCTGCAAAAATCCGAATTATGTTTGGCTGCAAATTGTCAGTATTTTGTGCAATTCTAAGTGGTATCCCACAAGGGATATTTCAGTGGTATTAGAGTAGTTGTTTCTCCATCCTATTGGGGTTGAAAGATGGGAGACAAAGACAGTGAAGATATGGGTGTAGATCTGATGAAACAATTGTTCACCAACATGGTAAAGCAGCAGGAGACTACCAATCTCTATTTAAGCCAGCTCACTGAGAGATTAGCACAGGGTAGGATTGATGCTCATACGGAGAGAGGAGAAAATAGCAATATGGGAACAACATGGTAAAAGAGGTGAGGATGGACATTCAGGGCAATGGTCTCCCCATTCTTCTACCAAGCCTTTGGGGATTCACGAACCTTCTTTCGTGAAGGATCTGGAAGTTTCACAGGTACGACAGCCAGTGGATATTTTAGATGAGGAGTCTTGTTGGGAAAGGTACCAGACCTTGAGTGATGGCTTTCGTGACAACATGCCATTCCAGGAATATTAAAAAATGAAGATTGGCAGTATGCCTAGGAGAGATCATCAACTACAGGTACCAGAGTTGCAAAGGAGATTGGGACAAATTTCCATTCTACACTTCGATGGTTCTAAGAAGTGTACTGCACAATCTTGGGTTCAGAAGTTGAAGACATACTTCGACTTGAATCCTATGCTAGTCACTATGAAGGCATTGGGCCCATTCCACCTTTCATGGGCTTCGAGGAAGGGAAGCAAGGGAGGTGAACATTGCCATAATTGTTAGTGATTGTATTTTCCTTATTTATTTAATTACCACTTATGGCTTGGAGTGATTTGACTAGGTGATGGGTGAATGAAAAAGCAAAAAGGAATTTCTATCATCTCCACATGAGGTCGGTCTTCTTGGAGGACCAAGTGAAGATTAAAAGTACACTTCCCCTTAATTAAGAGGTCAGCCTTGGGAATTAGTCCTCTAATTCATCCTTGACACCAAAGAGAGATACTTATGGAGGTTCAAATGGCAACGGAGCATATATCATTATCATTCTTCATTTGACATTTTCTTGGATTTGGAGCTAGTGTAACTTCTCTTCTTGCCATTAAAGGACGAAACCCCTTCCTTGGTTACCTATTGAGGATGAAAACCTTCAATAGGATCGCACTTGGAGACGGAAATCCATTTGTGTGCATTGGTGGTTTCATTTGGGAGTCACAAGTGGACTTCATTGGCAGATTTTTGGAGTAAGGTGTTTATCCGTGCATAGGGCACTTCTACTCTAGGTAGGGCACTTTCTTGGGTGTTGGCACCCTTCCTCCACTTGATCTACCCACCAGGGAAGTTCGGGATCACTTTTGGAGGGGTTTCTGTGGTTGGAAAATTGTGATTTCACTTTTATTTGATAGCTGGTCTCTCCTCGAGATCATTTTGAGCATTTCTTTGTGTTGAAACTCCAAGTATTGATGGAGTTATGAATTTTCAAAGTTTCAGTTGTGTTTGCACTTGAATTAAAATTATAAAATATGTATGTTCTCAAGATTTCATTTTGTTGGACTTATGAAGTGTTTGGGATATTTCTATATTGATTTTCAGTCTATATTACATGAGAATATTGTCTTGAAAAGCCCCATACAATTCACTGCCCTAGGAAATAGAAAATCATGTTCATCGCTAGGGCTAAGTGGTGATATTGCTGGCTGCCATATGAATTCCTTTCTTGTCATAAATATTTAAATTTCTCTTTACTGCTAATGCCATTTTCAGTTTGTTCCTCTGAGTTTAAAGTGATTGACCGGTGGTTGTAATAAAAATTAGTTGTCATTTGAGTTTGAGCCAAAACCCTTATTTTTAGTTTCAGCCCTAGAAAGGGACATTACAGAATGAGGGTTTTCATCCTCAAACAAGGCCAAGAAAGGGTTTCTTTTTTCAAGGAAAAAGAGAGAAGCTTCACAGGCTCCAACTTCAAGAAAATATCAATGATGAATGATGCATGATCCTTCTCAAGCCAAATGATCTCCTTATAGATCCTCTATGTGGCGCCAACTTCAATGCATGCTCTTTGTTGGAGGACCGACCTCCTTGGGAGAGTTATTTCTCCTTTATCTTCAACATATGTTTTCCACAAGACCGACCTCATTATGAAGGAAAAGAGCACTTTTTTCTACCTCCAAAGAAGACCGACGTCATGAAGATAAAATAGAAGTTCTTGCCTGTTTGTCAAGTCATCCATTACAATTATGGCAATGTTTCACCTCACTTGTTTCCCTCCCTAGGGCCCATGAGAAGTGGAATGGGCCCAAGGTCTTCTTAGTATAATGACATGACAAATTGGAGTGAGTGACAGAGGAGGCAACTATTGGAAAACAAAGCAATTATGAATTTCCTAAACCAAAGGAAGGGTCATGGATCTAGACGTGTATGAAAGTGTTGAGAGAGCATATGAACATCCAAGATCAACCTTCCTAAGGAGGAGGATCATACAAGAAGAGCCACATTAAGTCCAAAAACTAAGCTAGACAAGGCCAACAATCATGGGCATTGACCACACTAATGTCCAAATTCATAGAGATAAAAGCTCTTGAAGTTTATTGGTGATGGATATGAAGACTTAGTGTGACACCAACATAGTTACCAATTCCGGCCAGATTTGCACAAAATCTCGTTGGATTTGGATTTTTCAGGCAGCCTAGATAAATTCGGTTTGTGTCAGCCCTATTTTTTCCCCCTTTTTTTGAAATAAGAAGACACCCAACACCCTTTTATATCATTTAATATTAATTTTATCAACATTTTATTTTACCTTATTAATATTTTTCTTTGTATTTGTCAATTTTGTATATTATTATGCTCATATATAATATGTATATATTCTGCATTAAATTTTTCCGAACTTTTTCAAGTGTTCCGGATTTTTGGATTTTTTGGCCCTCCCAAATGGATTCGGATTTTTGGACTTGGGATTGATGGACATTACTGAATATGTATTATCATTTAGATTGCAAATGAGAAGATAGATGAACACCATGACTTACGGTTTTTCCAAGCACACTTAAAGGGGTGGCTATAAACTAGTATATTGACGCATCAATGAATGAGAAGAGCTCTTGGGATATACTGCTTAAGGCATTTAAAAAGGAATTTACACTCCTTAGAGACAACAAAGAAATTGTCTTGGAGATTTATAACACCAGACAAGGGAAACACGAAAGTGTAAATGCCTATAATAGAAGACTCAAAGAATTGGTGGGGAAACTTGAGGAGGAGCTAGTTGATGGCTTGGAAAAGTGGAAGTCTACTTTAGGACTTGTAACCTCATCACGGTGAGATGAAAGTGGTCATACCTTTATCGTCTAAGGATGCATACAAACGAGCTATGGATATTGAGAGAGAGAATAAAACATCCACATGTTTAGGAAAGAGAAGCAAAAATGATGACTGAGACACTAATGATGACAATGAACTAGGGTCAGTGCAAGCTCTTAGAAGATATATGCTCCGAGTGTATATTGATTGCAGCATAGAATGGCACATCGATGCTAATTGTCTAAAGAAAATTTTATGTGAAATTTGCTAAGTCAGGAGACAATCCATCTAGTACTTTTCACACACGCAGAGCCATCGATGCTACCGACCATGTTGTTAAAGCTTAATTAAAGAATAACAACCACTTTAGAACAAAAATAGTGGAGGGTGTAGTCAGACCTAGTATGACTTCCAAGGTTGGCTAATCGTGCAATGCCGGAAGTGTAACTAGTGGGGACATTTCACTAGATATTGCCACACAAACTAAAGAATGCTAGACTTCTTTAGATGGTGTATTCTCAAGAATCATAATGATGGCAATTGTTTGAAGTGAGCATTTGTAGTGAATGCATGATTAATGTATTTGAGGATGAAGAAGAAACGACAATCACATAAAAGGAAAGGCTCATTGAAGCTAGAGCGAAGTTGAGAAGGCCATGGTTGAGGAACAAAGGCAGTCCTATAATCAAACAATTACAATTACTAGTTGACTTGAGTTGGACAAGTCAATTTCTAGACAAATTTTTCAAGGTATGGTGCTAGTAAAGGTGGCAGAATTGTTGCAAAGCATTCTAGAACTTAAGAATGCCATAACCACTGGACTTGATATTGGCCTTGACATGGAGCAGGTGACACCACACATAGGGATAAAAAGTGGGGAGAACAAGAGCCAAAAGATCACACCCATAGTCAAGGCCGCATTGTCAGGTGATTAAGTGATCAACTCTATGCTCTGTATAATGAATTTTCTTTGAGGCTGACGGTGGTACATATGGAGATACTTGGGAGAAAAATAATGACCACTATTGTGGATGGTGGTTTGGTGTGAATGTCCTTCCGAAGGATATGTGAAAAATCCTTGGGAGACCTCTATTTTTCCTTTCGACCTTTTAGATCGTGGGATTCGATCAATATGACATGAAGTTGTTGGGAGTGTTGATGGCTCAAAAAGAGTTTATCAAAAACCAATGCTTTTTTCTAGAACTTAATAGTTATCTCATAATGCTAAAAGGCATACAATGTATTTTTGGGTATTGGTTGGTTGATAGAAACCAAAGTCGATCACAATTGGATGGAAATCTAATGGAAATATGTGATAGAGCCAAAGAGTTAGGAAATAAGTGAGGAACACACCTTGCTCACTCTTCGGATTTAAATTTCAAAGAAGAGTGCTCGGAAGATGGAAATATGGATACTATAGAGCTGAACGACAAAGAGAACATGGAGTTGCAACCATGCTCCAAAGATGAGAGAAACTTTCTCAATGGTTTATTTCATTGGCGATGGAGGACTATGGGACACCCTAGCGGGGATGCAATAACGTTGAAACATTGGAGATAAAAGAAGGCTTGGAGAGAAATGATTGGAAGCACAAGTTGTTGATGTCAAGTCCTTATGGACTACTAAAATCATAACAAACTTATCCTCCCACGTTTGCATAGTACAAGGTCAGGATGTAAAGCTTGTTGATAATCTGACCCATTAGTTTGAAAATGTTCAAAGAGCCAACTATGGTGAGCATAAACAATGGGTCTGAGGATAAAAATAGCTTGAAAGGTGTAGTACGACCTGTTGAGGAATGGATTACTTTTGAAGTATGATTGGATGTGAATATGATCATCCTTTATTAGTAGTGGGTGACTGAGATCGTGATAAACACTTGAGGAGCACAACTTTCAAATCAATGACAATTGTGTTGTACAGGAGGAGGAAGCACCGGTATAACATGCATTTAAGACGGATGAACTTCAAGGTAGGGGCACTTGTATTATTTTAAAACAACTTATAGGATAAAAACCCTTGGAAATTTGAAGTTTTCTTGTTAAGATTGTTTAAAATTCATGAAATAGATGATTGGGTAGTGCTACAAGAGAATATAGATAGCAGGATTTGTAAAGATGTAGGGAATGGATCCAAATTAAAACCATATAGACATTACACATGAGCCGTAACCACGATAGAGTTTGAGTTTCAAAATAATAAAATCAAAGGCAAAAGTACCTCATCTCATTTTCATCATTTTCTTTCTTTTTTGGGTTGGAAGGGACTCATCTAAATTGGGGAATAATATTGACCATCATTTAATCGTTAAGTTTTATTATCAACATATGGGGAAAATTGAATTTTTGTAACCGACTTAGTTGTGTTGTTCATTATTGTATTGTCAGATTAGGCAACGTGTTAATCACTTTTTGGTTATGTATGGTTGGTTTTGACCTTTATGTTTTAACTGACAAATGTTTCTTTCTTAACTAGTAAGTCAAATGTCAGGATAAGGGCGCTGACATTACAGGTTCACTCATTACCAAGCATTGTGCTGTACATTACCTTGTGCAAGAAAGATATTGTTCTCCTACATTCTCCTCTGTTACATTCATGGCATTTGATTCTCTTTCTGCAAGTCATCTTAACTGTAGCATTTTGCTGTGAACATCCTTTAGATGCATGCTCTTATTTAACATATAGATGTGTACTGCTAATCGTTCTTCTCCACCAAGAGGATGAAACAACAATTTACACAACACTTCTCTAGGTTGTAAGATACATACATGTCTCAGTAGATCATTGTTAGGCCAAGAAAGACTATGTTTGAATGTCAGCCATTGACTCAAGGCATCACATTTCTTCCGTATCAACCATCAACCGACTAGCTAATCTGTGGGGTCATAATAACAGTGTTTCCCAAATAGCAATCCATTGGTCAAGTGTTGTTTAGATGCTGGACATATATGAGCATTACTCTCACCATTCCACATACACATACACATATACATCATACTACAGAAGATACTTCTACATTTGCTATCGAGTTCCATATATTGATCACCTATAATACCAACACAAGTGGCCCTCAGGGCTCAATTCATGGAGGCAGAGACCTCTACCTTGATGGACCAAGAGTCCACAGAGTTTTCAAGGATGTCTTGCCCACACCCTCATTTATTTCAAGCACAAGGCCGACTGTTGGGATGGTAGTAGGCTATTGACATGCTGTTTTCAAGCCTAGTTGCCATGCCACAATAAGTACAAACCATCTTATACATTCTCATACCAGCTCAGTTGTTCTCTATCCATTCACAATTACTAATCATGCACTTTGTGCTAAAGAGAAATATATATCTGCATACTGCTGGGAATGTTTATCCATTTCAACTTTTGTTTCATACCAAGGTCTGAGGCTTAAAACTACCTTTATATTTCCTAAAATACATCCTACAGTCCTGATTGGTGAAGCACTGAAGAGAGAACTACAGAAATTTTAAGGTTTTTAAAGAGAATCTTTTAACCCACAAGAACATACCAACCCCATGCTGGATATAGAGTAATGAAAAGATCAAATTTAAAATCTTGTGTTCACAACGGTTTCAGAAGTGCACTATTCACACATATAACTACTGCATATTCCTCTTCAACAACAATTCACAAATTTATGTCAGTTTTTATTTATATTCTTCAACAACATATACATTACTCAAAAACATGATGGTCATCTATAAGTACTAAAGCAATAAAAACAACTTCTGCCCACTCATACTCATCCACAACTATCAGCCGCTTCACAAAAAGAGTTGTATAATGTTTGGTCACCACTCTATCTCAACTAAATGCCAAATACATTTACAAGAGCTAACAGGACTGCCTTTATTTTATTAGATTCCTCTCAAGGAGGAGCTATGCATATCATCATAATCTTCCCCTTCTACAATGAGAATTTCTTGATTTACGAGCACAACTTTTCCAAGACATTAAGCATGTATATCAAATGCAGGAAACAACATATCTGCTGCAATTTTAGATATAAAACAAAACTTGGCATTGTCTTCAAGTTGTCAATAGCAAGAAGGTTGTGGCCCAAGCTTTTCCCTCTGGCTGATGCATGAGGAAGCAACTACATTGGTGGTGGTGAACCAAAAACCACAGCAGCATTGGGATCCTCCAAGACGTATGAAACACGGGACACCCTTCCCTGCTCAAATGAGCATCAGATCAAGTGATCTAGGAAATAGAGAATAGTGAAAATGTGGCCGCCATGCAACAAGAATTGAACTTCAACATGCCAAATATGCAAGGTGTTTATTTCTCAAAACTTAAAAAGTAATAGTTCACAATACCAAGGTGTAGGTTGAAGATCCCTCAAATAGTTCACAATACTAAACAAGATCACAAGCTCTCTATATTTTTTGAATTGTTTGTCCATTAATATTTGCATTTTGAACACAAGCAATAAGAATCTTACTCACCTACAATCTGTCACTACATCCCTAGATGCACTCTTTATTGAGGAATCTAATAGAAGTGGGTATAAATTATTTGTTACCATGCCCATCTTTTTCTTGGGTTTTCCTATAGGCTAGTTCTAAAATTGTAGTGCCAATCTTTGCTCTAGGTTTCCCAATAATTGCACCAAATTCAATCCCATGCTGGATACAACAGTGTGTCTGATATTCCTTCCCAGACTATGTTCTTGGCCTCAAATAACCTCCCCTCCATCTGAATGGGGCACCGTCAGTCTCCATCCCATTTTTCTGGTAGTCCTGACCAGTTTTCGTACCATGGAATTCACAACAAAGAAGCAAGGCCCAGACAATCTCAAGGGAACCCTCCACCTAGGTCAACCCAGAACCTTAACCCAATGGACACTGGGAAGAGAGTGTGGGAATCTTGATAATAACATGGCTTCTGATGCTCTTTTCAGAACCATCAGCATGCTGGAAAATTGCATACAACAGTTGCGTAGAAAGATTGACAATCATGAGAATCAAATTCCCCTTCTAGAGAAATTAATTGTTCAATTGACCAAGTATTTCAAAGATCAAGAACAATGTATTCGGTAAGTGATGAAAAACAACTATTACCAACAGCTACATCTTCAAAATCTGGAAAATATGCTGCTCAATGACCCCATTTAATTCAAGAAGCAATGCAAAGGCAAGCAGCACGACCAAACTGTCCTCATAAATGCTGTGCTGCTCATGCTGGGAGCTCTAGCTCTACTCGAGGCCAATCCACTAATTGGAGTGTTCCTTTATACCACCCTGTTCCACAAATGCCTAGTGATCTGATGGAGGAAAGGAAAGGACCTGATCCCAAGCAAAAGGGACCTATTACAGGACCTAGTCAGTGAAACATGGTCTTCTTCTGGGAGACCACAACAAATAGAAGATCCGCAGCATTCCCCAAATTTTGTTCTTGATTGAAAAGGGCTCCTTGTGCTTTTAGATTTAGCTTTGGTCTTAGATATGATTTGTTGGCTAGTAATAGTGTTAGAAATGCTATATTTCTGCAAGTTACTAATTTTTCTGCCCGTAGATTTCCCTGTTTTATTGTTCTTTGTACATATTCGTAGTCTAGATTTCGAGGTAAACTTTGAACTTCATTGTAAACGCATCAGCAATGGTTAAGCAGACAGCTAATTGTATTACTTTCGGTAATTGAGCTGCCTATTTTGTTGTAATTTGCTTCCTTATAAATACAAAATCTGTAGATATTTTAAAATAAAATAAAATAAAGGTAAGTAGTTGAGGTCCTAACTTTGCCAACGTACATTTCTAAGTAGGTATGGCTTCAAATCAATTTTCTTATTTCTACAAGGACATCAAAATATTGATCTTGAAATGTAAATTTTGGTTTGGGTTTCAGCATTGCCAGTAAGATATTTGACAGCCCAGTGGCTCATTCTCCTCTTGAGTTCATAAGATAGAAGGATGGAAACCAACCATTTCATTCACCCTCATCAGACTCTAAGGGATTCAAAGATTGATCACTGTATTGCATCGCTTCAATAAGCGACCCACATAGATTCAATGTGTCTCACTCATGCCAAGTTAGGGTATGCGTAGCAGCCCTATAGTTATCAGTCAAATTTTAAATATGAACAAGAAAGCAATGTCAATTAAAAATCCAAAGCTAGTATTAACCACAAGCATTAATACCCCGTCCCTGCCAAGGTGAAAACAACGCACTAGCAGGAGAGCACGTCTCAGCCCTTGTCTTCCATGCCCGGCAGAGTTTTTTGCCAGACATTTTCTTCCACACTTGACTAACACTCAATTGGGATAAGAAGTATATGCAAGGGGTGTCTCCAGATGAGATCTTAATCCCTTGAAAAATAAGAAAAACCTCCTTTTGTGCTACCACCTTAGTTAATTTAGTGCTGCTATTTGCAGCCTACAATACTGCCACTTCCTTGTGTTTCGCCCTTCACCATTAAAGTAACTTAATTCGAATCCTTCCGCCACTCCTTTCCCAATCATGATTTTTTTAATTTGAAAAAGAATTATCATTGTGGTCAAAGTCCAATTTTTTCCTTTAAATTACATTTACTTGTAGTTTATTTTTCTGCTCTCTCAATGATTTGATTTTTAATTCTTTGTTTCTTATTTGAGATAGGTTTCTATTTTCCCTTTTGACAAGGAAACTTTAGAGAAGTTTATGATAAAGTATGCTTGCTTGTGTTGAAAAGTTTTGATCTTTTCGGGTTAAATTTTGGGTCTGAGAAGTAGAGGTTGATTGAAGCGAGGAAGGTAGATCTCAAAGAAAATATTTTTTTGTAGAAAAATAAAACAGAGCACTTCAAGGTGAGACATATATGTGCCCGCTATTGTTTTCACACATGCCCAGACAGTCTAAGATGACACAAATAACCAGCACAACATAAGAAGCACATATGTTATACCAAAACGAAATCTCACTCACATCTAAAGTGAGTATGTGCTTCTCTGTCTCCCTCTATCCATCTGCCTACTGCTCAAGCTATGATACTTCCTTTCTCATCAATGCAGCCGTCTTGGTGATGGTGATGCCTACTCCCGAGTCTTTGCACATATAGGCCACAAAAGGTACTAGTCAGCTCATAATACCACTTACTCAATGTAAAATCATCAATCATCCATCATTATTCAAACTCCTTTTATTCAACAAAATTTCAAATTGCATGGTAAGAAAAATATGCAAAAAGTGGCGGTTTCATACCTAGGGTCTTTTTACCATAGTACTTCTCTTTTATAGCTGGTACATTCTGAGTTCTGTTGACGTATTTTGGTTACCGATGGACATTAACAGAATTTCTTTCTTTGTGTACATGATATATCTGTAAAATTAACTTCTTCAGGGAATTTCATTTGAACATTCTTTCATAACTTTGTGAAGCTTCACAGACATTGTTAAAGACAGTTTTTTTAAATTTTTTTTTCTAAATTTGTTTAGATGCCACCATGAAGTTGACACTAATTCAACTGTGGAACAAATGATGGCAAACTACAATATATATATATATATATATATATATATATATATATATATAACTGACAGGTTATTATTTGAATCTGCAACATACCTTGTGGGAAAGAAACCAAATTGATTTGCTTAGAAATATCTCAATTATTTATGTGGCTCCACTTTTTTCACAATTTTGAATTTTCCTGTCTATTTAGTTTCTACACTGTGGTAAATGAATCACAGTTTTCTTTCCAATATTTTACATTTGAGACCTATAATGAGTAGGAACGGTAGATGGAGTTTGCCGTTTTTGCTTCCTTGGATTACCATAAACTCTGTTATGTTGCGCTATATATTTTGTCAGGAGATGATGACACCAATGGACATGTTGATAATATGTGCTGCTTTGTGAAGCCGGGGGTGGTTATGCTGGCATGGACTGATGATGAACATGATCCGCAATATGAACGCTCAATTGAGGCTTATGCTATTCTTTCCAATACTACAGATGCACAAGGACGAATTCTGCAGATTATCAAAATGCATATACCAGCACCTCTCTTCATGACGGAAGAAGAGGCAGATGGTCTTCAAGTGAGTCCATTGCTCCTACTCCTTATCTTCATAACACAACTCTCTGGTTGGCTCCACAAGTCCCTATCTCACGTATTTAGATGTTTTACAGAAATACAGGGAGTGGCTATGAAAATATACCTGCAACTGCACTCAGAAGTTTCAGCTTTTTGGTGGAAGTTGTTTGGGGTAATTAGATTCGATATTAAAAATTCAGCACAGGCTTCAGCAGCATTGTATCTTGCAAGGTTTAGCACTTCAGGGTAGACTTATGAAAAAGACAATTGAAATTAATCTGCTCAAATTTATGTTGCCAAATCAATATTTACAGAAAGATCCAATTCATAGTTTCTCAAATAATTCCCTGGCTCTGCAAAGTTGTGAGGAGTTTGGATCTATCAAAAAATTAGCTCCAATCAAATCAACATTTGAAATAGATGAAAACATTGGGAGAGGTCTATATTGCTGTAAATAGTACTGTTAACACATTCTTGACAAGCTTTAGTGACAAACACCGATGAAGAATCTAAAAAAAATCCTTGATCAGTTTTTAGGTACATTCTAACCAGAAAAATTACACGTGTTCCTGCCTGTTGCATTGGAAAGTACTATGTATATGATATTTATTATTTTCACAAAATGCATATAAATCCAGATAAATCATGGAAAAAATGTGTAACAATATTTGGCGTGAAAGGACTTTTTCAGGAGCCCCATCCTCCCTCTAGTCTGTCTAATGTCCAAGTAGTTAATGGCCTTAGGAGAATATGCACCTAACTGTTTGCCCCTTCATATGTTTTCTGATCATACGGTCCATGTCCTTTCCTTTGGGACCTCCTTTTTACACAGGTACACACATTAGTGTGTAAAATTCTATAATGTAACCAAAATCTACTGGTACTATTTCTAAATCACATTTTTAATCCATGTAGCATGATTTGAGAGTTATTGGATGTGCATCAAGATGATAATTGTTCAAGATGTGCAATAAAAATTGTACACTATAAGTCAATTCCTCCCTTCTTTCATATAAGAAAACATACTCTATGTTTGATAAATTGCAAATATGGTGGATTTGGATTAAAAAAATAGATTTATGTTTCCTGTAGGAGATCGTGAGCCCACATTATTGAATTTAAAGATTTTCCAAATGGGATTTCCATGACTTGGCAATAGTTCCTAAGATTTAATCAACGTCATGCAAGAATAATTAAATTCCATGTTTTATTTTAGAGTTTGAACTATGACAAAAGCTTAGGGTTTGTGAAGCTTTTTTGCCTTCTGTTGCTGCCTTCATTTTGGAAATAAAATCATTTGCAAAGTGGCCACAGGTCTTCACCCTAGATATTTTTATGTTCTTTTCAATGGCAAAAGCATTAAAGCCAATACATATGCCTCACATAACCTCGGAATTTTGTTTGACCTTATTATTGTTCCACCTTTATATTTTTCTTGTTATTTATCCCCTCCCATGAACCATTGTTAACCTACCTGCTAGTGATAATCAACACATAGCACACCTCTACATAATTATATGATAAGCTACCAATGAAGTTTGATTAGTTTGCGGCAATATATATAATTCAACTGACATGATTGATGGAAGCACTAAAACTCTGCATAAGAGATTAATGGATCCTTTGGCATCAAAACTTCTTAAAAATGAGAAAGAATGAATAAAACACGAGTACCTTTTTATCAAGGAGGCAAGCAAATGGCAAATAATTATTATATTGAAAATTCATTTGTGATCATGCGGGTAGCACAACACACTTCAAAGTTATTACTTGTTAAATAAATCGGCCATTGGAAAAAGCTATTAATTTTTTTATTTCTTGATATGGGTAACTGATTAGGTTTAAATGCAGCATGTTTCTTGATTACAAGATATTACATGTGGCATATCCTTTTGTTGGGGTTTCATTGCATGTAGATACCTCCTCTCCTCTTCCATTATGCATGAGCATGTAATGATCCTGACATTGATAACATGGGTGAAGGAAAGTTTATAAAATATTCCACAGACCAAAAGCCTTGCTGATCTGGAAACAAGCTTTAAGGTGCAAGACCTTTGGTTTCATGTCATTGACTCCCTTGCCTTGTGGTTGTTACTATTATAATGATTTCTTAATTACAAGCTATCGATCTAGTGGCATATACCCATAATGGAATTTGGTTTCATGTTGATACCTCTGCTCTATTTTTTATGGTGATTATCATTTATTTCTTTTGATTGTGCAATGTATTCTATTGTATTTTGTGCTGCATGATCAGAAATATCATGTCAATTCTAGCCTAATGGGAGATCAAAATTAATTGTGGCTTTGGCAGGTCCTTAATGCAAAAACTAGAATTGCTGGAACCAGACTTGCAGCATCATATATAAACTTCTACATTGCAAACAAAGGGATTATTGCTCCTGCATTTGGAGACGAGGAAAGAGATAAAGAAGCCTTAGATGTCCTTTCTGTAGCCTTTCCTGATTACAAAGTAAGCTATTATATAAAAACCTTTAAATCAAGGAGCATGTGTTGCATGTTTCTTGTTACTGATGACACTATTTGGAATTAATTTGGTGCAGGTTGTAATGATATCAAGTGCTAGGGAACTTGTGCTCGGGGGTGGTAATATACATTGCATAACACAACAACAGCCGGAAGGCATGGCTTAAGACAAACAATTGGCAGGAGTGTTTAAAGGCTAAAACAAATGGTAATTAGTTTATTTATGGTGTATTGTCTTTCTCAAAAAAGGTGCCTATATATGGCGAGAAAGCAGGCCTGTATGATGATTAAGTTTTCTTGAACTAGGAAATCTTCATATAAGAGCACCTGTATATTGAGTCATCCAAGCAGTAGCAAGGGTATGAAACCTCTGCTTGGATTTCAATTGATTGGATTTATGCCTTTTTAAGAGGGTTGCCTTTCAAAAGTTGGTAAATGTAATTACTGCACAAAGATAAAATATAGATTAATTTTAAAATAAAAGCTGCTATGAGACAATTTCTTTTATTGAAAGCATGCAATATATTCTATAATTAAACAAATGACATGCCCCATCAAAAAGGTGGGTGGAAAGGAATCACACTGCGAGAAACAACAGATCCAAAAGTCAAGCTTACATTAACAGCCTGGGCTGGCCAAAACACCAAATCCAAAAAGAATCATTGTTTTTTTGATGACCGCATGTTTCACTTTGTGCATTCCTCCTCCTTTTCCTTAACCGCGAGCACCGGTGTTTTTAGCATGGAGAACTCCTTCACAGTCTGGCCGCATACTGCAAACCAAGTCGCGCTTTTGGAGATATTTATCTGATCAAGGTTCCAACCCACTAGAGAAGCCTCCTTTACCACTTGGCCAACTGCTTCCTCGTTCTTTGAAGATCTGCTTTTGACTCTTCACTTATTTTCAGCTGTCCTAAACCACTTTGCAAGTCTCTTGAACCAACTTCAATTTGATTTTTTGGCATTTCCCCTTCTTCTAATGGATTCTAAGAAATCTCTCCTAAAATTTCAAACCTGTTCGATGTAGTAAAAGCCACTTTAACCTTGTTTAATATGTCGATTCTATTGAGCATTCCTTTGGCGAGTCTTCTTGTTTTGGCTGTGATAAAAGCATGCTGCTGAATGATTTGGTGTTCCTGAGGCACATTTCGTTCTTATTTTGCGGATCTTAGCAAAGTGGCTATAGTAATAGCATTTGTTACATTTGAAAGGTAACCCAAAATTAAGCTCCTGCAGATATGACCATCCATCCTTAACTGAATGGCTTCAGGCAGACCATTCTCCAAGTCTACTTCTAAACAGATTCAAGCACATGCGAAACTGCCTTTTGGCTTGCGCTATCGATAAAGCGACCCAATGTGTTGCTGATGGCAGCCATTTGGATTTATCATCCCAAAACATAGGAAGGTGTGGCAATTTCACCCAAACAGATCAGATAAAGTCCTCTTAAGTCCTCAAACCTTTCCATTTTAGATATTTCTTTTGTTTAGGTGAAACCTTTCCATTTTAGACATTGCTGAAAATACATTTCTCAAATTGAGCACTTTTCTTTAGCGGAGGTTCAAATGGCGGAACCAATGGAGGCCACACTTCACATTTTTCATGAAATGAGGTACTAATTCCTTAGTTATGGAATTGGCCTGTGGATTATCTCTCTAGTTACTTTTGATACAAACACAGATTGTGCCTTACTCTTCCCATTTTATTTTGGCCTCCAAGACCATTTTGGGTGGATGGAATGGTTGTTCATCTTTTAGGTAAGCAAGTGGAAGTTGAAAGGATTGCAAGGCTAGGATAACCCTATGTAAGGATATCTTTTGATAAGACCTTAAAAATATTGCTTAGGGCATTGAGTTTTTTGGTCTCTTGAATAGTGAAATCTCAAGTTCGGGGCACCTAACAAGATCCTTCAATGTGGCACAAGATTGTGGAAGCTGCGAAGGTTGTGTGGTGCTATCACAAGATTGCAGTAGCTGCGAAGGTTGTGAAGCAAGTGTGCGGGGCAAAGGGCCAAGGTTCTGCGGGAGTCAGCAGAAGATGCTAAGAGTTGGACAAGCTGTGGAATAGAGGGAAGCTGTGTGGGATGATGCAAAAAGTTGTGCTCATTACTACGAGGTTGTGTACTTGCCGCTATATGCTGCAAAGGTAAGGCAAGCTCCATGAAGGAGGTAAGTTGTGTAGAATGCTGCGAGGAGTTGGGCCATCAACGCACACTACCACGAGGGTGTATCCTTGTCACGAGATGCCGCAAAGGCATAGAGCCCAAGTTCTGTACGATAAGTGAGGATGCTTGTGTGGCTGTGAGATAGTGGCAAGGCAGGCTGCAAGGCCACACACAGATCACTCTTGCCTCCCTTTAGCTCCACGAGCTATCCAAAGCTCTCTGCACTATACCCAAGCTCTCTAATCCATCTAACAAACTATGTTGGCTATTAAAGCTTTGTTGGGCTATTCCTAGCTGCCTTCCCATTCAATGCCATTTTATTTTAAAGACTCTTGAAACGACGTTGGTTTGGATTACTAATGTCCACCATTGATTCCTTTGCTGGAATTCAAACTGATTAGTCTTCTTATATTTAGAAACAAAAATTTGCTATCCAAATCATAACAAATTTTGTTTCCTACTTTTACAGAAATCGATTTTGGCTGAGGCCATTATAATTAATTGTTTTTACCTTTTCCAGACTATTTATTGGTTATTTTCTCCGCCCTTTGGTACTTGGCATTACCGACATGGTTAAATCCATGTGCTTCAGATTTTATGATCCGCTCCTAGAGTCTTATAAGCTTGTGCAAGCATCTTTCTAGACCCCTTTGGTGAAACCGAATAGTTCTCTATATTAACTTCATCCCTCGTCAAAATGTTTTCTTTGCATTATGTAATATGCATCAGATTTGCCTTCCTCTCAGTTCCCCATTAACAAAACTGGAAAAACAATTTGTATCATTCTCAATGATTCTGGAAAAGCTAGAATCAATGATCAGAGGGGTTCAGGATTGTCAAGACGTATTTGTTTAAACTATCGCCCACTGCAGATTTGTCTTAAAACTCGACAACCATAGATATTGTTATAGCGACGGTAGTTGCTTCATTGACATCTTTGAAAAGTTTGCTAATGAAGTGAAGCCAAGAGGGAGTCAATGAATCCGCTTGACTCTGTAACTCTGCCATTTTGGTGAAACAGGTAACAAAATAACTTTGCCTTGTTGGTGGAACACAATTAGAACATAAGAAAGACTAGTCACTGAGAGTTTTAAAGTGCAAAGATACTTTTCTGCCTGATTAGAGAGAAGACGACAGTCTGGGCTGTGAAAAATGAAATGATAAAGTTTGGTTAAGTTCCTCTTTCTTCTCAAATGCGAAAGTTTAAACTGTTACCCAATATGCTTTTCTTTTAACTAATATGATTTCTTATTTTCCAAAGAAACAAGCTTGCGAATTAAGTCTCTTTGAGAATTGCTTTGCGATCAAGAAACAGTAAATGGTGAAAATTTTATTCTTAAATGGCGCCTTTACAAAAAAATTGCCAAAAACACTAATAGAAAATTGAAATCTTTTTGGTTGATGCCGGATTGCTTGTGAGCTTGGCTGTTCCCGCATCATATGATTCGGGTAAGAAAACTTGTGAGCTCCAAATCACATGGGCAGGATATGTGGCAAAAGTTACCACTCTTTTGATTACACTTCCCATTACACACGATACTTCTGGATTTTTTTGATTCCCTCTCCTGGTCCATGGCTTGGGCACAGTCTGTCCACCTCCTCCAAGGTAGCTCTTTGATTTTCAACCTCAATCCAATTTGTTACTGGACTCCTCAACCTTTTATTTTCACCAAATTGTAGTTTCTTTAGCCCATGTCTCTTTGTTTTTTACAAGTTTAGACAACTCATTCTCCTTCCCTAGAAAGGTATTATCATATGTTTTCTTCCGATTTACACCGTCACATGCAAAACTAATCATGGTATCTGAGAAAGCTCTTTTATTGTTTCCCACATCTTTTCATACCCCATAAGCATGCCACCGTCCACTCATCCCTTTTCTCTAATGCTGTCCACATGACAAAACAATATCATGGACAACAAGAGTCACCATTTGTGTCTCTCCCAACAATGCCTCAACCACATCCCACTCCTCTGTTTTGCATTCTTGAGTTGACATGAGATCAACTGCTTCTTTTCTTCACAAGTTCTTTTAAGTCCACCAGGTTGCATTTCTTGTTTCACTCTCTCTTTTGATGGTCAATATTTCATAGTTGTAACTGAATTGATTAAACATTCATGGGAATGGAACATTCCCTTGACCATCTTAATCTCTTCTTCAAGCAAGGGAAACTCCTCTCCCTATGTCTCCATGTAAAATACGTGACACAATATCCCACCTAATGCTTTTCTTTTCCTCTATGTTACCAGGTTTCTCCCCCCACCCTCATGTACCCCTGGATACGTCCTAGGTACGGTAGTGATACATCCCGAGTACGGCCATGTATGTACCAGGTACATCTCGGGTACCTTTTGATGTACTTGGGGACGTACCGACATGTACTCGGGACGTACCCACAGGGTCGGGGAGTGGGGGACTCTAAAATATTTTTTTTAATTGTATTTTGACTCAAACAAACTTCAGTTTTATTGAGGACTAGACTAGGAGGGCATGGCAACCACAAGGAAACCTAGAGATTGTTTTAAATCCCTCTAGTTTATTCAAGAGAAAATATTCAAAGGATATCAAGAATGTTTGAGGTAATTATTTGGGATCGTCGCAATTGGACAAGGAAAGAAGCTATTCATAGAAATTTGGACATATATCTGAGCCTTCGTATAAGTTTTTTACGAGATCAAATCTCAGGTGATCGTCAATACTCATAGAAAAATTTGGAATTGCAAATTGCATAGCTTAAAGTTTCAAAGAGCATTCTTTCCGAGAAACCGTTAAGGCACATCATTGACTCCTTCCCGCATCCTTAACCAACCATTGGACTGACCTCTTTAAATAGTTCCTTGAGGAGCTCCTTATATACATCTTTTATGGCCACCACTGCAACACAAATTAATCTCAAAGGAAATGGATAAAACACAAAGGAATACAATATTCTCATATCATAGAAAATGTAAAATCTTAAGTATATTGAATGTTTTGAACATTAACCGTAATATATTTTTCAAGTTTTGTATTTCTTATGGACTAAAAATTGAGTAAAATGAGTATATATATAATTTTTTTAAATATATATGTATGGATGTATCCAACACGTATCGTACGCAAGGATTTTTTAAAATCGATGTATCCGCGTATTGAATCCGTACCCGTACCCTTAACCTGGCAACATAGCTTCTGCTGTATTCTCCACATCCTCTTTGGAATATTAATTGATATGCCACCTTATTTGACGATCTAGACCTTGGAATTAGATCGATGTGATGGTCAGTACGCTGCATGAGATGTAACTCCTCTAATAGATAATTGAAGATGATCTCTACAAACTCACTCAAAAAATCGTTCACTTCACATGAAAGTGTTTTATCTCCCCTTATCTTTCCAATGCACGAGTTTGGGAAGGAAAGCATAATATGATTTCTTATTTGGTAAAGTCTTTTTGGATAATTTTGCATAAATATTTTATGTGTGATGTTTTGAGGCATATGCTGGAATGTGTTCGAGAGTAGATTAACAAGACCAAATGAGTTTAAATAAAATTAAAACGTTAATAGCAAGGTGTTGGTAAAGTTACCTTTATGCAATTAATTTTGAACGAGAAATAAAGCCACCAATGAATTAATTTGTAAATTTAATTAATTAGAATAGTAGTTAATCAAATGAGTCGTTGTGTCACTAAATAATTAATTGGCAGCCCAATAAATCAAAACCATAGGTTATACCACAAATATTTATTCAACTAATTTCAAAAGGAAAAATAAAGCCACCAACTATTTAAACTTTTTATTTAATAGATTAATTACTTGTATATTTCATTAATTAATATATTAATTAATCAAATATATAGTTAGTTAATACATTTAAATAAATTCATAATAAATGACCTTATATTTCAAAAACCATAGGTTTAATCACACAAAGGATAATTAGTGGAGCATACCTAACCGGTGTAAGAGAGGTTTCCATGCATGACTTAAGTTCCTACCCTCGTTGCGATTACGGTTATTTGGGTGTTTCTCAATCTCAATAGCTATGCAAATTTTTCTGTTGGTGTGGCAGCCCTCCATTGCAATTAATTTTGCGTTGTTGATGCAAATGGAGTGTTTCATATTTTTTTAATGTTTCAGAAATGGAGACTTATTTACTGTGGCTTGCTTCAATTCCTTGTAGTGTTCTTTTAATTTGGTTTGGAGTAAGTGCCATGTTTCGCCGATGTACCTTTTTTTGCAAGCGCATGGTATGGAATAAACACCTTTCTTGAATTTTGAACAAATGGGGCCCTTATGATTATTTAGCTTGTTTTTGATGGTGTCCATTGGTTTGAAAGACGTCTTAATGCCTTTGTTCTTAAAATTCTAGCAATTTTGTCTGATGTACTGTCAATGTATGGAAGGAACGCCTTCCTTTCCTTATCCTTCTTAAATTTGCTCTTGGGGTCACTTTTTGCTCTACGGATTGCCAATTTAATTTGCCAATTTGTGTATCCATTCCTTTTTAGAAACGTAGTTAGATGTTTTTCTTCTAATCCAAAATGTCCCTTATATGAGATACTTAAAGCTCTTGTAAAGAGAGTGTTGAGTACTCCTGCCTTTTGGGACATATCGTGGTGTGAGTGTGCTATGATGTATACATCTTTGCATGAGATCAAGACATCAAGAAAAGGAAGTTTACCATTTTCTTCAACATCCATTGTGAATTGTATATGCTCAAATTGCATATGAAGGTGAAGCAAAAAAAAGTCCAAGCTATCCTTCTCATGTTGCCAATTAACATGTGTCGTCCATGTATCTAACCCACCAATCCGACTTTAGAGGAGACGTTCTTAGTGTTTCTTTCTCATTTTTTTGGCTACAATAAGGGGATATGGGAGAACCCATCACAACACCCTCATTTTGTTTGTATAATTCACCATAGAAGGAGAAGTAGGTTGATTAGAGAAGACTCACACCACCATCCATCCCAAAAGGCAGGAGTACTCAACACTCTCTTTACAAGAGCTTTACAAATCTCAACTAAGGGACATTTTGGATTGGAAGAAAAACATCTAACTACAGTTCTAAAAAGGAATGGACACAATAATTGACAAATTAAATTGGCGGCCCATAGAATTAAAAGAGACCCCAAGAGCAAAATTAAAAAAAGTATCAAGAAAGGAAGACTTTCCTTCCATACATTGAAGAGATATAAGACAAAATTGCTAGAATTTTAAGAAGAAAAGGCATTAAGACAGGTTTCAAACCAACATAAACAATCATAAACAAGCTAAATAATCCTAATGACCCCATTTGTTCAAAGTTGAGGAAAGGTGTTTATTCCATAATGCACACTCGTGGAAAAATGTACATTGGCGAAACATGGTGCTCACTCCAAACCAAATTAAAGGAACATTGCAAAGACTTGGAGCATACCAGAGTAAATAAGTGTCCTTTTCCGAAACATTAAGAAAATACAAAACACTCCTTTTGCATTAGCAACACAAAATCACTTGCAATGGAGGGTGGGTCGCTACACCAACAAAAAAATTTTCGACGTTGTTGAGATTGAGAAACACCCAAATAATCTTAATTTGCGGCAAGGGTTGGGAATTAAGTCACACACAAAAACCTTTATCACACCGGTTAGGTATGCGCTACTAATCCTCCCCCGTGTGATTAAACCTATGGTTTATGAATTATAAGGCTATTTACTATCTATTTATTTTTACAATGTATTAATTAACTATATATTTGATTAATTAATGAAATACACAAGTAATTAATCAATTAAATAAGAAATTTAAATAAGTGGTGACTTTATTTTTTATTTTGAAATTAATTGAATGAATATTTGTGATCCATCCTACAGTTTTGACTTATTGGGTTATCAATTAATTATTTACTTACAACAAATTAATCAATGAGATAGAGAATTAATTAATTGGTGGCTTTATTTCTCGTTCCAAATTAACTGCATAAAAGGTCACTTTACTGACATCTTGCTATCAACGTTTTTGTTTTATTTAAACTTGTTTTACCTTGTTAATCTACTCTCAAGCACATGCTCCTCCTTGGTGAAAGTCCAACATAGGTCTCTAAACCCTGGACTTAACAATATTCACGCAAAATTATCTAGAAAGTATTTAGTATGCTTTTTCTATTCGCGATATGAATCTTCAAACCATAATGATTTCTTGTTCTTTACCTCCTTTTCAGAAGTCGTAAAAGTCCTTGGACTTTCTCTGTTCCACTTTTATCCTTCAAAGGATTCAAAGTGTACCTTCTTCCTTATTTCACCAAAAAATGTGGGGCCATCATGCATCACTTTTATGTCTAAGTGTCAAGGCCTCCCTATTAATACATGGAAGATAACCATGGGCTGTATGTCACACATGACTTCATCTTGGTATGTGCCAATTGAAAGCTTTCCAAACACTACTCAATTCACTAAAATCTAATGTCCCTTATGCAGCCAAGATGCTTTATAAGAATTTATATGTGTGAACCTCTTCAAACCAAGCTTTTCTACCATTTCATTGGAAATGAGGTTATTGGTGTTACCATTATCAATAATTATTTTGCAACACTTACACCCAAATTTAGAAATGAGTATGAAAAGATTCTTTTTCTATGCGGGAATGTTCTTTTCCTTGGCTAGTTTCAACAACACCTTATTCATCATGCAACCCTCTCCATGTTTTGGTTCCTACGTATAATCAACTAATACAACATTCGCCTTGCCAGCTTGTATAAGATTATTGTTAGCCTCATTTTCCCTTCCACCGTCATTGTGTGCATGTGGTCACTCAAAGGATCTATGCCCTGTCTTACAACATTTAAAGTATGTACCTATAAATCCTCTTCCTCATCCATAGGATCCTCTACCTCTAGTTAAATTTCTTGTGACTTCTTATATAATATTGTTGCTAGAAGTATTACCTTCTTCCTCTGCTTCAAAGTAACCTTTGCTACTACTTCCCTATTCATATACACATGCAAAATTTTCTTTCTCGAATTGTATCTTATTGTCTACAAGAAAACTTCTCAACCTTCAAGACACACTGCAAGGCTTCTTCGAATACGAGTAGTCATATCATTTGGAACTTGAATTAAATGGAAATGTGCAATCCATTCACATACTTTGATGCATCCTCAACACCTTCACTTGTACGAGCAACTTGAATGTTCAATCTTAGGACTCTTATGTGTAGTCCTTTATGCTCATCACCTTTTGTTGTAAGTTTTGCAACTTTTTAAAAAGAATTAGTCGATAATTTGCAAGAAAAACTTTTGCCTTCAATTTGGCTTCGGTTCCAAGCTTTTATCTTTTCTTTGCCTTGTCTTCTCGACTGTGCATGATCCCAACATCAGTAAGCATGTCATTTTAGTTATTTACAAGTGGATCTCGCCCTCGTAAGATCTTCTATTAACTCATTAAAAATACTTCTCCAATTCTGCAATGTAGTCAATTAAATGTTCTAGTCAAACTCTCTAACTAGCTTGAAATGTCCACTTGTGGTTTTTTGCAAAATTTTTCATAGGTCTTTAACTATCTATCTTCAAGTTTTGCAAATTCATTTATATGCATTCCTAGCGCCTTATTATCACTCGAATCCAAACATGCTACTCTTCTTTGAGCGATATCCTTTGCTTCCAGTCTCGCTTCGATGTCTCTTATCACGTTCACTAAGTCAACCACTTGCATTGGTCTATTTCCTTTACCCCTTCATCTAAGAGGCATTCATGGGTGAATCTCATACCTTCTACCTAACTATTTAAACCCTACATAAATAAATAAAAGTTTGGTATTAGCTTAATTCCTTATTTATGAAAAGGCATAATGGTTGCATAGGTTGCATATTATGAATTAATTAATCAACATTAATGTGCATAAAAAAATATTAAATTTAAAACAATGTGTGTAGACACCAATTTTTGGTATAGCTACCCCTCATCCCGTGTTCGCTCCCCTTCATCTTCATCTCGCACATGCATATATCTCTTCCTATTTCTCATCCCCCTTTTTCTCCTAAAATCTATTAATCCCATTTATTCAAATTTCCCACTTTCCTATATCACCCCATAATTTATTTTAATTCACCCTTAATCCCATTTAATTGATCCCTAATAATATTTATTATCATAATCACATCCAGTTTGTCCTCCCTAGGCCTTCATTTAATAATTTCATCTCCCCTTGGCCTTTATTCAATATTTTCCTTCCTCTCAACCACCTTTTATCCATCCCTAGGTTCCCAACCACCTTCATTTATGTTGGCTAGATTTTCTGCATAGCTGAAAAACCTAGGTAGTCATGAGATAAATCTCCCTCATTTATCGGTGAGGCTCCCGTGTCAGATTTGTCAATTAAAATATGCTAGTATCTATATGGGGTTTTACTTTAACTATTCAACTCATGAACCATAACTGTATAGTTTTGTAGCAAGTAAGCAACTGTTTAAAGAAATGGAATATTTAAAGAAGAAGAGAATTATATAAACACAGGGAAGACATAGGGAAGATGTGCATCCCAATCAATAGATAACAGAGTTGATTGCATGCACATAGAAGAAACCAATAGATATCAACGCACAGAATTATAAGGAAAGAAAACTTCAGATCTAGATCTAAAATAACACAAAGTTTATTATAAGATCTAAGATAAAAGCTAGAAACACAATGCACCATGACACAAAGTTCTCCAGAAATATGCTCCTTTATATTCCTTTGCTTCAAGTGGCTCTTAGGGGTTTCATCACAAAATTTGGAACACAAGAATGCTGTTTACAAATTCCGATCTTTTACCCGAAGGTTCTTCCTCTACTTATAGAATGTAGAGGGGCAATTACAAGTTAGAAGTTTTTAGTTGAACTGACACATGTGGAAGTTGGAAAAGAAACAACTGGAAATCTCCCTCCTGGAATTCCTCTTTACATGACATGCATGATTTGCAACTAAAAATAAAACCTTCTATTTTGCACGTCTGCCACCTATCTCCAAGTAGTTGAATTCTTTAAGTAATGACTTTTAAACCAATCAATTAAGTTGTATAATTTAATTGATCACTCAATTATTTTGTCAGAGGAAATAAGAGAAAGAAGAAGAAAGAGGTAAGTTGCAGTCTTGTCCATTTTCATATTTTGCATGTAGCTAATTCTTTTGCCTTTGATTCTCACCAAGCTGGATTTGGAAGCGGCTGGATCTAGAAGTGTCTGGAAGCGGCTGGATCTGGAAGCAGCTGGAATTTTGCCTTCGCCTTGTCTTCCCTTTTATCCTTGAAGCTTTTGCAGTTCTTCTCCAGAAGCTTTTGCAATTATGAGATCTGGATCTGGGCCTGGATTTGTGTCTCCGATGTCAACAAATCTGGAAGTAATGCATGATTCTGCTGAGCTTTCACGTTCATCTTGTTTTGCCATGGCTGGAGCAATCTTTGTCTGAGCAATTCTTTTTCTCTTTATTCGGCCGAAATTCTTCACAACTGGTGAAGATCTAGATATTTCTTCAGATTCAAAGGATATGTTCAATGTATTGGACATTGATTTATGCTCCCTTTCTCTTATAAAAGCACCTGTAATGAATTCCTGTAATTAATTCAGACAAAGATGGCAACTAGAACATGAATACTAGATTTTAATCATAAAAATCAGCATAATTCAAGCCTGCTGCCCCAAATTTGATTTTTTATTTGCATGCAAAGCAAACATGAATTTTACCAACTTCACTTGAGCACCTGTATCACTTATGCAAACAATTATCCAGACACAAATCAACCTCCTTCAACCTGTGTGCCAATTCTGGAAGCTTTTAGCATTAATTTCACCTTCTTTTGAGCAAAAATCCTCTCCAAATGGGGCGCACTTTTTGTGTGGGCTGCACTTCTATGCTTTGGAATTAATTAATTCATCCTTATGGCAGCCCCTGCTTATATAATCCTCATGATTCTATAATTAATTAATGCCTTTCATATTCCTCGCAATTAATTAATTATTTAATAAGCTTTACTCTTCAAATGGGGTGCCTATTTTGTGCATGCTCATGGCTGCCATTAAATAAATTAAATTTATTTAATTTTAGATTTCTGCTTCCAGTTAACTCAAGCCTCACAGTATGCTTTGACCTTAGCCACTGAAAATAGGAATTAATTAAATCATTTAATACTTTAAAAAGTATTATTTTTCTCCCAAATGGGACACACTTTTTGACATGAAGGGGTTGCATTAAATAAATAATATTTATTTAATTTTAGAACTGTTTATTTCCAACTTCCTTTTGTCCACTTCCCTTTGTTGACTTTTCCACAAGCCTGGGCGCCAAAATTGGGTGAATAAATATTAACAAATATTTATTTAATGCATTATTATTCACCCAAGGTGGGTCGCACTTTTTGGAATAAGGAATTTCTATTTTTAAAAGTCAATTGACAATGAGATTATTTACCCTGCAAGGCAGCGTTGAAAATTCCATGATCCACTTAAGCTCTTTAACTTTCATAATGGGATTATTTACTGTGCAAGGCAGGTAATAAAACCTCATTCATGCCTTAAGTGATTTTTCTTTTATTTCACAATGGGATTTTTTATCCTGCAAGGTAGGTAAGAAATTCCCGCCTGCCTACTGCCTCTAAGTTTCCCATTGTGACTTAAGTGACGTTGCTTCCATGGGAAAAAGTACCCTGCTAGGCAGCTACAAAATTCCCACCTGCCTGCTGCTTCCAAAAATCCCATGATTCACTTCAAACCCTCTTTTTCCAACAATGTGGCCAACTTAGAAGAAGCTTTTTGGTGCATGAATTCATCTTTTCCTAGAGAACCAGACCTTCGATGGCGAATTCCTTCTGGCACAACGTGCATATGTGATCTCTAGATACTCCAGGCCAAGAATTAGGCCAATCTGGCAAAGGAATTGATCTAGAGAAATTTCATAGAAAACGAAATAGGAAAACACAAAAAACATAAAACGTTGCCAGAAGTTACAAATAAAGCCCAGGATCCATTCCTTGTTAAAACCCTACTGGTATATGGGAATATTGACTTGTACGATCACAATAGGGTTAAACCGGAGCACAAATTGCCTCAAATGGTGCTCAAAATAATTAAATACAAATTTCCTGCAGGCGAACCCCAGCGACAGAATAAAACAATTTTGGGCATCTGGGTATTTGTTGAAAGTGGCTTATATGGCTCTTTGGGAATATCTTGACACATTACAGGAACTTTCTGGCAATAAAAACACAAAATGACCCATTATTTTAAAAGTACGATTTTTTTTAAAATAGGGTAGTCCCAGATTTCAGGGTGAAATTTGGGGACACCAATTTAATAATTTCACCTTCCCTTTTCCTTTAGTTAATATTTTCCTACCTCTCACCTACCATTTATCCGCCCAAAGCAACCCTAACTCACCCTATAGATATACACATACCCCCTCCTTCGGGTAGATTGGAAGAGGCAATTTTCGAGAGCTAAGGTCTTCTTGTGGATTTGTTGTGTTTATTTGTCATCTCCAGGCCCAGTCATTGTTGACCTAGCCTGGTTGCCAACAACCCATCTCAGTCGCCATCGACCCTGTCTGTCGTTGTTTAAGCCATCAATTTTCTTGCATCCCTTTTGTCTCCACAACTTTCCCATATCAGATCCAAAACCTTCATAGTATTTCAGAGCCTATTGTAGACTTGTTTTCTGCATATTCTGATCCACTCTTCTGCAGTTGCCATTGATTATACCTGTCAGTCTCGGGTCACCGTTGACCCGATCAAGTTTGGTTTAATATCATATATTTTCATCAGATTTGAATCTTATCTTATCTAATATATTTCATATCTCTATTTCAGTTCAATTATCTACTACATCTTATCACTTATCCATCGCTATCTTATCCATTTTTTATCAAAACGTGGGTTGACATCCATCCTAAGAAGTTTTCACTTCCTAGGAATGAAATTGTCAGGCAACTCGCACATCCTATCTACTAATCCATTTTTCGCGATGAGTTTGTTTGATTTGCAAGTCACTTATCTCGCTGCGGAAAAGGATCCATCATTTTACGGCCGCACATCGTCATCCCATCTTGAGGTACCTTAAACCCTCCATAATTTGAGTTGCTAGCTTTCTTGTTGCATTTTCACTAATCTGAAATAGGTAGCGAGGAAATTTGGTCAATATTCTAGCACACCTGGTGGGAGCCACCCCTTCTCAGTGAGTCTTTGCATTCTTTATTTTCACTTCCATATTTCTTCCATATCCATTTTATACTAACCTTGTAGGAATGAGTGTTACTTTTGCTTGCTTATGTTGGATTGTGGTTGCTTAGATTGAATTTTTCTTGCTTTGACAAATTAGATAAAAAGGAAAAGTGTTATCCAGGTATTCCTTGTTTTTATCCCCCATCTCTTTCTTTTATTGCATTACATCCCTTGTATGCTACTTTCATCGAATCAACACATTTTATTTTGGATCTAAAAAGAACCCCTCATATTTGCTTGGAAATCTAGTTTAACTAGGGGGTTTAACTCATTGCATCCACTTTATCACACACATCTAAACACACACATCAATTTACACATTTGAAACATTTCCTTGCAGGTGGAACTATTGGGATTTCATCATCCAATAGGAAAGTCGACTTGATGTTCTAGTCGAGTATAAATAAGCTGGTTGTCGGTATATTGGCTAAGCACCTAACTCCCTTATCACTACGAGACCATGAAGTGAGGGGGTAGGCCTTAATACCAAGCCCCGTATTGACACCAACACAGATTTAGGCCTTACCTACCTTTGGGTATATCGAGGACTCCATCCAAAACGCCCTGAAACCATCCATATATCGCCATTTCCTAGGTTCCCTTTTAGCCCATCTTCTTCTTTTTCACATTTTCTAAAGAATCAAGATGATCAAAATTTTGTTGCTAGACTTATTTATTAATCAATTCTATAAATTCTTATTTTTTTGTTTTATGCCTATTATCACCCATTCTCAGGCCAAGAAAACACAACCGTCTACCTCATCCAACAATATCTCCACTTTTGATGATCTTTCCCAAAAAATTCCACACTCGTCACTACTTCTTCTACACCTATGATCACTACGTCTTTGGTTTCCCAACCCTTTGTTTCGATGGTATCTCTTCATGAAGCCCATGCCATTCAAAATGATCCCCATATTGAAACCAATCATTCTACCTCTCATCAGCCCATTTCCTCTAGACCAACCACGCCCTGTCCGCTTCTCCTTTAGAGACTCTTGGACCTCCTACCATCCGTCGTTGATGCTAGGAGTTTCAAGAACTCCTTGACACTAATCCTATCGCCCTTTATGACTATCTAGTATGTAAATCTATCACAACCTCTCACGATCATCAAACTGCTCAATTGGCGATGCCGATTCCCCCTAATATGCCTCATATTAACACCACGATCACTCCCTCTATCCCCATCACCTCTTCATCCACTACAATTATTAATACTCCCATCTAATTATCAAAAGAGTCTCACTTGCTTCCTCCACCACCTGAACAACACAATTCAACTTTACCTCTTATCTCCACTTCCCATGTTCATGCCAATGTGATCACTTCACAGCCCAATCCTTTTGATTAAACTCAAATCCATCAACCTCTTCCTCGAGGTGCTTATTGCTACATATTTCCCAATCAATCCACTCAAGTGTGCCAACCACCCATCACTTACATCCCAACTCATCCTATATCAAACAAATTAAATGTCCCTATCTCTCAACATCCAACCTAATCTCACCAATCTTATCACATCCCCATTTCCCAACAACAATCTTTATCACAACCTATTCAATCACAACCATTTAATTACATTCCCCCCTTCTCAATCACATCCACAAACACCTACTCATCCTCAAACATACCAATCTTATTAACAACCTAATCCATCTACCTCATACGTTCCTCCACCACATCCTCCAACTTCTCATCCCCACACAACCAATGATCCTATGCATGCCTTATTGAGTAGAATGACTAACCTTGAAGCCGCTACATTGGGATCCAAAACCACCTTCTCATATGATCAAATTTGCAACGAGCCCATTAATCCATCAGTTCCCATCAAACCTTATCCCCCTATTGGGAGCTACCAAAGTTATTTAAGTTCAATATCAAGGAGGATTCCCAACAACACCTCCGCGCTTTTAAGCACACGTGCTACCTTATTGCCCATGATCAAGATCTTATGCTTCGCACATTCCCCATGTCATTGGTTGGTCCTACGTTGGATTGGTATAACGACATTCCCCAACATTAATTATTCTCCGTCACCCAACTTGTGCAACTATTCTTAGAACACTTCTCAATCAATATTGCATGCAAGATCACTTTCACAAACCTTTATGCCATTCGACAGTATGATGAGGAGTCTATTGCAAATTTTGTTGCAAGATGACGTGGCATCATTAACCCACTATCATTTTCTATTCCACAGATTGAACTTATTGAACTCTTCTCACGTTCTTGTGCGAAGCATAAATCCTCCAATCTTTAAATACAATCATTTCAAACATTTGAAGAGGCTTTTGCCATGGCTTGTAAACTTGAACTCCTTGCTCTTGAGCAAGGCCATCTTAAACTTCGATCAAACAAGCCCACATTCGAATTTACCAAATCCTCCACACATGGCGAAAAATCTAAAAGTGCCACTAGCGTTGTTAAAATAAAATCTTTCTTTACATCCACTTCTCACACGAAGCCTCCGCAAAGAGTTCATAGACCGCCTCCTAACTATATCCCCCTTGGGGAATCCTATAGTTCCATATTTAATAAATTGATGACGGTCCATCTTATTCAACTTCTCCCCATATGCCCTTTTGATGATTCGCGACCCAAACCAACATGGTATTACAAGGAACATTATTGCAAATACCACCAAGTATAAGGCCACAACATTGAGAAGTGTCTTTCTTTCAAATATCTCATCAAAAGACTTATAAATCAACCCCTTGATGCCTTTAAACAACCATTCCACAATCATGCACCCACAAATCAAGTTCCAGCCCCACATCTTATGTACCTAATGCTCACATAATCGACACCATAAACCAAGATCTAACATCATCATCCACATCTGCCATCCCATCATCTACTACATATACCCCTATCTTAGACGTTTCTTCCACATCTATAACTTCATCAATATCTACATTCACATCTACACCAATCACATCTACAAAGGTTACACTCCCATCAATCTCAACTACCCCAACTACTACATCTATGTTTACCACATCTACACTAACTACATCTACTTCTACACCTATTGCATCTACACTCACGATACCTACAACTACCCCACCCACATCAACCTCAACTCTACCTACTACCCCATCCATATCTATTACATCTGAAACTGCCATGTCTATTCCTTCATCTGCAACTACCCCAATAGCTACCTTAACATCCACTCCTACATCCATACCCATTTCCACATTAACCACTTCTATTGTTGAGACTGTACCTACATCATCTCAACCTACACCCACATCTATGTCATCTCTCGAGACATCTACTATACAAACATCCCCACTCAAGACAACCACAAATGAAACTCTCACTCCATCTACAAGTCCAATCGCCCCTACGCCAACTAATCCTAAACCTAAACAATCTACAACCCATTTTGATCTCATCAAGTGTAACACCCCAAATCCCCTTCCATCTTTAATACCCACATCTACAACACCGTCCACATCACTCGGTCCTACCCCTAGGGACCCCCCAGTTGAAATCCTTGTTATTTATGCCAAAGGAAAATCCTCGTAACCAAAGTCTAAAAACCTTAACATTCCTACTCAAAATATCTTACGCACTCACACAAGAAGTTGGAGCTCCTCACTCCTAAGGCTAACCCTCATAAGAAATCTAATGTCATATCACCACTCTTAGGAGCATCTCCATCCATCTTAGGGCCATGCCCTTCATCTAGGACACCCATCATTAATCAATCCAAATCAAAGCAATCTAATCCTCCCCCCAAATCTAAAGCACCTTTAAAACCATTCATTATCCCAATTACCAAATTAGAATCCAAACCATCCAAATCCCAAATCATTAAAACCAAATCTAAGACACCCAATCCACCTCTCAAAACTATACCCAAATCATTGATATCCACTTCCACTTCCAAATCCAAATCCGAGTCAAACGTTCCCATCAAACCTCATAAGATTAAAGCACCCCTCTTATCTAATTCGTCAACAATCTGCACCATTTGTTCCTATGCAGAGGTCCTTTAACATTTAATTGAGGCATCAACAACCATCCTTCTTTTGATCAAGTCTTTTGACCCATGCGAAAAAAAACTCACGTGGTTTGATTCTAACATTGTTTGTGCTTACCATTGCACCCTAGGACATGGTACCAAACACTATAAGGCACTCTAAGATCTCATCCATAATCTCATTGAATAATATGATCTTCTCATCAAAGGGGATCACCCTCCTCCATTTATTAGTTCATCTATAACTAATCCCATTTCCACATCCCAATCCTCATCTATTGAGATCTCTAAGTCTCCTCATTCGTTCTAGACCTTTGTTGCTATTCCTCGTCCAAATGTTACTTCTTCTAAGGACATTCCTCATTTTTCTATCAATGGTGCTCATATTACCAACCATTCTCACCCTTATGATCCACAATAATCTATCTAATCAAAACCCAGAGTCATCATTGCTTTTCCTTCCAACAATCCTACCCCATCTCCCTCGACATTTGCTAGCTCATCCATATTTGCATCCAATATGTCTAATGCAATACAACATCTCTCACCGGGGAGTATCCACTCCCCGCTCTTAATCTTATCATGTTTCCTTCTTCATCTACATCTCCCATAAACACTGATCCATCTCCTTCTCCATTCAACCATCCCATGGAAACTGACGATGTTGCGTCCTTTCCCCCTAACTTATTTTAATCAAGAATGACATTAGTCTAGAAAGGAGTCAATGTGGTAATATTTCTCCCAACTAGATTGGACCTTTCATCATCACACATAAATACGGGTCTAGAGTATATCATTTAGTGTCTCTGGATGATAAACTAGAAACAAAACCTCTCAACGGCTTGCACTTGCAACCCTTCTATTGTTAACATACCTACTAACACAAAATTAGTCATATCAATGATCTTACTTCCATCATCAACCCCTTCCATCTTTCATCGTAATGATTTGGAATTATGTGGTCTACCATCACAATCCTATCTATGACCTTAAATATGGGCACCATGGCTATGCCCATAGCATATTCATCATGGAAAAGTTCCTCCTTCTAGGTGGGAACCCCATAATCATTACATCCATCTCCTCCTTATTTACCTACTAGAACCACACTAAGGGTCCATAGGTGTCAATTGTATGTTTTCTCATCTCCTCCCCAAGTGGTCTCCTTGGCTATCCCTAGCTCTATCCTAAAGTCAAAAGTATTGGATGCTCATATAAAAAAAAATATCTTATCCAAAAACAGACCACTCCCTTGAAGAACAACTGTTCATGTAAAATTAAAAATGTCAAAAGTATAGACTGATCCCTCGAAGGACAACTATCATCTATATCTTATCCTGCTCTCTAAAAAATTCAAAAATCCAAAATCCAAAAGCACAAATCTAAATGTAGACCACTCCCTCGAATGATGGATACCCTCTTATATCATAACAGAGAAGGCTTCCCGCATTGATCAACCTTCTAATCTCTAAAAATAAAAATCAAAGAAAAGTATCAAAAGTAAAACATCCTTGGAAAGTTTCCCGCATCGATCAAATTTCTCATCCATCAAAAACTTTCTGCATTGATTAGTTTGCACCATATTGCTTAGAGTTGGGGCATAGCCCTATGAACAACCACCTTAGGAGAACCTATTTTCCCGTGTACAAGCTCTATCTTTAAACCTTTGTCGTGTCTACAGTAGGTATATAAGCACACCCTCCATCTTTTCGCTCATGATCTTAAGCGTGACTAACTATCGTTAGTTATGTGTTAACACTTTTCATTGGTCGCAAGTGCATTGATTTGTCTCGTTCCCTTTCACACTTTACCCCCAATCCAGTCCAAGAGTGTCTATTCCATGCACACTCCTTACTACGATGAAGTGTACACTTATGCATTTTGGGTTACCCTATCGAAGTAGCATTTTTATCTTTCACATCCAATCCAACTCTATCTCATCTTACCCATCTTATAACCAGTCATCTTATCTCATCATGTTCATCTTTATCCTCTTATCCACCTTATCTCTTTTTTTACCAGTTTATCCCATCTTATACATCTTATATCATATTTATCTCATTTTATCCATCTATCTCATTTGATCTTTTGTCTATTTCTCTCATCCAATCTGTCATCTTTTTACTCACCTTATCAATCTTCTCTCATCCCATCTTTATCAATTTGTCTTATCTCATCCAATCTATCGTTGTATCTTATCAAATAGCTTGTCTTATCTCATCCACCTTTTATATTATCTCATCAATCTCTTATGTCATCTCATCCAATATATCTTATCCGATATTTTTATCTCATCTTACCCAATCTATTATCTCATCTTTTCCAATCACTTGTCTTATCTCATCCACCTTTTATCTTATCTCATCTCATCTAATTCTCCTCATCCAATCCTTTTTATCTCTTCCACTTTAGGCTTGTGTGTCACCCACAACACATTGATATTTTCTTTATGTGGCTCATCTTGCTATCCTTGCCTATCATCTTATCGAGCAACATATTCTTGATCACATCTCAAGCCCATCTTTGTGGCCATATTTGTGTTCCCCATCGGGGCACCATATCTCATCCTAATTCTACTTTGTGGCCATATTTGTGTTCCCTGTTGGGGCACCATTATTTCGTCCCTTCTTCATTATGATCATCTTATCTTTCTCGTCCCACAAGGACACATATTTTCTCAATTTCTCATGTATGAAGGATATCACATAGTTTACCCCTGCATCTTGTCAGACCTTTGTCTTGACCATCTTTGCATTTATTTATGCATATTTTGACGACTACCTTTGACCCATTGGTCCCACGACTTGCACATCCATTTGAGCAGTTTCCCTTTGGATTCCCTCCATATTGTAGTGGTTTTTTACGACTCACAGGTCTGTAGGACATCAACGTCCCCTTCATCGCAAGCCATGTTGTGTCCCTACCAACGTGTTTTCAGGATCATCTCCATATTTTTTATTTTTTATTTTTGTTGTTATCTTATCAATGGTCCTTCCCATGCGCTTGGGGCATCCTTTTTCTCCCTTTTTTCTTCCCTTTTCTCTTTCTCCATCCATCTCTTTCAAACTCGTGATCGATTCTTCTTCATCATCGATCCTTAGTTTTAGGCGGAGTACCCTCATCATAATTTCATATTTCCTCCTATCATCCTTTGTCACTTCAAGTTTTTGTTTCATGATTTTCCCAATGCAAACCACTTAACAGAAAGGGGAAAATGTAGACACCAATTTTTGGTATCGCTACCCCTCATCCCACATTCACTCCCCTTCATCTTCATCTCACACATGCATATATCTCTTCCTATTTCAAATCCCCATTTTCCTCCTAAAATCTATTAATCCCATTTATTCGAATTCCCCACTTTCCTATATTACCCCATAATTTATTTTAATTCACCCTCAATCCCATTTAATTGATCCCTAATAATATTTATTATCTTAATCACATCTAGTTTGTCTTCCCTAGGCCTTCATTTAATAATTTCATCTCCCCTTGGCCTTTATTTAATATTTTCCTTCCTCTCAACCACCTTTTATCCATCCCTAGGTTCACATCCAACTTCATTTAATAATTTCAGCTTCCCTTTTCCTTTATTTAATATTTTCCTACCTCTCACCTACCATTTATCCCCCCAAAGCAACCCTAACTCACCCTATAGATATACCCATACCCCCTCCTTCTTCGGGTAGATTGGAAGATGCAATTTTTGAGAGCTTAGGTCTTCTTGTGGATTTGTTGTGTTTATTTCTCATCTCCAGGCCTAGTCATTGTTGACCTAGCCCTATCACCGACAACCCATCTCAGTCACCATCGACCATGTCTGTATTTGTCAAAGCCATCAATTTTCTTGCATCTTTTTTGTCTCCATAAATTTCCCATGTCAGATCTAAGACTTCGCAATATTTTAGAGTCTTTTGTAGACGTATTTTTTGTATTTTCTGATCCACTCTTCTGTGGTCACCATCAACTGTAACTGTCAGTCTCGGGTCAGTGTTGAACAGATCAGCTTTGGTTTAATATCATTTATTTTCATCAGATCTACATCTTATCTAGCATATTTCATATCTCTATTTTAGTTCAAATATTTATTGCATCTTATCACTTATCCATCACTATCTTATCTATATTTTATCAAAACGTGGGTTAACATCCATCCTAGGAAGTTTTCACTTCTTGTGACTGACATTGTCAGGAAACCCACCCATCATATCTACTAATCCATTTTTCATGTTGAGTTTTCTTGATTTATAGGTCACTTAGCTCACTGCGGAAAATGATCCATCATTTTGCGCCCGCACATCATCATCCCATCTTGAGGTACCTTAAACCCTCTATAATTTGAATTGCTAGCTTTCTTGTTGCATTTTCACTAATCTGAAACAAGTAGCGAGGAAATTTGGTCAACAGTGTGATATAAAAGTGATTTCTTAAAACTTAAAGAGGGAAGATTAATTTATTCAATGGAGAGGTACACAATGGATTTGGATGTGTAGACTGATAAGGATATGGAAGTGCTTCATCTCTAGAACTGTGTTTGCAACCTCAACTGGTATGAAATCATATACATTATTATGGGGTGTAGTATGATTTGGTCACGTCTTGTATGGTCTCAAACATGAATACTCATGGTTATGAAACTTTTGGTGGTTGGTGGTATGAAAATATTCCTTACTATCCGATGTTATGGTTCACCAATGTGTGACACCTCATGTGGCTACTTGCAATAGATAAAAACCCTATATGCTTGCACTGACACTTTATAAACACAATTCGATAATAATAGGTGAAATTAATGTCTAGTGGAGTTGGAATGACCTTGGTGGTCAACCCTTTTTGAAATTACCCAAGTACTATATTACGTCCCCTCGCAAGCGAGAGAAAATTCCATGTAGTTCCCTTAGTTTGGGTGCAATTATGTATGCAAATATAATCCAACCCCCATCATAGTTTTGTGTCTCTCGACAAAAAGATAGTGGGAATAACTATAAATGAATAGAATTTACCTTGTACGGTAGTGATATAGTGTGTTATGCTTTAGATGCTAGATTGATTCCCTTTGACTCTTAGGAATTTTACCAATGCTTTGTATTGATTTACTCTTGCTATGACTTGGAACTAGGACCTTTGGAGGCTTGTATACCAGGAAGCTAGAATATTAAACTTGGTTGGAGTGCTTTAGACTTGAGTAGTGGTTTCCCTTACAGATGTGTTGCACTACTTTAATAAGATTTAGGAGATCTTTGAGTGTTTTAGGAGTACATATTACAATGGGAGCTCTTGAGAATGCCATGTGGGTTCTCAAGTGTATTAGACTTGCTTATATATGTTTTTGTAGGTTGATTATTACATTAAGTCCAACCTATAGTATAAAAAATGACCTAAAGAAAGATATCAAATTAGGAAAAGAGTCATTACAGAGAGGGATGTAGGATCGTATAGGTTGGCCTAGACCGTAATACGACCTCTTCTCAGTCTATATGATTTTGGATAGGTAGTTCATGATGTTTGAGCAATATTTTAGGCAAGATGCTTGAGAGTAATGCAATGCGTTGGATGAATTCCACTAAGTTTATTAACGATTGAGCAATGTGTGTAGTAAAACAAGTCACATAAGATATTTTGTTTAGTCTTAACATGTGCACACAATCCATAATATATAAACAAAGTCAAACTTGTCATTACCAAAGGATAGGCAAAATTTATTTGGGTACAATTGGGTTGTGGAGTAACTATAGAGAGTCCATAATAATAGAAGATATAGATGCACCTTGCTGTAATTGTAAGATTTGGGATTGCAAACTATGAATAAGGTGCTCAAGAGACCAAAAAGTAGAAGAAGAGTGGGAACTCCCATGGCCGGTGTGCTAAACAAATTTAGGAATAATAGTAGACATATTGATACAAATTTTAACACTGTGAGGGAGGATTGGTTTCCCTTGAGGATATAAACACCGCAGAGGTAGCAATAATAGAATATGTAGGGTGAAACACCCCAAAAATAAACCTCTCATTACATTGCTGCTCTTGAGAAAACTTAGAGGCAATGATAATCTTGACAATGTGATCAATATACTGGGGATTATTATGAAGATATGAGAGAAAGTCATAAAAAGTCTTAACTTGATCATGATCCACATCATTAATTTGATCATAAAAAAAAGTAGGATGTGGCTCACCCTATGTTTTAAAGAGACCCAAATACACATCGTGGTCATCATTATCATGAGGATAATAGATACTCTGCACAGGAAGCAAGGAAGAAGCCATAAGAACTTGGTGTTTGCGAGTAGACAGAGAAAGATCTATATGCTCAATGAGATTATGATTAAGCCAATTACTGTGTTGAAAGGGAAAAAAAGAAAAGAATACTCAAAACTAACCTAAAACCCTAGGGAAAATAGGGTTTCAGTAATTGAGAGATTCGATCAAGGGTTGGGTTCACCAAGTGTTTTCATCCTAAATAAATAAATAAGGGTTAAGTATTAGCTTAATTCCTTATTTATTAAAAGGTGTAAGAGTTGTACATTATGAGTTAATTAATCAACATTGATGTACATAAATATATTATAAATTTTCAAGCAATGTGCAATATAAAAATGATTGCTTAAAACATAAGGAGGGAAGAGTACTTAACTGAATAGAGAGGAATATAGAGGATCTAGGTGTGTATACTAGTAAGATTTTGTAAGTGCTTCATCTCTAGAACTATGACTATAACCTCAACTAATACAAAACTATACAAATTGTCTCGGGGTGTAGTATAGTCTGAACCTGAGATGCATGATATTAGAAATGAATATCTTGGGGTTCTATAACATCTAGTGGTTGTTGATGACCTATAAATATACTTCGTTGTTTGATGCTAGGGTCTTCTAATGTGGGACACGTCCTCTAATAACATGCAATAGATAGAAACCCTAAATACACCCAATAACACTTCACAATCACTATTAGATAACAAAAGGAGAAATCAATGTGTGGCGGAGTTGGAATGACATTGGCGGTCAAACCCTTTCAAACCAATTTAGGAACATCACTACATATGATCACTAGCGGGATCAAAATCCATGTAGTTCTCCTAATTTTTGTGCAATCATGTATGCAAATCTAATCCAATATCGTGGTTATGTCTCTTGACACAAACATAGAAGACACAACTATAGATATACTATAATGTACCCTACAAAGTAGTGATATAGTGTGATGTGCTTCAAATGATAAATTGATTCCCTTTGACCTTTAGGAGCTTTGATAATGTTTTGTGTTGACTTGTTCTTGCTATGAATTGACTCTAGGACCTTTGGAGGCTTGTATATGGGGAAGCTTGACTCTTAAACCTAGTTTGAGTGTTGTATACTTGAGTAGTGGCTTCTCTTATAGATGTGTTGCACTACTTTAGGAAGATTTGGGAGATCCTGGAGTGCTTTGGGAGTGTATATTAAAATGGGAGATCTTGAGAATCCTAGGTGAGTTCTTAAGTGTCTTAGATTTTATTATATAGGATTTTTCAAGTGAATCATCACATTAAGGATGACCTATAACATAGAAAATGACCCAAAGAAAGATATGAAATTAGGAAAAGAGTCTAGAGAGTGTGAGACAAGATCGTATAGGTTGGCCCATACCGTACTATGACCTAGTCCCAATCCATACGACTTTGGACATGTAATTAATGATGTTTGAGAAATATTTTTGGTGAGATGTTTGTGAGTAATGTTTTGCATTGGAAAATTTCCACTGAGTATATTAACAAAGAGAAGTGTGTGTAGTAAAGCAAGTCATGTAGGAGAGAGAAAGATATGTTGTTTAGTTTTAACATGTGCACACACTTCATAGTATAGAAAGAAAGCTAAAATTGTCATTGGAAAATGATAAGTTGTTAAATTTATGTGTATATACCAAAAATTATGCAATTGAACTCAGGAAAAGCCAATGCAAACCACTCAGACTATCCAACCACTTTTATTAGTTGACTAGATAACATTATTGAGAGTGTCTATATTAGCCTATTGATGAGCATGAGGGTGTTCTTGTACTAGCGAACCAACTAACTTACTTTATTAATATGAATTCATTACTACAAGTGAAAAAAATTTGAGTATACATATAAAGGGAAAATATTCTCGCAAGGTTTAATCAACAAGTCCTCAAAATGAACCAAAATTGATGATATTAGTTAAAAAACAAAATAAACGATCAAAACTAAAATTACTTAATACCTTAGATACAAGTATCAACAACGTGAATGTGATTAATAGTTACTTCTAGGAAACTAAGAATAATTTTTTAGACTACAAATACTTCCAATAATAAGTCTTAGCATAGTAAGGTAGTGAACAAAACAAATAAAATCAACATTTCTTCAAATATATATGACTTGCATCATTTATAAATAAGACTAAAGAACCTTTAGACACATTTTTATCAAAAAATGGCTTGACAAAGAGATCAAAATTAAGTTGAAATATAACTTAAATCCAAAAACCATGCCATTAGAAGTACATCTGAAACCATACAAAAAATAGATCAAAAAACAAAAATGACAGTGTACTTATGTTAGCCTAGTAGTGAACATAAATGGAAATGTACTTGTATTATCCAACCAAATAATGTTATTGTAGACACCAAAATATGCACAAAATAATTCTTACATCATGATTTTATTACACTTGCATATGCATGAGTTATAAACCTTGAAGCTAGATCTTAGTGGCATAACCCCTTCTTCCATTATATGTTGTTTGGTTTGACTGGTCTTGTGTCAATTTTCTACCCTTCTATCAAGATTTTGTGTCAAGGTATAGAGATCCCAGTCATGTGTTGTTGATTGGTTTGACTGGTCTTGTGTCAATGTTCTACCCTTTCTATCAAGATTTTGTGTCGATATATAGGGATCCCAATCATGTCTTTCTTTAGTTTTTTCCCATCTTATGTTTTTCCAAAATCGTACAGATAAGTCAGGATTGTACATACAGTCCTAACCTAGTTGTACAATCTCAAACTCTTTTGTTTTTCTCTATTTTTTGTCATATGTGTTAGTTCATTACTCTCTTTATGGTACCTTTCTTATGTTCTGGGCCAGCCTTTCCCACCACTAAGGTTTGAAATTTAGGTTAGGAACTCCTATATATACAAGTATAATGTAAGCATTTATTGTCCATGAGGCACCTATTTATCTACCATCTACTGAACTAAAAAAACAAGAGATACATCTACATACTACATACACAACATAGGAGGGTATAAGTATGATTTTTTCATTTGCACACAAGGGTTCTATTGGGATGAAGTAGCATAGCCCATTATCGATGTTGAGGCACAATGGCCAAACTATGTCAATCGTTAGTTGCATGCACATTAACACAAAGCTTTAGGAAAAATAAATTGAATATGAAACATAGTACAACATTCGGAGACACATATGGGGTGACCGTTGAGGTTAGTTCAACTCAAGCATCTCACATCTTTGTTTTTAAATCTAATGATTGTTTGAGTGTGTTGTAGGAAAGATATGGTTTATTTTGTAGGTTCCGGTGCAAAATTTGGGGTTCTGTGCAAAGGCGAAGATACCAAAGAGCGACAAACAATGACACACAACAAGCATTACCAGTTGCAGATCCTTATGTCTTCAGGTGCAAGATCGTACAATTAGGTCTATATCATACCATACGTTCCTACCACTTTTGTATGGTCATGAACATAGAATTCCATATCCATGGCAGTTGATTTGACTAGTTTATATATTTTTTTCTTGCCTAGATCAGTTATCAACACACTCTGACAGCTTTTTGAACCAGTTAAGTGCCCCTTTCCATCTTGTTTAGACTTCAAATTGCATGTGTTGGTTAGCTATAATGATTGTGTAGGGCCCCCTTTGTGCTCGTGATGTCGTCAGTCCTCGTATGTTGTGAGGATCAAGATAACCCTTTCATGGTAGTCGAATAAGGACATTTAAAACCCTTGCCCAAGGAATGTGGGATGGTTGTTGAATGTTGGGCTTGATTTTGGTTTTCATTCGACCACTGATGGGTGATTGCAAATAAAATGGGAAATGATATCAACTTAAATTATTGTGTTATTAAAATAATAAGTGTAACGTTGAAGTTGTCCTTTGTAGAATAAGTGTATCTTCATGTCTTCGATCTGTGTGACGATGTCATTATTCTTACAATCTTTTCAATTCGAGAGAATTTGTGAATCCTAAAATTTGAAACATATATATGTATGTTCATGTTTAACGCTAAACATCAATCTAACTAAATCTCATTATGATATCAATAAAAGGATTTCACATAATTCTCAAATAAAAATAATTTCGTAACAAGGTAATGCCTCAACAAGGAGCATTTGTATCTTGTAAGTTAGAGTTTAAAAAAATTATCTTGCTATGTTTGGTCTTGTATTTGGGTCCTACATGCATGGGTGTCATATTAAAATTTATGTGTTCTACATGTTGGTTTAAAAGTTACATGTTGTGTCGTGAAAAACCTTGTGAGCCTTTTGGTGTCTCACAATGGTATCTTGTAAGTTAGAGTCAATTTTTTAATCCTGTTATGTTTGGTCTTGTGTTTGGGTCCCACATGGGTGGGTGCTACAGTTGGTATCAGAGCGAAGGTTCATACTATTGAACCTTTAGGACACTTTGGTGTTGGGATGGATTATGTATGATGGTGGAGTTGGAGGAGTAATGTGTTATTATTTTGTCATGTGACAAACGTGGTACCTATGATTATGTGAATGCACCTGTTGTGTTTACCACTTGGTGTGGTCTTGTTATGATGTTGATGTCTTCTTGATGTGAGTAAATTCTCTCTTTCTTGTGAATTCGACATGAAATTCATGTGTATTACCACCTTGTTGTGTGAAGGGAATGCTTTGTGAACCAAGAAAGTGTTGTAATGTTTCATTTTTGGTGATATTGTATATGTGGAACAACATGTTGAATGAAAATACGACTTCATAGTGAAATATGTTACATTGTGAAAATTCCCACAGTGTTGTATTGTACTATGGCATTATGCCACAATGCTGCATGGTATTAGAATGTATGATATGATGTGAAATCATTATGTTCGTGATAAATATGTACTCATATTGTTATGTGATAAATTTTGATTGTGAATTAGGGGCATATGGTGATTGCATGACCCCTAATGTATTGTACTCTCACCCTATGTGCGTTATGTAGAAATGTACGTGTTATAAGCCATGTAATTATTGTTTTGTTATACCTCAAAAATTTTCCATGTGTAAGATGCTATTGCTATTGTGTTTAGTCATAAGTGTGATCGTAACGTTGTTATGTGCTATGTTCTGATTCTACACTACTGAGCCCTAGGGTAGCATCCAGAGTGTATGTGTGGAGAGAGAAGTTGTAGACCAGGTGACCATAACCTTGATCCAAGTACAAGTTTGAAAGTGGAGTTTCATGCAGATTGAAAACCCACTTCTATCCATTTGGTATACCTCGAGATTTCTCAATATATTGTGAATGTACACCACCTTAAGCTCATGCTTATGCAAACTAGTGTCTTTGTTCTCTTCTATTTGGGTCGTCCATCGAATAATCCTATGTGATACTGACTATGTGGATCCTCGTTTGTGTGATTTGGAGATATATAAAGATATACTTAATCTGATTATAGTATTTTACGAGACAAGGCTCAATACCTGAGTGCCAACAACTCGATGAGTACCCCTTTGGTGGCCATGGAATGACCATGTAGTAATCATAATGTGATCTTTTTATGTTAGTATTTTATTTGTAAATTGATATTTTTCTCTTCCTTTTAAGAACCAACAATTTCCTTGATTGATGTATTCCTACATTTTGGACGTTTAAATTGGTTTTGTGTAAACAAGAGGCCTTTGCATTATTGCGGTTGTTTAGCCATTTATTTTGCTTAGTTTGAAATTTTCTTTTGGAGTTTAAATTTTCTAGCCTAGCCCAAGGCTTATTATTTTGTTGCCACTTGGCATTTGAATTTGGTTGATATGCTGGTTCTATTGTTGTTATGTGTTGGAATAGGGTCATGGGATTCACCATGGAGTGGCTGGACCTATGGACCCACTTCATTGTATGGGGGTATGCCCCAAGGGGGTTATGGGGCTGTGTAGTATTGAGCTAGAAGTTACTATGCCACTTGGGTGGGGGTGACATGGCTCTATGTGCCTAGGGCCATAGGGTGACCCAACCTCATTAAATGGAGAAATAACGTGGCAGGACTTTTTAGTGAGTGACCTGATATGGAGAAATAAAGAGATGGGAGCATGGAGAAATAAGATGAACGAGCTCTATGGTGAGTGACTTAGGCTGGTTTTTGGCACTATTATTCTTTCTCTATTGGGAGGCTTATGGAGATTTGGGGGATATTCGGAGTGGGTTTGTATGATTAATGAGATATTCATGTGAATTTGGTTATGTATTGTCATGATTCAGGTTTGATGCTCCTCTTTGTTGGTATGTACTATTAGATCTTGTCTTGGAACTATGTGGGTACAATCATGGTTTTGAGACATGTGATACCAGTTGCATATGTATCAACGTGATGCTTAATTATTTGTTAGTCACATGTGTGTGTTGGATCTATGCATGGGGCATAATTATTGGAAATTCTATGTTAGGTGGACTACTTGTTGTCTTTCCATGGTGGAGTTAGAGGTCTTGTTATGTGATTCATTTGTGAAAATGTGCTAAAATGTGTTATGTGGGTCGTTTGTAATGTGCTTTGTACCTTGTGTGAAACTGTGAGCTCAACTGTTTGGGAAACCTTTTGGAATTTTGAAAGTTAAAATACTTAACGAGTGATAACATTTTGAACACTAAACAAGTAAACTGTGTAATCAACACAACTAATAAATGGTGAATACCCTTATGAGGAAACACATGAGAATGTGTTTCAAAATGATAATCAAGATTTGGATTTAAATCTATTATAGATTTTAACTGCTGAGTAACAAAGTTTGTTGAGTTTGGAAACTAAGATTATGTGTTAAGGAAAAAATTAAATGAGTAATAAAAATAAGGAGAAATGCCAATCTTCACAGAACATTAATAATTTGAGAAAATTGTAAAGTATGTTTAACCTGTTGGTGGTTGCGTGTTAAACAACATAACCCTTTCCGCTAGTTAGAAATTGTTGTTGTTGTATTCCCATGTTTTCTCAACCCTTTTGTGCATGGAGTGTGTTGAATCGTGGACAATGCTTTAATAAAGGGGGAGGATGTAGTGCCCCCTTTGTGCTTGTGTTATCATTAATCCTCGTATGTTGCGAGGTTCAAGATAACCCTTTCCCGGTTGTCGAATAAGTGTGTTTAGAACACTTTCCCAAGGACTGTGAGATGGTCATTGAATGTTGGGCTCGAGTCAGGTTTTCGTTTGACTATCGACGCGTGATCGTAAATAAAATGGGCAATGAAATGAACTTAAATTATTGTGTTATTAAAATAAGAAGTGTAACCTTGAAGTTGTCCTTCACGGACTAAGTGTATCTTTGTGTCTTTGATATGTGTGGCGACGTCATTATTCTTATGAGATTTTCAATTCGAGATCATTTGCGAATCCTAAAGTTTGAAACATATATATGTGTGTTCATGTTTAACACTAAACAACAATCTAACTAAATCTCATTACGATATCAATAAAAGGATTTCACATAATTTTGAAACAAAGATAATTTCGTAAGAAGGTAATGCCTTGGTGGGGAGTAGTTGTATCTTGTAAGTTAGATTAAAAAAATATGCTGTTATGTTCGGTCTTGTGTTTGGGTCCCACATGGGTGGGTGTTACAAATTGTAGCATAAATAATTGTAGCATAAATATGAGTGTTTTTAAAAGCTTAATTATTGATGTATCATTCATAAACCTAATTAAAAGTAATTAGGGTTGATTCAATTACTAAGAGTATTTATATTAACCTATTGGTGAACATGAGAGTGTGCTTGTACTTGCTGACCAACTAATACAAATGATGATAACAATTATTTTTATAAAACTCACTACTGGAAAATAAAATATGTGAGAACAAATATTTGGTAAGATGGTTTCAAAAAATTACCAATCTGAATTTGATGCATGTTGATAAGTGAAGGTTTTGAGTGAAGATTAACTAGTTGTGTCAAGTTATGGGAAAACAATAAAGACAATATAAAACGAAATTAAGATAATTATAACATGTGTATGAAAATATAATTAACGTATCATATGTTCAATTTTTTTTCGAGAGGACAATATCATGTGCATATCATGTATTATTTAGGTAATTTAAACCAAGTGCAAGGTAAGCATTATTAGTGTGTATACAATCTATTGAAACATGTTCCACATTCCAATTCCATTTTCAAATTTAATATCAAATTAATGAATGTTTATTACTATTTATAAAATTGACTCTTTTATATATAAATTTAGCATTTCAAATTAGAATTATAAATGTTTCAATTACTAAACTCAACCTTAACACATATATAATGCAATATTAGCCCTAACTTTTAATATTTTCTAGTTGAGTGGGGTCATTTAATATGGAATACGTAACGCGTAAGATGATAGAATTTATTAAAATAAAAGGGTTCAACCAGTAAAAGAAGAATATTTTGCAAACAATGTTCATAAATGGAGGGGCATTACTTCTGGCTAATTAATTATGAATTGAGAGGAAGGAGGATAAAAACAATGAATTTTTAGGGATTTTGTAAAGTTGCAAATCAATTTACTATTTTAGGAAGAAGAAAGGAGGAACAAGTATAAGAAATATGAAAAGAAGAGGGCAACAGGTAGCATACTTGTCTCATTTTTACATACAAAAGAATGAATATTCTTTAAGGTCGATTGGAGAAATCTTGGAAAACTAGTTATACAAATAAGTACAATATCTTATGTGATTCAGAAGGGATAGACATGAGAAAGTGAAATGAAGAAGTGGGTAGTATGTTTTTTGTGTTTTAGTAATAGTACTCCTCCATTAGCCAATAAAAATACCCTTATATTACAACCCTTTCTATCATTTTTGAGGTTGATCTCTTAGATATTTTCTTGCTTTAATATATTAAGGAAAAATATTGATTTATGGCATGTTTAGACTATGAAATTATTGTTATGCTATTTGCATTTGACCTTAGATGGATGACATTATCTTGTAGTACCATAGCATATTTTTTGTTTATGAGATCACTATTTAATGTGATCATATGCATGGATTTTTATCTTGGAATAGGTGATGGTGGTATTTTCCTTATTTAGAGTATGGATACTAATTAGTGATCATATTTTGAATGATTGTTGTGATTATTTTAGAAGGTATTTTTTAGTGGCTACTGCGATTTCTTCTTCATAGGACTACGTATTGTTGAAATCCTCGAGCACAATTAAAATTTCCTAGTTGGCATTAATGATCCTCCCCTCATATGGAAATATGGAATTGGGATAAAGTGATATTTGGTATGATTGATTTGAATGTATTGTGACCAACATGTGTTATGTTTGGAACTGTCTCTTAATGTGGAATGGCTATGATACCTTTTTGTGTGTTGTGGAAGTTGGTTTGTCCATTTATATGTGCCACTTCCCACATGTTTTTTCATGGCATATATTTTCTAATGATTGGAAGTATATATCAACCACCTATAGAGGCATTAATGTTTTTTATTTCTTGGAACTCTTCATTTTACACTTGGTGACTTCTATTTTATCTAGAAAGCATAATACTCTTAATATACAACATTCCATTTCTGGTTGTATTGGAATACTTCATTGAATATTTGGTTAAATTATAAAATATTTTTGTACATTACATTATAAAATGTTGACAAGAAAAGAGATCTATACTCTACATTATATTTAGTTCTTAATTTTTATTTAATTTCATTATCTTAATCATATTGTAAATTATATAGTCACATAATGAAAGCTCTGACTTTGTACTCATATTCTGGTTCCTTTTGTTATAAGTTATTTTACATGACTATAATCACTATGTTATTTTGGAAAGGATCCTTATTATTTGGGAAACTACGTACAAGTTACTCCCTATATTACACTACAATTGGTATATATCAAATTATTACTCTAGTGATATTTACATAACTAGTTTCGGTTTGAGTAGAAGATCATTTGAACTTGTGAAAGTGGTGGATACATTGAACAATAATTATAATACTTTTACTCTATTTCATGCTTAAGGAAGTACAATTTTTTTTGCGTAAAATATCATCTTTTTCTATTTCATGACATTATGTGAGTAAATATTATTAAAGTGATGTATTTTGCATTTTTTACCATGACATATTATAAGCAATTGTGTGAAGCATGTGAAAAAATCCCTATACAATATCATTGAGGATACAAGATTTGATTTGAATGCATTTTATTGAGGCATATTGTAACTATTACCATGATTTTTACTATACAATTGAATGCACCGTGCTAATTTTTTATTGTATAATTGAATGTAACATGCATTAACATATAAGATTTACAAGTTTTACTTTTGGACTAGATCTATACATTCATCTCTGAGAAATGTGATCTCTTGAATAAATTATCAAAACATTTCAAATAGAATTAGGGTATGGAAGATGGTTATGAATGGTTTGTAGAAATATACATGTTTCAATATAAAGCAATATATAGTTGTGTAAGAGCTTAATCTCTAAGAGTTGAATAACTTAAATCACGATTTATATATTAGTTCCATACAATTTGTATATTGGTTGTATGATGATATGGGGATTTAAGGTAACTTATGACAATCTTGATTCCTAAATTTGTTTCACAATCTTGGTGCTAATTAAACCTTTTAATGGTTATACATTATCCACTATATTTCGATTCTTGCGTATGTTGACACTTGAAATAATATTTTTCCATTGTGAAGTTGTCCTTTCATTTGATAGATTGTTACTTACAAAAAGCTATATTGAAACCATGTTTAACATTGGGTTAAGGACTGTTCTATCCTAATTTATTTCTCATTATGATGAGTTACTTGGTATAATTATCATGATTATTATTTTCCTTTAATAGACCTGGATTGGTGTGCCATACTTGGTAGATTATCTATAGATGATATCAAACCTATTCAGTTATACTTTTCAAGTGAATTTGTATTAAGGAGAATGATTAAAAATATTGTACCATTGATGAAAGTATGTTGTTTCCATTCATGTTGTGGACTTGGAAAATGGTAGTGGTATAACATGAATTCATTATTATGGTGTCACCCTTTGAAATTACCATAAAGAAAAGTGTTTTGGTATATGAAAATCGTTTACTATATTTTTTTAGTAAGTAATTAGGGTTTTTAATAAACCCTAGACCTATTGTTAGTCTCGACTTGAGTTGATTTATAGTACTTTATGAGATTTCATTTGAAATTAGGATGAAGTGGTTGGAAAGAATCTACTATTACTCTCTATTCTAAATATTTGTCTTTTAAAAAGTGTTAAAGATTTAAGAATTTTAAGATTGTTTTTGATGCTTGTAAGTTATGAATTGGTTAAATAAAAAATTGACAATCTTTGTTCAAAATGTTGTATTTGGAAAGATTGAAGTGTTGAATAATACTAAAAATCTTTCTAGTATATTAATTTTATCAAAGAATATTCATAAATATATTTGATTCTATGATGAGGAAATAAAGTGATATGAATAGTTATTGGTAGTAAGGATGTTAAACTCTCCTAGGTAGTAAGAGTTGATATTAACTGTAGACTAGCATAACTCTCCTCTCTTTTGAATAATATAATGTAATATAAATCTATCATTTAGAGATGATATCTTGTGATTTAATAAGCATAACTTGAGGGAACATGTTATCAAAAGCAGAAACCCAAGACCTTTGTTTTAAAATTTAGAGTAGTAACTCATCTTTGGATAATTTAATAAGAAATAAGGTTTAGTATCTTGGTAGGGATACATACAAAATTATATCCTTAAGATATATGATCTTGTACTCATCTCAAAAGTAAATTCTCTAAGTTGTTACTTTAATGCATGATCAAGGTTATGTGTTTATTTAATAGTTCACTTTATTTACTATTTAGGTTGTGTTAAAATATGATCTAGAGATCAAGATACTAACTAAGAAGGTGAAGGAAATTAGGACTTAATCCATTAATTATTTCTTAATATTCATGAGAACAAGCAATTTTCACTTGGAGAAGTTAATCCCATCAAACAAACTAGGCTTGAGAGCATTTGGTTTTGTGCTTTAAATGAACTCAGTAGAGCATAACTGCATAGCCAATCCCACTTATTTTTAATATATCAATATAACTCATCTAACAATTACAATATCAACCAAAAAAAATGCACTAGGAATATAAGGTTGTAATCATTAGATAGAATAATTGAACTTCTAAAATAGAATTTTAGTAAGTGTGTCTATTCATATAAGCATGAGATCCACCTAAAGGAGTGACACTCGATCACATAAATTTAAGGCAACTTATGGGCACATAGTTCAAATTTGACATGTATTATTTATTGGACCTGAACTATTTTAGTAAAGAAATAAAAAATAATTGATTATATTTTTGGGGTTTTTGAATCATGGTATATTTAGGAAACTTTCCTTTTTTTCTCATTAGATATTTTTTATGTAGGTACCCATTTTGAAATCCATTCCAAAATCCTTCCACATGACCTTGACGTATATATTTAGACTAATTTGTGAATCTATATTCTTTTGTATTAGATCTAGATTGGTGTTTTAGATTTTACTTATTAAAGGGTTCTCATATCCAGAGACCCTCTTTTGGGTCTAATACAATTCAAATCCACCATATTCACAAACATTATCCAAAGTGGGTACCACCTCTACTAAGATATTTTTTTGTGAAGGATTAAAGATAATGTAAACTGTATCCAAAAAGTGGTAAATATTATAATGAAGAATAAGGTAGTACATCACTACTCCACATGTCAAAGGAGAAATTGTCTTAAAATATTAAAAGACGGGAAATATTCCAATGGAAAAGGATAAGGTAGAGCATTACCACTCCATCAATCTAGTGCAATGAAGCTTAAGGGTAACCCATGAATGATTTCAATGGTGCAATCCTTTATTTGTTTAAATTGTAAATATAGGTTCATGTAATATATCATCATTGTAATCTCTATATTTGTTTTTTATTTTTGTTGAGTGTAAAAACATTGTGTGTCCATTTGGTGAAGTAAACAACCCATTACTAAAAAACAAAAGTACTTCACTAAGAAAAAATTTTGTGATGACCATACTTCAAAATACATACGGAAAAATGAAAGAAGAAAATGTTATTATCTAAGAGAAGTGGCTAAAAATATTTTAACCATTCTAACATGAGTTAATATTGGGATGCAAAGTATTAGAAATAACATCCTCAAATTCATCTCAAGAATTAAAAACAAGAAATACAAAAAAGGAAAATAAAAAAAATCTACGTAAGAAATATTTATCCGGAAAACCTATACTCCAAAAAATAAAGAATGGGAAAAGAATAAAAATATGACCAATGCAAAAAAAAGATACTCATTGTAAAAAATAACATCAACACCACTTGAAGGAGTAGTAATGGTAAGATGTAATTCCTAAGTCGATTACTTGCAAGATTTGCATTAAATAGTAAAAATTATTTTAGGATACAGATATAGGTATTATGTCAACACTATTATTTGATAGTGAATTAGAATATAAAAGGTTATAACATGCATTTTCAAAACTGGTTTAATTATGAAAACAATTGTATTACATAGATTGATTATATATAAAAACATGCTATATGGACCAATACATTTCCTCCATTATATAAGAGGAGGGATATGTAAGTTTATTATTTGAAGAGAAAACAATCAAGGTGAATAGAAATTATCTTGTGTTTATTTATGCTTGTATGTTGTAAAGTGTTGGAAAACCAAGAAAAAAGGGCTATGGCAGGGTTCATTTTAAGAGACCTCTTAGAAATCGGAGGTGGAAAATACTTGGCGAATATCCTTGGAACCGGTTTTGTGGGAAGGTGAATTTTTTGGGGGTCCGACAACAAATTTTTTACCTGATTTTTAAGAGGTGTGACAGAAGGTTGTAGACACGTGACAAAAGATTTACTGTCATGCATCAACAAGGTGGTTGACACACGTCAAAGAACCTCACTGATGCACGACGACAAATCTTCGGTCGCACATCTACAGCCTCTGCCCTCTAGTCACATGACAACAAAATCTTCATGTTGCGCGTCAACAAACTTTCTGTCGCACGTCTACTTCCTCCACACTCCTATTAGACATCAAAAAACTCTCCATGTCGCGCGTCAACAAAATCTCCATGTCATGCGTCAACAAAACCTATGTCACTCATCTGCAACCTCCACCCTCCTATCAAGCGTCTGTAGCCTCTGCCCTCCTGTCGCACATTTACTGTACTTGATAATACATATGCACCCAGGTGGTATGAGTGATCTAGTAGTGTTCTACCTGGCGAATAATATAGGATTATATGGGGGATAGTTTCAAGGGTAGGCGAAGCCGACCCCTAAAAAAAATTAAACTGTAATTTTTAGGCGAACAGGTCACTGACCCGCGCCAGAAAATTTTCCTTTTCAAATTTTTCAAAAATGGAATATTCGCCATATTACGAGGACTCGCCACTAAAATTATCCCTGGGATATGGAATTGAAAATTGGCATACACACAATCTTTATGGAAGGATATCATATACACATTTTGATACTAATAATCATAATAAAAGTTAATTTATGATGTATACTATCAATTTCAAGAACTAATTACAAATTAGAAGTAGGGGTGAACATCCCACTTAAGATAGTAAAAATATTAAATAAAAAAGGAATGTATAAGATCACCACACTAATCATGAAAATAATTCCAAAACAAGAAATTATGTGCATAGAAAGATCTATTTTTTAAAGAATGGTATCTATAGACATCACTTGGAAAAGAGGCTTCAAGGAAAATTTGAACATAAGCACTTATAAAAGAACCATGGTAGAAAATTCCATAGAGAGGCACTCAAAGCAAAGAAGATAATAACCCTAAAAAAGTGACCACTTAAACATTAAGGACATTAAATGTGGTATTTTGTATCCATTTAAGGATGTAACAAGAGAAAAATATTATGTTGAGTAATGGAATCCGAAAATCTAATAGAGAATGTATAGGGTAATTCCTTAAATATTATCTATCTATGAGTTTTTGGGGACCAAAATCATCCTTATTGGAAAGGTATGACCATAAATTAATAATACATGTTATAAACCACTCAATTGATTCTTTTAAGTAGTTTTTATAGCCAATAATATAATTAACAACACATGTTATAACCCACTCAATTAATTTTTAGTATGCTAAAATTTAACTTGAAACTATTCAAACCCAAAACCAATGTTTGATGCTCTTGGATAATTATAAATATCGATAAAAAATTTATGCAACATCCACCAAAACATTGAAGATATTTAATATATTTATAATACTTAAAATGTGACTAAATTTTTTTTTAACTAAAAAGTTATGGTATTTTGAATCATCTTGGAAGAATGACAATCCTAGGTTGAATACGTAACTTATTTGTGACAATTTTTCCATTGATTGAATCTATTAGTTATATATCTAGGAAGAAATTTTCCTCGGATCAAATTTAATCTAGCCATATTTTACATTTATCCATTTTTGGTGAGTTCATTCTAGAAAATTTTAATATCCCACCCTTTTTGACTCATGATAAACTTTAATAATTGCCTATTTGGGCACACTACTAGACACCATTTATTTTTGTTGTAGCACTCCCTGTGGAGGTGGCATGTTTATTTTGCTATTATTGTTGGATAGAAGGCACTTATTATAATTTGATCATGGGTGGATTATTATATGTTGTTTCATTTATATGCATATGCGTACTTGGTTTTAGTACTAATATGATTTTCAAGGCCTTGGAGGCATTTTTACAAGGATCATTTGTTCAGTATTAATGAGGAAGAATATTGTGATTATGATATTATGTTGATCATTATTATTATTCTATTATTTGGTTTACATTCCTCATATCACGTTTATGTACATTTATTTGGCAAGTGAATGATAAATGAAATATAATACTATTGAGCTAGGTAATGATGGTAGAAGAGAGCCCACAAAAGTTGTAGATCATCTAGATAGTCAAGAGAACTCTATTTATCTCTCTCTCTCTCTCTCTCTCTCTCTCTCTCTCTCTCTCTCTTTTATCTCTTATATTGTCATTTACGAATTATACTACACCATGTTATGTTTATTTTTATGATGAAATATTGTGAAGTATCATGTGCTTATCTATTATAAAAGTGTTCGGGAGATAACGCACTCCAAAATTTCTCAAAAGAAAGTTTTAAGCCTTTGAGAAATGTGTTTTAAAGCACATTAATCATGCATAAAACATCATATAATCATATTGGATCTAGGGTACTCCCCCTTATTAGTAATTAATTATGTTTACTAGGTTCCTTTGTAGAATACCTTCCGATGACCAAACCTTAGGTGTTGATTGTATGTGGGTCAAAGATGTGTTTCAATATATTGCACTCATAAATCATCCATTCGACAAGGGTATCGAGGCAACGAGTAGGAAACACACATGTACTAAAAAAAAAGGGGTAGAATTAAAGGGGCTATAATAAGCGCTAGGGGACCACATATCTATAAGGAAGTAATCCCTACACTAGGTCAACCTAGGGTTTCCAAGGCCCGTGGTCAAGATAGATGAAGGAACCCTATCAAGATATTGATAGTTGGGTGTGGAGGGGTATGGATCAACAAATATGCATGATATAACTGAAATAAAAGTGACGATAGCTAAGGAGATGATGATGGCTAAGAGTATTATGCTAACTAGCATCAAAACATATCAAATACTAAGCTAACATAACACAATGAATAAGGAAATAAACTTATCTATGCAAAATGACAAGAGATGATTAGAGCACACACTTTGCTCTTGTAGGGTGGTCACCGATGCATCTTTCTCTCTAGATAATCACCCCATTGAGAGAGAGAGTCTCTATTAGGTGGAGAAAGGAAACATCGTTCCTATCCTAGACTCACCATAGGTTACCAAATAGTGCAAACAACCATCCAAGAAGAAGAGTATCTAATCCAATCCAAGAAAGATGTAACATGAAACAATATCTAGGAGAGTAGATACACATATGATGCAAAAGAGCAGAGCTAATGGAAGTCTGAATGATTTGGCTTCCTTTTCTTATGAGTGTTAAGTGAGGTGAGGGTATATATAAGATGTCATCACCTGTAGGAGATGACGTTGGACATGAGGAAATATAACACCGATACCATCACCCATGAGCGATGGTGTCGGCCATAGGTGCTGAAAAGAGGTAAGGTGTGGTCAAAAGTGAAAATAAAGTGTTATAGATCATGAATGTGGATAAACAAGGCGACAAGTGATGAGATGAAAGCAATAAATTGTGAATGTGATGTGCATGAGACCTAGGACGACAAGGATACCTAGTGCAAGGAAAACTAAGGCCAAGACCAAATAACGACACTCTCTTTGTGTATTGTCTTTAACCCATAATGATTACGTGAATAACCATTCCCCATTCCTGATAGGACCCTTAAGGTACCCACTCTATAAATAGATGCATCAGTGACCCTTATCTAAACAAAGGAAATTGTTAGCATTAAGTATGAAAGATGACAAATGAAAAATTAGGTATATACATATGCCCTAGCCATTGATCACTGCGTGTCGTAATAGAAAAACATGGGGTGGTCAATGAAAAAAGAAAGTCTGTAACACTGATAATGAAAGTAAGTACATAAAGGAATGTTGAAAGGACTATCTAAAATGAAATATACCCACCAATGCATAGCTGATAGTGTCACTCATCTTACCAGGTGCGGGCGTAATACTACAAGAACCATGGGGAAGAAAAAAATGAAAGAAAACATTAGAGGATCATTATTAAAATAAGAAATAAATCCCTATGTAGGGGTTTACGGTACGGATGTCATGATATTGTGATGTTGAGATGTTATGATGGTATGGTGCCATAGTGTCATAGCCAAGCAATAGGTAGCAACACTAAAAATTGCAAAAAACCGTATGGTAGAAGCTGTAAAGAGAAAATGTCATAAACTCGAAGGTGAAAATATAGAGAAGATGGATGATTATCCCAAAGGGTAGATAAAAATACTGAAAAGTGTAAAAAACCATGAGGTAGATGCTATAAGATTTTCAGATAGATAAATCCAATAAGACCATGAGATTAAGAGAGGATGTACATAATACCACAAAAATTCCATGGGAAAGAATGGGGTGTACAGAGCCAAAATTTTGATAATGTTATTAGAGAAGGTTGATGAAGTAGTGAATTTAAAAGGAAAAGATGAGAGATGGTAGCTGAGTACTGAAACTCCTGAGTTCCTTTATGCATGAAACTTTTTGAGGAATTGAGCGTTCATTGGTTTTTTGAAGATGTGGCCTTCATTGGTTTGAAGATGAAATGTGTTAGGACCAATGATATCTTTGATGAGGTAAGGAACCCACCATTTGAGCATATTTTCCTTCTTTGTCATGTGTATAGTCAAGTTTTAGGACAAGGTCACCCATGTTGAAAGTACGCGTACGAACAAGTTTATTGTGTTGTTTGGCAAGGTGTTGCTTTTGTTTATGATTTCAATCATAAGCTCTGTCACATCGTTATTATAGTAGGTCGAGGTCATGGATATGCACTTCACAAAGCTCCTCATTTGGAATGATATTGTGAAGGGAGATGCAGAGCGAAGGGAGATCCACCTCGAATGGAAGGACCACTGCGGATCCATAGGTAAGTGAAAATGGGGTTTCTCCAATGGCCATACAGACACTGGTGCGGTATGCCCATAATGTAGGATATAGATTTGTGTGCCAATATTTGTGTGATTCACAGATTTTATTTTGTAAGATCTTGTTGAGAATTTTAATTATAGTTTCATCTTGTCCATTGTGTTGTAAATGATATGGTGTTGAGAATCTATGTCTAATTTTAAATTTAGTGAAAAATTTCTTCATTTCCTTGCATTTGAAGCTCCCTCCATTGTTCATCCTTATTTTCTATTCCACATTATTTTAATTGAAATCACAAAGACTTGAGTTTGGTAAATAAATCTTCCAAGGTGTCAAAGTTGCTAGGACTTAAGTTGATAAGTTCTATTTCTAGCTCATGACCCCTCATAGTGTCAACTTTTCCAAATATTTTTTCTAAGGTTTTCCACACTTCATTGGGAGATTTGGTTGAATCTGGGTGAAAAAAGAGTTTAGGAGATGCAGAAAGACAAAAAATAGCAAATGCTTTATCACACTTATTATACCACTTAAATTTATTTGCAACTACACTAGGCTCAGATTCTAACCCCATTATGATATGGTACAACCCTCCAGTCTTGATTGTAATGAGAATTTTTATTTCCATTCATGGTAGTTAAAGGGTGTAAGGGTTTTAATTGTACTTAGATCCATGACTGTAGAAAGATAAGTTGTGGTAGTTGTTGCAGAAACCAAAGAAATGTGTGGAAAGAAAGAATTTCTAAACAAGAGAGAAAACACACTGTACACCCCCTAGAAAATTTATCAAGAAGCCCCCCCCACAATTTGTAACTTTATAACTTAGTGCGTTTTGAAAAATAAATAGGTCCAATGCTTTGGGAAATAAAAAAAAATATAAATTTCACAAAAAATGGCACTCAATATCGAGCTACCAATCAAATGTTTTACAATAACTATTTCTTGTAAATAATTCCTATTTAAATGAATTTTCCCTAAAATTGAAATGCACTTTTTTCACTAAAAAATATAATTTTAGCAAAAAGGAGGAGGGTATGATGAACCCAAGCTTAAGAACCTCTGATTTTCATGTGCCAGGAATGAATGAAGGCCAAAATATACCGGGGGTCACTGGGGGCTAGCGTCAGCCACCCTTCATAGCCAAAGGCTGTTCTGGTAAGGCCGCTAGGTTGAGACAAATTTTTTTCTTTTGAATGTATACACGCTGTAACCACATTTTTTCATTACGGATTTTAAATTTCCATAGCTTTGAGTGTAGCAACAACACTGCCATGAGACTCAAAAACCAGTGACTCAAGTTGGATCTTCAATGTTGGAAAATTTGTTGTAGGTCTGAAAATGCATCTTGATAAGGAAAACCACCCCTTGCAAGTCTTAACAAGCATGCAAAGTACTACCACAAGTGAAAATTCCCTTCACAGGTCTAAAATCTCCTAGATTTGGATAAATCTTCTAGGGATCTGATAATAATGATATGCTTGCAAAAAAACAATCTCCAAATCTGTATATGCACTATACGGGCCTGTAAACGTCAGAAGCCCGCAAAAAAGATATATATACCTAGAAATAAGGCAAATCCAACACCAAATAACACCCAAATAATTGTAAATATTGATCTCAAATGAAAATACATTTGCAAAATATTAACCAGATAAGCTCAATACCAGATCAACTTTGATACCATATCGAAGAAGTGCTCAGAATCTACTGGTTCAAAGATTGCACATGTGAATGATGCGAGACATGAATTGTTCCAAGACAAAATAATGCAAGCATATAAGACTGTAAAAATATGAAAATGCAAAAGAGATAATTGCAATAACACAGAAATAGCTCTAATTCAATACAATCAAATAGAATAATGCAAGAGATGTACATATAGGAGGTGAATGTGTAACCTCCTCCTATAATAATGACAATATCCACCTTGAATAGTGGTAACCAACAACTAGAATGGTGTAGTCAAGTGGTGACTAACAATCAGAATAGTGTAGTCAAGTGGTAGCCAACACCTAGAATAGTGTAATCAAGTGGTAACCAACACCTAGAATAGTGTATTCAAGTGTACACCTAAGCAAACATATCCCATAAGTGTAGGGAAAATCTAAGTGAGGTGGAATATCCTGAGTAGGATAATACAAAAAAGAGAGGAAAATAAATCCTACACTAATACTTCCTTCCACTCACTGAGGACTCATCATTAGAAGATCTCAACACTTCATTTTAGGATCTGGTCAAGAAAGAGGCAGGTGAATCTCTTTCCTTCAATGAAGATAATTTAGAGTCCCTAGCCAATATCAGAAGTTGCATTGCTGCAATTATAATGGATCAATCAATGCAAGAATATTGGTGATGTTCCTAGAACATGGTTTAAGGTGTTGTGTTGTGTTTGCATTCCATAGGTGGATAAGTTAACGAGTGCGAGAACTCAATTCAACAATGAATTCAAAGAACAAGAGCAGGAAGCATTAGTCAACAATTTCTTCATAGAGAAAGCTAATTCATCAAGAAATTTCAACTTCTCTATTCTTATCTACTTCTCCCTCTTTTTTTCTCCCCCTTCTAATTATTCGTTAAGTATAATCATTGTATTTTTTCCTATTCACTTAAGTGACATATTTTGAAATTGAAAAATTATTTTCTCAAAATTATAAGATAAATGCTTAATTTTTCTTTTCTGATGGAAAATGAAAGGTCACAAGTGGAATAGTAATGTGAATAGTTATGTGGGGGATATGAGAGGTAAATTCACATTGCTATAAATTGGGATGGCTTCTCCATTCCAAAGGATCCTAAAAATGACATCCTGAAAATTTAGTTCTTTGTAGCAATAGTGGATTGTGATCTATTGTTGAGATTTTTATCACCAATGGACATGAAATAAATGCTACATTTATTTCATTCTCATTTCCTTGTGTTTCTTCTACTTCTTTCTTTTATGCACTTTGCAAGCATAGTGTTGGGGACGAAATTTACATCATTGATAGATAAATATAAGAGATTTTTGTTGCAATTCATTGGTTCCACTAGATTCATTGTTACTTTCCTCTATATTGAATGATGAACTACTCTAGTTATTGGGTGTGAACTTTGTGATTGGCCTACTCACAATAATAACCTTCATTTCCTAATTTATCTCCTTCTCCCTACATCTCTGTAATTTACTCCCTTGTACTCTTGTACAAGCACTTTGCCACAGGTTTAGTGGAGTGTTCCTGTTTGATCCCTGAACTTTTGGCAAACCCACAACAACAGATAGGATTAGATAAGTTTTCATTCAATAATGTGAGCTGCACCATTCAATACGGAGGGGCATAAGCTCATGAACATTGTTGGAGACACCTTATTTTCCATATCAAAAAATGTTCTCACCAACAGGGAGACAACCAATTGGTCAACTATGACTTGGCATTTTATGATCAATACAGAGGGGCATAAGCTCATGAACATTGTTGGAGACACCTTATTTTCCATATCAAAAAATGTTCTCACCAACAGGGAGACAACCAATTGGTCAACTATGACTTGGCATTTTATGATCAAGACTTCCAGTCACAATTGGCCGTCTTACCATGTTTGTGCCATTTATTATGGCACATTCAATTAAAGGGTGTGACATGCTCTTAGGTATTCCTTGGCTCCATGCTACTCAAGCTATCATTTCCATGAATCACTATGTCCAAAGTTCATTCACAACAATAAATTCATTACTATCAACGGTGTTCCACCATGCAAACCATGGCCACAACCTCCTCTTGAGGTTTCTGTTACAATCACTAGAGTATCTAGGTCTCCAAAACCTCTCCAATCTAAATAACAATATGATCCTAGCTTCTTTTATACACATCATCTACTCAGTCTCATTGGTCTACTATTCTATCTCATTAGTCTAGGTCCACCACTTAGATGACTCCTTCACACAGGTATACATTGCCTCCGTGCTCATCCTTCATTATAGGTGTACATCACCTCTATGCTCTCTTGCACATAGGGTGCACATCACTTCCGTAGTCTCCTTCACATAGGTGTTCATCACCTCCATGTTCTCCTTCATAGGTGTCAATCACCTCATAGGTCTCATCACATAGATCTCATTCATTGACATCATCATATATCTCATACATCTATGATTCATGATCACACACATTTATCTCCCTAAGAATCGAGTGTAGGAACCTCATATTTAACTTTTATTGGATAACGTACTCCACCATGCAAACCATGGCCAAAACCTCCTCTTGAGGTTTCTGTTACAATCACTAGAGTATCTAGGTCTCCAAAACCTCTCCAATCTAAATAACAATATGATCCTAGCTCTTTTATTCACACATGATCTACTCAGTCTCATTGGTCTACTATTCTATCTCATTAGTCTAGGTCCACCACTTAGATGACTCCTTCACACAGGTATACATTGCCTCCGTGCTCTCCTTCAAATAGGTGTACATCACCTCTATGCTCTCTTGCACATAGGTGCACATCACTTCCGTAGTCTCCTTCACATAGGTGTTCATCACCTCCATGTTCTCCTTCACATAGGTGTCAATCACCTCATAGGTCTCATACACATAGATCTCATTCATTGACACATCATTTATCTCATACATCTATGATCTCAGACCATGATCACACACATTTATCTCCCTAAGAATCGAGTGTAGGAACCTCATATTTAACTTTTATTGGATAACGTACTCCACCATGCAAACCATGGCCAAAACCTCCTCTTGAGGTTTCTGTTACAATCACTAGAGTATCTAGGTCTCCAAAACCTCTCCAATCTAAATAACAATATGATCCTAGCTCTTTTATTCACACATGATCTACTCAGTCTCATTGGTCTACTATTCTATCTCATTAGTCTAGGTCCACCACTTAGATGACTCCTTCACACAGGTATACATTGCCTCCGTGCTCTCCTTCAAATAGGTGTACATCACCTCTATGCTCTCTTGCACATAGGTGCACATCACTTCCGTAGTCTCCTTCACATAGGTGTTCATCACCTCCATGTTCTCCTTCACATAGGTGTCAATCACCTCATAGGTCTCATACACATAGATCTCATTCATTGACACATCATTTATCTCATACATCTATGATCTCAGACCATGATCACACACATTTATCTCCCTAAGAATCGAGTGTAGGAACCTCATATTTAACTTTTATTGGATAACGTACTCCACCATGCAAACCATGGCCAAAACCTCCTCTTGAGGTTTCTGTTACAATCACTAGAGTATCTAGGTCTCCAAAACCTCTCCAATCTAAATAACAATATGATCCTAGCTCTTTTATTCACACATGATCTACTCAGTCTCATTGGTCTACTATTCTATCTCATTAGTCTAGGTCCACCACTTAGATGACTCCTTCACACAGGTATACATTGCCTCCGTGCTCTCCTTCAAATAGGTGTACATCACCTCTATGCTCTCTTGCACATAGGTGCACATCACTTCCGTAGTCTCCTTCACATAGGTGTTCATCACCTCCATGTTCTCCTTCACATAGGTGTCAATCACCTCATAGGTCTCATACACATAGATCTCATTCATTGACACATCATTTATCTCATTCATCTATGATCTCAGACCATGATCACACACATTTATCTCCCTAAGAATCGAGTGTAGGAACCTCATATTTAACTTTTATTGGATAACGTACTCCACCATGCAAACCATGGCCAAAACCTCCTCTTGAGGTTTCTGTTACAATCACTAGAGTATCTAGGTCTCCAAAACCTCTCAATCTAAATAACAATATGATCCTAGCTCTTTTATTCACACATGATCTACTCAGTCTCATTGGTCTACTATTCTATCTCATTAGTCTAGGTCCACCACTTAGATGACTCCTTCACACAGGTATACATTGCCTCCGTGCTCTCCTTCAAATAGGTGTACATCACCTCTATGCTCTCTTGCACATAGGTGCACATCACTTCCGTAGTCTCCTTCACATAGGTGTTCATCACCTCCATGTTCTCCTTCACATAGGTGTCAATCACCTCATAGGTCTCATACACATAGATCTCATTCATTGACACATCATTTATCTCATACATCTATGATCTCAGACCATGATCAAACACATTTATCTCCCTAAGAATCGAGTGGAGGAACCTCATATTTAACTTTTATTGGATAACGTACTCCACCATGCAAACCATGGCCAACAACCTCCTCTTGATGGTTTCTGTTTACAATCACTAGAGTATCTAGGTCTCCAAAACCTCTCCAATCTAAATAACAATATGATCCTAGCTCTTTTATTCACACATGATCTACTTAGTCTCATTGGTCTACTATTCTATCTCATTAGTCTAGGTCCACCACTTAGATGACTCCTTCACACAGGTATACATTGCCTCCGTGCTCTCCTTCAAATAGGTGTACATCACCTCTATGCTCTCTTGCACATAGGTGCACATCACTTCCGTAGTCTCCTTCACATAGGTGTTCATCACCTCCATGTTCTCCTTCACATAGGTGTCAATCACCTCATAGGTCTCATACACATAGATCTCATTCATTGACACATCATTTATCTCATACATCTATGATCTCAGACCATGATCACACACATTTATCTCCCTAAGAATCGAGTGGAGGAACCTCATATTTAACTTTTATTGGATAACGTACTCATCATTTTACACTTGGGGGGTCATGCTCACTCTCTCCCCTTCTAGCATTGTCAGGTGTCTTATAATTTTACTATATCACTGCATCTAGTCTTTCACATGCATCTTACACATCTTGATACACTTGTATCATCATTACCCAATGACACAATCAAGTGCTACAGTTCACACTTGACTGTTGAGGGATCACTACATTCATGAACCTCATATCATACACATAACACATTCCACACTTGGTGCATTCACGACACATCTTCCTAGAATCACATTGTCACAGGACACACTACTCGATGGCACACTCTATTTCCACATTTCATACTCAACTATTAAGGGCCTGAATCTAAAATGAACCTCACCACACTCACTCACTCTCTACACTCTATGCTTCGTTGATCATATTTATCTAGTGTACACTATCAAACCATTTCTCGATGACACATTCTTTTTCTATTGTTCATTCTTGACTTTTGAGGGGGCATTTATAAACGAACCTCATCTCATGCATATTCATCCACACACACTTGGGAGCACACTGTCCCTATCACACTCAATTTGTATTCCATTCCATATCACTCACTCACAACATACTACATATCTTGGCTACACATTTTTTTGTTTGCTTATAATCACATGTTACACTTTGCTTACTATGTTAGAAAATATCTTGTATGCCATTATATCTTCTATATACACATACACATTTAATTTCCTTCTAGATGTGAACGTAGATTTTACACATATCATTACACACAACACAAATGCTTGGCAATGTACCTCTTACCAGTCCCACAACAGCTCCTAGGGAATCTACTTTCATACACACACTACAGGTGCTATAGTTTCATTTTATACTACTTCCTATTATTACTAGCACACTACTATATCAGATCATACACACTTTGACATAAATTTTATCTTTATAACAAAATAATGGGTGTTTCATGTATAATGTTTGTCTTGTAGGAACTATTTTCTACCATGATTGTCTTATCCTTTTCTTATAAATTTTATCCTTACTTATCATTGTATGTCATTGTTTGCGGGCTTTGCCCTATGTCTTGCTTGATAATTTCTTGTATGCTTTTTGCCACTTCAACCCTGATTGTATTGATACATTGTGAGTGATGTCCCATGTTTGAAACCCACTTTTTCTAGTTTAATTTTTCTTCTTGCTTGCCAGATTACACATTATTTTCTATATGCATATTTTGTCTTGTTTGCACTAACATTTGTTTCTAGCCTCTTTGTTTGCATGTGCCTTGATTTCTGCCAAGAAAATTACCTCCCCCTTGTAGGGAATTAATTCTAGATTAGTGTCCACTCCTCTCTTTTGGTGTGCATCCTCCTAGTGACGTTGCATACACCCCAAACGAGGGGGACATACATTGGGTGAATCAATCACGCCATTCAGCAGTTCACAATCACAATACAACACAGTTCAACACAAGAACATAACAACATATAGTCACATAAATGGGCCATATTATGACTTGGGTCTTTAGCATAACACGAATGCGAGTGCCCAGATACAAACATGAGCACCTGGGTGCTCCTGACCCTTCTAAGGAGCCTATTACCAGGGGAAGTTACAATTGTTTTCTCATATTAACATAGTTTTTAGTAGTTTACACAAAATTTTTCATAGAACAGGCACAATCCTCCAGAAATAAACATGCATGCATTATATCTCCTTTTTCTATTTGTGGTGGATCAAACTGGATTGAAATGGATCGAACTGGAATAAAACAGGATCACACCATCTACAATGGTGAATAAATTTCGGGAAGCAGTAAGGGTTGGATAATAACACTAGACATTTCTCCCTAATACTTATTCTATCATGGGGTGAGATCACCCAATAAACTCACATTTGGCATGAGATCACCCAAAAAAATCATACTTGGCGTGAGATCACCAAAAAAACTCAATCTTATACAACATTTTCAGGATCCTTCCTATCCTTTTCACTCATCGCAGATTAGGTCCATCCTTATGGGAAGAAATAGTCACATCATCAAACACATCAAGCGACAATCACAATAGGTACAACATGACACAAAACATATGATTTCACCCCTAGGGTCACTTCATCTTGTCTATCCACACTTCATTTTTATCACTCCATGCTTTTTCTTGTCTCCTTGGCACACTTTCGCCATCGATCTACATGGTTATTAGGTACACATATCTTATCTAATTTATGTTATTGATCATTTTCTCAACAACATAAAGTGGGGAAAAATTTAGACATTAAATCATGCACCTGGGTGGATTTCTAGGTCCTGATCACATACCATTATTCATATGGTTCCTAAGTGAGAAAACTAGTAATTAACATTTTTCTTTGGCCTTTTTACTTTCTTTCTTGCTTTCTTTGTGGTCTTGCACACCTCACTGCCCAGTTTGAATTTCATTGTTCTACCTTTCTTGGCTTTGGACAACAGTGCTTAGCTAGGATGCCAATCCCCATGCACCCCCGTCCCCTTTAGGTGGCCCCAACCTCTTTGTATCTTACTCACCCCTTTTGGGCCTCTTGTTTTCTTGGATGTCAGTATTTTAGAGGTTAACTACAAAATTAAAACAAGGGAATCATATAAATACAAAGATATGGGATCATAATAAATCACCAAGCTCTAATCATCTATTACTATCACCTAAGGTTACATCTAAAGGCATTTCAAGAGCATAAAAACATCCATCTAGATTCATTCAAGGGATAAGGGACTACATTTTTTGCATACACGCATAGGAGGGGAATTTCATTTTTTCATCTACACATCTATTTACATTACTACATCTAGTTATTTATTGTTATCTAGTGCATCTTGTACAAGAGCCTCCTAGGGCATGATTCTTCACACACACACAAAACTACATGGAGTCTAAAATGTAGTGCAACATTCGGTTGTAAGCTCACCCAGTCAGGTGACCACCAGGGTCAGTTTGAATCCCCATTTATATCTTTTTATTTTTAACATTTAATGTGTTTTGGGGTTTTTTTGGTGCTCTAGCTCTTTGTAGGTTTCAGGCGAACTCAGTGATCAACCAACAAAATATATGTGAATTACAACGACATTTAGGGAACATCTTGTGATACTGTAAAATTAAATTTATGAGGTTATGTGTAGTCATAGGCACCTACATGTGGTATCTAGTGCCCAGGCACCCTTGACCTAGTCCAGGCACCCCAGTCTAGGTATATCTGACACTCGCACAATTTTTTTGGGTTTGTTTGTGATAATTTCCTCCTCTTGTTCATTAGTTTTCTAGTTTGGCACAGTCCATGATCAATTGAAAAATCAACTAAGTACTTTATCCCTTCTCTTGCACCTAGGGTTTCATATTTTTCAGGCTTATTAGTTAAGTCAGATCAATACTTTATTGTTTATCATTGCGTTGTGACTCTGTGATTACTTTTTAGCATTATTTTAATATTTTTAAATCACCAATTGGTATGCTATGACTTGAAATTTTACTATCCATCATGTGATGTTACGAAGGTAAAATTCCATAAGGAGGGTCATCCATTTCCCAATGTGATCCATGGAGAGGATTGTATGTGAGAAAAAGTACCATATGGGATCTGTATGGATAATGATGTATGTGGTTTGATACAACATATAGTGATGTAAATTTATAGCTGCATAGTATATTGCCAAGCATGCTCACTCAATGTATGTGTATCATGCTTCATAGTCTAGTAAGGCTCGACTAATATAATAGATGACACATTCCTTTCCCTTTTCAACTTCCTGTGTTAGCATTGACCCAACAGACACTGGAGTAGAAGAGGTATACAACATCAAAGGTTGATTTGGAAAAGGAGGCTATAATTTTGGTAATGAGGATAAAGAGTACTTCATGTTTTCGAATGCATGTTAACAATATTTGGTCCATTCTAGCTTAGTAGATTTTTGAAGTAGGATATTTATGACATGAGTGTGATAGGTAAACTCAGGGAAAAATCATTGGATTACCCAAAGTTTTCCAAGAAAAGTATGCATGTTTGATATAGAGGATGGTCGTGGCATGTCAAGAATAACTTTAATATTTGTTGGTTCGAAATCAATACCATGCTTATATATTAAGAATCTTAGGATTTTTCCTCTTGTTACCCCAAATATGTATTTTCCTGAATTGAGGAAAACCTTGTATTTATGAAGGTATCCTAGGGAAATTTCCAAGTCATGAGCATAATCACTAGTGCGTCGGGATTTGACGAGTAGATCATCAACATAGAATTTGAAGAATTTGTGTATGAGGTCATGAAATATGTGTGGAATGGCACGTTGATATGTTGCGCCATAATTTTTGAGCCCAAAGGGAATTTTTACGTAACAATAAGTGCCCCATTCCATAGTGAAGGTGGTTTTGTGTTGATCTTCGAGAGAAATCTAGATTTGATTATACCCCAAGAACCCATCCATAAGAGATACAGTATATTACCTCATCATAGCATTGATGATGGTGTCGATGAAGGGTAAAGGAAAGTTATCCTTAGGTCAAATGAGGTTAAGGTTTCTAAAGTCAATGCATATGAGGATGGTTAAGGTAGCCTTCTTCTAAACTAGGATGATATTGGACACCCATTCAAAGTAGTCCACTGTACAAATGAATTTCACGTCTAAGAACTTGATGATTTATTTGTGACATAGATCACTGATTTTGGGAGGGATTTTTCTTATCTTTTTCCAGACGGGTGTGACATAAATATAAATGATGATGTTATGAGAGACAATTCCAAGATCAATTCTAGGCATATTAACATATCCCCATGCAAATACCTCCTTATATTTTCATAAGATTTCTATGTCATGCTCATATAGGTGAGGAAAACAATCACCAAACATGACTACATCCATGGGATCATCATAAATTTTTACACTAATGATTTTATTCAACTAACATATCATTTCCATCTTGGAAATGATATGGGGCATTGGGTAATTTGGCTACTTTGTATTGGCTAGGATCGATAGTAGCGACATAATCGTTAAAGCACATAGGTTTCTTAGAGAAGTTGATGTAGGGGCATCATGTAAATATTAAATTTTGGCTTAACTAGGATTAGTAGTGCATCTTAGGGTGTTTAGTAGGTGTTTTAGTCCACTTGGACTCATGAAGTTATAATAAGAGATCATAATGGAGTTTCCCTCCAAAATGGCTCATTTGAATATTTGAATAGTATCGAGTCATGTTAGTAGGTTAGGATTTAGTTTGTTAGCCTTTAAAATGTTTGTATAGGCTTTATATAGATGTAATAAGGTGTTCACACTCTCTTGATCCTTACCAAGGTATAAACTCACTATGGTTGGTCTAATCCTGGATGAGTTAGGATGGTGAACCCTAACCACCTCTCTTTGATCATAATAAGCATAATGAATTTGAATTGAAGGGGTTGTTGAAGTTAGTGGAGGAAGTAGAGAGGGAGAAGAAATCTATAACTGATCCGAATGGCTCTTGAAGATTTGCAAATATCATGAATATATCTAATAAAAGCTTCATATTTGTGTAAAACTATGTTTGAATGCATATTTGAATACTTGTGTGTGTGGATCACTTACTTGTTTGTGAATATTTGAATTATTTATGATGTCTAGGGTTTGTGGAAGGTTGTATATATGTACAAAATTAAGGTATAATTATTATAAGGGCTTATATTGAAGCAAGAAGAAGAGATGTTGAAGAAATGACAATCATAAACAAGTGTATGGGACTGTGTGCATAAGGTAATGATTGACTTAGTGAGTTTAATAATTATATCACAAATAAATGAGTATATTTCAGGGAAAAGGCATTGAAATAAATGTGATAAGTTGTTGAATGAAAATTAAAGATAAGAAGACTATATCCAAACTGTGTATAAACCGTGTTTTTAGTCTTTAAAACCCTTAAAATAGGGATTTGAGACAGGCATGACAACTTTTTATTTCCACCTCAAAATGATCTGAAATTTGGATTGTAGAAGGATTATGAATTTTTGTAAATGATTTTTTAACCATTTTTCTATATTATATGTTTATGTAGAATTTTGATGAAAACCCAGTCTAGACCATGTTTTGAGAATACAAAAATCATGCTCAGACATGGTAAAATGAGCATAACTCACGGTTTTTGGGTAATGGGTTATGAAAATTTGAGGGTATAAGAATTGGGACATTGTGCAAGTTAGTTTTAAAGGATTTAACGATTTGAAAATTGTATAGATAGTTATTCATGATTTTTTTTCTTCTGATTTATATGTGCAAATATGGGTTTTGTGTCTTAACTACTCAAGTAAAACAAGCCTTAAGAAATAAGGTTATAATGGAAAGGTACTTATGAGTGGCCGTGTGAGTCTTGAAAAGGTGTGGTGAGTCCATTTCAATCATTTAACTTGATGAAACTATGATTATCCTGTGTAAGAGCTATGATGAAGGCCTACAAATCAAGTTGTTGAAAATGAAGTTGTGAAACTAATTGTATGGCTTGATCATGTCATTATGATGAAATTAAGCATGGATACAATTACTTTGAGCTTTGATTCAAGGTTTTATCCATTTTTTCACATTTGAGAAAAAATTGGCTACTTAAGCAAAGTGACGATTCTTGGGTTGAACGTGACTAGAAAAGTTGAATATGATGCTATTGGATTGTTCTACGAGGATCAACTTGGAACCCCAAAAACATCAAGAAAGGTTGAAATTCAGTGGAATCGTGAACGCTTCTCGTAGTAAGTAAGAGATCAAATCAAAAAATGAGAATTAAGTACATAAAGACAACGGTGTGTCTAACATGCTCATAGATAAAAAAAGAGAGTACAAATAGGAGTGTTGCGTAACTCATGTGCATGACACTTGTACACAACCCTAACTAACCCTATTGACATATTCTCACTAAGTGAGATAACTAACCATTAATTTTGGATAATTCGTTGAATGAAGACGAAGCAAGTTAAATATACCAACACCCCCTCTTCATCGAAGCTGAGGTAGAGGTTATGGAAAGTCATAACTGAAAGATAACTCCCCCAGACAACTAACAAAGATGTGTCAATGAGGCCCGAATAATAAGCCTAATAAGGTACCCATGTACAAATAAAATCTCTCTAGAAAAGAAGAAGAGGAGAAGAATGGTTCCCGATAACTAGGTCTGATGAGGTAACCATGTACAACAAACCCAAAAAATGAAATTTGTGGTGAAGGATTACGACCGAGGTAAAATAAATAGCCCAAATGTAAAAAAAGAATGTAAAAAAGGAAAACTTGTATGCACAGAAGGGTAGGTCAATGTGAAAACAACCCAACTTGGGGAGAAATGCAAAAAATAATGTAACTCACCATGAAAACATCCCGCTCACTCGGGGAGGTCACCAACACAAGCTAGGTGAGGAAGGAGCTTTCCAAGGTAGGATCTTGCTTGCTAGAGGGAAGAAGGAGATGTAGGGGTAAACCAAATATGTAAAACAATAGGACAAGAGACAAGAAGGTCAAAAAACTATAAATTTAAAAAAATTCACTTGCATTTAAAAAATTATTGATTAAAAACATGAGATGCAAAAAAGGCATCTACCTCGAGATTTAGTGGTTCCACCAAACTTGGCTGCAACTGGATGGAAAACCTTTGTAACTTGTAGATTTAAAACCAAAAAACCCACACAAACTCCAATAAAATAGATGGTTAATCTTGTAAACAAAATTCTAAAATAACGAAAAATTTACACGAGAAGCACAAAAACTAGAAAACGAAGTAATGATTTAAAGCCAAAAAACCCACACAAAATCCAATAAAACAAATGGTTAATCCTGTAAACAAAATTCCAAAATAACAAAAAAAATTACATGATAAACACAAAAACCAGAAAATTAAGTAATAACAACTGGAATCAAACGAGTGCACGTTTACCAAACAATCACACTGATACTATATTAGATTATTCTATGAGGATCATTTTGGAACCTTGCACACATCGAGAAAGGTTACACTTCAATAGAGTCATGAACGCTTCACGTAGTAAGAAAAATATCAAATCACAAAATGAGAATCAAGTACATAAAGAAAATGGTGTGTCTGACATGCTCATAGATAAAAAAAGAGAGGTAAAAATAGGAGTGCTATGTAACTCATGTGCATTACACCTATACACAACCCTAATTAACCCTATTGATGAGTCAAATATTATAATTGTCCCCCACTTTTTTGCATTTTTTTTACTTTAAGAAAAATATGTCCGATAACCAAAACATGACCAACTACATATATAATGACCAGACATGTATTTTTGAGAGCTTATAAATACCAAGGTGCAAGGCATCCATAATTTACCTGATTTTTAATATTTTTATAGTATTTCTAAATATTTATTTACTAGTCAGATTTTGAAATATTTTTGTCCACCAAGTGGGACACACTTATATGCATTGACCTTGACCTATTCTCACTAAGTGAGATGAATAACCATTAATGGTGGACAAGTCTTCAAATGACAACGAAGTAAGTCAAATACACCAACATATGCTTCTAATGAAAATTATTGGTGTCATATGAGGGGTGTATGTAGGGATTTGCATTATAATTTTCCTAACTTATGATGATGTTGAGGGAGTTTATCTTCTTAGGCATATAGTAATTCTAGAGTAACCTCGTCATTTTCGAGGGTAGAGAGAAGACCATGATATTCTACATCAATTTTGAGGCCTACGTATCACCTTCTGTATCTATGTTGCCAAGAGATGGTCTGTTGTACATATAATACCCTAGCATCTAAGTTGACCTCTTTATGTGTAGGATCAATAGTGGCCATGGTAGGAGCACCGGGACCAATGTTGAGTGCAAAGGCTAGCTTAGAAGCTGCTGTGGGTAGCGAAGTTGTTGTGGGAGCATGACAGGAAGCGTAGTTAGACATTTTATCGATGACCCAAGGTGTATCGAGGAGTGGTGTATTAATAGGAGGAATGTAAGGAATCATTTATTCCTCCTCACTACCGTTATTATTGTAGTGCCCCTCCCATTACCACCTCTCAATTGTAGTTGTGTGAGTTCGTTGGTAGCATTTAAATAAAATATTTGTGACCGTAAAATAAGAAGGGTGGTTTTGAAGTGTCCTTTCTCATAATAACCCTTTTGGAACCCTAGGATCATCCCTATGTTGTCGATTTTTGAGGTGAAGTCATTCTTCTCGTGACTCATCCAACTCAGGATCATTACAAACCTTGAGTTTGAAATATTTATAAATTTCTTTATTTTGTCAAGTGTCGATCTAACTATAACGTATTTTGTTATCAATAAAATGAATCTAATTAATTTTAAAATGAAAATTATTTCATGGTAATTGTCCTGTTTGGCAGCAGTTGAGATTTTGCTTGAATCAATTTTAAATAATAAAAACAAATCATGAAATTATTAATAAGAAAGTAATTCAATTAAATATAAATAAATCATAAAATTAGATATTCTTAAATTCTCCAAATTTACTTTGGGGTGAACCAAACCTCATTTCAAGAAGAATTTAATGTAACTTGGGTATTGTAATTTTGTTTTGCCATGAAAATATTATGATAATTTTTCTTGAGGCTAGTGAGTTTGCTCATGGTAGGATTTTTGGAAAATTCTTGGTCAGTGAATGTCTGTTGCAAACCCATGGTTTTGAATTAGAGATTCCTGGTGTGTGTTGGTTGTTTGGATGCCACTAAGAAATTCCTTAACCAGATGTCATCTCATGGAGTGTCATGGTTACAGGTTTGGGAAAAAATTGTTTTGTTAAAAAAAATGTGTTTGGCTACATTGACACAATAGTTGCAGGATAAAGACAAATTGGTTTAGTTAAAAATGGGCCTTTCTTGCAAATGTATTTAGACAGAAGAGAGTGGGACACCTCATCCTCAAGAAATACCTTCATATTTGTGTTAATTAAGATCTTTAGAACTGAGTTCATTTAGTCATATCTTAGCACTTGGGAATTGGGGGAATTTTTGTTTGAACCTGCTGTTGTTTTTTCCCTATATAAATCATCTTTCTGTCCACTAAAATGTCTCAAAAAAATGGGGGTGTCATGGTTTTTTTGTTGGTTACTGGGTATGCATTGTTTGGGTGTGCTGAATTGAATTTGGGAGTTTCTTAGAAAAAGTAATTTGGCAGTTTTAAAACCAACTCCACATCCTTAAGAAACATGCTACTAGCTAGTGCGTGAGGTTGAACATATAAGACAAGCTGCCAAAAGAAAAGGTCAGAGTATTTGTCTTCTATTAAAACTATTTCGGTATTGGTGGTGCTATGTGGAAGCCTGCATAAGGCTTATGATTCTTTTGGTTTAATGCCTCTAGAAATGTGGCGTCTCAAGTCAGGGAGCTTTGCTGGATGTGTACAAAGATAAAATGGCAGACCCGGGGGAAGTATTGATTGTTGGATGCACAAGGAGGAAGCAAGGGCATGCCTTGCAATAGTTGAAATGGTTGAAAAAAAGAAAAAAAGAAATCCTTGGAAATTTTAAGTAAATATGAATGGATATTATTAAGCCATACTCCAAATTTTTTTCCAGCATCGTACCAGCATGTGCCAACACAGGATATTTTTACCATGGTTTTGACAGCTACAAAAGCATACGAGATATGGATTTTTTGTTAGTATTGTAGTTACAATTACCCCTAGTAGTTATATGTGCATATGTGGAATCTTTCTCAAGGCCACAAACTATTTGATGGTATTCTTGGACGAAAGGAGCAAGATTTTTTTTTGACGAAATGCTCTAAGAGATCTTGGTCTCATTGTTTGGGGTGATGGTAAATTACGTGAAATAGGTATGGATTTCCTCTTCTTCTTGCAATTAAATTATGCACTTTATCGTGTTTCTATGTGGTTGGGTTCAAATATTTTTGGATTGTAGAAAATATATATTGAATGAATGTCACAAGTTTTACCATCTGAAAACCTTTAAAAACATAGAAAAAATTAGCCTCAGAAAGTGTACGTATGGACTGCCACACCCAAATGTACTATGAATCAAGAACTTCTAATTGGATCCCTGGTAACATAGGACATCATGGGGAGACTTAAATTTGTTGCTTGAACTCTTTTAATGCCTTTTGAGTCAAGTCTCAAAGCTCATTTTAGTATATCAGCCACTCGTGGTGATGAGTCAATTTTACTAAAATGTGATCAGTTCTGGCTTGTAGATGCCTAAACGTTTGAGCAAAACTGAAAAATGCCACCACCCACCTATAGACCGCCAATAGGATAATTTGAACCAAATCTATATGATGCAAAAAAATGATCAAGGATTAGTTTTTTGAGTGGGTTTTGAGGCCCTCCGACCATGTTTGATAGGAAATTTTAGTAGTGTTTATGATTATCAGCCTTGGAGATACCCTTGTAACTTGAGCGTGGTTTGTCGTATTCAAATTCCATAGAATGCGATGAAGTCTCTATATATAGAGGAATAAGTAGGATTCATCCAAAATTGTGCTCAAACTCAAGATGAGTATTTTCAGGACCCAGTTTGTAATTTTTGTTGTTGTTTTGGTTAGTTTTCTCAACTTGCTAGTTTAGCTAGAAAGTCTTTTTGAGGCTCCAGTTTGACCTCTAACTACGTGAGAGACCCTTATCATGTCATCTCAATGTTATGTAGAGTATTATTCTATATTTTAACTTTTATGAATGGATTTTTAAATGTATGGTGTTTTTTCTCTCCTCCCTTTTCTCTCTCCAGGAATGACTATGATACTTTGTTGGTATTTGAAAACATAAGTGAAATAGAAATTGTAAATTGGTTGAAATGAAATGAAAATGGTTATGAAATTATGGATGGAAAATAAAATGTCAATTAACCTTCTCTCTCATCCTTACTCTCTCTCTTACTACAATCCAAAAAGTAAAGTGCAAATGAATGTGAAAGTGTGAATGCGCGAGGAGAAAGCTCTCTCTTCTTCTCTCTCCTTATCTCTATCTCTCCCTACTCTTTATTTGAATTTTTTCAAAATGATGAAAGAATGGATTTATGCTTAAGTGTAGGGGATTTCCATACCATTTCTAGTATTGACCTTGTGGTGGTTGTAGGTAAACAAGACAAAAAGAAAATGACAACATTAATTGTGTTTCTTTTGTAAGCATGGGGTTGATTTTGGAATACATGTAATAATTTTATAGAATATACTAACGATATAGTTATGAATACTTTATTTAATTGTTTGCATGATGTATTCAATCTTGTTTTCTATTGGTGAAATGTAATATTTCTTACGTAGTTGTAGTTTTGCATGTTTAACTAATTCTGCACTTAGTCATATTTCATTATAATTGGTTAGGTAAATGAAGTTAATTGTATCATGTCACATTGGAAAATGCTGTAAAAGGATCCATTTTATTATATCCAAATCATCATTAGGAGAATGAAATTGAAATCATGTTAATTAAAATTGTTTGTACCATCGTAACCTTAGATGGGATTTTACTAGTAAAATTGATGGTAGTAATCTAGTAATGGCATAATTCATCTATAAAGTCGTGGTGTTTGGACTTAGGAAATCTCTTAGCCTTCAAAGAAAAATATAATAACTTGTATACATGTGTTTCCTTTGGGGTGGAAAGCATCCACCCAACTTATAGTTTGAAATATCAACCCTTGTGGTATGAAATGACCCCTTTTAGCTTAACCACGTTGCTTGTTTCTATAACGTAACCAAACACCTCTTGGGACTTATCTACACCTCAGAAATGGAATTATTTTCCTTACCTTGATTATAAGAACAACTTTGAGGTTTGGAATCCTTGGGGGAATTGGTTATTGAATGCTATCTTTGGCCTATAGTTAGGCATAGGTCCCTTAGGGTAGATGGGAATAAATTTAAAACTAATCCCAAGACCTTTTGAGGATAATGTGTGAACATAGTTTTGTGTCTAAGCCTTAGCAAGTGGGATTGTTAATGATAGGATGTTGTCTATTAGATAGGTGATAATTGTGACTTGTTCCTTACCCCTTGATAAGTCTCCTTTTTATGACATTAAAGGTAATATGAGATATCCCCTTCTAGAACAATGAATTTGAATTCAACACTAACCACTTATGACCCTTTTGTATCTTATAAATGATCCCAATATTTTCTATTTTTAGGGTGTACCGCAAACCTAAGTTTAGCTTAATATTATCCTCTTATTGTTATGAGATCTTTTCCTTCACAATGAAAACTAAGTGAAATGGCGAGTAGTCATGTTTTTTAAGAAACAAACTCATATTCCAAGAACATGTGCTGGGTTGTGTTTATGTTTTCAAAATGTTTGGAACTAGCATTGGGTGTTACAGATTACTGGAAATTAAAATGTGAACCAATTAGTGTACACTTATCTTTGTAAGTTATTCACAATGTGTAGTAGATTTTTGTATTTTGGAGAAGAGGGGATTTTCACCTTGCATGTTAATGATCTTCAAATAATTGTTAACACTTTCATATGACTAAGTGTACATGTTACAAATTAAACCTGAAACAAAATAAATAATGTATATCATTGTGAATGAAACTACATGCTCTCATGATTAATGGATTCAAGACCTATAAGCTTAATTAAGGAAATGTAAGTGGTATTGAAGTGGAAATCATCTTAAATGAAGTGTAAAACAAAGTAAGGGAAATACAATCTAGAGTAAAGGGAAATACAATCTAGAGTAAAATGAAAATGTAGGTTTGCCATGCTTTTTACACTTCAAACCTTTAAGCACGAATTTAGCTTTTGACCACGATAAAGATTGAACTCTGAAAAGAGGATAGTGTGGAAGATGTCTATTCAGGTTGTTCATGTCAGGATTGTGTCGTAATCTCATACTTGATCATTTATCTAGGTGTGATGTTGGTTGCACATTATGTCATTTTGGCTTTTACACGATTCTACAAGTTGGTGTAAATGTTACATGTGGTTTTTTGAAAACCCTTGTGAGTCTTTTTGTGTTGCACAGGTGTTTCTAGTAATATGAAAGTAAAATATGTTTGGCCTTGTGTTTGTGTCCCACATGGTGGGAACTACAAGTATCATATACAGGGGTTTATAAGATATGTTGATGGTATTAGATTCAAGTTGAGAGGAATCTATTTAGGATAAGACACATTGATAGTGTAATACTTCCAAGTGCCTAGAATCGGCTTGTGAAACAATGTAATATTTATCAAAGGCAATTCCTTTTCCTTTAAGATCAGGAACCTCTTCCTTAGATGAAATAATGATCTTGCTAACATATATTGGAGGAAGGGGAGGGTGATAAAAAAAGAGTTTCATAATTCATAGTTCATCACATTATAAGTGATTGGAGGCTAAGACATCACTCGTTAAATCCTCTGTATTAGTTTGAGGTGGAAATCAATTGCAAGGTAAAATAACCAAAGGTAACTGATGTATGATATCATTGGGTAACTTGTTTTTGTTGACCATATTTTTAATATCATTAGGCTCATCGTCATCTAAATCCACTAATGTGATTTAGATTTCGGTCCTAAGATCAAAGAATTTTGGGTATGGAATGCTTTGGATCTTAGGAGAAGTTGGCATTAGGAAAGGTTCATTAGGATATGGTACTGGGATATCCCAAGGATTGGGATCAATGTCATGTCTAAAGCATTGGTTTTTATGGATGAATTTAATGCAATGACACCCAAACGATGCAATTGTGAACATGCGATGTATCCATGGTCAACCTAATAGGAGTTTGTAGGAGAGATGATGATCTAGAACCATAAGCATGGTAAGGACCATTTTAGGTCCAACTATTATTGATAACCAGATACATCATATGGGATTTTGTTTGGTTTTTTCAAATTCATGACAATTCAAGTGGGCACATGTGATATCATTGATGGAATAGCCGAGAAAGCTAAGTTAATTCTCAACCTTTCATCCATAAGGACCCTACGCATTTGCGCACTGTGAATGATAACACAAATAAGTAAGGATGTGTCATCAACATGAAATAAGACTTCACCAGTAATCATGTCATCATCCAAAAACTCCAAGGCTAGGAAAACCGAACACGAGTGTTGCAAGGATGGTCCTATAGTCTCTATGTAGTGGATCTTTGGATTTGAGAATGTGACAAGAATCTTAGGAGCTACAAAACAATCCTCAAAGCTCTGCATATGTTTTAGGAGAAACCTTTGATTTAAATATAAGGTACACATGAGTTCTATAAAAGGTATTTTTCATTTAAGGGGATTTAGCACATATAAAAATTTCCAACTAGGCTTGGAATAGCTTCCATAGTGACACCTTAGTAGTGGCACAATTGAAGGCACATCCAAATGTGATGGTGATTTATTTTGAGCCATCTTTTCAAAAAAAGGTGGGATAGGATCTTGACTATGTACTCATAGTGACACCACATGTGGAGGCTCGACTATGGGAGCAGGTTCCACCCTTGGTGGGTCTTGGGAAGTATCAAGAAACGATGGATTATTAGAGGATTTATTTGGTTTGATAACATGATATTTATGGGTAGTGATTAAGAAAATATAGAATTTATAGATGCCTCAATATAAATGCAATGTACCAGTCAATGAATAAATAATTGAGTACAAAATAGAACCAAGAAAATAAGCAATTAAGATTTAAACCCTAAGTTGAAATGAGGAGACAAAATGACTTAGCTCATTTGCAGAGATGCCAAAGGTGTGTAGAATTGGAGAACCAAAAAATCTGAAGCATAGAATGTCGCAACGAATCCCAAAAAAATGTAGAGGTTTTAGAATATGCTAGACTGGGGCACTTGGGCTAGGTTAGGGGCTCCTGGGGTGCTAGAAACCTCTTTCAGGCACCAGTGACTGCTCAGATGGTGTAGAACCCTAAGTCACAGGGTCATAAGATGTTTGCTTCCTTTCACTTCTTATCTCTAGTATGTTGCACCAAGCCCAAAGATGTCACTGATAACCTGCAATGAAATAATGACCTACAAAACCCTCAAAAGTGCATCAAATTCTAAAAATAAAATAATGAAAATGAGGGATCAAACTATCTTTAGCTATTAAAAAATTGAACTTAAGACTGAGTGTTGCACTACATTTTAGACCCAATGTAGTTCTAGGTGTGTGTGTGCGGAAATATTTCCCTAGGTGGGTCTTATACATGTCACAATTGATAGTGAGTAAGTAGCTAGATATAGAAAATGTAGATAAATGTGTACATGAAAGAATGAACTTCCCCTCCTATGAAGTGTATGGAAAATAATGCAGTCCCTTTCCCTTTTGTGGATGCTATATGAATTCTTGAATGCTCTTGATAATGGTATTTGGATGCAACCTTAGGTGGTGATAACTAATGCTTAGTACTTGGTCCCTTATTATGATCACATAACTTAATATTTATATGATTCCTTTTCTTGAATTTTGTAATTAACCCCGAAAAAACAAAATACCAAAAATATAAGATGCCTAAATCGCTAGAAAGGACCCAAAATATGTGAAAAAAGTACACAGAGGTTATGGGTGCCCAAAGGGGATGGGGGCACCTGGCGTTGGTGTCTTGGCTGGGTACTGATGTCTAAGATGAGAAACACTGAGGTGTGAAAAGACAAAATTGGCTAGAAAGAGTGTAAGACTAGAAACAAAAATAGAAAAAAATAAAGATGGTCACATACATGGGTTAATGAGTACTTTTCTTACTTAGGAATCATATGAATAATAGTATGCAATCATGAATAGACAAATACCCAAAAAGCATGATTTAGTGTCTACATTTTCCCCCAATTTATGTTATTGAGAAAATGCTTGATAACATAAAGTAGATAAGAGATGCGTTCCTGATAACGTTATAGATTGATGTCAAAAGCGTGTTCAGAGACAAGAGAAAGTGTTGAGTGATAAAAACGTGGAGTGTGGAAACTAGAGATAAGAAAGTACAAAAATTGATGATGAATATGACACTAGGGTGGAAATTCATGTGTAGATGTCGTGATTGTACCTATTGTTGATGTCAATGATGGTGTGATTGATGTTGTTGATGTGTGATGATATGACTACCGCTTCCCATAAGGACGAACCTACAAAAGAGAAGAGCAATTTAGTAGTCAAATACACATGTATATGAGTAAAAAGTATGTAAAATTTACAAATGTGAAAAAGGAACGTGTGCACTTGATCTGTGATGAGAAAAAGAGATAGAAAGGATCCTGTAGATGATGTAGAATAACGAGTTTATTTAGGTGATCTCACACCAAGAAATGGAATAAGTGTAGGGAGAAAATTTTGGTGTCATCCTCCAAGATTTAACTACTTATCAAAGTATGGAACACCATTGCATATGGTGTGTAAAAATCTGATCTAGTTCAACCAATTTTGATCCAATGTGAAAGTAGAAAAATGCTATGTAGCTCATGCATGCTGAGTGCTAAGGACTGTATACCCTATAAAATCCACCGTGTGAAGTGTTGTAGATTGTGCTGAAATGATAAATTATGTGTAACTATTCCCTAGTCGTAGGTGTCCAAGAAGGGTCAGGGGTGCCCATGCGCTACTGTTCGGGTCTGGGTGCTGCTGCCTGTGTTGTGCTAAGGACCCAAGTCATGTTATGAGCCCTATCTAAGACTAATGACTTTGTTGTACTAGTATTGAATTATGATTGAAAACTACTATATGGGGTGATTGATTCACCCAAATAATTCACCCCTTATTTGGGGTGCATACAACGTCGTTGAGGATAATGTGTCACAAAAGAGGACTGACCGTTGTGCTGAAATTGTGCCTTGTAGGGGGGAGGAGTGTGCTTAGTAGAAACCAAGGCACACACAAAAAAAATGGATACAAGACAAGTGCTATTACAAGCAAGATAAACACACATGTAGAAGATTATGTGTAAGCTAGAAAACAAGAAGATAAAGTGAAAGCCAAGACGTAAGAAGAAAGTGTGAACATGCAAGAAGAAAAATTGGACCGCAAAAAGTGGTTTTCAAACATGGGACATCACTCAAAATATCACAAGAAAATCAAGGCCAAAATGGGCGCAAGCAATCAGAGAACAAGTAAGACATAGGGAAAATATCGAAAAAAATGGAATATTATGACATGTAGTGACAAGAACAAACAATGTAACAGACAACCATGGTGGCAGATAAACTTGCATGAAAAATGTTGCATATGAAGCACCTGTTAGCATGTTAGAAAGACAAAAAGTATGTCAAAACATGTATAATAGGATAATGATGTGCTATGAAAAATGAAACAATATCACATGTAGTGTACAAAAGTGGATGCCCCCAGGAGCTGCTATAGGACTCGTGAGAGGTACTGTGCCAAGCATCCGTACTTCCTATATTGATCTATAGAATCTATGATCACAACTAGAAATAAAGTGAACACACATGTGTATATGGAAAATATAATGACATACATTGTATCTAGCTAACATAGTAAGCAAGATCTATCATGTGAGTTTAAGTAAGCAAGAGTAAATGTGACCAATATATGTAGTATGCTGTGGATAATAGATGGAATGGGGTGTAGAGTGAGTATGATAGGAACTGTGTGCCCCTTGAGTGATTATGAATGCATATGCATGAGATGAGGTTCATTTATATGTATCCCCTCAACAATCAATAATGAACCATAGAATAAGAGTGCGTCATTGGGAAATGGTGTGAATTGTATTTACTAGAAATATGTAATTATCAAAGCACAAAGCATAGAGTGAAAATGCGTAAGTGAATGAATGAGTGATTGAACACATGATTTTGGTGAGGCCCATTTGAGATGTAGAAAATCATTAGTCAAGTACAAACCATGGAACTAGAGTGCGTCATAGGGTGATGTGTTATGTTGATAGTGTGAGAGATATGTGTAATGTGTTGTGTTTTTTTTCACATGAGAGAAAGGTGTCGTGAATGTTTCACTTGTGTAGTAAGTTGTAAAGTGGTATTGAATGTCTGCAAAAGAAATTGATTATGATTATGTTGAGTGTGTAATGCTATGTGTTGAGAGAGATGTGTTGTGAATGCATAAGAATTGTAGTAGGTTGTGTCGAATGTGAAAGTGTTAAGTAGGTTGTGTGTTGGGGATATAGATTGTGTAAGATGTTTGTGTTGATTGTGTACAAGAGAGATGTGTCATATGATGTAAAAGAGGTATGTTGTAAAAGTGTTGAGTGTGTATTATGTTTAGATATGTCGAGTGTGTTGTATTTTTTATTTTTATGTGTGTTAGAAAGAAGGTGTCATTAATGTGTTAATTGTGTAGTTTGCGAGGTTCATGTGTATAGGATGCCCTCAACAGTCAAGTGTGAACCGTAGCATGAAAGTGCGTCATTGGGTAATGTCAATACTAATGTATCAATATGTGTATGTTATTTGTGAGAAACTAGATGTGTAGTGATGAGAGTATGAGACACATGTCAATGCTAGAGGGGGGGATAAATAAGTGTGATGCCCCTAAAGTGTAATAATGAATGTGCTATTTGATGAAATTAAAAGACAAGGGTCCTCCACCTGATGCTTGCAGAGATGAAGGTGTTTGACCATGATCTAAGACCGGCGGTGTATGAGACGAATGCTGTATTGGTGAATGTGCATGAGACCTAGGAGATAATGCATACCTAGGTGAAAGAGACCACGAAGGTGATGTGCACATATATGAGGGAGGCCGCAGAGGTGTTGAATGCCTATGTGAATGAGAATTTGGAGAAAATGAAGACCTATGTGTAGGAGAGTGTGGAGGTGATGAACATCTATGTGATATAACCCGAGGAGGTGAAGTATACCAAAATGAAGGAGTGGTCTGAATGGGTTACCAAGACTGATGTTTTGGACTAATAGATCGATCAGACATTATAGGATGTGTGTGAGAAGGTGAGCTAGGAGTAGTTTGTGCTTTAGATTTGAGAGGCCATAGGGACCTAGATGCTCTAGCTAATGCAATGGAAACCTCAAGAGGAGGTTGCGGACATGGTTTAGATGAAAGAAAACCATTGATAGAAATGAATTGCTTGTTATGAATGAATTTCAGACATAAATGGTTCATGGAGATGATGGATTGAGTCTCGTGGAGATAGGAAATACCTAATGACATGTCACACCCTTTGAATGATAGTGAGACAAAAAAGGCACAAGCATGGTGAGAGGAATGACCATGACCTAAATCTTGACAACACAATATGATTTAGGGATTGGATATGAAATTTGTGAGAGTGGATAGACAATAGTAACAAGGATTACAATAGAACATGCACTGATGCGCCATGATGGATCACCTCTATTTTTATTGATAGGAATGGATCTAATAAAAGCACTAATGTGTAATAGATCAAAGGAGAATGTAGCATGATAATCATGATCAAAGAAATAAATAATCGATGGAGATACCTCAACATGAGTGACTAAAAAATGTAGAGATCTTAATGCACGAGGAGGCACTCCATGATACGTATGATTGGCTATGGAATTAACCGCTTGTTTGTCATTTTTTAGAAGATGATTGTTAAAGATCTTGAATTTATGATTTTCATCGAACGATGTCAAAGCCGTAGGCATAGGAAGCTCAATTGCATTATTATCGATTAGATCTTGAATGAGATTGTGAAATTTTAAACAAAGATATGTGGAATTTCCAACACATTAATGATAGTCACATATGAGATTTTCATCATAATTATGACCTTTAGGATGAGATGGGTCTAAATTTAGTGGAGGAGGAAGTGTAATAAGATTGCTCTCGACAAGTTGTGGTAGTAGAATGTGTGGAGCGACAGTCAATTTTGTGTATGTTTGCTTATGTGGCTGCCATTGAATCTCTTTATTGTTAAAGACAATGTTGAAGGTGACTTTAGCTTCAGTAGGTTTGGTTGATGGTTTTAAATTTGATTTACTTTAAAAGTGCATAGAAGATGAAGCTTGTTCTTGGTACGTAAGCTTGTGTATAGATAAGAGTTTTGTTTCACGCAACTTAAGAGTGTGAAAAAATTGATCAAATGATGGAGATGTCTGAAAGAGAACACTTTCCTGGAGAGGCAACAATAGAATTTGAATAAATAGATCTTAAATCTCAGAGTCCGTAAGCACATTAGTCATCTTGGCTAAGTTGTTTTTGTATCGTAAGACATAGTTTGCTATATGTTCATTTGATCCTTGTTTAAAGTGTGCAAGTTGAGCATAGGATATCTTAAAACCTATATTTATAGAGAAGTGAGAAAGGAAAGCATCAGATAGATGTGTAAAAGATATTACCGAGTTGATAAGGAGGTCACAGAACCAATGCATCACATAATTGTGAATATTACGAGGAACGAGCTTAGCTAGGAGAATATGATCATCAACCAAATCTAGACATGACACATTAAATTCTCAGAGGTGCTCTTGTGGGTCACCATGCCCATTGAAAATGGGAAGCTTGGGGGTCAAAAAATTACGAGGAAGTGGGTAAGTGGAGATGGAAGGCGCGAATGGAGTGTGAAGTAATAAAGTGGAATCCAAAGATGGATACACACACGAAGTAGCCTATTGTAATTTTCAGATTTGAAACTGGAGATCATGGTAATGGGAGACTAAATCTAGAGTGCAGATGGAAGAAACTTTCCACATATGAGAAACAAGAGGTGGAGTGAAATGTTTGGTGGGAGTAGGAACAAAAATGGGAATAGTAGAAGTAGGTGGAATATTGGAAGAAGGAGGTTGAGTAATAATGGAGGTGGGGATATCAACAGAAGCATTAAGATCCACGAGATTTGTGGCCTCTTCATGAGAAGAAAATAAAAGTAAGTATAGATCTTGAAGATCCTCAGTGATATGATGATTAAGGATTTAAGGTGGGATTCAATTAATTCACCATAATATTGAGCCATAATGATAAGAGGGTAAGAGCCTTAAAAATATTATGGATTCAGGTGATAGGTTCACCAAAATGATTAAGAAAATATAGAATTTATAGATGCATAAATTTAAATGAAATGTAGCAGCAAATGAATAAATAATTGAGTATAAAATAGACCCAAGAAAATAATAAATTTAGATTTAAACCCTAAGCGCAAATGAGGAAAAAAATGACTTAGTTGATTTGTAGAGATCCCGAAGGTGTGAAAAAATGGAGAACTAAAAAATATGAAGCACAGACTATCGTAATGAATCCCAGAAAAATGTAGAAGTGTCATAATACATTTGATTGGGGGTGCTTGGGATAGGTCAGGGGCACTTGGGGCACTACAAACCTCATCTAGGTGCATTGGACTACGCAGATGGTGCAAAACCCTATTTCATAGGGTCACAATATGTTTGCTTCCATTCATTTCTTGTCTCCAGTATGTTACACCAAGTCCGTAGATGTCGTTGATAACCTACAATGAAATAATGACCTCTAAAACCCTCAAAAGCGCATCAAATCCTAAAAATAAATTAATGCAAATGATGGGTCAGACTGTCCTTAGCTGTCAAACAAGTGAACTTATGAGGAGCACTGCACTACATTTCAGACCCAATGTAGTTATAGGTGTGTGTGTTTGGAAATCGTGCCATAGGTGGATCTTGTGCGTGTCACACTTAATAGTGAGAAAATAACTAGATGTAGAAAATGTAGACATATGTATGCATGAAAGAATGAAATTCCCCTCCTATGAAGTGTATGCAGAAGAATGCAATCCCTTTCCCTTGTGTGGATGCTAGATGGATTATTGAATGCTCTTGATAATGGCATTTGGATGCAACCTTAGGTAGTGATAGCTAATGCTTAGTGCTTGGTCCCTTATTATGATCACATAACTTTATATTTATATGATTCCTTTTCTTGAATTTTGTAATTAACCCCAAAAAGGAAGAATACTAAAAATATAAGATTCCCAAACGGCTATAAAGGGCACAAAATATGTGAGCAAAGTACACAAAGGTTAGGGGTTCTTAGAGGGGATAAGGGCACCTGGTGCTGGCGTCCTAGCTGAGCACTAGTGTTCAGGATGAGAAATTCCAAGGTGTGAAAAGATATACTAAGATAAAAAGAGTGTACGACCAGAAGTGGAAATAGAAAGAAAGAAAAGATGGCCAATGACATGGGTTAATTACTACTTTTCTTACTTAGGAATCATATGAATAGTAGTATGATATCAAGACTAGATAGATACCCAAAGTGAGTGATTTAGTATCTACAACATGCTTACATCTATAGTTTACCTTATCCACATTGATATGTTGAGAGTGTTAAATGATTTGATCATATGAAGGATCTATGGTGCCCATGATATTATTCATAGGGATTTTATGGCGCTTGTTTTAATGGTTGAATGATAAATCTCTAAGGATTGATATTACTCATAACACTCTTGTATAATGTTAGAGTGATTGAAAGAAGAGCCTAAGAAGAAATCAAGGGACACCTTCCTAATTTTCCTTATAATCAGTGTGAGAATTCCCTATAATGGCATGCAACTAACAAAATAGATCACCCCTATAGTTAGGCATGGTTTGTTTTGAAGGAGGAATTATATATGGAGTGGGAAGAATTTGGAAAATTTCACCACGAGATAAAGAAGTATGAGGGGAGGTGCTAGGATATCCCCGATGTGATCCCACTCCTTTCTCTATAGAAGGATTTGAAGGGATGCTTACATGTGTTGTGATTTTGAGTTTTGGTGATGAATTGGAAGTGCATCCAAACTCACACATGACATGGTCTTGTCTTTTGGCTTGCTTGAGGGATTCCTATAGCATGTTGGGAAATAAATACTTGAATTTATATTGGAGAGTGGGCGTAAGGGCCTTAAGTAAGATCTAACATAAGATTTGATTATCAAGATTATGGTTAGCTTGTATATTAAGTGTTTTCCATTTATCAATAAATCCTTGAGCAAACACACGAGACCCTTTTTAAGGTTTATAAACATTTGTAAGGTCTTTTTGGGAAGGTCTTTTTGTTGAAATTTAGAGATGACAACTTTGATTAAGCCTTCTAAGTCAACTTTTGACTTGGGAGAAAGATGGTTATACCATTTTGGTGCCTCGCCTACGAAAATATTTGCTAGAATCTTAGTGGTTGTGTAGGTATTTGTTAGAATCCAGTCTTTGTAAATATTTCCAAAGGTCTTGGCTAGATCCATAGAACCATCATAGGAGATGGTAGGGAGAGTCTCTCATAAGTTCATGACAGTAATGTATGGAGGTAAGGGTTCATTCTGGACAGTTTGCAACATGTTTCTTCGAATTGGTAGAGGAATAAGATTTCCATTTACATCCACCAATGGAGGGGGTGTAAAAAGGAAGGATAGGCACCACATTTTGAGATGTTATCTAGAACGTCTTATTTTTTATTTGGAGCATGCTAGTTATGGTGGTAGCTTGGGATAAGGCCATTTGATCTAGGAGCTTAACTATTTCCATGCTATGATCCACAGAAGAAGAACGACCTTTGTTTGTGGGTGTTTATTCATGATTATCATGTCCATTAGTGGGATTCTTGGAGATTCATGTTTATAAGTCCTATAGGGAGGAATTTGATCATGATATGAAAATCCTTGGTTAATACAAGGCATAATCATTTCCATGAAATCGGTAGATATCTTCCAAAAGCCTCTGTCTTTGTCAGGGGTAAAGTATTCATTGTTATTGAGATTCTTGATTATGGATATCTGATCTATATTCTTGATCTCAACCAAATTACATTTTGATGAGTGACCCTGATCTAAATGATTAGAGAGAAAAGGTTTGCAACAAATTTTTATGGGTGAGATTGGGATGAAAATACATATTAGTACTTGTAGGATGAGAGCTAGAACAATTAGGAGCATGAAGAAGAGATGCAAGCACAAATGAATATCCCATATAGAAATATAGGGGGTTCATTTGTTCCAAAAATATCCTTAGAGATGACATATTTATAAATTGGAAGCTAAAAACAAGCCTATGTATATATGTTCTTTAGACATAATCAATCTTGTAGAATGCTTACATAAGGGCCAATGGAGTAATGATACAAATTCAAAGAATAAAAGAAAAAATCAGACCTTCCAAAAATCTTGAATAGGGGCCGATGGTGTATGGGAAGTGTAAAAATAGAAACAAATAGGATTGGCCATGCAATAGGGTTTGCATAGGGGAAAAAGACATGTCTTAATATATTGCACTCCTAAATCATATGCTCGTTAAGGGTATTAAGGAAACAAGTAGGAAACACACATGTAACATAACACTAGGGGTAAAATTAAAGGGGCTACAATGAGCACTAGGGTCACATATCTAGAGGGAAGTAATACCTATGCTAGGTCAACCTATAGTTTCCAAGGCCCGCAGTGAAGATAGAGGAAGGAACCTTACTGTGATATCAGTAGCACATGGAGAAGTATGAATCAACAAATATGCATGATATAACTGAAATAAAATTGACGATAGTTAAGGAGTTGATGATGGCTAAGAGTATTATGTTAAATACTATCCAAACATATCAAATATTAAGTTAACATAGCACAATGAAGAATGAAATGAACTTATCTATACAAAATGACAATAGATGGTTAGAACATTCACCTTGTACCTGTAGGGTGGTCATTTACGCATCTATCTCTCTAGAGAAGTAACACACTGAGAGAGAGAGTTGTTATTAGGTGGAGAAGGGGAGCAACGCTCCTGTCCTTGACTCACTATAGGTGACCTAATAGTGAAAGAAACCATCCATGAAGAAGAGTATCCAATCCAATCCAAGCAAGATGTAAGATGAACCAAGATCTAAGTGAGAAGATGCGAATATGGTACAAAAGAGTGGAGTTAATTGAATTATGAATGATATGTCTTCTTTTCTTATGAGTGTAAAATGAGGCGATGGTATATATAAGACATCATTGCCTGTAGGCGATGGCATGGCCATGGGAAAATATAACACCGACACCATCGCCCATGGGAGATGGGGCCATATGTGCTAAAAAGAGGTAAGGTTTCCTGAAAAGTGAAAACAATGTATCATATATCATGAATGTGGATAAACAAGGTGCCAAGTGATGAGATGAAAACAAGAAACTGTGAATGTGATGTGTATGAGACCTAGGAAGAAAAGGATACCTAGTGCAAGGAAAACTAAGGCCAAGACCAAATAATGACACTTTCTCTATGTAATTTCTCTAACCCATACTAATTATGTGAATTACCATTCCCCATTTCTGACAGGCCCCTTAGGGAACCCGTTCTAGAAATAGATGCATCAGTGACCCTTATCTACACAAAGGAAATTGTTAGTAACATGTATGAAATATGAAAATTGAAAAATTAGGTGTATACATATGCCCCATCCATTGATCACTACATGTCACAATAGTGAAACATGGGGTGGTCAACAGAAAAATATAGTCCATAACACCAATACTGGGTGATTTCCTATTTTACGTGATGGTTGGTAAAAGTGTTTCCCTTTGATAGGGTTTACAGATGGAACACCATATTGAATATTGTGGTAGTAAGAATTCCTTTTGGGACTCTATCTTGTGTTATTTATAAAATTAATACAATATACAAATTAGGTCTTATTACCTATGTCAATGTGTATTAAGAAATCATCTCTCTAGGATACCTTTAAGGTAAAGAGAGAAATTTACAATTACAATAAAATTTAGATTGCATATTCAAATACTATTATGGCATCTAATTTGAAAAAAAATTTATTATAATTTTTAAAAGTATATATAACACTGTGGTCTTGGACCTCAGTGAACCAGATGTGAGGGCTTGATTGTAGTGTACATAATAAAATATCTTTTTTTTTTAATCTTATGGATGAAACCTATATTTGTACCATGTTTTTGTATCATGCACATTTTTTAGGACCACTTTGGTTTTTGTTGATGATAACTACTTGAATAATGTTTAAATGGTTTGAACCTCTATCCTGTGTTCACTCACATTAAGAAATTATTTTAAAGGTTATGACATTATGCTTCTTCTCTGCTCTAATAAAAACATGTTATTGTAATGATTACATAAAATAAATATCAAGGAATGTTTAATGGGAGAAATATAATTATTATCTCTTATGGGAAATGATGCTTAAACCACCATTCCTTATTCTATTTTGAGACTATTGGTACTTAGGGAGTGTTGACATTATATGAAGGTTCATTCTATGATTAAGGGAAGGAACTTATAGGAATTCCATTGTTGTAAAGTGTTCCCATTTTCAAGGGAATGGCTATGAATTATATTTATCCAATGAATGCAATATGTATATTAGCTATAAGTTATTTTAAGGTTTGAATCCCAATGTAAAATATGTAAGCAATTTAGATAAGTAGTTGTTAATTGTTTCTAAGGCTATGATTTAGTTTTTCTACTATTATATGATTTTAAGAAATTATGATATATTTATGAGACTATTCCATTCTTACTCTTTAGATGAAATACAAATTTTTTAAGTTTAGTTTAAATGGGACATTACATATGGTATTAGAGATAATTTTATCTTTAGGGAACACTATGGGAAAATGGTAGAGATATAAAAATTAAACTTATAGAACATTATTTAATTATTTTTAGACAAATAATGAAAACTAGGAGTGGAAGGGGTGGTGGTTCTAGGTCATGTCATAGAAGGATTCTATGTAGAAACTTGGCACCTAAAAATGAGAATGAAAATGATAATAAGAAGTACAATAATGATGAGATTCACCATGTGGACCCTAACATAGACCCTACTCTAGAAATGGTTTTCAAAATCATTCATTCAAATTAGTCTAAATTGTATGTTCAAGAAACTCTTTTGATTGACAATGTCCACCCTCATGAGCATGTGAAACTAGAGGAATAATTAGTTGAAGAGCAAAACGAAAGGTAGCTCACTACCTTGTATACCCATGATCATCATGAAATACCTCATCTAAGGGAAAATTTTGTACAAGATATGGAAAATTCCCCATCCCAAGTATTTGGGAGAATAATTGGGGGAAAAAGTAGAGGATTTTTTAGTAGGCATGATACAATGTTTTGGGTTGGAGGATATGGCCTCCAATGTTCATACGTGTATTGGTATATTCTAGTTGGAGGGAGATGTTTTTTTTTATTGCGGTGTAGTTTTTTTGGTTTACAGGAAGAAGGTTTCTAGTTATTTCCTTTTGTAGCAGGGTACTAGGACGACTGTGCATGGATCCTACCATTTTGAGAAATTCTATATCCTGTTATTTTCGGCAACACAAGTCACCCCAGAATAGTAAGTTGCCCACACCCATTGAAATCCTTAGCCCTTGGTCATATGGTATGGTCATATGAGGGATTAAAGCTTGTGATTCCTACTAGTAAGTTATTAACTCTAGACCCCTTTCATTTTATTTGTGTGGTGAAGGCAAGAGCATTTTATTCTATTTTAGTGGCAACTAAAATAAATAGTAGAGCATAATATTGAAAAGCTTGTATCTTTTGATCAGTAACTTGGTTTTGAGTGTTGTTTTTTACAAAAATGCTTGTTTTTTTTTGCTCTTTCCATTGGAAATATTTATTTTGAGAATTGAACTATAATTATAAAGTTCCATATTGTAACACACACTCATTATAAAGTGCCAAAATATGGGGGGGGGCTCTTGTTGCATTTTTTGGTTCTTGTATTTCTTTTGGTGATTTTTTAAAGATGGAGTCTTTATATAATTCTACATTAGATCATGTTGAGCCATTAACAACACATAATTGCCACACATAGAAACTAAGAATGGAAACAATAATTAAATGGAAAGGATTATGGGATTTAACTTCTTTAGAACAACCAGTGTTCACTAGAGAATATGAGAAATTTCAGTACTAGTGAAAATTTGATGAGTGTATGGGTTTGATAGGAACTTATGTAAGTGCCAATATTTTGTTTCATTTGGAAAAATATGACTCTCCTTTCAAAATATGGGAGAAATTGGAGGATTTATTTGGTAAGGTGGATCATATGAGAGCCATGCAACTTGAAATTGAGATCACCTCTCTTAATCTTAAAGATTTTCCAACAATTATAGACTATCTTACCAAGTTCAAGCATTTGTTGACACAATTGAAGGGGAGTGGAAGAGATAAGAAAGATGAAGAGTGTGTTTACTTGATTCTATCCAAGTGTGGATGCCTTAGGTGACACATTCAAAATGCCTAACTTAGAAATATTTTGTGAAAGACTTACTAGGGAAGAATCCAAATTGTCTCACCTTGAGTCTTCCACCTCTCAAAAGGAATTAGTTGCATCTAATCCTAAGGGCAAGGGAAAACCAAAAAGTAAAACCAAATCCACCCCTTCTCCATCTCAAAGTGCTCCTAAACCCAAAGAAAACAACTCTAAACCCAAGGATTCTTCTAAATCCAAGAATAAGTCTAGCCTTTCATGCTCTTTTTGTGGGGGTAGTGGTCATGAAGAACATAGGTGTTATAAGTGAATGCAAGCCTTAGAGGATGCAGTCAAGAAACAAAAAAATTCTATCTCCACTCCACCTCCTTCTAATCAACATAGCAAAGCACTTAATGTTGTTGGAAGATCTCAGTCACCACTTGTAGATAGTTGGCTTATAGATTATGGTGCTTCTCATCACATGACTTCTTCCAAGGAGTCTTTTGTATCTCTAGGTTTGAGTTCTACTTCCAAAATTGAGGTTGGAGATTCTTCCTTTCTTTTTGTTGAGGGAAAAGGTGATATACAACTTGATGGTGGAAGTATCCAAGATGCACTATATGTTCCTAACATCACTACAAATTTGCTTTTTGTATATCAAATTTGTCATTCTGGTCAAGGAAAAATAGTGACTTTTACACCACATGGGGCAAAAGTAAGAACTTTGTTGAAGCCTTATTCACTTGTTGCTCAGGGTATTGTTGATCATAGTTCTAGACTATATCACTTTGATGGTTTTGATGACACTTCTTCTATAGGGACATGATTGGTTTCTCATGCAGATTCATAGAGTAAGCTTTGGCATGAAAGATTTGGACATCTCAATTATAGATATTTGAAGGAGTTGAGCACTCATGGTATGGTAGATGGTCTTCCTAGAGTTTCTTGTCTTGAGGGAGTTTTCTCTGGTTTTGCATTAGGGAAACAACACCAAGATCAATTTCCTAAGAATTTTTTAAGAGAGATTCTTCACCACTTGAGCTTATGCATAGTGACTTGATGGTTTTTCCTACCCCACCTTTCAATTGAGCTAAGTAGGCACTTACATTTATTGATAATTTCTTGAGGGGTACATGGGTTTATTTTCTCAAGTAAAAAAGTGATGTTTTTTCACACTTCAAAGTCTTCAAGGATTTTGTTGAGAAACAATCTTCGAGTTGCATAAAGAACCTTCACACTGATAATGGGGGGAGTAATTCAACAATGAGTTTTCTAATTTTTTGGCTACTCAAGGCATTATTCACCAACATTTTGTTCCTCATACTCCACAAAAAAATGGCTTAGTAGAGCAGAAGAATAGAAATTTGAAGGAAATGGCTAACTATATGATGTATTCTAGAGATTACCTCCTATCTATTGGGCAGAAGTAATTAATTGTGCTAACTATATTCAAAATCACACACCACACAGAGCACTTGAGAATTTGAATCCAGAGGAAGCTTGGTCCAACATTAAGCCAAATGTCTCATTTTTTCGAGTCTTTGGTAAGCCATGTTTAGGCCTTTGTGCCAAAGAAGAAAAGGAAAGATTTGGATAAGAAGAGAAAACCCTTGATCTTTGTAGGGTATTCTGAGGACATGAGATCTTATCAAGTTTTAGATCTTGATACTCATGACGTTATTTTTTGAACACATGTTCAATTTTATGAGTGCTTTCCACCTCATGATTCTTCATCTTCTTCCATCCTAAGTCTTATTCTTCTTCATCTCATCTTGAGGATCCTTTCTTTGAGAAGATTGATGAGGAGGTTATAGATGTCATTGAGGATCCTATTCCCACTGATGTTGTCACTATGCCTAAGTGGGATCATACTACAGTTTCTGAGGCAACACCTTTCATACAGGATCTTCCACCCACTAGGCATCATCACACACATTCTACAGGTTTTGGACTTTTGTGTTAGGTAGTTTTGAGGATCCACTGTCTTTTTCAAAGGCTCATGGGATACAGGAGTGGGATGATGCGATGGCAGCTGAGTATTATTCTTTGATGAAGAATCATACTTGGGATTTGGTATCTCTTCCTAAAGAAGAAATATGGTTAGGTGTAAGTGGTTGTAATACCGAACTCAAATATGCAGCTGATGGGTCCATTGACAAGCATAAGGCTCATCTTGTTGCAAAGGGTTTTTCACAAGTTGAAGGTATTGATTACTCTAATACTTTTGCACCCATTGCCAAGATAGATTCTGTATGTCTTGTACTTGTTATTGCTACATCACAGGGGTGGAACGTATACCAGATGGACATGAAGAATGCCTTCTTACATGAATATTTACAAGAGGAAATATAGATGGAGCAACCTATTAGATTTGTTAAGGATATCTTCTCTTATTTTTAGACTCCAAAGGTCTCTCTACGGTATCAAACAGGCCCCTTAGGCTTGGTATGAGAAGATGGATTCTTTTCTTCTACGTTATTGGTTTTTTTCATTGCCACTTTGATCATATAATATATCCCCAATCATTTTGGTGAATGATAGTTTGATACTTTTCTTGTATGTTGATGATCTATTACTTACTGGTAGATCTTCTTCCTGACATTAGGAGTATTCAGACGGCATCTTTCTACTTAGTTTGACATGAAAGATCTTGGATTATTGAATTATTTCCTTAGAATGTAGATTTTCAGACATATTGTAAGGATTAATTTGAGTCAGGTAAATCTACACCCATGATCTTATTCAATTCTTTGATATGGTTGATTGCAAGCCAATTCCATCTCCTTTTGTGAGTCTGGGGTTACTCTTACTTCCACATGTACCACTATCACTTTGTGATCCTACATTAAATATAGGCAGTTGGTTTGTAAGTATCATGTATTTAAACTGTACTCTCCTTGATATTTCTTTTGTAGTAGGGCTTGTATCTCAGTTTTGCACATTCTCCTCATAGTAGTCACTAATAATGCTAAAAGGATTTTGCGCTATTTAATAGGGAACTTACCACTTTGAATACTACACTACACTTGGGGTTCTACTCATTTTTTTGGAGTATACAAGATTTAGATTGGGAAGGTCTTATTGATGACAGAAGTTCCACTTCTGGCCTTTTTTGTCTTGGTTCTTCTCTAGTTGAATTGGGTATGCAAAAAGAACATATTTTGCACTTTCATCTTCATAGTTTTGTTAGAGTAAATGAAATAGTTACAGTGAGTCAACCATTATTTGGCTTGATAGATTACGTTTTTGGATTCCTACAGGATTCACTGACTGTACTTTTTGTGACATCAAAATCAAATTCACATTTCTTGCAACCATGTTGAGCAGTAGCAGACCAAACATATTGAGATACATAATCAATTCATTGAATCAGCACATTCAAGATGGAGTTCTTTTCTTGGAGTACATTCTCAACTCAAATCAAGTTGCAACATCTTTACGAAGCCTTTTCCATCACCTCGCTACCTTGGTTGTGTGGCATGCTTGGGGTTTTTGAACTTGTTCTTGAAGGGTGTTCTGAGAACATCTTCCTATATCTATTCTTCTTTCTCTTTCCTTATTAGTAGGATTGTTTCCTTTTTTGGTTAAAGATTTCTTCATGGATATATTGACATGATTATTGATCAAGCCCCTAGTTTCCAGGACTCATATTGTGGATCATGCCACTTCCTCTTGGGCCCCTAGTTTCAACTTGAAGGGGGGTGTTAGAGTAGGTATTTACCTTAGTTCATGATTCACCTAGGTAATTTATTTACGAAGTATTGTATTTATCAGTCACCCACTTATGTGTTAAAGGATATTTCAATTATTTGGAGGTTGATTTAGATATTAGGGAGATATTGTCTAGTTGTTAGGTATAGTTCTCTCCTTGATCTATGGTATTGACTAAGAAGATTTCAGATGACTAGTTCTGATCCTTAAGAAAACAATAGGTTGAAGATGTATAGAAAGATGGATACTAACCTTGAATGGTTCTTAGATTGATATTCCTTGCATATATAAGCAAAGGAGGCCCATTCTCATTGTGAAGATCATTGAGTTCCATAATAATATATGATATTTTTGCTCATTTGTTTGCAAAGGTTTATGAAAAGTTATTCTGGCAAATTACTTTCATCTTATGGAGTGTGGTGTTTAATTATAATATTGAGTTGTTTGTGGCTTGGTACAATATGTTTATCATTCCTTTTAAACCAATCGAAGGATCCAAAGTCATAGATGTCTCATCCCTAGAGACCAGAGATTTCAGTACTCAACCAATATCATCCTACCCTTCTTCTTCTAGAGAAACCAACGTACTGTAAAAATTGAAAACAATGAATCAATACCTCGAAAAAGGAGAAATGAAAGTCAACATTAGAGGCAAATATTCCATGGTATATAGACTCTTTGGAGATCAAAATTACACCTGTAGAATGATCATGAGGACATATATTCTAAATTTCTTCCAACATGGGATTGTCCTATTATGGGACTTTGAACCAAAAAACCTCCGAAGTCATCATGGTTCTATCACTCATCATATTTACGCCTAATGCTACCCCGGTCATACTCCAAACTGCATGAAAGGCCCTACAAATATCTCATCCATGATAATTCTCCAAGAGAGGACATTCTAGAAGACTCTCCTGCATAATCTCAAGTCCTATGACTGATTCAGATCCCATGCACCAAAAAGAGGGGTGTATATACTATAACTAGGAATTATCCTTCATTTACCACTTCTTCACAAGTTGATCGTTGTTAGCGATGGTCCTCATTATAAATTACACAACATTGATACACCTTTCTATGATCAAAATCTTTTACCCCATAATTTATCATCCCATCTAAAAAAAATACAATTATCTTTTTAATTAATTTATCTCATCAACATCTGGGAAAGTCGCTAAATCCAGAAATTTAGACTTCAAAGGTCTTAGTTCTGGAAACTTGATTTTTATTATTTCCTTGTCATGAAATCCCTGCAAATTTGATGTTACAAAATTCATTCTAGAACTTCTTTTTGGATTAGATCCTTGTATTCTACTTGGGAATTATCTTATCAAGCCAATATTTTCATCCAATTTGAAAATAAAGTTTTATCCATGAAATTTTGGACCTTCAAATTTTGGGTTTTCTTGGCCATAGTTTGTTTCCCTTGTAGAATTATGGACAAAATTATCTAAGGACTTCCCTCGTGGCCATATAATGGTTCAATGACCCCACACGTGTCGGCCTTTTAGTAACTATTATTATTATGGTTTAACCAAGAATAAATACGGATTTACTCAAGCCTGACATGGTTTACTAACTTATCTCAATTCTAATTTTTACTAAAACCAATCAGTCTTACTTCCTAAAGACACCCCTTTCTATGAAAGAGAATTTTTGTGACCTACTTCATTTAATCTGTGTTGAATCCATATTCATGAAATCTTGTTTTCCCAAATATTCTGATTATTTATCCAAATGGTCATATTTCCATCTGATCTATTTCATCCTGTTGTTATCTAGAAGGCATGGATTCTGTAATTCATGTTACTCAACTTCCCAAATCTGAGCCTAGGAAGGTGACATTTTATAAGCTCAAAATCATGATGCTTCATTCTTTCAGTAGGAACCAATGCCCATACATCTTCTCATTTATCCAAGAGGTCCATGAAGGTATTTTTGGTGGCCAGTTGAAGATTGTCTGGAGTTCATTTTAGAGCGCATTCTTCGTTTTGGCATAGTATTCTTTGCAACCATGATTGTTGGGAATTTATCAAATTCAGAACATGTTAGAAGCATTCCTAATCTTATGTGGCATTTAATCAAGCATTTCACAAGTGTCAGCTCAGGACCTTTTTCCTTGTCCTCTTAATAGGGTCTTAGATCTGAAATCGGTTTATTAATCCTCAAAACTTCTCAAAAACATTTGGGTTTTAGAGAACTAAATATTCACTTTGGGTGGAAATGTTCCCCTTCAGACCAAATCAGCTTCAATTATTATAATCTATGAGATTTCAAGGTTTTTAACCCTCGAGTTCCTCAAAAGCTCATCACGATATTTGACAATTCCTTTAAAAAAGGAATATCTTAAATTTTTTCAGACATTCAATGATTTCAGACATCAACTAAACTTCTCTTCTCCATAATGTCCTCAGAGCTAACTGGCATTCAGCTAAAGCTAATAGGTAACAAAACTCTTCGAAATATTCTTTTATATTTCAACTATTGACCAGTCCAGGACGTGAAATGGCATCTTCATCGCCCCTTCGATCTTTGGGGTCTATCGAAGGCTAACATCCATACTTCCACAAGGGTTACACAATATAATTATTTGGGACTGTATCCAAATCTGTCCTACCCTATCTTTATCTTCAGATGTTGAATCTATTAGGTGATGTCATGATCTTGGGTACATAGATATGGTCTGATGATTACTGAGAGACATTGAAAGATCATAATAAGCACAACCTTGGAGTTTTTAGCTATTTAGCAACAATGGGCTTGTCACTCTCAAACACATTTCATGTTTCTCAAGTATCCATCAAATGTGTCTAGAATTTGTTCATGAGTGCAGCTTCACACTTTGACTTTAAGCCACTCAAATGACCTCGTTCTCAGGAAGAGGTTCAAATAAGGTCACTGACTCTAGGTTGGAGTCAACCCAGAAAGTTTTCCCCTGAAGATCTGGATTAAGGCTTCCATACATTATCATGGATAGAGTATGGGTACAATTTCCCCTATTAGTTTGCAACTCAACTTAATGGTAAACCAGAAGTGGAACCTATTAACGCATTGCACTTGTGAGGTCCATGATCTAGAGTTAGCTTAGCCAAGCCTAAAGGTGATCTCTTAGTAGTATCCTTCATAAGGATCATCCCTCAACATTCATTATCCTCATTCAGTAATTCAATCGATAGTCATCATCCTATTTAGTAATGTGTTTCGAGTCTCACCTCAATAAGGTAATTTCAAGAGTGGATGTTTCTTAAATACATGAGCCACCATTACTCTACTTATAGCATATTATTTATCTAGATGGGGTGAACATATCTTGTAGTTCAGAATGTTTCCAACTGGATAGATGTACATGACCTTACCCTTTCAATTTACCTATTATGAACCTATTTTCTTGTTTATGTAAGCAGATGCAATCTTGTACATTCATATAGGTTTGAATCCTAAGAGGTCTAATTAGGATCACTTCCTAGATCTCTTCCCCATTCTATCCCCAACTCACCATGGAAGAAGGATCGCAAGCACTTCAAAAGAGTTTGAATGACACTTTCAAAAATAGATTGTTCCCCTCAAGGACAACTGTTCAGCAAAAAAAATCAAAAGAAAAAAATAGATAGGATCCCTCAAAGTATGAATATCATATATATTATATTTTCCCATCCATATTAAATATGTATAACTTATACCATACCCTTTAAGGATGGATACTCTTTTTTTATCATGGCATTGAAGGCTTCCTTCATTTATCAACCTTCCATTTTTTACATCCTAAGAACATTTCCGACATTGATCAACTTTCTTCTAGTATTTTTATTTCCCCTTTCATAGATTTGAGCCATAGATTTAGGGAACACCACTAATAGAGAACCCTTTTCCTAATGTACAAGTTACATCTCAAACCCCTTTGTCACGTCGACATCAGGTCTATGAGTTTTTTCCATCCATTTTCTCTTTATGATTTCTGATATAACTAACTGATGTTGGTTACATTCTAATAAATATTTTGGATGCATGTGCCTTACATAATTTTGATCCCCTCTTGTTTACCTCCAATGAAATTAGAGGTATATTTTCTTTGTTTGTTCCTTGATACGAAGTAATTTCATTTGTACCTATAGGTCGTCATTACTTGGTTTCATTCTTGTCTCAAACACCTATCAATCTATCTATCTATTCTAAGAAAATCAATATTTACTTTCTTAGATTAATAATCACATCCAAATTAATTTTCCATCCACATGACATTATCATGATAAAATTAAAAATGAACATGGAATATTAATCCTCATTGACCATACAAACAATTCACATCATTAATAATCCATGCATATAAAAATCCCAAGTAGCAAAAAATCATATTCAACATCATAATATAACAATCCAAGTAAAAGTAAATAATTTCATCTTATACTTTTACCGGCATCATCAAATATAACTAAAACATGCAACCAATCCTCATCATCATCATATAGACATATCAATATAAACATCATCATAAATCAAATAATAAACATTATAAAATACACATATCAAATCACGAAAAAATGATATCATATATATAATGTGTGTGTGTGTGTGTGTATGAATGTATGCATGTATGTGTATATCAAAATCAAATGTATTAGTACATCATTGCCCTCTAACATGGCTTCTAAAAGCTAAGATATTGAAAGAGGGTTTAAAACCTGCAAGCAAGGATCACGAGGGACGATGTGCACATCAACAAACGTGTGAACATCAGTGTGAAGATATCTCGGGAGGAGCGAGCATCAACTGAATGTGCATGAAAAGATTTGAAACATGGGAAGAACATGGTTAAGCCATAAAACTCTCCTCTATCTCATAGATCAAATGGGGTGTACATATAGGAGGTGTTGAGTAACCCCCAGTGCTGTAATCATGACAAATCAAGTAGAGAGGGGAGTTACATTCCTAGAATAGAATTGTAACTCCCAATGACACATATGACGCACTGACACGCTGATGCACTGACGCAATGATGTGCTGACACACTGACGCATAAGAGAATCTCATAATGACCCCTAAATGACACATGGACCTACGATCTCACCTAAGTGAGATGACTCACCTAATGATGTGGAAAAATAATACACACCAACACGCCCCCTTCATCGTAACTTTTGGTGTGATGGCAAGTCATGCAGCTCTGATACCATGAAAGAGGGTTTAAAACCCGCAAGTGAGGATCATGAGGGACGACATGCACATCAATGTAAAATTATTACAATTTATTCACCCATCTACATCTCTTAAAAAAAGTTTCTAAATTAGTCAAGATGTCTTTTACCATGGTGTGGGGATCTTATGATTTGACATTTGAATGGAGAATGTAATATATAAGAAATTGCATTGACCTTTATCAAAGCATAAGTATTGTTCTCCATGATAGTGTAGTTCATCTTAGCATGTTGTAATGATTTTCTAAAAAATGATATTGGTTTATCATGTCCTTTCAAATTCTTTTGCAACATAACAATATATAATATGTGTTGGGAAACAAAATAAAAAACTAAGTATCCTTACCATAATTAGAATTGGCCAACAACTAGTGCTTGTTTAAAATCTTTCACATTAGAAAATGAGAATTTATTTTCAAATTCCCATGTAATCACTTGGTCCTTTATCAACATAATAGTAATTGGGATAGTAGTATCAACAAACCTACACAAAAAACATCTAATTTTTTAATGACATCAAAAAATTATTGGACACCATTTTTAGAGAATGAAAAAGGAATGATATCAATGGATTTCATTCATTTTGGATCAATCATAACACCTTTATTGGAAACATTGTGACCAAGAATGTTTCCTATTTCCACCTTAAAATACATTTTTAGGACCAAGGGACATCCAAACCTCCCTACTTTTATTAAAAAATATTTTCAAATGATCCACACGGTTTGAAATTATCTTTGAAAACATACTAATATCATCCTAATATACCAACATGACCTCATTAGTCAAACTAGAAAATAGAATATGTATTTATTTGAAATACGGATCTAGAATTAATGAGACAAAATGACATATGTACATACACATAAGTGTCCCAAGGAGTTGTAAACATTATTATATATCTCCGATTCATTAACTAAAAATTGATTATAAATGGATAATCCATCTAGCATGGATATCGAGTATCATCTAGAGACCTTATATAGAAAGTGATCCATGTTAGGAAATGGGTAGTTGTATTTCAAATACAACTTGTTCAAATTTCTGAAATCCATGTACAACCAAGTGTTTCCATTTTTTTCCTCACTAGAACTAAGTTTGCAACCAACGAGGAGAATATTATATGTTGAAGGATTCCTCATTCTGTTAATTTTCTCAACTTAACTTCCATCTTTATTGAAAAAGTTGGATTAATTGGTCTTCTATTTTTTTTGAAAGGTTATTCATCAATATGCAAAGGGATGCATGTTGAAACAAATATTCCTTATAATATTTTTGTTCATCAAAGAACCATGCAATAAAATATATATACTTCGATAACATCTCAATCATATATTTCCCTTCATACTCCTTCATGCATTTTATAATAAAAACAAACTGAGAAGACACAATGGTACCCAAATTAACTTCTTCAGTATCATGAATTATTGGGAAAAATCATTGTTTTACTCTACTAACAACATCAACATATCTTTTTAGTATCATCAATCCTCTAGGGATTTTGTTTTTCTTAAATTAAATCATTTCCTATATGAAGAATACTTCTTTTCCATCATGATTTTTTTAAAAAAAAGATACAAATAAATAATTTAATGTTCAAAATCATTTGCACCATTCATAAAACTGATAATATAATCGTCATATTTAATTACTTGTAAAAAATTAACATTATCTATCATTGATGGGATTAACATGACTTCCACATCATACACACAAAATGGGAAAAAATTCTCATTCTGCTAAAGAGAACATGAAAAAAAAGGTGATCTACCATAGTATTGAGTGACCACTATATATGATTTGTATTAAAAGAATTGAAAAAATAAATTGAATCCCAAATGCCATTTTTAGATTGTTTCAGACTCTCATTCTTTACTGCATATAATTTTACTATCTATTATACAATCAACTCAAAATATCCCTTAACAACAATGTATTTGATATTAAATTTAGACACCCTATTCAACCAATCAACAAGGCCTCATACTTAGTCAAATTATTGGTACACTCAAAATCTAGTTTTTATTCAAATTTAGATGTATCTCCTTGTGGAGAACACAACATAACTCTAGCCCCTGAACCTTATTTTGAACATGCTATGGAAACAATCATAGTCCATAAATCTTCAAAATAAACATTATTAACCTATGTACAAAACATGGATCAATATATTTTTCAATAAAGAATGTATTTTCAACATCTTTATCAATTTGCAAAACTTCATTCAAAGATATTTGTAGATACTCAATAAAATGTAACATCATATTCTCCCTACAAATATTAACTTGTTCATCTTCACGTGGGATGTTGGTAAAATACATATCCATATGAATACCACCTCATATTGAAGCAACCCACTTACATGATAACAACATACTCCATTTAGGAGGGAAATCGACCACTAAAACATAAATAACAAAGAATTTTCTAGGGTAAGACAGAAGATAGACCAATAATTCTATAAACTATTCTACCACATGAACCTCTCTAGAATCCATAGCATAATATTTAAAATATTATGTTAAAATACTAATAACCAACTCATTCATGACATAAAATGGAATTATATTACAAGAGGCCCTTGAGTATAGAATGGAAGTGTGTAAAAACCATTTGTTCACTAATAATGTGGTATAAAATGGATCTGCATCCAACTGAATTTCAATAAGTGATATTCATAAATAAATTTCAGGAATGTATTCTAGCTCTTCACTTTTTTTTTCCCTCTATAGTAGAGGTGGATGAAGGAGTGAAAGTTGCACCAAGGAAATAAAAAATCTATTTTTATGCTAAGGAATGCGTAATAATTCAACTAGTGGGATTTTATTTTAAACTAGTTTATGAAAAAAAACCATATCACATGCATTGTACCTAAGCATGGGTGAATTTATGGGTAATTTAGTGACATTAAAATTAGGGATACATGAGGAAAGAGCTTGTGAAAATGAATGCCCCAAGTTATAAGATAGAGACGCAATATTTATAATTAGGTCAACATACTCACCTTCTACTCTCTACCTTTTATTTTTAGCATGACTTTTAGAACAAGGAGATATTTTATTCACACTAGTGATAAAAGGAGTCTTATTCTTCAACAATTGCACGATTTTCCTGTGCTTGTTGGGATAAGGTGGAATAATTTTATTCTCCGGAATAGAAACAATATTGTTAACAATGTCATCACTTTTCCTGTCATTCCTCTTAAATGGAGTGTCCTTGGGAACCTCTTGTTCTTGACTACCTTTTACTCCTCAAATTTCAATCACTTTTCACATGATATTTTACAGTATTCATTAGAGTGAGGATGTCTTTATCATATTGTCTCCCATCATCATACTTATTAGGCATTTGAGTTCTCAAATTTTTAAAGTCATGAGCTGGAAACTCATAATTTTGTGCCACATTAACTAAATTTTCCTTGAAATAACTTGTGAACATATTCCAATCTCTCATCATCGCTATCAAAATAATTAGAACAAACAAAAATTACATGAAAAAATAAGGGTAAAACATTAAAAACTCCTCATGCCATGTCTATTATTCAATATGATTTATTTCATATATGTTAGTAGAAAGTGGATTGAGAATTTCTCATTATTTTTATGATCAAGCCTTTTATCTCCCTCAAATGGACTTTTCCCTTTATAATGTGACATTTCATGGGTAAAACACTTATCTTGATGATATGGTTTATCATTAATATACTTATTGATTTTTGTAAAGATAAAGATAAAGGATTTTTGGATGGGATCCTACCTAGTTTAAAAAATGCCAAAGCCAAGATATTACATTGAGGTCCAAAATAAGTTAGTAGAAACAAACAACCTAGATGTAACCAAAAAACAACAAAAACACAACAAATATTCAACCCATAAAACAAATTACTTCATAGTTTTGGAGAAGACCTTCTTCACATATTACATACCATTCCTAATGATCCTTTTTGCTCACCAACTTTAGTTTTATCCTTTACCTTACTATCCTCCAACTATCGAGTGATGAGAGAGAGGAAATCTAGGGTAACCGTGAAATTAAATAACATATCATATTTTTTTTGGGATGTTAAATTGATCTTTATCTAGTGTGGATATTTTGTTTTTCATCTCATCTAAATGATTGGAATCAAGATTACCACCATCTGCCACAAGCCTACAACCCTTAAATTTATCTTTGAGAACACAAAAGTCTTTGCAGAACTAATTTATCATGTCACTATGAAAGTCCACCTTAACTTTGATACTAGTTTCTCTAGATTTAGAAGGGCCCATTGATCTCTTTCCGAAAGACAAGAGGCTAAGAGATTATTCTCCTTCCCGTAGGTTAAGGGGAGGAGTTTTATAACAAAAAAGAGTGCTATTCTTCACCCGACTATGAAGAAAGTGGCTAGAAGGAGCATCCCTAGGTATCTTTTTGGAAGGTTGGGAAGTAGACATAGAAGAAGTCTAAGGGTAAGGGGTGGTGGAAGTGGAAAAGAAAGAGGAAGAGGGCCTCAGTTTAGGAGTACATGCAGGGGGCTAGGGATGAGGAAGATTATGGTCAAAATATTTAAAAAAGAAACATAATGACAACATTATGTATGGGGTAAAACCTTTTTCCCATTGAACCAATTTGATGGACTACTCAAGAGACTGGAGAATGAAGAAGGGAAAGCTAACCAGAGCTAGTATTATAAAATTATTAAGGAAATCCAAGTGATAGTAGTGCATTACATTAAATCAACCTTCTAGTGTAAAAAATTTCATCAACAAGATACCAACCTTGTTGTAGAGATGCGGTAATGAGATTATTTAAAAATCCCCTTTGGTGTGTTCCAAAACTTCATTACCCTCCAGAAATTTCTTCTCCTCCTTGAACCTGTCAAATTTGTTCTTGTAGAACTTGAGACATTTCATATGGAGGCTCGTGACCTAGGCTATGAGATCCTCAATAATCACAAACTTCTTTCCTTTGTAAGTGAATACCCTGCTGGTCCAATTCTTAGAAAATTATTGGGAGAGATGCCAGTCATGCACAAAAACCCTTTCCATGAAGTTGTTAAACCCCCCTTTCTGAGAATGTTCCACATCTCTTCATCAAGCTTCCAAGATTCATTGCAAATCGACTCAAATTTACACATGTCTGCACCCATATTGGTAAAATATCTTCTATTTTTAAAATAAATCCCAAAGAGGTACCTAATTCTACCTCGAATGACCTTATAAAGGATTTTGTAGTGAAATTAAAGAAGAATACTTGAGGCAAGATTGGGGCTATCTAGGTGGAATGTGTGAAAAAATATCCCAAGCTGCGTCGTATGCAAGATCTTTCCCAAAGAAGGATAATTGATGGTTATCTTCATCGAAAATTATGTACCTCATTTTGACCTAGACTTCCTCCCCCATACGCCAATATTTTAGACAATAATCATTAATCCCTATATTAGCCAAGCTATTCACCATCCAATTACCCTCTATATATGTGTATTTGATATTACTCATGGATAAAGAGTTAATTATAAAAAAAAAATCTTCAATAAATTCCTTAATAGTCCATCTAGTAGGAGTAATCCTTTTTATGAAATTCAATTTGTTCATTGAGTCCCCATTAATTATGATATTAGAAACAATGTAATATTTAACAAGTCTAATACTCCAAAGAGAGGCCTATGCTTCATCGTAGTGATTTGTTTGAATCCCCATAGGACCAAAGAAAGTTGTAATAACTCTAACTTTATCATCCCTAATACTACCCCTCCACTAGAACTCCAAGGATTTCCCTTAGAAGCCCCATTAAAATGGAGTTTAAATCATCCAGGAAGAGGATGTTTTCATTTTATCAAAGTCTTGTCAATAGGGTTTCCAGAGTGAGGAAAATTTTAAAAATGAGAAGCTTTCCACTTTTCTAAGATCTTGATTTCCACCAAATTCAGACATTGCTTCTTAGGAGGTCTAAATTTGAGGATATTTTGTCTGAAATCATCGAGTAGTGGGTTGAAAATTCTGGAATGAGAGATTTTTTTTTTCATCAATATAATTATTCTTATGAACTGGAGGTAATCCCTTTTCATTTTGAGTCACTCTATATGACAACTCCTTCAAATATCCCATCCTTTAATTAAATTTCTCATCAACAATTATTGAATAACTTGGAAATTTATTTTCTCATGGGGGCATTATTTTACATAACCTCACCTTTTAGACTTCCTAGTGGCTTTAATATTACTATCAATGTTAATTACTATGAAGTAATCCTTTCTTACAATAGATGGACCTTTATCTAGCCTTGATAACAAAGGATTCACAAGATGTAGTTATGAATGTAAATTATTATAAATCTGCATTAAAATCATATTGCAACCCCTCCAACCTTAAAAACTTTAGGTCACAAGAAGCAATAAAATGTAAATGGAAGAAAATTTGAATGAGTTTTAACAAATATATAGATTTAAATGGTCTTAAATTTTTGGGGAGTATCCAATACCTCTAACACATACACAATTTAGACACAAATTTTTTTTATTTGAGGTATTTGTGAAAATATTAACAACATAACATGATATATAAACTTAAATTACATAATACATAGAGTGAAACTAAAGAGATAAAACACACACACACACACACACACACACACACACACACACACACACACACACACACACACACACACACACACACACACACACACACACACACACACACACACACACACACACACACACACACACACCATAGTTTTCTTAAAATAAAACTAAACATGCAAGAAGTAAAGTATGTAGACTCACGAACAAATAGTACACCCAATATTGACACCAATTTATTCACAATCAAATATATTATGTTATGTAAATAGGTGAAAAGAAGGGGATAACAATAATTACATGCTTCTTCACTAATTTGATGATAATTTGAGGTAAAAAATGAGAAGGTGTTTAACCTCTCACTCTTTAGGCTTGTGAAACCTAGATGAGAAACCCTCATGTGTAAAATAACACAAGATTTACAAGGATAGTGTAGTAGACCCCACTAACCATTCCAACCACTATGATTTCTGAACTAATTTACTACCACTAGAAGGAAGAATCACAAAAATTATTAATATTGTAAAAAGGTTAAAAAACATAGATTACAACAACAAAGAGATAAGTAGGATGAACATAGAAAAGATTATAAAACTTAATCCTAAGTTATAGTTGAAACCTAAAAGAATTTTTAAAGATAAGTGGATATTTCAATAAGGTACATAGTTTAATGAAAATATTATAAAAGGGATTGTTCAATTAACCATGACCATTTCCTAAAATCCACTAGGAAAATATTATTTTGAATTCAAATATAGTGAATTAAAAACCAAATTAGGATAATAATTTACAAATTATTGCATAACCCATCATAACTCAAACTTACAACAAGATGATATTATAAATACCCCTCATTATGTATTAAAACAACATATCAACAATTTTCAAGGCACTAATATTGATTTTTTTACATAAAACAAATAGAAATGAGATCATTAAAGGAATTTATAAATCAATAGCAACAAGTGTCTACATAACACAAATAACTTCCTCATTACCAGATAATGATATTTACATTTAATGCCATCCAAAAAAAATGGAACACTTGTTCAACATTCTATAACAATTAATCTGTGAATTAGAAAATATACCACTAACAATTGCTCAAAAAATATTGAAACACAATGCTAATTATGAATTTATTTCTCTCATGAGCTAAAATACACAAATGAAGGATTTGTCCTACAATTTATATTAATTCCATTTACAAAACTAGAAATAAATCTACTAGAAACATTCTTCCTAGATAAATCATAGGTTGAGAGGGATCTAATTTTCACCACCAAAGAATATCAAACAATCTACTAATGAATGAAGAGAATGGACCATGCCTAGATTACTCTTGCTAAATCAAAATGGAGGGAAATAAAAATATTACTTGGAAATAATAAAAATATAATATGAATCTAATCCTCAAAAAATTAAAATAGAAACATGAGGGAAAGTGTACATACACACCCATTAAATCAATATAATGAATGCAAATGAGGGTTTCACTTGTCAAATTAGATCATACATTCACATTTGTGACCAATGGGAGAGCTCAATTCTTAATTCACAGATTACTTAACCTCCCAATAAAGTTTAAGTGGGGCCATGGATGGAATATATAATCTAGAATATTATTCTCAAGAGGGGAAAATACATTAAAATAAATTTTAAGTGCCTTGGGATATTTATTCCATTTGTTTGTACTGTGAGATAAAGAGAAACCTAGATATTTTTTCAAAAAATGATTATTAAGGTCTTAATAGTTTCTCCCAAAATTAGAACAATTGTAAATATCTATGAAAAATATTTCCAATGGTACTATACATTATCAAAATATATGTCCCAATAAAATATTATGGTAGAAAAACTAGAACTCTTTTTACTACCCACTCTAATAAAATTGTGTAATAAATTATTTTTCAATTATAGTCACTTTTGCAATTTTCCCATTAGGTGACATGTAACACATTTAATAGGTATATATTTTACCTTGTGATTAGGCCATGTGGCTAAAATAGGTGTCCATGCCCCTCTTGAGCTTCTTTTTTTGATCTACACCTGAGTCCACTTATCAACTGATCGGTCATGATTGGGCCATGTGGCCCAACCACAAGCCTCCAATTTCTTGGGTTTTTAGTTTTCATGAGTAGGGAATGTGGCACCATTCATGATTCACCAGTTTTACAGACTTACATTTATAATTTTTCATCCATTATCCTTAACTTACCTGGGTATGTGTGCATGCGAGATTGTTCCATGTGCCAAAATAATGAGTAATTGTGTATATGGGATTCCTAAACCATCAAAATTTCCTTCATCAAATTGAATGACCTTAAAACATCCTATTTTGTGACACATGCCCTCCTCTTCCATGTCATTTATGTATGATTATTTTTCATACTTTTAGAACTCAAAACTTAGTTAATATACACCTTGCAAAAGGCCATATAAGTGGAGCCTTTTCTCCATTGATACAAATTGATTTTGTATACAAACAACTCAAGTGACCTCTTCCCAATAAATGTGGGATTAATCCCTTAATATAAAAAATAATGTGGCCATCGTTAATAACACTAACCATCAATGCAACCTCTCTAAAGATGAGTGGATCTTAGAATAGAGATTCTTATCGATTGTAAATGCAATGTAGGGGTCTTAGATCCATCCAAAGTTGAATGCGAGTACACCTCAAATCTGAAAATGTACCAAAAATGGCTGCAATTACCATGAAAAGATTCCAAACGTACCCAATGTTGAATGTGTTATTGGAAGAGGATCTAATGTTCCTCAAAAACTCTATGAAACCAAAAATTACTTTGAAATCACCTAAGATAATACGTGAAAAAGGATAGGAACTCTTGTAGATCACAAAGTAACCATAAAGAGACACTGAAAGCCTAAAAATGTGAGAAAATAAGTACATCTTGTTGTAATTGATCAAAAGGAGAAGGGGGATCATTTTGAAAAAAATGATCTCCAATCGCATTGATGAAGATTATTGATGAGGAATAAGTGAAAATAAGATCTAAATTACTTTATAAATGAAGCTAAATATCATATGATATTTCCCATATTAACTAGAAATAAAAGTAATTTGTGAGTATGTGCGATTGATGAAATAATATGCATTGTATGACTCAAAAAAATGAATCCAAATCTTATTAGTCTATACAATAAAACACATGTAACTAAAATTAGAGCTACAATCATTAAAAAAACAACACTTCTTTGAAACATTCACCATACTCGGGATTATAATAATTAAACAATAAACAAGGTTAATATAGACATTAAAAGAATACTTATCTCAACTTGTATGAAATGAAAAAAATACTAATAATTTTATGCAATGGAAAAGTGAAAAAGCTATGGAATGAGGCTAAAGAACCTTAAAGCTTAACTAGCTACCGCATGCACCATGAGATAAGAGTTTAAAAAGATTAACATCTATCATTATATGAACTAGCTTAACTCTAAACTAACATGATAAAACTACTCTCTACTCTTTAGATCACTAATTAAACATTGAACATAAAAAGATAAACTTAGCAATCAAAGGTGTGATTAGTTTTTTATGGTTTTCAAGCTTTCAAGATTGGAGTCTCACCATTAATGGCTTCAATACCAATGGTTCTCTCCACATTACTCATAACTTGGTTTAATGATGCAAATGGAGGTGTTAGCTCAATGGAAATGGAGGAGGTAAGATTAAGAACAAATGTCTAATTAGCTTAAAGCTAATAAAAATGAGATCTCATATTTCTTAGGCTTGTTTTTGGTTTCGTGTTTATGTAAAGTTGTGTCTTTGAATGGGTAGGATTATCCTTGTATTTATAGTTTTCCAAATGAAAGAGTTTGAACTTTGGGTGCATGGAGGACTAAAGTTTAAAAAGAAATTTAGGATTAGGAGCTAATTAAACATGTTTATGCTTAGTTAAGCTAGGTTTAGGCTAGTTAAACTTGATTAGCAAGTGATTAGAGACTCGTTGAGAGTTGGGAGGGGTATGATTAATCAATTATGACTGATAGATAGCCTAGGAAGCCAATAGAAGTGATCTAGAGAGAACTAGGGAGGTTCTGAATGGTCGAAAGGAGGAATGTTTATCTAATAAGAGAGATATTAACCCAATTAGATGATTAAAATAAGAATACAACCAAGAAGGTGTCGCAAATGGGCATCTGAGAATGGAGCGAAGGGTGAGAAATTAACGAAGTGTTATTAATTGGTTGAATTGGAGGAAATGCTAGGTGTAAGCATGTTTTAGGTGTCTACAATAATAAATGCTAAACCTCATAATTGTACTAAATTCAACTAAATAATATACAAATAGACTCAAGTTAAAAATATCATCTAGTACTAATATATGTTCAACATGTAAGAAATCAAAATTACTTTAAGTGACACATACATAGACTATTTTCACACTAGATAAACTATTCACTCTAAAATCTCATAAAAATATAAATGGAATTAGATAAGAAAAAATTTAGTCATATAAAAATCCAAATGGAACCCCTCCTCTTGGGGATTAATGGATAATTATTCAAAATCAGTTAAGTTCACATCAAGTGAACGACACTCTAACTGGCACTTCCAATATAAAAATAGAATTCTAAAAATAGCTTTTTACACATTTTTCAAAAAATTACTAAACAATAAAAGCACAAAAAGTACACTTTTCAATAACTAATCAATTTCCGTATTAGCATGATACTCACATTCCCCCCGTTGATGCAAATAGAAAAAAATCCTATCATCTCCTAGAGTCTTCCATAAACTTTCTACAATAAACCCTTGGTGAAAATAACACAATATGATATTCATATCTCACATAATTAATGAAAAAATTAATCGTATTAACCAAGTATCTAATAAAATCAAGATTTCAAGTTCTATATGTTTGGTTCTATCATGTAAAATTGGATTCTTGGACAATTGTATTTTCTTATTGTTATCACAAAAATGATATGTAGGATCTTGTTGAGCCTCTATGAAATTAATTAATATTATAATCAACCACATTCCTTGTGTGCGAGAAAGTTTAAGAGCTGCATATTAAGATTCAATAGAGGATAAAACAACTAGAGATTTCTTCTTTGATGACCATGAAACCAACCTAATTCCAATGTGAAGAAATAACCTAAAGTAGACTTCCTGTCATCAAGAGAACTTACCTAATCTGAATATGTGTATCTAATTATATATAGTGAACTTTATAGTATAAAATTAATACCTTTATTAACAGTATCTCTTGCAGATCTAAAAAATCATTTCACTTCCTACAAATGCTTCAGTGATGGATTTCTCATAAATATAAAAACTTGTGAAACCCAATTAGTTCTAATGAAACATTTTTTTATATCGATTATGGATAAGAGTCCATGTATAATTTATTTCAATTGAATCCATCTCAATTTTCATAGCATCAACTCACTCTTGTATTTGACTAACTTCTACATAACTTCTAAGTTTTCTAGACATAGATGACAATGCAAGCATGATATTTTCATGTTAAGAATAATAAACAATAAATTACATTCATGATATTTAATCCTTATGATACTCCTATCATAATTTTGACACAAAATTTATTTTTTTGGATGTGGATTCAACAAACACTTATGTTTAGTTGGTGTTGATGTAGATTGATGACTAGTCTCTTGGGAAGAGCTAGTATTGTTCCTTGTTAAACTATAAACTTATATATAAATTTTTAAGACCTAAAATTTTATTCAATAGGATTAACCCATTAAATAATAACCCTTTAATAGATTTGTTCATGTTCAGGATACATCTAATTTTAAAAAAATAAAAAATCCCTAGAAATAATTGTAGATTCAGTTGCATGATTATAAAACATGCATGCATTTATTTCATCAAAATTCCATATTAAAGTGTGAGCCAAAATATTAGGATATAATTTTGGAATACCTACTATCACACCTTTAAGTTAGAAAATTTCATGCCACACTTTCCTTTAATTTGAATGGACTTTCCATCTCCTAATTGCACTTGGATTTTAAAGGAATCATCTAACTTCTTGAAATCATATTTCTGACTAGTCATGTTATTTGAGAAACAAAACCAAGAAACAAAAAAATATATCCATAATATAATATCATATTTTAAGAGATAAAATAATATAATTTATTTTTCTTCTCACTTTTCTCAGCTTGGAAAACTTTCTTTTGAGGCGACAATGTCTCACAATCTTGTATAAAACGACATGGTTTCTTGTAATAATGATAAGTGAGGGTTATATTAAATTTAGTTGTGAATTTAGATTTATATTTCCCATTTTAAGTAGTTTCCTTTGTGCAAGTTCTTGATCATAAGTTTGTATTGAATCTCTTGCATATAATATCATTTTATCCTCATAGTACAAGAGAGAACCCACTAATTCATCAAAACTTATAATGTTTATGTCCTTATAATCCTCAAGAGTGAGCACAATATGTATCCTTATTCATGTCAAATTTATCAAAATTTTAACTACTATAAACTTATATTCTATATTTTCTACATAAACCTTCATTCTATGAATTAAGTCAATTATCTTTATGCCAAAATCTCCAACTCCCTCATTGTCTAACATTCTAAAATTCTCAAAATTCATTTTAATGGTTTGTAGTTTTGAATTTATTACCTTAGAAAATCCTTTATATGAAGTCCCCCAGGTGCTCACTATCTCATGGTAATTCTTACTTCCTACAATTCTTGGAGAGATGCTAAGATCTATCACACTTTGGAGATAGAAAAAAGCTTTTGCATCTATCTTTTCTTCCTCATTTTCCCCCTCTTTTGATCTTGAGACAAGGTATTCCAATATATCGGTAGAGTGTATCCATGAGTTACATTCTCTCAATTTTTTTTCCAAATAATAATCCTATTCAACTGATCTCTCAAGTACTCAAATTTGTCACCTTTGAAAATGGAGATATTCATTGAAGTAGAGTTTGTTGAATCCATAATTCTCCTGATAATGGAATGAAACAATTATAAAACCAATTTTAAACAATGATATCATAAAAATGAATGATTTTTATGAGTAATATGTGAATATCAGATATAAAATACTTTATAAATGAATCTAATGATCATTCAATCTTTCCCAGATTAATTAGCATTTAGACTAGTTTTCTTGTATTTGAAATTGATGACATAATATGTATTGAATAACTCCAAAAAATAAATACAAATATTTATGGTACGTATAATATAATACCTACAACTAAAATCAATGCTAAGCACATTTCAAAAAATAACACTTTTTTTAAAAAGTTGCCCCACTTTGCAATAAATACAATTAAATAATAAAAAGGGCTAATATTATCATTATAATGATACTTGCTTCAACTTGAATGAAAAGGAAAAGGATAATAATTACTCATGAAAATCTGAAGTTAACTAAATAAGATTAAAAATAGAGTCAATATTACAATTATCATCCACTATTAATATATGATCAACATACAAGAAGTCAAAGCTAGTTTAAGTAACACACGCATAGTTTATTTTCACACTATCTCAACTATTCACCCCAAGATCTTTTAAAAATAGAAATAAAATTAGATAATAAAAAATTAGTCATATAAATATAGAAATGGTTCCCCACATCTTGAGGATGAATGGATAATGATTGAAGCTCAGCTAAGTGTACATCCAATGACCTACACCCTTACTAGAACTTTTAGTCTACCAATAGAATTCTAAACATAGATTTTCTAAAAAGAGGATTCCAAAAATAGATTTGTACACATCTTTTAAAATGCATCTTAAACACTAAAAACACAAAAACTTAAAAAATTAACTAATCAATGCTAATATTGGCATCATACCATCATACTAAAAAATTGTAAATGTACTAAGTAACTCTAAATTCATACACAGATTAAAATATTAATTTTAAGGCCAAAAATTGTAATCAAACAATTTTGGATGCCAAAATGGATCAAACATATGAAAATGGAGAATAAAAGAAAGATAAGAGTTTCATAATAAGTGTTCTTAGAATGAGTCTTTCTTTGCTCAAAATATTTTTAAGAAACATGAATTTAAAAATCCCTTTGTAAGGAACAACTATATAGAAATATGGGTTCATAGGACAAAGGAAGGTTCACGTCACAAAAATATCCAAAAGATATAAGGGGTAGTTTTAATAATATTCCTCCTCCATCCAATTATAACAATATAACTCCTAAATATAGTTCCAATCAGGTACTGGTAGCGAAGAGAATGTGCTAGGTATGTGGCAAGGAAGGGTAGTACAAGTAGAACTACCCAAAGTACTTAGCTAAGAAATAGTCTCATTATCTGATTTATGTGGCAATGGAAAACAAACAATTTGAGAATAACTATACACCCATTAAGGCTAAAGGTATTTTATTTAGTTTCTATTTCTATGTTAATAGATTTAGGAGAAACTAATAGTTTTATTTCTCATGATTTAGCTTCTAATAGTAATGTTGAACCATCTAAGTTAAGAGAAGGTCGTGAACTTTAGTTTAGATCAGGAAAGAAACATCGAGTGAAAATTTTCCTTAACCGAGTTAATCTTGAATTAAGGGTTTTTAAAACCAAAAGATATATAGTTCCTCTAGGGTATGATGACCTAACTTATAGGCATGGATTATCTAAAAATCCATCATGAAAATATAGATTTATTAGAAATGAGGTACAATTCTTAGATGATCAAGATAATTAGGTAATATTCTATGATATTAAGATAATAAAAAAGTCTAGACATATATCAACTTGAGTAAGTGGCACATAAGGGATGTGATTTTTTACTATCCATCATGAGGAATAAAATAAAATGATGTAGGATTACACCATCCTTGTAGAGTTTAGGTATGTGTTTCTCAAGAATATTCTTGGGATGCATCTTATTCATGAGTTTGATTTATCTATCGAAATCATTCTTGGAGTATATCCTACTTTAAAGCTTCATATAAGCTAAAAAACACTAAACTTTAGGAATTAAAGGTGTAGTTGTAAGAGACATTGAATCTTGGATTCATTAGGCCTAATGTTTTAGCATAAGGTACTCCAGTGGTCTTTGTGAAAAATAAAGATGGTACATTGTGAAAATGTCTGGATTATTACATGTTTAACAAGGTAATAAACATGAACCATTATCCTTTTCCTCAGATAGATGATTTGTTTGATCAAATCAAAGGAACTATGGGATTTTCTAAGAGATCTATTATCAAGATATCATCAAATCTATATAAAGAATGAATATGTGCATAAGACTTACTTTCAAACTCATTATGGGCATTATGAGTTCATGGTTATGCCCTTTGGGATAACTAATGACCATGGAACTTTTTTGAACCTAATAAATAGTGTGTTTAGAGACTTCTTGGATTATTTCATGTAAGCATTTCTAGATAAATTTTTTATTTATTCATGACATAAATAAGAACATGAATACTATTTTGTGATTGCTCTTGAAAAGGTTATGACAACATTATGTATATGGAAATTTATCCAAGTGTTCATTTTTCTAAGAAGAGATCCATTACCTAGGGTGTATCATTTTTAAGGATGAGGTTAATGTGGAAATAAATAATATTAAATCCATTCATGAGTGGCCTTCCCATAGGAATGTGCATGAAGTGCATAGATTCATGGGACTTGTTGGGTATTACAGGTTGTTTGTGAATAATTTTTCTAAAGTTTATAACCCTAGTATTTTCCTTCAATGTAAGGGTAAGAATTTTGATTGGACCTAAAAATGTGAGGCTACATTTATGAAACTTAAGGAGATGATAAATTTAGCTCCAATGTTGATTTTTTCTAACACAAATAGTGATTTTGAGGTTTGAACCGATGGTTTCCTAAATGTATTTGGGGATGCATAACTTATAATGGCCAAGTAGTGGTCTATGAATTAAGGAAATTAAATGATAGTGAGAAAAACTATGCATCTCATGACTTAGAGTTGGCTATGGTAGTGTATGATCTGAAAATGTGGAGACATTTTCTTATTGGGAAACCATTTACGTTAGGAACTATTGATAAGAAATTAACACATATTTATTCTCAAGATAATATAAATTCCCATTAGAATATGTGGATGGAGTTTGTAAGTGACTATGATATAGAGATATCACATGTCAAAGGAATTAAAAATAGGGTCACTAATATGCTCAATCAACACTCTTAGTTTTCTATCATTTCTAGAATTAGGACTGATTTTAGAAATATAGTCTTAGAACAATAGCTGTAATGTGATTTCTATAGGGAATTTTGTATGTAAATAGAAAAATATCTCATAGAACTGTATTATATTGGTTTTTCCTTGGACCATAATATAATTTTAAGGTACTAAAAAATGATGAATATACGGGTTTCAGATGGTTTATATGATAAAATATTGAGGGAATTCCATAAGGGCACTCATTTATCTCATACTAGAGTCATTAAAATAACTTATGATGATAGATAAGGAATGAGTTGGCAATAAGAAGATAGGCCAAAAAGCAATGCTAGACCCCGAAATCTCATCATGCTCATAAGAAGGTGGAGACAAAATGCCAGAAGAAGAGTCAAGTTCCACAACCTTAGGATTTTCCTCTATGTTTTGATAAAAGGAATCAACTTCTTCCTCCCCATACGCAAGCACATCAAGTTCTATAAATAATCCTTGTTTGGAATCCTTTAAAGGGATATCATTGTGTAGTCTAATTGTTCCTTCAATATGAGAGAAATCAATTAGTAGAGATTATTACTCTTTGGCCATAGGAGGTTGACTAGAAGAAATGGACCCGATAAGTGAGGAAGGTTGATAGATAGAAGAAGATGAAGATGTTCAATGATGTAGATGAGGGGAAGGACTGATCTTATCACTCCCACGAAGATTTTTGATAGTGATATGAAAGGATATCCTAGCACATGGATTCTTTCTAATGGTTCGACGTGGTCACAAACATTGATCCTTATAAGATGGATGAGTAAATGGTATGATATGGTTAAAAGGGCTTAAGGGCTGAAGAGGGATTGAATTTTGTTTAATAGTAGAAGATGACTCAAGAGAGGAAGTAGGCTTGGAGGTGGGCATCTCATGAATGGACGATTTGGATTTGGACCTAGATCATTTTTCTGAAAGATGACCTAATGTTGGAGAGAAAATAGGATCACATATCCATCCATTAAGCTACGGCATAGGAGTCAAATTAGATGATTTAATAGAGGTAATCTGAGTCGTGGAACTCTTCGATAGAGGAAGGGGTCATCGAGGCAACTGATGAAGGAGGTCCTATGAAGAAAGGGAGGACTGTGAATAAAGAACCCAACTAGATGTTCGATCAATGAAACTTGGAGTCATAAAAGTATTCAAAGGAGGAAGAAATCGTTGAGGTGATTTGGAATAAAGGTCATGTGAAGGAAGGGAGGACTGTGATTCAAGATTTGATCTAGGGGTATCCGAACAATAGTTGGGATCCAAATCTTCAGAAGAAGAGTGGGAATCCGAAGAGTATTTTGGATCTGAATAAGAAGAAGAGGGGGGAGAACTTGAATAATAATTTAGATCAGAAGCATCCAAACCATACCAATGAAGATGAGCTGAAGGTGGGGAACAGGGTACCCGAACAAAACTTCTAGTGCGAAGAACCAAACAAGGCTTAGTCATAATGGGAATATTTTGATTTGAATTCATAAACCTAGGTTTTCTATTTTTGTAAGTGTGAGAAACTGCATGATACTCAATCATTTCTAGTGTCGTTTAGGTACAAATGCCTAGAATTAGCTAGTGTGATCAAATTCCTTCAAAGTGAAGAAAGTTCCATGTTGATTTGGGTAGCATAAGGGTAACCAAATAGACATCTCGTAAATATGAAGATGCATGCATGATTTTCTGAAGAAGCTCTAAGGAAAATAGACATCGTGATGATGTGATATCGATGAGATGAAAAAGGATTATCCTAGAAAACAAATTTTTCAGATGAATAATCACAAGGAAAAATCACACAAGTGTGAAACACAAAGCCAATCAATAAGGAAATACTCCTTATGTAATATGTGTGTGCAAAATGATAGTTCAATGCAAAGATGATTAACACAATGTCAATACTTATATTAAGCTCGAAATAAACAAGGCATAAATATTAACAAAGGGTAAATATAATTCCCACTTAAAGGATACTATGACCAATGTAGAGACAAGCAAGGCCTAAACGTCAAAGGGAGAGGATTAAAAATATAAGCTACGTAACCACACCAATTGGACATGTCTATCAAGCTTTGTAGAGAAGTGAGATATTGTTGTTAAATTGGTACTGAAACAACAAGAAATAAATTAAGGGACACCCATAAATATTTGGAGCAATGTTCGAATTTAAACCAAGTCAAAGTATACTAAGGATGTGCTAAAATGTGCACAGCGTAACACCATAATGTGGATACTTAGATCATGTTTACGAAAAACATGACGTAAGTATCTTAATTGTGTTGAGGTAATGCAAACAAGGTAACACATCAAAGGGAATCAAATGATGAACCAATCCTAACTATGAAGACGATCTTTAAATCAAGATCAAAGGACTATCAAAGATACGAAAAGATACTTTCACACTTTAGACGTTTAACAATCCAACCATAAACATGGATAGGCGTAAATGGACAAAAAAGTGGCAAATATCATATTTGATAAGACTTGTGAGGTATGCTTCCTTCTCACCCTAAAAATGGGTGGTGAGAATGCAAGGGTATAGATCAAAAAAATGAAAAATAAACTAAGCGACACTTGGGCATAGTTTCACCTTTCCTGAAGGTGAGAATGAAACCAAGCTAAGTGAGATGTCATTTAATTCTATGATGAAAGACACTTAGTTTTAACTTAAATGAGATATTTTCCTTGTTTGATAAACAAGGTTCATAGTCCAAGTGATTCATCACTTTGTGATAGCTTGACATGACAATGGACTATTAAAGTGGGCTCCAAGACAAAATTGCTTCCCTAATAACATCTCTCAACTAGGTGTCATAAGTTGTCTAGAAGCGAGCTCAATTTACCCAAAGATTCATAATGACTAAATTGGGAGTATCTCAACTTTAATTTACACCCTTCAAATATGATGAGAAACCAGTGCATTCACGCGTATTCTCACTGGGGCCGTGATATGGAAAACTTTGACTCTAATTTGTAGTGTAAAATATAGTCAAGTGGGTAAGAGGAGTGCTTCCTGTTTCATCCACGAGGTTACTCTGTAGTGGATTACTTTAGGGTTCATGGAACCACCCCCATTGGTGTAGCTTAAGGTGTTATGCCAAAGGGGTTATATTCCAGCTAAACGGATAGGGACGTACCCTTTTCCGAAACCTGCAATATAGTGTGAAGTTAAATGGTGTTTTTTTTTATCTTACTTAATTTAATGTGGTTTTAAGTAGCACACTGTTTGGCAATCTGTATGAAAACACATGTATTAGAAGGTTTTTATTTTTTCTTGAATCATCCTTTCTTTGACAAGCGTTAGGCCCTACATGCAAGGAGTTAGTAATTTTCCATCAAATAAGAAAGAGAGTTTACACATTGTTTTTGATTCCTAAGGTCACCAAAAATTCGCGAAGGAAGAGCATACATAACACAGAAAACTCAACTAAAACAAGTTATGGAAAATAATAATTTAAGTGTTTTGCAAAAGGAAACTTGTTTTAGCCAAATTTGAACTTTAATCCATTTTAAATCTTAAATTGAAGTGTTTTGGAAGAAAAATAGAAGGTTTTTGAAACATTTTTGATTCCCAAGATCACCTAGAAGGTGCGAGGGAAGAGCATACACTTTTCAAAGGACCCCTACAAATGAAAATTATGAACACTTAACTAAGTTAGGATACAAATATGAAGGAAAAGAAACCTTCATACCACTGTTAGAACCCTGCAAGAAAGTTAGAAAACCAAGAATATTAGAAAATTCTAGAAATCTATTTTTAGTAGTTTTTCAACAGTTTTCAGTATTTTACATTTTTGAAGGTCTCTGGGGAATTTTGGGAGTTTGATAATAGAAGTAATGATTCCAAAAGGTATATTACTTATGGAACTTCCCTCACAATTTTTGCTTCATTCTCTTTCTGATGCCTATTCAAACTTCGAAAACAGGTCAACGGGTCAAAAGATATGACCAAAAATAGGAGCACTAAAAAATATACAAACAAATCCAAATCAAACAGAGATGCCTGTGCCCCCCTCAAGGTGTATGCACTCCATTTTAGGTGTGTGCACATGGGTTATGGTGCCTACACCACTTTGTGTAAACCTAGTGGGTGTGTAGGGTACCTGTGCTACCTGAGAGATGCATGTGCTAGGGTAAGTGCCTGTGCTAGGGGAGTGAAAAAATGGTAAAAGATATGACAGTGCGTGTACACTGGTAGAGGGGTTCTTGCACCAGCAAAAGGGTGTATGCACCATGGTTTGGGCATGTGTGCACCTGGTAAATTCTTTGACAAAGGGCCAAGAATACATAGGGTGCTGGCGTGCCTAGTAAAAATGACAGGTTACAGGGTGTTTGCGCTGGTAGAAGGGTGTGTGCACCTAATTTTAGGTACTTATGCGTGGTTTTGGGTGCCTACACACCTCTACTAAAAATGACAGTCTGAAAGTGCCTATGCTGGCAGAAAGATGTATACGCCTCTTCTTGGAAAAAAACACCAAAAAACATGGAAAATGAAATTTCAAAAGTGTCAACATGTTAGAAATTAGCCATTAAATGTAGTTTATAGCATAAAATTAACAAAGAAGCATGAAGATGAGGGTTAACTACATAAAAACTAGCTAAAAATCCCAAGGTAAAATATTTAACCCTACAAAACATGTAAAACGTTAGAAATGGAAATAAAAGCTTCAAAATGACCCCATCAATGGAGGATGAACTAAGTGTCCCATTGGGCGTTTCAAATGTATGCAATGGAAAAGTTACAAAGCTATGGAATGAGGCTAAAGAACCTTAAAGCTTAACTTTCTCAACCATGCACCATGAGATAAGAGCTAAAAATGATTAACATCTATCATTATATGAACTAGATTAACTCTAAACTAACATGGTAAAGATACTCTCTACTTTTTGGATCATTAATTAAACATTGAACCTAAAAAGACCAACTTAGCAATCAAAGGTGTGCTTAGTTGTTTATGGTTTTTAAGCTTTCAAGAATGAAGTCTCACCATAAATGGCTTCAAGGCCAATGGTTCTCTCCATATTACTCAAAACTTGGTTTAAGGATGCAAATGGAGGTGTTAGCTCAAGGGAAATGGAGGAGGAAAGCTTAAGATCAAATGTCTAATTAGCTTAAAGATAATACAAATTAGATCTCAACTTTCTTAGGCTTGTTTTTGGTTTTGTGTTTATGTAAATTTGTGTCTTTGAATGGGTAGGATTAGCCTTGTATTTATAGTTTTCCAAATGGAAGAGTTTGAACTTTGGGTGCATGTGGGACTAAAGTATAAAAAACACTTTAGGATTAGGAGCTAAGTAAACATGATTTATGCTTAGTTAAGCTAGGTATAGGCTAGTTAAAATTGATTACCAAGTGATTAGAGACTCATTGAGAGTTGGGAGGGGTATGATTAATCAATTGTGACTGATAGATAGCCTACAAATCCAATAGAAGTGATCTAGAGAGAACTAGGGAGGTTCTGAATGTTTGAAAGGAGGAATGTTTAGCTAATAAGAGATATATTAGCCCAATTAGATGATTATAAGAAGAATACAACTAAGAAGGTGTTGCAAATGGGCATCTGAGAATGGAGCGAAGGGTGGGAAATTAATGAAGTGTCATTAATCGGTTGAATTGGAGGAAATGCTAGGTATAAGCATATTTTAGGTGTCTACAATAATAAATGCTAAACCTCATAAGTGTACGAAATTCAACTAAATAATATACAAATAGACTCAAGTTAAACATATCATCGAGTACTAATATATGTTCAACATGTAAGAAATCAAAATTACTTTAAGTGACACATACATGGACCATTTTCACACTAGATAAACTATTCACTCTAAACTCTCATAAAAATATAAATGGAATTAGATAAGACTAAATTTAGTCATATAAAAATCCAAATGGAACCCCTCCTCTTGGGGATTAATGAATAATTATTCAAAATCAGTTAAGTTCACATTAAGTGAACTACACTCTAACTGGCACTTCCAATATAAAAATAGAATTCTAAAAATAGCATTTTACACATTTTTCAAAAAATTACTAAACAATAAAAGCATAAAAAAGTACACTTTTCAATAACTAATCAATTTCCATATTAGCATCATAGTCACATTCCCCCGTTGATGCAAATAGAAAAAATTCCTATCATCTCCTAGAGTCTTCCATAAACTTTCTACAATAAACCCTTGGTGAAAATAACACAATATGATATTCAATTCTCACATGATTAATGAAAAAATTAATCGTATTAACTAAGTATCTAATAAAATTAAGATTTCAAGTTCTATATGTTTGGTTCTATCATGTAAAATTGGATTCTTGGAAAATTGTATTTCCTTATTGTTATCACAAAAATGATATGTAGGATCTTGTTGAGCCTCTATGAAATTAATTAATATTATCATCAACCACATTCCTTGTGTGCGAGAAAGTGTAAGAGCTGCATATTAAGCTTCAATAGAGGATAAAACAACTAGAGATTTCTTCTTTGATGACCATGAAACCAACCTGATTCCAATGTGAAGAAATAACCTAAAGTAGACTTCCTGTCATCAAGAGTACTTACCTAATCTGAATATGTGTATTGAATTATACATAGTGAACTTTATAGTATAAAATTAATACCTTTATTAACAATATCTCTTATAGATCTAAAAAATCATTTCACTTCCCATGAATGCTTCAATGATGGATTGCCCATAAATATAGAAACTTGTGAAACCCAATTAGTTCTAATGAAATATTTTCTATATAGATGATGGATAAGAGTCCATGTATAATTTATTTCAATTGAACCCATCTCAATTTTCATAGCATCAACTCACTCTTGTCTTTGACTAACTTCTAATTTTACTAGACATAGATGACAATGCAAGCATGGTATTTTCATCTTAAGAATAATAAACAATAAATTACAATCATGATATTTAATCCTTATGATATTCCTACCATAATTTTGACACAATATATATATATATATATATATATATATATATATATATATATATATATATATATATATATATATATATATATGTGGATTCAACAAACACTTGTGCTTAGTTGGTGTTGATGTAGATTGATGACTAGTCTCTTGGGAAGAGCTAGTATTGTTCCTTATTAAACTCTAAACTTACATATAAATTTTTAAAACCTAAAATATTATTCAATAGGATTAACCCATTAAATAATAACCCTTTAATATATTTGTTCATGATCAAGATACATTTAATTCAAAAAAAATTAAAAATCCCTAGAAATAATTGTAGATTCAGTTGCATGATTATAAAACATGCATGCATTTCTTTCATCAAAATTCCATATTAAAGTGTGAGCCAAAATATTAGAATATAATTTTTGAATACCTACTATCACACCTTAAGTTTAGAAAATTTCATGCCACCCTTTCCTTTATTTTGAATGGACTTCCCATCTCCTAATTGCACTTGGATTTTAAAGGAATCATATAGCTTCTTGAAATCATATTTCTGACTTGTCATGTGATTTGAGAAACCAAAATTAAGAAACAAAAAACTATCTCCATAATATAATATCATATTTTATGAGATAAAATAATATAAATAATATGATTTATTTGGCTTCTCACTTTTCTCATCTTGGAAAACTTTCTTTTCACCCTCTTGATTATCCTGATTTTGAGGTGACAATGTCTCACAATCTTGTATAAAACGACATGGTTTCTTGTAATAATGATAAGCGAGGGTTATATTGAATTTAGTTGTGAATTTATATTTATTTTTCCCATTTTAAGTAGTTTCCTTTTTTTTAAGTTCTTGATCATAAGTTTATATTGAATCTCTTGCATATAATCTCATGTTATCGTCATAGTACAAGAGAGAACCCACTAATTCATCAACACTTATAATGTTTATGTCATTACAATCCTCAAGAGTGATCATAATATGTATCATTATTTGTGTCAAATTTATCAAAATTTTAATTATTATAAACTTATATTCTATATTTTCTACATAAACCCTCATTCTATGAACTAAGTCAATGATCTTTATGCTAAAATCTCCAACTCCCTCATTTTCTAACATTCTAAAATTCTCAAAATTAATTTTAATGGTTTTTAGTTTTGAATTTATTACCTTAGAAAATCATTTATATGAAGTCCCCCAGGTGCTCACTATCTCATGGTAATTCTTACTTCCTACAATTCTTGGAGAGATGCTAAGATCTATCACACTTTGGAGATAGAAAAAAGCTTTTGCATCTATCTTTTCTTCCTCATTTCCCCCCTCTTTTGATCTTGAGACAAGGTATTCCAATATATCGGTAGAGTGTATCCATGAGTTACATTCTCTCAATTTTTTTTCCAAATAATAATCCTATTCAACTGATCTCTCAAGTACTCAAAGTTATCACCTTTGAAAATGGAGATATTAACTGAAGTAGATTTTTTTGAATCCATAATTCTCCTTATAATGGAATGAAACGATTATAAAAACCAATTTTAAACGATGATATTATAAAAATGAAGGATTTTTTTTATGAGTAATTTGTGAATATTAGATATAAAATACTTTATAAATGAATCTAATGATCATTCAATCTTTCCCAGGTTAACTAGCATTTATACTAGTTTTATTATATTTGAAATTGATGACATAATATGCATTTAATAACTCCAAAAAATAAATACAAATATTGATGGTATGTATAATATAATACCTACAACTAAAATCAATGCTAATCACATTTAAAAAAAAACACTTTTTTAAAAAGTTGCCCCACTTTGCATTAAATACAATTAAATAATAAAAAGGACTAATATAATCATTACAATGATAATTGCCTCAACTTGAATGAAAAGGAAAAGAATAATAATTACTCATAAAAATCCTAAGTTAACTAAATAAGATTAAAAATGGACTCAATATTACAATTATCATCCACTACTAATATATGGTCAACATGTAAGAAGCCAAATTTAGTTTAAGTAACCCATGCATAGTCTAGGTTTTGTAGAGAAGTTAAATAAGGTATCAAAATTTATCCTAGGAAATTGTAAGAATGAAGCCCATATTTTACCTAATAAATTTAGCACCCACCCATGTGGGACCCAAACACCAGACCAAAATACTAGGATAAGTTTTTTTGAATTTAATTTTACTTGATACAACTATGCGACACCATAAAGAATCACTAGATATTGCTCAAAACCACATGCAAAATTTACAGAAACATGAAGAACATGAAAATATCAAGATGGTCCACAAGGTGAAAACCAACACCACACTTATATAAACGAGTAATTATGAAAACATAACCCAACCACAATATCAACATCACACGCATCAACCTTCCACAATATACAATTTTCATGGTTAAATCTTTATTGTAATAATATTTTATTATCAAAGTAAAATGTTTGAAGAGAACTTAACATGCAAACATACATTTTCCTTTTTTATCTAGATTGTATTTCTCTTATTTCACTTAACACTTAATTTATGACATTTTCCTCTTCACTACTATTTAAACTCCCTTATTTACTATTGGTGAGAAATTTTGTCGGGTGGACAAACTTGTGGATTTCTCACAAATGTTTTGGGAATCTAAGTCCCTCTACTTAATCGGTGTAGTTTCTGTATGTGTATGCATGAGAAAAGGTGGATTTTTGTGGTGGCCTTTCAATCGGGGATCCAACAGGGGCACTCCACTGACCCTACGGAAAAGATAGCAATATCTTGCTAGAGAAGACTTTATTTGAAAGTGGGGAAGCGAGTGAGAAAAGAGGTAGGAGAACTAATGCTGTAGGTAGATAATTAGATTCCTGCACACACTCTAGTTAGAAACTTCAACACATGCATCCATGGAAAGAAACAACCCTGTAAATAACAACAAGACCAAATAGAATTTATTGACCACAAAGTATCAAGAAACCCCTTAGTCAAAGAAATATAAAAACTCCTTCTTCTTGTATTGATGCTTGAACAAAAGTTTTACATAGTATAGGAATGGAAGAAATTTTTGAGAAGAGAAAATAGAGGAAAATGGCTATCTCCTTTTCTTTCTCTAGGTGAAATGCACTCTTGAGTTTACAAGATCAATTACCAACCCTTTGCAATGGGAACGTCGTTACAATTTATAGAATGAGAGGTGACTTATTGTCTTCCTAATGACCCTCCATATGCCTTAATATGACTTAAGACTCTTTATATTCCACTTTAAATATTGAAGTCCCGTTTATAATAGAAAGGCAACTTAATTTACATTATGTTTCTAAAGTCACTTTTAAGTGACTTAAAGGCATATCAAAAAGTGAAAACTCCAACGGAGAATTAGAACATTTGAAAGTGAGAGAAAGTTGGGGGAAGAGGAGAGGGAAAGAGAGAGAGAAGAAGAAGAGGAGAGGTCACCCGATGAAGTCCATTGGTCCATGTTCATGGAAATCTCTGATGCAGTCAAGTTCTGAATGTCCCATTGTGCCAAAATTGTTCTTTGAGCATGGCTTACTATTTTTAGTAAATGCCCAAATGCGGGACTTACTATTTTTAGTAAGTGGTAATTTTAACTTTTTTCTGCTCCAGATAATCATTCTAGCCTTTTGGATATCTTCAGTGCACACTGCTCTTTCCATAGCCGCTTTTGATGAAGACTTACCAAAAATAACAAGCATGTGTAGGAAAACTTACTATTTTTAGAAAGGGTGTTTCCAGTACTTGATTTGTGATGGAACATAATTTTTTGGACTCTTCTTGTCGTTACAATCACACCCTTTGAATTTCACATAGTTTTTCCCACTAGAATGCCTGGCAATAAATTTTGAAATTTTGGCCTGGCAGTGGCTTTGGGCATGAAGCTGCCATGGTGGCCATTAATGGAGCTTGAAATTTACAGGTATGGTTTTTGTCTCCATTTGCAATGAAAAAAACTCCATTGTGATAGGTTTTTTATTTGGAGCTCGTGTGCAAGTTTTTAACAAGTTTCCATTTCTGGAATGATGGGAAATCCAATGAATGTGAGCCAGTACACGAAGAGAGGATTTTGTTGGAGAAAATGATTCTAGGAACCATTTGACGTCTTGTTTTCTGCATCTTGATCACCTTGAAAAATTAAGAATTATGCAAAAAACAACATCTCGATCCGACTTGTATCTTGTGAGATATGAAGATTTTTTGATTGGGTGACTTCATGGTTATCTGGCAAAAACCCTTCATTTTCTCCCCATTCTTCATCATTTCACTCCTTTTTTCTCTGATACCTGCATATTTATGTGTATTCATGGTGTGGAGAGTTTATGTTGCCATGGTGGAGCTGGTTTAGAGCAAAAATGGTGGATTGGGTGTCTGGACAATCATGCACGGAGCCATGACAAGGTATGAAACTGTGAAGGAGAAATGAGGAGGAAGAAACGACTAAGTGCTAGATTTAAACTTTCAAAACATGAACATTGAGGGGCTGGAAAATTTTTTATGTCCCTGATGTCCCTGACCTCATGGATGTGAGGGACATCAATTTCCATGGTGGTCAAGGTGATGCCATGTGTCCTCGATCCGACGGTAGGGGATTCGATTGAAAAATGCACCTGGGGGATAAAAGTTGGTCACGTGGGTGTCAAAATGACTCCCCATAGGGTATGGATGCATTTTTAAATGTATGATGTCCCCCAACTCATGTAAATAATGGACATTAGTTTCCACGGTGGTCCTGGAGGTGACACATGGTGCCCTATCCAACGACAGGGAATGGATGCTCCAAAAATGCACCTGGGGGCTAAAAATCGGTCACGTGGGTGTCCAAATGACTCCCCATAGGGGATGGGAAATTTTTTCAAGATCTGATGTCCCCCACCTTAGGTGCATAAGGGACATCAGTTTACATGGTGGTCCTGGAGGTGACACGTGGCACCTGATTCAATGATAGGGAATGCATGCTCCAAATAAGCATCTGGGGGTTGGGAAAATTTTCCAAGGTCTGATTTACCTGACCTCAGGGGCTTCAGGGACATGAAACCCCATCAGGCTCCTGGTGCTGACACGTGTCCTCTTGAAAAAATGACTAAGTCCTGAACTGCCTTTGAGAGGGTAACCTGGAACGAAGATAACTTGAGCTCCCGGTGGAATTTCTTGGTGAAATGTTATATGATCCTGACTGGAAATGATATTTTTAATCCAATGGTTGGGTCTTTGTGTATTTATTCAACCATCCAATCCCTTAAAATTTGGATTTTTTATCTTGGACTCCACTTGTGCCTGAGAAAAACTCCTTGCCAATCATATGCGTCAAGGTGTTGTGAAAAATATTATTTCAACATCATGTAGGTATTATAATCCTATTTCCAACGATGTTTTTTTTACTTTCAACTTCATTCAGAACTCTCATAATCTTCTTCTGAAGCCTAGCAACTGTTTTAGGCCTATGTACTGCCCAGACTTGTGAACCTTGTTTTTTACTTAGACTGCTCCAAGTCTTGCAGAACTTCCCCAGACCTTCCAAAATAATTTCCATGATGTTCTAAGGTCTTCCATTCACCTCCATGTTGAATTTTGGATCTTCCATTCCACTCCATGGTGGTTGATCCAGTCTTGGGAAGGCCAGTGATAACCCTTCCCAATACTGCTAGAATATAGCATCTTTTTAGAAATCTCTAAAATCACATAGGGAGAATGAATAGACTTCTCTAAATCACCTAGGGGGATGAGATAAAATTATTTAGGAGGTCATTTGGACTGACTAGACAAACCCGGGGTGTCTTGGAATGATAGGACTTAAAAATTTTAACACTGAGGTATCGTTGTCGTGCTTGGAAATTGTCAATTTCCCTGTTGCACATTTACAGGACAACAATTGGATCTAGCTTAGGGACATGACATAGACTAAGAATAGTGAATACATGACATGGGAATCTATAATCTCAATTTTAGACCTTATAGTTCGTTGACTAGTGTGTTATCCATTAGGCACTGCAGAGTCATGTACAACTTCTAGAAAGGAAGAGAGATATAAGAAGGAAACACACACGCACACCAAAAGGATGAAAAAGAAACACACGACACATAACAGGAAGGGAAAAAAACACAAAATAAAGGGACACACCTAACAATCACCTATGGTACAAGGCAGGGGACAACCCACTTTCACTGAAGCTCTTTTCTTTCCTCAAGAGTTACCCCTGATTAGGAAACATGGAATGATGATGTTCTATCAAGCCATTGACGGGTTCTAGAAAGTAGCCTCCCCTCCTCAGCTGCTTATGAAATCTAGGTGCTTTCACAATTATTTTTGTACTTGGTAGGAGTGATTCCATGTGAACTTCTTGATGCTCAAGTCCTTGCTTGGAAATTCCACTGCCTTCATGTTCTTTGAAGTCAATTTTATAGTGTCAGTTTCCTTCCATGTTTATCCATGTAGTTGATTCTCCATCAAACATCTCATTGCTTCCCTAGGGCTTCTTTTCATTCAAATTCCTTGTATATTTTGAGTTACTTTTGTTTCCAGGTCTATGCTCATTGACATCTTCTCCATGAGAAACATTTGATTCATCCTTTATCTCTACTTCATTTTGAGGCATTTGAGGACTGACGGGAGGATCAAAGGAAAACTCATATTTGTCTTGTATGTCCATGGCACTAGTGGAGAGATCAAGAATTAGCTTGGCATCTTCTGCAACTTCTATTGCATCCAATATTTCTTACACAGAGTTATGCTTCATCGTTTCCTGCAGCTCATCTTGATATTCCTTTGAAGGATCTTTATTTTGCAACTCAAGGAAACTATCTGGAGGGATTACCTCATCATATTGAGAATCCCTGCACTCTACCAATCCTTCATCAAAAATAGATTCATCTTTAGAGGTCTCGAAACTCCTTTCTTCAATTTCTTCATCATGGAAAAATTCTTCATCTTCAAATGGGAAAGAAAATATCTCCATTTCGGTAGTGCATCCATCAATCATTAGCTCAAGAGTGGCATCATATGTTTCATCTTGCCTTATCTCAATATGGCCAACCTTCACATTAGTTAAGGCTTCCAAATCAGCTTCACACTTGTCTTGCAAATTTGTGGCTTTCATCAGGAGCTTGAGAATGAGCTTAGGATCTTCAATTTCTTCTGCAACTCTAAGCATTTCCTCTACAGACATTTCTTTCAAACCTTTCATGGGCTCATCACAAGCTGATTTTTTCTCTCCATAGATGACATGACTGAGATCATCTTCATCCCCAAATGGGAATGAAAATAACTCCTCATCTTGGATAAGTATATAAGCTGATTTTTCTTCTTGAAAATCATCGAGAACTGTCTCCCCTTCCTCATGGTTTGCATCATTCGGAAATTTAGGGCTGCCCTCTTGTAACTTGAATATCCTCAATGCTTCTTCAAAATTCAAATCTCTCTGAGAAGGAATATCTGGCCCTATCAAGATGGGAATATATTCTTCATACTCAGTTGTCACCAAGTGATTCATCCGCTTGGTATTTTGGTACAAAATGTTATCTTTTGGGCTTCCAGACTTTAGTATCGTGAACCTCATCTTCTTCTTGGGAAGTAATCTATGTCTCCCTTCATTGGCACAATTTCAAAATACCAATTCATTTAAATTTTCCCTCCCAACTCTTGGAAGTAATTTCTACTTCGCAACATTCCGAATGAGGCTGGGACGTCTACTACCAAAATCATCACTGAAACTTTCTTGTCTGGAAATCTGGTGAGAGCCACCCATGCATCTTTGAAATTCCCTACAAGTGAGACATTTTTTGATTCCAAAGAGTAACAAGAGCTACTAGGTGGAGTCATTGTAAGTTTAAGAGTCTTAGTGACCTTCAAAGGAATCACATTGTCTGAGGCACCAGAATCTATTATGTAATTGTTCAATACATATTCTCCAACAAGAAGGGAGACATAGAAAGGTTCAACTTTATCAATATTCGATGCACTCAGAGAAAGAATTTTTTGTGAGGGAGGTGTAGGTGAGTTTGGTAGCATGCCTTTAGAACTAGATGTTACAACATTGGGTGTTAGACTACCACTCTTGATATATCAGACGAACCTCTCAAATTTTTCAGGATGAGTCCGCAAATATTCAATTTCAGTAATCTACACTTTACCCTTGTTTGCATATTTTATGAAGTCAAAGGGAGTAGATGTGGACAAGGGGGGTGAAGGGAATGATTTTGGAGTCTAAATAGGCTTAAGAGCAGGATTTGATGTTTGAGGAATGAACGGTATTTTGAAAGGAACACTAGGAGCTTTCAAGGTATTAGATTTTGCAAGAGAAAATTTCAATTTAGACTTGGAAGAGACATCAAAAAGATTACTTGGGATTGCGGGAGTCTTCTTAGTTGCTATAGTGTCTGGCTCCAACAATGCAGACTTCATGGAAAATGGAAGTGGGGATCCTCGACTGATTATTTTATTTTGTGGAGTTGCCACATGAGGATCTTCAGTCTTCTTTTTCTTTAAAGCAATGGAAGGAGATTTTCCTTTCTCAGACTGAGAATGAGTGAATACTGCACATGAGAAACTAAGTGCATTTTCTTCATCTTCTTCTTAACCTCTAGAATACTCACAAAATCTGATTTTTGTATCATTCTCAAACTCGTCACTTTCTAGGAAATTACCACCTTCACTTTCTTGTTCAAGCTCTTCTTCACTTTCTTGAAATATGCAATTTACATTCATGGGTGGGGCCTCCAAGGTGAGCCTTTGGGGTGATCCTACAATATAATTTTTGTTGCTTCTTTCTGGAGATACTCATTCAAATAATTCCCTCTTCAAAGATTCCATCTCATTCACCAACTTTTGCAGCGATGGATTGGTTCTCTTGTCTCCAGGATGTTGGGTTTTTCCCTTTGATGGATTCTTGATATTTCTAGAGAGGATAAGATCATCATCAAGTTCAATGGCCATCCTTTGTGCTTCTACAATGTTCCTTGGTTGGGATCTTTGTAGAAAAAACCCTACTTCTGATGATTGAGAATTGATGAAGAATCTCTTGACATTGTTTTGAGATGGTGAATCCTCTTTAGGTATCCTGTGAAGTAACCACTCAAAACGAGCCACAAAGTCTCTTATGGTTTAATTTTCTCCTTTCCTCATTTGAGCCAACTGCACCAAGAGGTATTGATAGTCTTCAGTTGATTTAAATCTTTCCTTGAAGCTAGTCTTGATGTCATCCCAACCAGTGATGGATTGAGCAGGCAGGAGGTAGAACCATTCTGCTGCTTTTTCTTGGAGGGATTCCATGAATAGTCTCACAACAACATCTTCATGTTGGACACCAAGAATTCACATGATGTCATGAAAGAAATGATGTGTTCTTCTGGATGTTGTGTGTTTTCACCTTTGAAATTTGGAAAGTTCTTGCAGGAACCCATTGGTAGATCGTGAAGAGGGGGTTCAAGAGTAAGTGGGCCTGTATTCCTTTCCCACGGAACAATGGGTTGAGGTCTTTCTTCTTCATCTGCCATTGTTTCTTCTTCTTCTATTTCAACTCTTGCTTTAGCAAATCCTTTTTCAAATTCCAACATTGAAAAACATTACAATGGGAAAATGAAAAGACAATATGGAATGTGAAAAGTCATGTGTAGAAATCAGCAGTGTATCTTTCGGTAATGGACTTTCATGAAATCTTTTTTGTTTTTTCAATATTTGATTTTTTTTTGAATTTTCAGACCTTTTGGTTGTATTTTCGGGTGCAAATAATGCTAAATCTGCCCCACGGTGGGTGCCAAAAACTGTTGGTGAGAAAAATTTTCAGGTGGAAAAACTTGTGGATTTCTTGCCAATGCTCTGGGAATCTAAGTCCCTCTACTTAACCAGTGAAACTGTCGTATGTGCATGCACGAGAAAAGCTGGATTTCAGTGGTGGCCTTTTGACTGGAGATCCAATAGGGGCACTCCTTTGACCTTGCGGCAAAGATAGAAATCTCTTGCTAGAGAAGACTTTGTTTGAAAGTGGGGAAGGAATTGAGAAAAGAAGTAGGAGAACTAATGCTATAGGTAGATAATTAGATTCCTGCACACACACTAGTTAGAAACTTCAACACATGCATTCATGGGAAGAAACAACCTTGTAAATAGCAACAAGATGAAATAGAATTTATTGACCACAAAGTATCAAGAAACCCCTTAGTCAAAGAAATCTAGAAACTACTTCTTGTATTGATTCTTGAACAAAATTTACACATAGTGTAGGAATGGAAGAAATTTTTAAGAAGGGAAAATAGAGGAAAATGGCTAATAAATTTTTGAGAAGGGAAAATAGAGGAAAATGACTATCTCCTTTGCTTTCTCTAGGTGCAATGCACTCTTGAGTTTACAAGATCAATTGCTAACCCTTTGCAATGGGAATGACGTTACAATTTATAGAATGAAAAGTGACTTATCGTCTTCCTAATGACCCTCCATATGCCTTAATATGACTTAATACTATTCATATTCCACTTTAAATATTGAAGTCTCTTTTATAATAGCAAGGTGACTTAATTTACATTATGTTTCTAAAGTAACTTTTAAGTGACTTAAAGGCATATCAAAAAGTGCAAACCCTAACAAAGAATTAGAACATTTGAAAGTGAGAGAAAGTTGGGGGAAGAGGAGAGGGAAAGAGAGAGAGAAGAAGAAGAGGAGATTTCACCTGATGAAGTCTGTTGGTCCCCGTTCATGGAAATCTCTGATGCGGTGAAGTTTTGAATGTCCCATTGTGCCAAAACTGTTCTTTGAGCGTGGCTTACTATTTTTTGTAAATGCCTTGATGGGGGACTTACTATTTTTATTAAGTGGTAATTTTCACTATTTTCTTCTCCGAATAATCATTCTAGCCTTTTGGAGATCTTCAGTGCACACTATTCTTTCCATAGCCGCTTTTGATGAAGACTTACCAAAAATAGCAAGCATGTGTAGGAAAACTTACTATTTTTATAAAGGGTATTTCCATTACTTGATTTGTGATGGAACATCATTTTTTGGACTCTTATTGTTGTTACAATCACGCCCTTGAAATTTCACATAGTTTTGCCCACTAGAATGCTTGAAAATAAATTTTGAAATTTTGACCTGGCAGTGGCTTCGGGCACGAAGCTGCCATAACAGCCATTAATGGAGCTCAAAATTTGTAGGTATGGTCTTTGTCTCCATTTGAAATGAAAACAACTCCATTGTGATAGGTTTTTTATTTGGAGTTCGTGTGTAAGTTTTTTTTCTTGTTTCCATTTCCAGAATGACGGGAAATCTGACGAATGTGAGCTGATGAACGAAGAGAGGATTTTGTTGGAGAAAATGATTCTGGGCACCATTTGACATATTTTTTATTGCATCTTGATCACCTTGAAAAATTAAGAATTCTACAAAAAATTGCATCTCGATCCAGCTTGTATCTTGTGAGATATGAAGATTTTTTGATTCGGTGACTTCATGGTTATCTGGCAAAAACCCTTCATTTTCTCCCCGTTCTTCGTCATTTCACTCCATTTTTGTTTGAGACCTACATATTTATTTGCCTTCATGGTGTGGAGAGTTTATGTGGCTGTGGCCTTGGTGGAGCTGGTTCGGAGCAACAATGGTGGACCGGGTGTCTGGACAATCATGCACAGAGCCATGACAATGTATGAAGCTGTGAAGGAGAAATGAGGAGGAAGAAACAACTAAGTGCTGGATTTAAAATTTCAAAACATGCACATGGAGGGGCTAGGTGCATTTTTATGTCTCTAATGTCCCTAACCTCAGGGATGTGAGGGACATCAATTTCCACGGTGGTCAAGGTGATGCCATGTGTCCGTGATCCGACGATAGGGGATTTGCATGAAAAATGCACCTGGGGGCTAAAATTTGGTCATGTGGGTGTCTAAATGAATCCCCATAGGGGATGGGCACATTTTTCCATGTTTGATGTCCCCCACCTCATGTACATAAGGGACATCAGTTTCCGTGGTGGTCCTGGAGGTGACACATGGCGCCCGATCCAACGACAGGGAATGGATGCTCCAAAAATGCACCTAGGGGCTGAAACTCGGTCACATGGGTGTACAAGTGACTCCCCATAGGGGTTGAGCACATTTTTTAAGGTCTGATGTCCCCCACCTTAGGTGCATAAGGGACATCAGTTTCCATGGTGGTCTTGGAGGTGACACATGGTGCCCGATCCAACGGTAGGCAATGCATGCTCCAAATAATCACCTTGGGGCTGAACTGTCAAGTCTGGAGGTCATATGAGGGTCCCAAAGGTCATATGGGGGATGGAAACATTTTCCAAGGGCTGATACACATGTCCTCTCGAAAAAATGACTAAGTCCTGAACTGCCTTTGAGAGGGTAACCTAGAATGAAGATAACTTGAGCTCCTAGTGGAATTTATTTGTGAAATTTTAAATTATCCTAACTAGAAAGGGTATTTATAATCCAATGGTGGGGTTCTCATGTATTAATTCTACCATCTGATCCTTGAAAAATCAAATTGTGTATCTTGGACTCCACTTATTCCTGAGAAAAACTGTTTGCCAATCATATGCGCCAAGGTGTTGAAAAAAATATTATTTCACCATAATGTAGGTATTATAATCCTATTTCTGATGATGTTTTGTTTTACTTCCAAATCCATTCGGAGCTCTAAAAATCTTCTTTTAAAGCCTAGCAGTTGTTTTAGGCCTGTGTACTACCTAGGCTTGTGAACCCTATTTTTTACTCAGACTGCTCCAAGTGTTGCAGAAATTCCCCAGACCTTCCAACATCATTTCCATGATGTTCCAAGGTATTCCATTCACCTCCATGTTTAATTTTTTCCCTTCCATTCCGCTCCATGGTCGTTGATCTAGTGTTGTGAAGGCCGGTGATAACCCTTCCCAATACTGCCAGAAGATAGTGTCTTTTCAGAAATCTCTAAAATCACCTACGGAGAATGAATATACTTATCTAAATAACCTAGGGGGATGAGATAAAATTATTTATGAGGTCATTTGGACTGTCTAGACAGACACGGTTTGTCTTGGAATGATAGGACTTGAAAAATTTAACACTAGGGTATCATTGTCGTGCTTGGAAATTGTCAGTTTCCTTGTTGCACATTTGCACGACAACATTTAACCTTATATGTATCAAAATAATTTATCATGTAAACAAATATTCTCATTCCCAAGGCTACATATTCATTATTTCACTCGCCGTTATTGTTTAACCCACACTATGTAAATGAGATATGTGCTCATATCTCAAGGTTGTATATTACCTATTTTAATAAACTTTTTGGATCATAATGATGCCCTCATTTATTTTCATTTTCTTTAAGATCATCTTATGAATCTACACCTTAATAAATTCAAAACTGCAAAAACCAAAAACCCTTAGCTTGTAATAATTTTTTCAAATCCAAAAGTATTTATTTTATACTAAATGGTATCTCTTACTTAGAGTCATTTTTAATAGTTATACGTCATACACTTAAATTTCTAGATAAGAGATTATGTTCCTCGCATGCTTGAACTCATGTGGAGTAGTTTATATGTACTTTCAACAACAAAATAAGAACTGAAAAATTTATAAGATAACTCCGAGTTTCACTTATGTTTAACTAAATGGAGAAAATTGTTAACATGTTTGGGAAAGGTCATATGAAAACTTTCTCCATTTAGTTACAAGTTTCCAAAAAGTATCAAATTTAGACAAGCTGCTCAAAAATTAGTGTTCAAAAACCATATTTGAAACTCAAACAAACAAGCTAATAAATTCCTACCTACTCCCCTATATACAGGGAACACTCGAAGATAAAAGAAACCATAAGTGGAAAATGTGATTAAAATGGCACTCATCTTTCTGAAGCTACTGATCGTAAATGCACCCAAATGGCCTCATCGCCCAACGACCAGATGCCTACAAATATTATCTAGAAAACTATATTGCGGGATTTTTTCCTTGAAACTGAGGGTTCATAGTAATTTTCTTGGAGAAATACTAGAGTTATGAGGAATCCAAAAATCATTTCTACCCCCATGGCCAAAAATGTGGGTCAAAACCAAATTGCATTTTAAACTTTTAGTAGTTGTTTAAAGTTATGAACTAGCCCGCTGGGATCCTAAACACGCGACGAAAAAACATCTAAGGGAAAACCCAAGGTTTAGTTAAACACTACATGTGACAAGGTACATGACCAATTATTGATTTTCTCATTTGTGGGTTTAAAGGGATGGTTTGTGCCTCCATGAAAAACAAGTTTTATAAAAATTACACGAGGTCATCAAAAAGTAGTTTTTACTAAGTTTCTCATTTAACCCACCAACCATGTGGTTTCCAAATCCAAAACTAGTATCGTAGTTTATCTATCCATCTTATGAGGTAAAAATGATTAGTGTTTACATTCATGGTTAATGGTCTTACTGCGTACAAATAGAGGTGCGAATTTACTTTTGAAATATCTCGTTTCATTTAAATCACCTAAACATATTATTCTTCTTTACTTGATTAACAAATTCATTAGAATTTAGCGAAAACTAGAACGTGAAAATCATGCAAGGATAAATTAAGATGAACATGCATGTTTTTATATTGAAAATGAGAGGAGGAGAGTTGAAAATTCACCGTGTTATCTCTATCAAGCTAGCATGTGAGCTAGGAAATCAAGTTATGGATTGAGTTGGGAAAGTTCCATGGAAAGCTCAATGTTTCATTGGATGATTTGAAGATGAGGTGCATGAAGAGTTACCCAAAAAACTCAAGAGTTAGAAATTAAGCGTCCCAAGGCCAGAATAAACATTTAAATAACCAACCTCAATTCTAACTAGGCACAAAGTGGAATGACCAACCAATGACCAAGTGCAAATATCTATTCACAGTCCTTTGACCACATTTCCTTCAGAAATATATCAAACAGTTCATGTGGCTGCTATATGCGACCGCATATGTGATAAAATAAAATATCATACAATGTTAATGCTATTCATTTCCACAATCAAATCCACAACACTATGCTAGTGCGACCTATTACAAGTGTACTCATACTTTACATATGTCATCTGTAATTTTCTTGAAATTTCCTAGCATATTTTCTCAACCAATTGCTTACATTTTTTTCATTGGATAGAATTCTTTTGTTTATTAGGCATGAAAAAATCCACTGAACATTTTTGATCTATAGAAACATCAGAATCATCCAATTCCAAAGCTTCCCGCTTCTTCATCCCAATGGTATTTATAATTCCAGACTTATCAAACAAATCTTCCAAATTAAATATTTTTTATTTCTACAAGAATATAAACATGTTGTTCTAGATGGTTCTCACAGAGATCAGAATGATTTTCAAATTATAGATTAAATCCTTCATTTGTAGCAGAAAAAGTTTCTTGGCACTGTAATTATAATTGATGTTGATTTTTACCAAGTGTTTAGTTGTACCTTCATTTATAGAAATTGATGAGTGTGTATTCCTTGACCCAAACTCATATAATTTGTAAGCACCATGAAAATGATCCACATAGCCACCACTTGTTTTAATTGGTAAGCAAAAGACAAGGTTTATAGTTACCTACATGTTTTTGGAACAATCAAGACTATCATCCCTCCCCAGCTTGCACACAATATAAAGAATAATAGGTAATGGTTATGAAATTTGGCTTCACACCTATCAACAGGCAGATGCTTGTAAGAATTAAAGCCTATTCAACGAACTCATTTCTGGTCATTTTATATGTGTTTGGTAATGTTTTAGTTTTGAGAAATATTTTGATGAAGGTACAAAAAATACAAAAAAGTGGGACATATTTCTATGCTTTGACCCTTCAATGAACCCATTTAGTGTGCATCTACCAAATAATATCTATCCATGAAATCATGTTCTTTCAAGAATTTTAGCAAATAGTCCACAACCTTGTGTAGGGACCAGGAAAAACTTCTCTAAAACATTCCAATTTTGTCAAATAGCTCATATGACTTAAATATAGCTTTCATAATTGCATACATATCATTTTAGACACTTGCGCTAACATTTTATAAGGAATTTAACTTCCCAATATAGCTGCAGGTCCATATTCCATGGAAAAACCTCATTTGATCATTTTCATTTTCTATCTAGGCTTCCAAATGCCCATTTACTTCACCTACACACCGTTCAAGAAGCCAACATATCTTCAAACTTACCCAATAACCACACATGTGCCCAAGAATGGCATCCACAATTGAATACAAACGAACTGGGGCACCTGTAACTATAACATTAACAAAATTTTCTTTCCAACTCTTCTTTGATGGAAACACATACCTTGAATTGCAAATGATCCTCTGAAAAAATCCTCCATAGCTAAAATTCCCTAAAATACCTCACCCAGTCAAACTCACAATATCTAAGAAAAATTCCACTATCTCTTTTCTTGATAAGGGGGTTTCCCACACCCTAAGAATTGAGGAATATTAAGACTATTTACTATTTTTCAATTTCACTTCACTAGTCAAAATATCAAGTTAACAAATGGAGATGTTGGAGGAAAATTTGAAAAAAAAATTGAATGGATCTGGTCGGGAAATTTCCCCTATGAGATTCCAGGCTCTTGTCATGGATCAAATCCACCCAAGAAACCTCTGCAGACAAGGGATCACATGGGAAGATGCTGTTAAGGGGGGAAGTGCTGAAAAAGAACCATTTTTGGCATGACATGGGGAAAGTGGAGGTGAGGTTTTCAATGAATATGTGTGATGATTCCTTGATGATGATGGAGATATGCATTTCAATATTCCAGAAATGGTTCTTATGGATTCCATTAAGAAGCATTGGTTGGTAATTATTGGTAAGTTCCTCGGTTCCCATCCCACTATTGATACCATTAGGCACTAGGCCTAGAAGAAATGGACCCCCAAAGGCAGTATAGACGTGATTATGATGTATAGGGGTTTTTTCTAGTTAAATTTTCTTTAAAGGAAGATTAGATAAAATATTTGGTTGGTGGACCTTGGTTCTTGGGGAATATGGTCTTGTATTTGAAAAAATGGACCCCTGGATTCAAACCAAACAAGGAAAACATGAAAGACATGCCTATTTGGGCTAGGATTCATGAAATTCCATTAGAGTTTTGGAATGATAAGGTATTAACCAACATTGCAAACTTGATAGGATCCCTTATTGGTTTTGATAGCTCTAAAAAGGCCAAAAATAGACTCAATGTGGCTAGATTTTGCTTCACTATTAATGAGACTTAGAAACCACCCAACTATATTAATATGCATTCATCCTTAGGGATATGGAAGTAAACCATATAATATGAGTACTTTAGGATGAAATGTAAATATTTCTCCAAACCAGGTCATGAATCCTGTAAAACAAAAAAAAGAAAATGAAAAAAGAGTGAACTTGGTCAAAGGAAAAAGGTAGAACACGACCTCAGAAAAAATAGTTGAAGGATTCAATGGATTTAAGGAGTCTTTAGTTAAAAATGGATCATTTGGAAACCTAAGACCCCTATAAAAAAATTCTATAAGTGGAGCTTTAGTTTACTATGCCACCTCCTCAGATAGAGCCCCCTTCTAGAAATGATTTAGAGCATGCTAAGGCGCTATAATTCTTCAAGTATAACCCTTTCTGTAATCTCAGATTAATCTTGAGAGTAACAATATTCCTACTTCCCCTTCCAAAGAGGAAATGATTCAAAATGGGTACAATATTACTCTGGAAGAGGGAGAAATAGCTCTCTTGGTTCACGAAAGGGAGAAAAACACTATGGAGAAAGCTCAAAGAAGTGAAGAGTAGCAGGATTTTCCTCAAACCATGGTCAAGGGGGGATTAAAACTTATTCGTATGAAATTACCATAGTGGGAGGTGATATTACAATCCCAATCTATGACTAAGAGAAGGAGAATATTGATGTAAATATCAATCAACAGATCGAAGAAGTCAAAATTCAAACTCCCCCCTTCACCACTCCTAAGATAGCTAAAGATAAAGGAAAGGAAAAGGAGGACTTGGGTGCTTCTTCTCGTATCAAAACCCATAAAAATTTTGATTTGGGAGGAAAAAAATAGAAAGGAAAAGTCACCTTAGGAGAACAAAGAAAGAGGATAGCTTAAAAATAAATAGCAGATGACACATAGTTAACCTTAGATCCCAAGGTCATGAGGAAGCTTTCCTTTGAATCCTTCAAATGAAAGTCATTTCATGGAATGTCATAGGCCTAAATGGTTGGAATAAGAAAATTATTTGAAAAAGTGTAGGAAAACTAAAGGCCTTAGGTACTATAAATTTAAGAAACCAAGCTACAAAAAATATGGTGTACAATATTAATAATTACTTTTGGCAAATGTCCAAGTTCCACATCATTTACTCTACTAGTACTTCTAGAGGTATTGCTACTTTTTGGGACAATAGGTGTTTAAGGGGATCATTAATATTTGAATCCATGCATCATCTGGCTATTATTTTATCTTCGGTAAGAAACACTGATGACACTTCAATTTTTCAAATATTTACACTCCTAATAGTGTGAATGCTAGAAAAAATATTTGGTTGAATCTTAAGGAATTTAGGAAAAACTGTAAAGAGTTTAAATGGTTGATAATGGGATACTATAACTATGTAAGACATGATCTGGATGACCTCTTTAGTGATAATAATCTCATGGACATTGAGCTAGAAGGAGATAAATACACTTGGAGTAATAGGCATATTGGGTCAGATTGGATAGATATTTAATTTCTATTGATTGGTCCCTCATTCAAGACTTCAGGCTCACATATTTTCCCAAAATAGGGTCTGATCACAATCCCATAGTTCTTCACTTCCTCAAAAAGGATAAAAAATGTCACTACCCTTTTATATTTGAAAAGATGTGGATGGATCATCTGGATACATATGATATAATCAAATATTGGTGGAATATTTAGGTAGTTAGATATGTAATCTATGTGGTTGTACAAAATTTAAAAATAGTGAAAAAGCAAATTAAGAAATGGGACAAATAGGTCTTTGGTAACATCTTCAAAAAAAAGAAAAAAATAATTGAAGAGCTAGCCACTTTGGAGAAGAGAATCATGGAAAGAGGTATGCATGTGAATGCTTAATACTTGGAAAAACATCTTCTTACTAAGTATCACACCATAAGATCCAGGGATAATTTTAGTGGCGAATATTCGTAATATGGAGAATATTCCATTTTAGGAAAGTTTGAAAAGGTGATTTTTCTGGCGTGGGTCAGTGACCCATTCACCTAAAAATTACAGTTTAATTTTTTTAGGGGTCAGCTTCGCCTACTCTTGAAATATATCCCCTATATAATCCTAGATTATTTTCTAGGTACAACACTTCTACTTCACTCATACCACCTGGGGGCATATCTATTATTAAGTACAATAAACTTGCAAAGCAACATAGGTCAGTACAAAAAGTGTAGTTTTATAGATATTCATCAAATTTACAGCTAGACAATAAGTATTATTATTAGATGCATGACAAGAAAGTTTCACTGATGCACAAAAAGGAGAGTTCGTTGATGTGCGACAGGAGCGTGGAGGCTGTAGATGCGTGATAGGAGGGCGGAGGCTACAGACGCGTAATAAGAGGGCGGTGTTGATGCGCGAAAGGAGGGCAAAGGCTGTAGATGTACGATAGAGGATTTGTTGTCATGCATCAGTAAGGTTGTTGACATGTGAAAACAAACCTCCTGTCATACATCAGTGAGGGTGTTGTCTAGCAGCATCCTCGCTGACATGCGTTAGCAAGGTTGTTGTTACTTGACAACAAGTTTACTATTGCACGTCAATAACCTTGTTGATGCGTGATAGGAGGTTTGTTGTCGCGTGTCCACAACCTTGCTGATGTGTGGCAACAAATCTCCTGTCGTGTGTTTGTAACCTTTCTATTAGGTGAAACATTTGCACACAAACCTGAAAAATTTCTCCTTTCAGTGAAACTGGTTCTGGGAATATTCGCCAGGTATTTTCCACCTCTGATTTCCAAGAGGTATCTTAAAATAAACCCTGATAAGCTATCAGGAGGAGAATTTTTGGAGGTAAAAATAAAGATCCTTATGGTTGAAGGATGGTGGCCGTAATACTAATTTTTTTCATTTGATAACCATCCAACACCAAAATCACAAAAATATCATAGAGATCACTATAAGAGATGGTAACATCATATATAAATCTAATATCATTAAGGAAGAATTTGTGCTATTTTACAAGGATATTCTCAATGGAGAACATATGCAAGAAGAGGATGAGATCATAGATAAATGCATTAGGGACATTCCCAACAATCTTATGGACATGAAAAACTTCAAAAATATCACTGACAAGGTCACTATTGAAGAACTTCAAAGGAAATTATTTTCTATGGATGGTGAAAAAATCTTGGAATTGAAGGGTTTCCTTCTAGCTTTTTTCAAAAATATTGGGAAATATGCAAGAATGATCTTCTTAGAGATATAAAAAATTTTATATACACTAGAAACTTACTCAAAGAGATCAACAACACTTTCATTGTGCTAATTCCTAAGAAGAAAGGAGCTAATAATTTTAAAGAGTTTAGACCAATCATCTTATCTAATGTGCTCTATAAAATATTCACCAAAATAATTTATTCTAGATTACAACCTCTCCTCTTGAGTCTCATCTCATAGCAGCAAGGTGGTTTTATCAAAGGAAGGATCAAGGATAATTTTAGTGGCGAATATTCGTAATATGATGAATATTCCATTTTTGAAATATTTGAAAAGGTGAATTTTCTAGCACGGGTCAGTGACATATTCACCTAAAAATTATAGTTTAATTTTTTTAGGGGTCGGCTTCGCCTACCCTTGAAACTATCCCCTATATAATCCTATATTATTCACCAGGTAGAACACTACTAGCTCACTCATACCACCTGGGTGCATATGTATTAGCAAGTACAGTAAACATGTGACATAAGGGCAGAGGTTGTAGATGCATGACAAAGAGTTTGTTGACGTGTGACATGGAGAGTTTGTTGACGCATGACAAGGATATTTTGTTGACGTGTGACAGGAGTGCGGAGGAAGTAGATGCGTGACAGAGAGTTTTTTGATGCATGACACATATTTTTTTGTTGCTCGACCAGATGGCGGAGGCTACAGATGCGCAGTAGAGATTTGCTAATGCGTGTCAACCACCTTGTTGACACACATCATCAAATCTCTATTGTGCGTCTATAGCCTTCTATCCCACCACTTAAAAATTAGGAAATTTTTTTTTGTTAGACCCCCAAAAAATTCGCCTTCCTGTGAAACCGGTTATGAGGATATTTGCCAAGTATTTTCCATGTCTGATTTCTAAGAGGTATCTTAAAATGAACCCTGGGAAGGATATTACAAGATGGAATCATTTTTATCTATGAAGATATTTATTCGATGGAGAAATCCAAAAAATATGGTATGATAGTCCAACTTGACATGAACAAAACATTCAATAGAGTTTCATGGAAATTTCTTAATAAAGTTATTGAAAATTTTGGTTTCTCTATCCATTTTTTAAAAATAATCTCAAATTACATTTCCTCACCTATGTTTTCAATCCTTATCAATGGATCTCCTACAGGTTTCTTAAAAAAAAATAGAGGCATAAGATAAGGGGACCCAATTTGCCCTCTTTCATTAATTTTGATGGCTGAGATAGTTTAAGCAGAAGGGTGGATAATGCAGTAAATTTCGGAGATTTGAAAGGTTTTAAACCATCCTCTTTGGATCTTAAAGTGTCAAATCAATTTTTTTCTGATGACACTATTTTCATCCTCATGGCTTCGTGATTGAAGCTAAGAAGCTAAAATCCATTCTCAAATATTATGAAAATGTCTCAGGACAACTTATCAACTTTGACAAGAGTTCAATATTCTTCCTTCACACTCCAATCCCTAGACAGAATAAGATCTTTGATATTTTAGGTTGTTGCATCTGTCCCCTTCACTCCTCTTATCTTGGCATGCCTTTATTTTTTGGTAAAATTCTAGCTGATGTTTGGAACTCTCTACTTGAAATATTTCAAAAGAAATTAGCTACTTAGAAAGGGGCTATTATTTCCCAAGCAGGTAGTTCCTCCTTATCAACAATAATTTTCATAATCTCTCTATTTACTTGATGTCACTATTTCATATTTCCTATGGGGTAGGTTATTGATAGAATTGAAAAAAATTCAAAGGATATTCCTTTGGAGTGGTGTTGAAGAGAAGGATAGAATTCATCTTGTGGTCTTGGGAAAAAGTGTGTTAACCCCAAGATCTTTGGGGGGACGGGGATTAAGAATATTATTTAGATGAATAAAGATATGGTAGAAAAAATGGGTTAGAGATTAATGAAGGAAGACCTCTCATGGACTACTCTTATTAGAGCCAAATATCTGGAGAATTCTAAAAATAATAATTGGCTTCACAGATAGATGATATTCCTTAGGTTCACCATTTTGGAATGCTTTAATTAATTGTAAGAAAATTTTAATGAAGGGAAGCAGGTGGAAACTTGGTGTTGGTGACAACATCTCATTTTAGGAAGACAAGTGGATCTCCTCCTCTCTTCTCAAATATAAGGAATATTTGTCACAACTAATGGCCCCATATTCTAGGATGATTGGGACGAATGTCAAAGACTACATCAAGAGTAACTCCGAAGGTAAATGTTGGATTCAACTTCTTTTATTGATAAAAATATCTCTAATAATACATAAATAATTTATAGGAACTCCTTTGGTCTCATCATCTTAATGTTAAAGACAACTCAGATGAACTCATTTAGGAGGATTCATTGGATGGTTATTATTCAGTTAAAAGTGGTTATCTTCGGCTATCTATAAAGCAACCTTATTGCATTGAATGGAAAAGGATCTGGCTCAAAGAATTGACTCCCAAGATTAATTTTTTCCTATGGCTTAGTGTTCAAAATAAGATTTTAACTATGGATAATTGGATTAAGAGGGGACAATACATCCTTAATAGGTGCAGCCTCTATAAAAAATCAAAGGAATCGTTTAACTACCTCTTTCTTCATTGTTCCTATACTAGTGAGGTTTGGATTGCTTTCTTCAAATTTATGGTAATCAATTGGGTCTTTCTAGATAATATTCTTTCAGCATGGAAATAATGAAATACTCGTTTTAAACATCTGATCATCAAAAGAATCTGGAAGCTATCCTTTCCCCATATTCTTCAGTACATTTGGAAGGATCATAATGCCAACATTTTTAATGAAAAAAAACCTTCTTTGAGAAGGGTTTTCAATCACCTTTTGGAAGGCATCAAACATGATATCTCTAAGTTCAGGCCCAAAAAGATCTTAATCAGAATGAGGAAGAAGAAAAACTTATAGGTAAATGGAATGTTCCCTTATTTATCAATAATATTCATCCCCTTAGAATTGATAGAACTCTTACTATGCTTGGTCCCCTCCTAATCCTGGTATTTTCAAATTAAAATTTGATGGTGCCTCTAAGGGAAATCCTTGAAATTCATGGGGGTGCATGGGCTGTATACAAGGGGAAGAGGGTAACTTCATAACTTCCTTTTTTGGTCCTATGGGAATTAATACCAATCATTTTTCAGAAGTCCTGACTACATTATGGGGAATTATACTTGCCATTTCTCTTAACTTGCAAAACATTATCATTGAGGGAGATTATATGAATATCATAAATTTTCATAAAGGTTCATCCAAAACTAGTTGGTCCATTAAAAAATTCATTGAGGAGTCTATCCAATTAAGAAAACACCTTTTTTAGCCACTCCTTTATTCATACCTTTAGAGAAGGGAACAAATTATCCAACTCCCTAGCTAACATAGGGATCCTTGCTGGTAATTAAACTACTTGGTGTCAAATCAATACTCTTCCTCATAATGTTCACTCCATGATTATTTTGGAGCAAGACCATCATTGTGTTTCACATGACTAAACTTGGGATTTGGGGTGAGTTTGTGTGGCTTTATTGCATTTCTTTTGGTACTCTTTCCCCCATCCTCCTCCCTTTCATTCTCTACACTCTCTACCGTAGTGAACCTAAGGTTTCTAAGAGAAGAATGGGTGGAGACATTTGTAGGGTGGAACTAGTTAATAATGTCTAGTGGAAGGATGATACTGAGCCATGGGAAATTCTGAAGAAGGGGGGATTCAACCATTTTACAAACTCAGTTCGAGAACATGATTTCCATATTTCAAAAGAGTTTGTCAAGAATTAGAAGGACAAAAAGATATGCTACAAAATAGAGAATTTGCAATTACAGAGGAATTCATTTCTAGTATCACTGGTCTCCATCGGAAAGGTATTAAGTTTTTCAAAAATAAATATGACATAATGGAGGAAGAAACAAAATTACTTGTTCCTAGAGAGAGCATTTCTCATCTCAAAAGAGGCTTTCTCCAGGACTCCTTTCAAAATCCTTATGATAAGGTTAGTATTTTTTTGATGAAATACCCAACCCTAGAAGGGCATTTCAAAGTTGTACCTTATTTTCCTTTAGTATTTCTTAATAATTTTCAAAGAAATGTTTCTATCAACTTCCCTTTCTATCTATTGCATTCCTTCAAGAATTCTGTCAATATGGTCTACCAGGGAAAGAGAGCTCAAAAATTCCATCACGATGTTATCCTCTATATTTATAAACAATTTGACCTGATTATTGTGAACTCCACTCCTGCTGCTCCACCTTCCTCATCCTCACATTTTCCTCCACCCTTTTCCTTTGCTAAGCATCCTGCACCCCCTGTCTCTGATATATTACTTTGCAGCATGAAGGCCAGTGTGAACCCTACCAATTTTCCCACCCCTCCTCTCTCTCCATTGGGTGAGGGTGAAGCTTCCCTTGGTCTTTTGGCTATGGGTGAAAATAATACTGTTAGCAAGAAGTCCATGTCAAGGAACCTAAGAAATGAAGTTTAACTCCATAATGATATGATCAGATGGAGCAAAAAGGAATGTTAGGTGTTAAAAGAAAAATTTAGAGGTTGAAAAATAGCCATTGAGAGTGGGAAAAAGGATGATACTTTGTTGAAAGACCTGGAAAAAAGGATTTTTGCCATTGAGAAAGAATAGGGTAAAATCAGGGGAAAATAATGTGACATCATCTCCATTCTCAAGGGAAACATGGTCATCCTTTCTAATATCACTCTTCTTCTTGAGGCTATTAAAGGAAAGGAAAAATCCAAGAGTGAATCCATCTGCAAAGATATCAAAGGAAATGTGAAGAGCTTCAAGAATAACTTCTCTAAAATCATGAAATAGCTCCATGGTGTTGTTCATTATTAGTGTTATTTTGGTTGTCTCTTTTTTAAACCTCGGCCGGTGTTTTGCTTCGGTACAACTGTTGTTTTTTTTTGGTTTGGGTGTTGTTTAGCTGCAGTACCTACTACTTCCTCATAGACATCTTCCTTTGTAGTTTTTTTGTGCATTTTTACCGATCTTCATTGTTATATCTAGGCTTAGGCCTCTTGTAATCTAGGTAGGATCATAGTCAAAAAAGCTTTTACCATTAATAAAAAAAGACTATTTATTGCTTTGATTATTTTCATCTTATTTTTTATATTTATTATTTTTTCTAATATCCAAAAGACTATTATTTTATTATCTCTAATTGTTTATTTATTTAAAATCTATTATTATTTTATGATTACGAAATAAAACTTAAACGACGGTGACACCATCCTCTAGGATGGAAAATAAAATGTGAATAAAGACAACTCTTCTTCCATGGAGCATTTAAAATTTGGCCAATATTTGATGATCACTCCAAACGTGACGAAAAAGACCACCCGACACGAGCACTAAAATTTAATGAGCATCTTGTTGTCCCCAGGGAAAGGATTTTAAACACCTCTAAATGAAAAATGAGTGAGACTTATCCAAAAATCCACGACACATGGGGACTTACGAATAATAGAAGCACCTTTCTCAAAAAAATCCACACAGATCGTTAAGGCCGAAACAAGGAAATTTTTCTACGATTCATAGGGGCACTATAGGAAATTTGTTAATGAAGTTATCTAATCACATGGAATTCCTAAGATGGTCATTTCTAATCAGGATACAATCTTCACTTGTAGGTTTTAGAAGATTCTAATAGCTTATTTTGGGACTAAGATAAATTTTAGTTCCACCTTTCATCTAAAAATGGATGGGAAAATATAAATAGTAAAACGAGTCTTAGAGGACATATTAAGAATGTATTATATGGATAGAAAAAACAAACGGGAATAGTAGCTTTGTTTATTATATTTTGATAATAATAATACTTACCATGCTCCCCTAAATATGGATCCTTTCAAAGCCTTTTATGGAAGGTGGTATAGAACCCCTTTTGGTTGGGATGACCTCAATAATAGAGCCATCTAAGGATCGGAAGTCTTACTCTTTTATGATGAATAAATCCATATTATAAGAGAGAGAGGCCCAAATAAGATTATAATAGGAAAAATAGTTATTCTAACCTCAAGATAACTCTTAAATAATTTGGGGTTGGTGATAAGGTATTTTTGAGGGTATGTCCTCAAAAGATATTGATTAAATTTGTTAACTCTTCCAAATTAGCCTGTAAATTTGGAAAACCATTGGAAGTTATGGAAAAGGTTAGTCTTGTAATGCATCTTTCATGTTGATATCTTTAATTTCTTTTATAACTGAAGTTGCAGACATTGATATGTGATTCCTGTTCTAGATTTTGAGACGATATACTATTTTTAATTGATAGATCATGTTTGATGTAGATGATATGAATTTCCTTCTAAATATGATATAATCATACTTTGGAAATATGGTACTAATGTTGAATTGTTTTCATGTACTCACTATGTTGAGTTTTGAAGTACATTATGTGAATTCAGGTGATAAGAAGTAAATGCAGTCTTTTGGGACCATGTGGGTAAGTTACCTAAGTTATGATATGAAATATGTTCCTTAGAATATTACATTTATATTTAAAGAATGACCATACCTTGGATCAATTTAAGTGATCCAAGGCACACCTTTGATTGATACGTTGTTATGATCATATTTTCTAAGTCAAATTGACTCCCTTTTGTTGCTGAAATACCATCATATTGAGGCTTTAATGAATATGAACGTGTTGGGAGCATCTTATAACATTTAGCGAATGCATCCTTTCTATTTTTCTATTTACTTTGATTTGATAGATTTCAAAGGGTAATGTTCTTATGGAACATTAGAAAGACCTAACTAAACCTAATATAAGGTGATGATTAATTATTAAAGGGACCTAATATTATTCTAGTTATATTTGATTATAATGATCATCAACCTAAGCTGTGGTTGATGCTTGTTGAAAGGGCATTGATTCCTAAACATAACTATGAAAATGCAACTTAACCTAGGGACCAACCTAGGTCATCATTAAATAAGGTTGAGTTAAGAGTTGAACAATTGGCACCAATTTAGTACTTGGTGAATTGAAAGTGGTGGTAAATATGAGTACCACCATCTTTGGTAGCGACCTAGATAGAGTTAACTGGAACATTGGCCAAAATAACTAAAACACTTGAAAAAGAATGGTTTTAAATTTTAGTTGTCCATAACTGTGAGTAACAGTTGGCAGATGGTATGGGTGAACTGATAGAATTCCATTACATTTATTATCTTGAAGGGAGCATGAAAACTACCTTGGAAACATCGAGATGGTGTGGTGGAAAGGAATAGGGGTTAGTTTCTATCTCTCATTTGATGTTTCAAGCTCAATGGCACTGTATGTTGACCTTATATTCCTCAAATTGGTAGTTCATTTTGTTACATATAAAATCTTGCCATTGCATGACGAGTTTAAAGGAAGGAAATTTATTGTTGAAGCTATTAAAATGATGGGAAATAACAAAATGGGATTCCAGTCGATTCTGTTGCTAATTTTTTGTGGAATCTATAGAGAAATATTGAATGGAAACTCTAGGAGCTTGGACAATTTTTCCATGATCTCTACCAGCCATGATAAGCTTTAAATCATTATGATAATCTGCTCTATTTAATTACTTCATAAAAATAATTTTGCTCTTCTTTTGAAATTGTATTCTGAGTTTTGGGTTTTGAGGATGAAGTATTTATTTACCTTTCTAGTTTTTAATCAGGCTTACTTTGAATATTTGGTTTTAAGTCGACGAAAATGAATTTGCTTGCATATTTGGATTTGTGTGTGATTTGAGTAAAGGTTTAACATATTTTTGTATCTCTGATTGTATATTTATGGTTGTATGTAATCATTTTTGTATTAAGTTGAAGTCACTGGATTTAGGGTCGAAACCCACCAGGGAATAACACCTTGAGTGATTTTTTTTGTTAAGATTAGACATTAAACAAAATATTGTTTAGTTGTCTTTGGGTTGACTCATTGTAGCTTTTGATTTCGGTCTTATCATCTATATTTCCTGAACCCTGGTTCAAAAATTCTTGAGACTTGAAAGTGAGTCTTAACCCATCCTGGGTAGTTAACAGTTTTTGAATATATTGAATCTCCTTATAAAGGATAGGGTAACTAGTTTACTGGTATAGATTTCCAGTATCCTTTTTATTATTTTGATTCATTGTTACTTTGTTTAAACTACCCTTTCAAGGTTGGCGTAAATCTTGACCTTAATGGCTCAAGTTTAGATCCTTGTATTTTTGTGTACATCTTTATGAGATGTTTGATTTTACTATTAGGCATAATTATTTGGACTTGGGTCATTGATTCAACCTCTGAGGTTTCTATATTTTTTTTGTAGCTGAAACCCTTTCCTGTATAAAATTATGAAATTGATATCATTGTGGGATTATGTTTTCGATTTTGATAACCTTCTAACTGGGTTATGAAACCTTGTTTTGGAATGCAATTAAAGTGGGTAGTTGAGAAAATTACAGTTTTTTTAAGTGGTTCTTAACCACCTTGAATTCTAACTTGTTAAGGGAAATAGTTGCATGTCAAATTAATAGAGTTGATCGATGTCGATCCACAGACTCAGGAAATTAGAGTTAAGTTTCATTCTTAAGAAATGGATTTTTCATTTAATGGAACCCTGCTTATTGCTACTCTTAAATTGTCTATGAATGCCTGAAGTTGATTTTAAATATGTGTTGAATGGGGAAAGTTGATTGATAGTGCTAACGATTAGTTGCTCCACCTCCAACACGTGTTCAAGTTGGGACTTTTCTGTTGTGAGATTTTGTAATGATTTTGTTGACTATTTGAATTTAGCTTACTGTTACAGTATTGTGTATCAGTCCTTCTTTTGGCTTTATTTTGATTTCATCTTGTTTTGTCATATAGTTGACGGTGGATTTGATCCTTTTTGTTTGACCTCCATTGTGTTGTATTCAGTTCATATGGAACCACTCTGATTGGATTTTACTCTATTTTTTTGACTAGCATGCTAATGGAATACTGTTTTGTATTGTAGTAAGTTACTTAGTTACGTAAATATGTAAGGGAGGAAAAGTAATATAGTATGTATGAAATCATAATATCCTTGTATTTATGTTCTTTACTTTTAAAGGATAAATGAGCTTAACTTACCTAGATGATTGAGCTTTTAATTGATAGAGGTATTTGGTTCATAGATGGCACTTAAATTGGCTTCTTTTCTTGAATCAATCAATATGTCATTTTTGCATGCTTAAAAGAGTTGTTAGTACTTTGTAACTTCATAATAATTTCATTAAATATCAGTGTTCCTTTGATGAAATTGCTAGATAGAGGCATATTGTTCTAATGATTTAGTAATTATCATGCTCAGTTCTTGTGAACTGACACATACTAATAATTTTGCAGATGGATTTCTTGAAAGGTGAAAGAAGAAACACTTATACGAAGTTGCATTTATTTTATTGATGAATTTCATTTAATTTGGATGTTTGAATGTCGTAAAATTTCTTGAAATTATTCTGTTGGAAGAACCATGAAGGCCTTGTGCCATAGTATTATGTAATTATTTAAAAAGGATGTTATGGTTGACTGAATATTTATAAAATATTTATTGTTGATGGAATAAAGTAAATTCTGCATTTGTGTTAGTAACTTATTGTATGATTGGAATTTGAAGGATAGTTTATCTTTTTGTTATGATCAATGTTGATTCAATTAGTTAATCCAAGCTAAATGTAGACATGGTTTAATAGATAACTTATACACTAAAGTCTTGATTGGGTAGGGGATTATATATCTAAGTCCATTAACCTATGGAGATGATGGTAAACTATTATGAATTTATAATTCTAATATGTTAAACCTTATTAAGTTGTGAAATTAATGTAATATAGGTATTGCAGAATGATATTGTGTTCTTTATCAAGGTTTTACTAGATTATGTCGTTGTAAACTTATAGACGAAATAATCAGTCCTTAAATGGAGGAAAAAGAGAACCTTCTTATTATGTTGAAAAGTACATATTGTATGAATCTTAACCTATGTTGATAATTATATATATAAAGTTGATTGGATATAAGACCTTATTAAAATGTGAACCAATGCATAGGTAATTGGGAAAGATAATAAGTTATGATAAGATGGAGATTAATTGATAAAGAAGTCACTCTAATCTAACATAACAGTTATACAATCTGATTTATACTTATTTGATGGACTTAAACAAAAGAGACTTAAATGTGTAACTTTACTTGTTTAAATCAGATTGATATTTATCGCTTAATGGGCTAATGGGAAATGAATAATTAATTCATTGAGATAAATGCAAATTTGATTTGCATACCTTCAATTATGAGAAGGTGTAATATGATCCTTACTTTAAGGATTAATCATATCAAACTTAGTTGATCCTTAGGTACAATACCTAATGTTAAAACAAACTAATTAACAAGCTAAAAATTAAAGAATTAATGAGCTTGTGAAGTATGACAGTTTCATTATCGAAACTAGGTGGACTGTCACAACATAGTTGCTGCTACATAGTACCCACATGATGAAACAGATCATTAGGTGGATAATGTGAAGTAGCCACTATGCCATAATATTCCACTCAACTCCTCCTAAACACAACTATCATAAATTGAGATTTAGGTCACTGTTTTACCCTAAACTATGATAGGCATATACCTATGTGTTATGTCAACTTATGTAGACTAGGGGTGAATAAAAACACCCAAATTAACGTAAGATGATTTGAGTATGTTTACTTACCCTTAGTCACCATAAGTAGACTTTTCACACTATTTCATGTGATATTTCCCTATTTAGTGTGAAACATAGACCCAAAACTGGTTGACAGAAGTCAAGGAAGTCTAATCTAGATAATAGTTTTGAGTGGGGTGAAAGACATATTCCTTTCGACGAGTATGCCATCTAGGAATAAAAACATGGAAAACATGTTTTAAACTTTGGCCAAAGTATCATAAACTATTGGTTACATTGTCTTATGTCACCTGGTCTAAGGTTGTGTGATATCAGATGAGTATCTATAACAGATACTCAGATAGGATTCTTAGACATTAAAACTTGATTGGACCTTAAGGAGTGAAGGAACCAAAAGTATACTTTGTGTACACATGAACATAATGAAACATGAGAGATCGGTTTATCATCGAGTCATGAAATGAGAGATCAGGTTACACCGAGTCATTAAAACTGCATATGGTTATTATTATGTGATGGATTAGTAGGGAATGTTTGTTCTAAATCATGTGAATTTAGAACAATGAACATTATGTTTAAAAACAAATTCCCTTGTTTTCTGAAGTCATAAATGAGGATGTTACATTTTGGTATCAGAGATGAAGGTTGCATTTCTTAGACCTATTTGATTCCATCTCTGAAAAAAAATTTAATTTCTTGTTAACAGAAAATGGTTAGAACAAGGGGACATGTTGTAATTAACCATCCTTCAAGTTGGTGAGGCAGCTACAACACAAAAACTTGATGAGATCCTTGCTGCCCTATTAGACACAAGAGACCATATTTTTGTACTTGAACAATAAGTAATGGGAAACAAAGAAGAGGAGGATGAAGTTGATAATAACAATTAACCACCTCCAGAAAACAATGTTAATGTTGGAAATCATGGTGGTGATAACAACAATAATGGAAAAAATAACAATGCAACAACTAACAATGAGGTAAATGCCAAAAATAACGTTGCAAATGCGAATGCAAATGGACCTAACCAACCTAAAAATAAGAAGGAAAGGTTGGCAGCTGAACTTACTAATGATATAAAAAGGATAAGTCCATCAAAGTTTGATGGTACTACACTAGGAGATAGGGCTGAGAATTGGCTCAATGAAATGGAGAAGTACTTTGTAATAAGGAACTTCTCAGAAGAAACCAAAATAGTATGGGGAGCTTACCAACTTTCCCATGAAGCATCTTCCTGGTGGGAAAACCATAATGCTGAACTTAATATTGATGAAGCAAACATCACTTGGGAATAGTTTAAGGGATACTTTAGGCAGCGTTGGTTGCCACAACTCTAGTATGATCAGAAAATGATGAAATTTTATAACTTAGTTCAAGGAAAACTGACTATAACTGAATATTGGGAGAAGTTTACCAAGCTTCTCAAGTATGTACTGTAGTACCAAATTGATGAAAAGTTCAAAATATTTAAGTACATAATGGGATTGAATCCTATCATAAGTGGAGAGGTAGATGTACACAGCCCAACCACCATCGAGGGACTTGTAGAAAAATCCATAAGGAAAGAATAGAAATTGAAGGAAATTTCTGTGCAGAAGGAAGAGAATTGAAAGAAAATTTCCAACTCTTCTTTATCACTTGTACCTAAGAAGGTGGCATGGAAAAATTTTGGCACTAAAAATAGGTTTGGGGCTGAAAATAGTAAGAAAAAAACAACAAATAAACCAGCTGCAAATAATGAAAACAATTTTCAGAAGAATAATAATGGGCAGAAAACTTACGGTGGCCAAAACAGTAATTACAAAGATGAGAATAAGTTTGAGCCTTAAAAGGGACCTGTTAGGGGATGTTATAACTGTGGAAAGGACCATTATGCAAATCAATGCCTTCTAAATAAAAGTACATCAACTAGTAGCACAAGATACATATTGCAGTAGCTGATAAATAAGCTAAAAAATAGGCTACACCCATATAAGTGCCGGGTAAATTATTTGGTATACCTGTAACTACAATTTTTGATACTAGTGTTATTGAATTATTTATTTCAAATAAATTAGCTTCAAAATTAAAAAGAAAAGGTGGAATTATGGAAAAATCACGGGCTTTTCATTATGGGAATAATGTTGTCCACACTATTAATAAATGTTTTTGGTGCAGCCTTTACAAAATTTTACCACAGAAGTAGACCTATATGTTACATATTTAGGGTCATATGATTTCATAACTGGTTTAAATTGGATTTTTGATCATAAAGAAAAGGTTGATTGATTTGAAAAAAACATCAGAGGCCTTGACAATTTGTAGAAAATAATAGACATACAATGAGTAAAAAGATGAATTTCAATTAGAAAACTATCAACCATGTAGCTTAAAAAGGCCAAAAATAAAGGTTGCATGTTATATGCAGTAAAAATATATGAAACAATAGAAGAAAATAGTGATTTTATGGAAAAATACCCACTGTTATGAGAGTACAACGATGTGTTTCTGGAAGAACTACCTGGTCTTCCACCGAAATGAGAATTTGACTTCACTATAGAAATTAAACCTGGAATTGAACCTATTTCCAAGGAACCTTACAATATGAATACAACTGAGTTAGTTGAACTAAAGGAACAATTACAAGAGATTTTATCTAAGGGTTTAATTAGACCGACTGTCTCGCCTTGGGTAGCATCGGTGATCTTTGTTAGAAAGAAAGACAAAACACTTAGAATTTGCATTGATTATCGAATGTTAGAAAAATCAATAATAAAAAACACATATCCTCTTCCTATGATTGATGATCTATTTGATCAGATGCACGGTGCATCAGTTTATCAAAAGATAGATCTACAATTTGGATATCATCAGTTGAGAATCAAAGATGATGACATTCACAAAACAACTTTTAGAACAAGGTATGGGCACTATGAGTTCACTGTTTTAACTTTTGGTTTAACAAATGCACCTGCAGCTTTCATGAATTTGATGAATAATATTTTTCAAGAATACTTGGACAAGTTTTTTCTTGTGTTCTTGGAAAATATTCTTATCTATTCAAAAAGCATAGAGGATCAAAATGAGCATTTAAGGAATGTACTTGAGATTTTAAGAAAGAGAAAATTGTTTGGAAAATTGTCAAAATGTTCCTTTTATGAAATTGAAATACATTATTTGGGAAATTTTATAAGGATGGAATATCAGTTGATGCATCAAAGATTGCAGCCATAATTGATTTCCCAACACCTAAGAATGTTCATGAAGTTAGAGCTTCATGGGGCTTGCCGGATATTACAGAAAATTTGTTAAGGACTTTTCAAATTTTTTTTGCCCCAATTACTTCGTTGCAAAAGAAATACAAAAAGTTTGTTTGGAGTGATAAATGTGAAGAAACATTTAAAACACTAAAAGAACATTTAACTAAAACAACTATTTTGATTGTTCTGGATCCAAACAAAAGCTCTACAATAGTTATAGATGCTTCTAGAGAAGGATTAAGGGGTATATTACTTTAAAATGATCATGTTATAGCATATGAAAGAAGAAAAATCAAGTTACATGAGTTGAATTATACTCCCCATGACCTAGAGCTTGCTTCCATAGTACATGCACTTCAAGTATGGAGACATTATCTCTTGGGTAAACCCTTTGAGCTAAAAACTAACCACCTTGGGCTGAAATATATCTTCACACAACCAAATTTGAATGCAAGATAGTGAAGATATTTAGAGTTTTTGTCTCACTATGATTTGATATAAGTTACATTAAAGGTAAGGAAAATAGAGTTGCAGATGCGCTAAACCGTAGGAAACATATTTCCATGCTTGCAACTTTGAGAACTCAGTTTAAAGATGAAGTAAAGAAATCAATGATGCCTGATCCATTTTTTTAGCAAGTAAAAACAACACTTGCTGTTAATTCTAATGATACAAGATACAAAGGTTTCATTTTTGATAATGAAGAAATCCTAAGGTATGAGAATCAAGTGTATGTACCCTCAGGAAATGAGTTAAGGAAGAAATTGATGATTGAATTTCATAATTCACCTTACTTAGGACATTTCGGAGTGACAAAAATGCTTATTGATGTAAAACAACAACATTTTTGGAAAGGGATGAAAAATGACCTAATTGATTTTTTGTCACATTGCCTTGAATGTTAGCGTGTTAAGGCTAAACATATGCACCCATCTGGTCTACTTTACCATCATAGCATACCATAGCATAAATGGAAGGTAATAAGAAAGGATTTTGTTCAAGGGCTGCCTATGTATAAAAATAAGCATGATGTTATTTTAGTTGTGGTTGAAAAATTAACAAAAGTAGCTCATTTCATTGCTGGTAATCTGAAAGATGATTCGCCTGTCCTTGCAAAAATATTTGTTCATAAAAATTTCAGATTGCATGGTGTACCTGAGTTGATTTTTTTTGATAGAGACCCAAGAATGACTTCACATTTTTAGTAAAATCTGAATGCAACCTTAGGAACAAAAATAAACTTTAGTTCTGTGTACCATCTGGAAACATATGTGAAAACAAAGAGAGTTGATCAAGTAATGGAAGATATGTTGAGAATGTACTGTATGGACCAGTAATACAAAAGGGAAGAATAAATTCCTTTAGTTGAATTTGCATACAATAATACTTACCATTCCTCTCTAAAAATGAAACCTTTCAAAGCATTGTATGGAAAAAGGTGCAAAACCCATCTTAGTTGGGATAACATTGAAGATAGAGAGACAATTGTACCTAAAATACTTACTGAAATGGAACAAAAAGTAAAATTACACTATGAATGATTAAAGAAAGTTGTTGATAGGTAGAAAAGTAATGTAGACCTGAAAAGGGTCGATAGAAAATTTTAATTGGGTGAAAAAGTCTTTTTATGTGTCAAGCCTAAAAATATCTTGATTACTTTTGGCAAAGCAACCAAGTTATCACCTCATTTTTTGGGACCTTTATAAATTGTAGAAGTGATAAGTCCTGTAGCTTACCGCTTATCATTGCCTCCCACATTGGCACAAATGTATGATGTTTTCCATATTTCCTTTCTTAAGAAATACATTTCAGATTTGTCACATGTATTAAATTGGAATTCCTTTCAGGTCCAAGACCCAAGAATAATCATGGTTGTACCCATAAAGGTGTTGGAAACTCACCAGTTGCACTTGTGAAATCATGAAATAAGTCAATGAAGGGTCCAGTGGGACTAGTTTAATGAAGAAAGTGCAACCTGGGAGAATCTTGAGGACATGAAAATTGATTTTCCTCATCTGTTTGAACACAATTAATTCTGATTTATGTGATATTTTAATATTTAGTTTGAAAAACTATCTTTTATTTCTGCCAAGTTTTGGGTAAAATACTTTTATTTGTAAGTACTGGTACAACAATTTGATGCTGTAATAAGCTTGAGAAACTTGAATTTCTGAAAATATGTTGACTGTTTACAAATTTTATGGATGAATAAGTTATATTTATGACTATGTTCTTAAATATGTGTGTGTACTAAGCTAATCATCAGGATGGCGATTCTTTTTAGAGGGGAGGTATGTAATTCCTCTTCCATGTTGATATCTTTACTTTCTTCTATAACTGAAGTTTCCAAATGTTGATATGTGATCCCTATTATGAGATGGTATACTCTTTCGAACTAATAGATCATGTTTTTTTGTAGATGATATGAATTTCCTTCTAAGTATGATGTAATAATACTTTGGAAATATGGTACTAATGTTGAATTGTTTTCATGTGCTCACTATATTGAGTTTTGAAGTACATTATGTGAATTCAGGTGATAAGAAGTAAATGCAGTCTTTTGGGACCATGTGGGTAAGCTACCTAAGTTATGATATGAAATTTGTTCCTTAGAATATTGCATTTATATTAAAAGAATGGACATACCTTGGATCAATTTCAGTGATTTAAACCATGCCTTTGATCAATATGTTGTTATGAGCATATTTTCTAAGTCAAATTGACTCCCTTTTGTTGTTGAAATACCATCATATTCAGGCTTTAATGAATATGAAGTTGCTGGGAGTGTCTTGTAACGTCTAGAAAATGCATCCTTACTATTGTTCTATTTACTTTGATTCAATAAATTTTAAAGGGTAATGTTCTTGTGGAATATTAGAAAGACCTAACTAAACCTAATCTAAGGTGGTGATTAATTATTAAAGGTACATACTATTATTCTAGTTATATTTGATTATAACGATCATCAACCTAAGTTGTGGTTGATGTTTTTTGAAAGGGAATTGATCCCTAAACATAACTATGAACATGTAACTTAACCTAGGGACCAACCTAGGTCAAAATTAAATAAGGTTGGGTTAAGAGTTGAACAATTGGCACCAATTCAGTACTTGGAGAATTAAAAGTGGTGGTAAATACCAGTACCACCATATTCGGTAGTGACACCATTAGATTTAACTGACACATTGGCCAAAGTAACTAAAACACTTGGCAAAGAATGGTTTTAACTTTTAGTTTTCACTAACTGTGAATGGCGGTTGACATATGGTATGGGTGAACTGACAGACTACCATTACATTTATTATCTCAAAAGGGATGTGAAAAACACATTAGGAACATCGTGATGGTGTGGTGGAAAGGAATAAGGGTTAGTTTCTATCTCTCATTTGATGTTTTGAGTTCAATGGGTCTGCATGTTGACCTTATATTTTTTGAACTAGTGGTTCATTTTTGTTACATTTACAATCTTGCCATTGCATGGTGAGTTTAGAGCAAGGAAATTTATTGTTGAATTTATAAAAATTATGGGAAATAAGAAAATGGACTTCCGGTGGATTCTGTTGCTAAGTTTTTGTAGAATCTGTAGTGAAATCTTGAAAGGAAACCCTGGGAGCTTGGAAAAGTTTTGTAGGAGCTCTACCAGGGATGATAGGATCTAACTCATTATCATAATCTATTCTATTAATTACTTCATGATAATAAATATGCTCTTCTTTTGAAATAAAATTATGAATTTTGGATTTTGAGGATGAAGTATTGTTTTTACCTTTCTGGTTTTCAATTTGTCTTACTTTGAATATCTAGTTTTAATTCGACGAAAATGAATCTACTTGCATATTTTGATCTGTGTGTGATTTGAGTAAAGGTTTAGAAAATTTGTGTATCTCTTGTTGTATATGGTTGTGTGTAATACTTTTTGAATTAAGTTGAAGTTACTGGATTCAGGGTCGAAACCCACTAGGAAATAACGTCTTGAGTGCATTTTTGCTTGTTAAGATTAGGCATTGAAAAAATATTGTTTAGTTGTCTTTAGGTTGACTCAATGCAGGTTCTGGTTTCGGTCTTATCAACTATATTTCGTGAATCCTGGTTCGAAACTTCTTGAGACTCAAATGTGAGTCTTAACCCATTTTGGGTGGTTAACAATTTTTGAATATTTTGAATCTCCTTATAAAGGAGAGGGTAATTGGTTTACTGATATAGATTTCTAATCTCATTTTTATGATTTTGAGTCACTGTTACTCTATTTAAAATACCCTTTTGGGGTTGGCGTAAATCTTGATTTTAATAGATAAAGTCTGGATCCTTATCTTTTTGTGTACATCTTTATGAGATTTTTTATTTTTCTATCAGGCATACTTATTTGGAATTGGGTCATTGATTTGACCTATGAGGTTTTTATATTCGTTTTGTAGCTAAAACCCTTGGTTGTATCAAAATATGAAATTGATATCATTATGGGATTATGTTTTTGATTTTGATAACCTTCTAACTGGGTTATGAAACCTTGTTTTGGAGTGCAATTAAAGTTGGTAGTTGTGGAAATTGTAGTATTTGTTAAGTGGTTCTTAACCACCTTGAATTTGAACCTGTTAAGGAAAACAATTGCATGTCAAGTTAATAGATTTGATCAATGTCAATCCACAGACTCAGGAAATTAGAGTTAAGTTTCATTCTTAAGAAATGGATTTTTCATTTAATGGAACCATGCTTATTGTTACTCTTAAATTGTCTATGAATGCATGAAGTTGATTTTAAATATGTGTTGAATGGGGAAATTTGATTGACAGTGCTAATGATTAGTTTCTCCACCTCCGACACGTGTTTAAGTTGGGGCTTTTCTGTGGTAAGCTTTTATAATGATTTTTTTGACTATTTGAATGTAGCTTACTGCTACAATATTGTGTATAAGTCCTTTTGGATTTATTTTGATTTCATCCTATTTTTTCATATAGTTGACGATGGTTTTGATCCTTTTTTTTAACCTCCATTGTGTTGTATTCAATTCATATGGAACCACTCTGATTGGATTTTACTCTGTTCGTTTGACTAGCATGCCAATGGAGTACTGTTGTGTATTGTAGGAAGTTACTTAGTTAAGTAAATATGTAAGGGAGGACAAGTAATATAGTATGTATGAAATCATAGTATCCTTGTATTTCTGTTCTTTACTTTTAAAGGGTAAATGAGCCTAACTTACCCAGATGATTGAAATTTAATTGAAAGAGGTATTTGGTTCATAGATGAGACTTAAATTGACTTCTTTTCTTGAATCGGTCAATGTGGAATTTTTGCATGCTTAAAAGAGTTATTAGTACTTTGGAATTTCATAACAATTTCATTAAATATCAGTGTTCCTTTGATGAAATTGTTAGATAGAGACATACCGTTATAATGATTTAGTACTTATCATGCTCAGTTCTTGTGAAATGACACATGCTAACAATTTTGCAGATGGATTTCGTGAAAGGTGAAAGAAGAAAGACTTATAATAAGAAGTTGCATTTATTTTATTGACAAATTTCATTTAATTCAGATGCTTGAATGTCTTAAAAGTTCTTGAAATGATTATGTTGGAAGAACCATGAAGGCCTAGTGCCATAGTACTATGCAATTATTTAAAAAGGATATTATGGTTGACTGAATATTTATGAAATATTTATTATTGATGGAATAAAGTGAATTCTACATTTTTGTTAGTGACTTATTATATGATTGGAATTTGAAGGATAGTTTATCTTTTCATTATGATCAATGTTGATTTGGGTAGTTAATCCAAGACAAACATGGACATGACTTAATAGATACCTTATAGACTAAAGTGTTGATCAGGTAGGGGATTATATATCTAAGTCCATTAACCTATGGAGATGATGGTAAACTATTATGAATTTATAATTCTGATATGTTAAACCTTTTTAAGTTGTGACATTAATGTAATACACATATAACAGAATGATATTGTTTTCCTTATCAAGTTTATACTAAATTATGTCATTGTAAACTTATAGATGAAATAATCAGTCCTTAAATGGAGGAAAAAGAGAACCTTATTATTATGTTGAAAAGTACATATTGTATGAATCTTAACCTATGTTGATAAATATATCTATAAAGTTGATTGGATATAAGACCTTATTAAAATGTGAACCAATGCATAGTAAATGGGAAAGATAATAAGGTTACGATAAGAAAATATTAATTGAAAAAGGAGTCATAAAATCTAACATAACAGTTATACAATCTGATTTATACTTATTTGATGGACTTAAACAAAAGAGAATTAAATGTGGAATTTTACTTGTTCAAATCAGATTGATATTTATTGCTTAATGGGATAATGGGAAATGAATAATTAATTCATTAAGATAAATGCAAATTTGATCTGCATACCTTCAATTACAAGAAGGTGTAATATGATCCTTACCCTAAGGAATAATCGTAGAAAACTTAGTTGATCCTTAGATACGATACCTAATGTTAAAATAAGCTAATTAACAAGCTAAGGCATATGGAATTAATAGACTAAGTAAGTATGCTAGTTCTGTTTAGTGGAACTAAGTGGTCTGTCACAACATAATTGCTGCAACACAGTACCCACGTAATGATTTAGGTCATTGAGTGGATATTGTGATGCAACCACTATAGCACGATAATCCACTTAACTCCCCTAAATGCAACCATCATAGAATTGAGTTCTATGTCACTATTTTACCCTAAACATAGACATACATATGACCTATGGTTGATGTCCACTTATGTGGAATAGGGGTGAATAATCACATCTAAATCAATGTAAGATGATTCATGTATGATTAGTTATCCTTAGTCACCACAAGTAGACCATCTGCACTAGCACATGTGAGTTGTCCCTTTTCAGTATGAAACATAGTCCGATAACTGGTTGACAGTAGTCAAGAAAGTATAATCTAGATAACAATTTTGAGTGGGGTGAAAGATCTATTCCTTTTGATGAGTATGTCGTCTAGGAATAAAAACATGGAAAACATGTTTTAAAATTTGGCCAAAGTATTGTAAACTACTAACTATGTTGTCTTATCTCATCTTTTCTAAGGTTGTGTGATATCAAATGAGTATCAGTAACAAATACTTAGATAGGCTTCTTAGACATTAAAACTTGATTTACCCTTAAAGGGTGAAGGAACCAAAAGTGTACTTTATATTCACATAAACATAATGAAACATGAGAGATTAGTTTGTCACCGAGTCATGAAATGAGAGATTGATCTACACCAAGTCATTACATCTGCATATGGTTACTGTTATGTGATGGATTAGTAGGGAATGTTTGTTCTAAATTATGTGAATTTAGAACAATGAACATTATGTTTTAAAAAAAATTCCCCTATTTTTTGAAGTCATAAATGAGGATGTTACAAATCTTATAGATTACAAGATAGATCTCCCTCTTCCATCTAATATTCATGATATGTTTGATATATCTTTGTTTAAAAACTATATCTCTGATCCTTCCCATGTTTTGGATTGGTAGAATATTTAGGTGAAGGATGAGGATACAATGTAGTTGGATCTAGTGTAGGTGCTAGAAAACCACAACATTAAGCTATGGAACAAACTTGTGTAGAAATTTCTAGTCCAATGAGACAAAATGAGTGAGAGGAGTGCCACTTGGGAAGATAAAAAAATATTTCAAGAGAAATGATGTCATATTTTTTATACTAAAACCAATACAATACCATATTAAGGGGGGATGATATAATATATCACTCTTTTTGAATCTTGATATAATTTAATAAGTTCATATTTGGGCACACTACTACACACTATTTTTTTATGTATCATTCCTTATAGAGGAGGTGTTTTTATTTTTCTATTATTGTTAGATAAATAACAATTATTATGATTTGATCATGATGAAATTTTAGATTATTATATGTTTTTTTATATATACATGTGTGCTTGGTTTTAGTATTGATCTAATTTTCAGGGTCTCAGAGGAATGTTTATGAGAATCACATGTTCAATATTAATAGGGAAGTATATTGTGATTTTGATATTATGTTGGTCATTATTATTATTATTATATTATTTGTTTTTTATTCATAATATCATGTTGATGCCTATTAATTTGGAAAGTGAATGAAAAACTAAAATTGAATACTATCAATCTAGGAAATGATGATAGTAGGCATCCCACACATAGTTGTAGATCATTTAGAAAACTAGAAAAGTGTTATTCCTCTCTCTCTTGGATTATCATTGTTGATTAATACTACTATGTGTTTTCTTTATTTTCATTATGTAATTTTGTGTAGTATCATTTGCTTGTTTGTCATAAAAGTGTTAGGGAGATGAACCACTCCAAAATTTCTCACAAGACTATTTTAAGCCTTGAGTAAACATTTTTAAAATCACTTTCATCATGCAAAAAGTGAAAAATAATCATCTTGGACTTAGGGGACTCCACCTTGCTAAACATTAATTATTTTTACTAGGATCCTTTGTAGATCACCTTCCATTAACCACACCTTAGGTGTTTATGGAATTTATTTACATTGATATGGTGTATGGTATATTAGAATTGGTTATAATAGAACCATAATAAATGTGACTATAGAGAAAATTTGGATTTTTCTTCATTATTGAAAAATGTTTGACTGATCGACCTTAGGGTCCAACCACCCCAAGGAAATCAGGTAACATTCTAGGTTAACATGTGAATCACCCTTTAACTAGGCATCACAATTGATCATCCCACCCTCTTTTCATTTCACCACTCAACCACTTTAAATGAAGGTTTCCTAAATTTTAGACGTTTTAGGGGAATGGAGGAACCAATCATGGATCCTAAAGGCCCATCACTATAACTTGTGTTATAGTTAAAATGCATTAGGGAATATTATGCTTTTTGGTGAATAAACGATCTTGGGTTCAAGAAAGTGGAAAGGATAATGTGAATGATGTATGAGGGAATCCTCCACATTTTATCACTCATAGGAATATGCAAGTTTTTAAAATAAATCATGAAATGACTAAGGGGTGTAAGGTATCACTTCCATTTTCTTGGAAAATACAAATGCTTCCCTTTCCCTCCATTTTATTATTTTAACCCAGTTATTAGACCATACATGTGATTTCCAAACACTTGTTGATTATAACATTAATGGGTTGTTTTATATGTGTGTTTAGATTCACTATTCTATTATGGGTGTTACTCCCTTGTACTTAGATAGCTTTCAAAATGATTGGGTCTAAGATCTATGGCTATTTTAAAAGTGTTTATTGTTGATATCATTAAATTGTATCTACATTATTTATGAGAAATAGTGTTTTCTTGGCTTATGGGTGACTATATATGTGTATGATATCCCTCTTGTCATCTTGTTAATGGATGGCAAGGGTAGGGCATGTTATCACTTATTCCAATAGAGGGTTAAGTGACCACATCCATATATGTGTAATTTATCTTTGATTTGTAAGGTTTTTGTTGTTTTTGGTTGGGAATGACCTTTATAACTTGAACGACCTCATGTAGTGATTAAAAAAAATGAATGTTGTATTCTTGTTAATAAGTGTGGCATTACTATGATTCAATGAATGTATATTGTAGTGAAAAATGAAAGCATCAATATTAGGATGTTCATTAAAATATGGAATTAAATGAAAATTATAATCTTGTTGAGGTTATTCATGTAGTTATGAGGGAATTCCTCTAGTGTAGTCTAGTAGATGAAAATATATGAATGATGGGTGATGATCCCGAAGGGATATTAGTGTATGAAATTGAGTTAGCTTCCTAGACTAGATAATGTAATAGAGATCTATGAGAAATTAAACAAGGGATTGTGCCTTAACTTGAAGCATTTTAACCCTTTCGGGAATTTGAAATAATGTGAATCTATATATATATCTTTTGGGGCACTGGAAGAAACAATGTGAGTTATTTATATTTTTTGTTCATGGATAATATATTATCACTCTATATTGGATTGTTTGTGTAGGTATATATTTATATGGTGTTAGAATTTTCTCTTCCATATGGTAATAAGTAAGGTGAATATTTATGCATTCAAAGTGGACATGTATTCATTTTTATCTCTCTGTATCATAACTATAAATGTATTAAAGATCAATAAAAGGAAGGTTGTTGAATTTGGGTGTATGGAATGTGTACATTATCTCTTACAAATCCCCTAAAGGGATTGGTGAAGCGTATGTGAAAATTTTCACCTATAGGATGAGAAATTTATATGATTCATAAGCATTTGTAAATACATAATAGGATTGTACTATGTTTATTTAGGGATTTATTAGTTTATAAGTAGTAATGATATGTAAATTAACTCTTTTTAACAATAAACAAATCCTGTTCTAGTGATAATTTAATAGAAAATTCCTCAGTTCATTTTAACCAATATAATGTGCATGAAACACTCAATACTATACTACAAATTGAGAAATAGAAGACAAAGGAGACGCAAGAATTTATCCTAGAGAAACCCAATGTGGGAAAAAATATAGTGGGTAAACAAATTGATTCCCTTTCACCATATAAATCTCTAAATACAAATCTACTACCAAATATTAGCCTTCAAGAAGGATTCAAAAATCATCCTAATTATATTTACTTTCTTAAAATGCTCAATAATGGATAAATCACTCTCAATGAACAAAACAAGAAATAACTCCAACTCATCTTTACTCACACTTAAATTCACTCAAAATCACTTGGTAGAATGAAGAATTGAACTTGTATTTATAGTTGCTCTACCCATGGATGGAGGGAAAGGTGAAACGAATTGATCTGAGAAGTCCAAGCATTTAAAATTGATCGAATTCCCATTTTGGCATTGTCGGGGAAAGGACCACTAGTCCCTGCATCTGACGGTTTCATAACCTCTGGGGTGGTTAAGCAACCACCTCTATGTGAAGAGCGGTAGTTATGTAATCGTCGGGGCAGTTGCATCATCGTGACCTAGAAAACTCAAGAACATAACAAAAATTTCCCTCTCATGTCATTCGAAGGTGTTCAGATCACCATCAACCTGACTAGACCATATTTTTAATAAAGAATATGATGAGAATATGTAATGCAAGTATAAAATAAGGAGAACACATAGAATTGGTTATTTTCATATCCATTTTTGGATCAAGTAAGGATAATTACTTTGTATCCTCTTATCAATGGTAGCATATCCTTTATCTTAAGTACTATAGGAATGAATGTATCACTTCATTGATTGTTTATGCTCAGTGACTAAGGTTAAGGGATGTGTGACATAATGTTGAATGAAAAATAAATATGCCCCCTTGAATATGAATGTATTGTGTATAGCTTCCAAGCCTTCATTATATACTCATGGTTTTATTTTGTATACTTGTATATATTCTATTGTATGGGTTTGAATCCTTGGAAAGGTCACTTTCATCCTTAAAGTATGCTTCTATTAAAAATGGTTATGCAGAAATTCTAGTAACTATGGTGATATTTTTAATGATGAAAGTAGGATGGTTTCCCCTTGATATTCAAGCTTCCATTGTGTATTGCATTATAAGTAGTTTATATGCATCTATATTTATATTATGATGATAAAATTATATCATGATTCTTGATCACATGAGTGATATGTGAAATTCACTTCAGTGGAATTAAATGCATTATAAATTTCATTTATTTCGCTATTTGTGTTAACACTCTATTTTAGGATTATTATAGAGCACATGAATGTGGACAGTTGTAGCACGATTAAATTCCTTTATCAACCTTTGTAGATAATTTTTTTAATTTTGGTATACACTTCATATCCCAATATCACCTAGGAAAATACACTCTGAAGAGACAGAGTATTGGGAATGCCGGGAAAATGGGTTGTCACATTCTCTTAGCATCATTGTTAAGCTCTTTATGTTTTGGAATTTTTTTCTTAGGGAATTTGAATTGTGATTGAGTATAGTGACATTATTGGTTGCAATGTTTCCCTATATGTATCATTTTTATGAACCTTATTTCCATCTACTACAACCTTACTAGTATCTAAGACCATGATAGATGAAGGTGTGGTTCATTTGACTTCATGATGCCATGTTTTATATAATGGTTGTTATATGTGTTTCCCTTTGACAAGGTCTACACATGGAGCATTGTTTTAAATATTTTGGTAATACGAATTGGGCATATCTCTCTTTTTATTTATGAAATTATTACAATATATATACTAGGTCTTTTTGCCTATATCAATGTTGAATGAGTAACTACTCTATGATATACATTTAAGGTAGAGAGAATAAGTTGTAATTTTAGAAGTGTTTAGATTGGATATTTAAATACAATAAAGATATTTCGATTTGGAAAAATTATAAATTTTAAAGATATATGACATTATGGTCTCTGCCCTTAGTGAACTAGCTGAGAGGGTTTAACTATAATGTACACAAGGAAATATATCTCTTTTTTACTCATATGCATGGAACTTGTCTTTGTAACCTATTGTAGGAACATAGAAATTATTTAGGATCACTTTGGTTGTTGATGATGATATATTATTGAATAATTTTTAGAGGGATTATACCTCTATCATATGCTCACTTCCATTAAGAAATAATTTTAAAGGTTATGACATTGTGATTCTTATCTATTCTAAACAAAAATAAATTTTGTAATGATTACATGAAATAAGGATGAATGAATGTTTACGGGGAGGGCTAGAATTATGATCTCTTATGGACAAGTATGGCTATACCAAACTTACTCTATTTTGAGGCCATTTACACTCAGGGATTGTTAGTATTATATTAAGGTTATAAATATTGTATGATTAAGGGAAGGAACTTATAGTAATTTCATGGGTGTTATAAAGTGCTTATAGTTTCGAGGGACTGAATGTGACTGTTGTTTATGAATAAATGAAATATTTATGTTACTTATAATCTATTTTAAGGTTTGAAGCCTAAAGTAAACTATGAAATTGCTTGGATAGGAAATTGTTAATTTTACCTTATGTTGTGATTTATTTCTTCTAATATTTTGTGATTTTTATTAGAAGCACAATGGACCAAGAGCGGGTGCAGTGAATTAGTCCTAAAAATATTTCAATTCATTTAAAATCACATATATTCATTATTTCATTCATCCATTTACCATCCATAACCATATATGCACATTAGGTGTGTATTAAGCATTCATAATAACATGAAAAAATAAGAAGACACATGAACACCATATATAAGTGGGAAACCCTCATGGAGAAGAAAATCCACTAAAACTTTTTCTAATTTTACTAACAAAAAATAAATTTAGTGAAACACCAACTTCACAAGGAGAATCAGCACCTAGTTTAGTAGAGTGTAGACACTAAATCATGCACTTTGGGTATCTATTTAGTCTTGATCGCATACTACTATTCATATGATTCTTAAGTAAGAAAATTACTAATTAACCCATGTATTCACCCATTTTTGCTTGCTTTCTATTGTTACTTTTGATAATACACTCTTTCTAGCCCAGTATTTCTTTTCATACTTCGACATTTATCATCCTAGACACTAGCTCCCATCCAAGATGCCATCGCCAGGTGCCCTCGTCTCCTCTGGGTGCCCATGAGCTCTTTGTAATTTTCTCACATCTTTTGGGTCCTTTCTATCTATTTGGGCATCTTATATTTTTGGTAGTCGGCCTTTTCGGGGTTAATTAAGAAATTCAAGCAAGGGAATCATATAAATATAAAGTTATGGGACCATAATAAAGTACCAAGCATTAATCATTAGCTACCAAAACCTAAGGTTGCATTTAAAAGCCATTATCAAGAGCATTCAAGCATCCATATAGCATCCACACACAAGGGCAATAAACTGATACTTCTGCATACATGCATAGGAGGGGAAGTTCATTATTTCATGCGCACATCTATTTACATTTCTTACATCTAGCTACTTGCTCACTATCAAGCGCAAAAACCACAAGAGCCACCTAGGGCACAATTCCACACACACACACACAGAAATAAATTGGGTCTAAAATGTAGTGCTCAGTCCTCAGATCACTTGTTTGAAAAATGAGGATAATCTGAACCCTCATTTGCATTATTTTATTTTTGGGATTTAATGCCCTTTTGAGGATTTTTGCAGGTCATTTATTCATTGTAGGTTATAGGCAACATATGCGAACTTGGTGTGACATACTAGCAACAAGAAGCGAAGGAAAATGAACATGTTGCAACCCAGAGAAGGTGGTTTTCTGTGATCCTGAGAAGTCACAGGCTCCTAGGAAGTTCTATGGAACCCTAGGTGCCCAAACCCTACAATGAATCATACTCTGACACTCCTACAATTTTATGAGACTCGATGAGACAATTTTCCCTCTCTGTTCATTAGTTCGTCACTTTAACACAATCCAGTATTATTCATAAATCAACTAAGTCATTTTATCTCCTCATTTTCACTTAGTATTTTAAATCTTAATTATTTATTTTCTTAAGACTATTTTGTACTTAATTTTTTATTCATTTACTACTACATTGCAGTTAGATTTAGGCATCTATAAATTCTATATTTACTTAATCATTTGGTTAACCCATCACTTGAACATTCCTAGGGTCCTCATAATTTTATTGATTTTATCTTCCTCAGATCATCTCATCATGGCTATTTCTACTCTTTATTTCTTACTCACCCATCCTTAGTGGTGCACTAAAATCATCAATATTTTTGCTACTACTCGTATTCCTACCACTATTCATCCCAATGTTGTTTATTAGACATTCGTCAATGCATTTTCTCAGAAAATTACCTTTCCATCGGCTATAGCTAAAAAATTTTCTTTTTATGATAATGATCCTCCTCTCTATATACAAGTCTTTATCAAAAACTCATACATCAAGCACATTTTAGTCTACAATGGTTATAAAATTAATTTTTTTCCTTTATCATTCATTTAGACTCTAGGCCTTTCAGTTGTCGATCTTAACCCGACATCTATTTCTGTGCAAGCATACAATTCTACTACGTGACCATGCTTAGGCACCCTCACATTTCACCTCACAGTTGGACCCAAGACTATTCCCATTCCATTTTTTTTCATTGATATACCACTTTCATATAATATCTTACTTGGTCAGCCATGACTCCATCGTATACAAACAATTTTCTCCACAGTTCACCAATGTGTTCGATTCTTACATGAGGGCTTTGAATATGAAATCGCCATAGATTGCACACCATCTCAATATTGCAAAATGGATCCTTATACTGCATTACCTATTCAATTTTTTTCTACTATACATCCCACTATTGTTCCACAACTTAACCATTATCTAGACAATTTACCTCCACTCGAGGGAACCATTTGTGCATTAGATGTTACTCCACCTACTGTAGTCTCACCCTCTTACCTGATAATAATGCTTCATGGTAATTTAATCAATGTCTTCCACATATCCATACATCATATGTCATGCCACCTTCATTATCTCCTCCTGAGAAACCTATTTCTTCAATACCTCCCTTTACATGCACTCTCTTCATAAACAATACTTTCTGGTTGTACATCCCATTCGATCCTACTGCCTCTAACAATGTTTGCACACTTGATGGTTTGAATCAACTTGGTTTTACACTTGATGATATATGTAGACACCAAATTTGGGTCATACTCCCATTGGTCCCCTTCAATTAATTAACGTAACACATCATGACCCCTTCATCCCATATTGATATTCATCCTCACATTATTAATTAATTTAATTATTTTAATTAAGTTAATTTCATCCTCACACCTCCACCTCATCATTACACCTCACCCTGGACCCATTCTAGGGGCATTTAACTCACAGTGACCAAGTCATCACTCTCAGCACTGAGTCATCATTCCTAGTGCTGAGTCACTACTTGACCTAACTAACCAAGAATTATTCCTAAACCTAACTAGACTTCTTCTAAGATCTTCCTACTTTCTCTCATGAGAACTTCACTTTCCTAAGTAGAATCAATGAGAAAGCATGCCAAATATGGGAATATTTTCCTATTTTTGGTAAACCTATACTTTCTTGCCTTAACTAACACGAGTTATTCCTCGATCTGTGTCGGTCACCTAACCACCATCGATTACTTTATATATTTCAACAACCTTTTACCCGAGTTGGTAATTTTCAATTCTAGGAGAACTATTGCATTAAAGCGTGAATCCAAAACCTCTTAGTATCTAGAAAACACAAAATACTCAACCAAAGGCCCAAGCAAGCTTCTAGCTCTCATCCCAAGGTATTAGAATATTCACGGGGACACTCTGTGAGTATTGTCATGACACTGAACACAGAAGCTATTCATGGATTAACTATCATCCTCCTTCACCTACCAGATCTGTGAATGTAAGTAAGTATACGTGATTTTAATCATATTGTGCTTACTTAAAGTTTAGATCCATTATCTCTTTCATTATACTTTACTTCTCCCTATATGCCTTTATCTCCACCTTCTCACCAATCCATCAATTCAACCACCTACAGACTTTTGGCTCCCCGTACTTTCCCCTTATGTATTCCTAAGTCTTCTTGGTAATATTATGAACCCAACCACTCTCCCTTCATTCTATGTGCAATCACAGAGAAGTTAAAAAACTGATTTATTAAATTACTCCAAAATTTCCCCTACCGACGTCGGTCACCTTAACCATCATCGGTCTCACCGTCTACCGGCATCGGTCATCATACCAATATAAGTCACTATTTCATTTTCTTAACCTCCACCAAATAACCCATAACTCAACCAAACTCCACCTAGACCTTACTAGACACCCTTGTGACCTTACCTAATACCTCTGCGACCTTCCCCAACCAGAAACATACCTTTCCTAATGCTAGATTAGTTTGTATTTCAATATTCTGCTTAATCTAGTGTGTTGATAATGTTTTGAGATACCTAAATCAAAGTGTTAGCAATAGGACCTTTATTTTTCGTATTTACTTTCATTAATTTGATTAAAATAGTGGATTGACAACCATCTAGGAAGTATCACACTTCATGGAACTAGAAATTGCTAGGTAGGCCACTGTCATTTTCTATTTAATATCATTTTGTGGTCTTGTTTTGTTTCTTATAAAAGCCATTCCTCCTAGCCAAAGGGAATCTCTCACATTCAATATGATCAAATTCTACAACGCATGCATACCATCTACATAATCATAGGTATTCCTCCTTGATTGTTACCTTATTTGTTTTATCGCATACTTTGAGGTGAAACATTTTGGCACACCCAGTGGGACCCATTTGGGTTCTTTTGCATTGTTCATTCCTAGGTGAATCATTGTGTGTCTATTTCCTTTTGAAAGAGTTCACATTAAATTTTCTCCCTTGGAACATTCTTTTTCTTCTACTGGTCTCAGTGACACTCGTATTTTGGACTAAAAAGAACACTTTCTTTCTATTTTGTATTGCATTAGTGAAAGACATACTCTTGCCTATTCATCATTGCTCTCATCGAATTTCATTTTGGATTTGGGTCTAAAATATTTGCATATCATTTTCTGTGTGTTGCATCTATAGCTCATTTAAAAATTGTGGGCAATCTATATGCTGGAATTCATGACCCGCTGATGGTTAACGAATTGAATCGTAGCTCACACTTTGCACCCTTCTTTCTCTATACCAAACCACTAAAAATAAATTACTCATTTTCTTGAACAACATCTTTCCTGGAAGAAGTTGTCAATGATCACATGATCAGAGGATTGACAGTGGGCTCCAAACTAGTTTCTCTATCTAGTTATCATCTCAGAGAAGGATCCCCCATGCCAAAACATACCTGAAACTATCCATAGTTGTTGGCTTTTGTAGGGAACCTTTATCAAACCAAAAACTCTACTATATTCACAAGTCAGTCCAAAATGGCATAAGCTAGAACATAAAATCTACCACATAGGATTTCATGTTTACTAGCTTTCTTCTTGATCTGTGTTTTGAGGTGTGAGTTTGTTTTCTCCATTATTCTTTCCCTTCACACTCCATAATCATAGTTTGGTGTATTCTGAACTCTTTCTGAGTGTGTTAGGGTCAATCATTTCCATACTCAATTTCTGGGTTGGTCTTTTACTTGATCTAAATCACCAAATTCATTTTTTCCATCTTTTCAAAAATTTCACAGTAACCAACGTCGGTCTAGCGACCCTCATCGGTTCCCTCATCTCACCATCATCAATTTACTGACCGCTATTATTTTCCTACTATTTTGGTCATTTTAACCAAAGTAGCATTCACCACATTGTTGTTCTTTCTGGGATTTCCTCAATTACCTCACCATATCTCTTGTCTCTTTGAAATCATTGTCAAATTCTAGATCTACTCCATTTTCATCATTTGTTGTCAAATTTGTAAGTCATTTTATTTTCCATAGTGACTAGTATTGGTCCTCTGACCAACATTGGTTACCCTCTGTCACCGACAACGGTTACTCAACTGTCGTTGGTCTTTGTGTTTTAATTTTTCAATTAAAACAATGATTATTTTTCACCTTCTGGAACCATTTCCTCCATTCCTTTTGTACTCTTATGTCATCTACGAAGCTCAAATTACCAGGTATACTATTAGTCACATGGTTTTGACTCGTAGCCAAGCCAATGCCCTCGTGTTCCACACTATCCTTCATCCACTCCTACCTAGCCCATCATCGCCTTCCATTCTATCACATATGGATCCCAATCAGCCTATTACCATCAATACTGGTGATGAGGAGTTCGCAAGAATCCTTGATCAAAACCCCACTACTTTACAATATTATTTAGCCCATTCATCCACTCGGGACTCATCTAGGCAAGCTTGTACTATGGCATGCCTGTGTCCTATTCCTCCTACCCTCGCACCCACTTCTGCATCATGTAACTACTAACATTGCCCTTACCCTGCTTCCACCTTACCACCTGTGGTGTCCCGTAGCTTTACCCTACCTCATTGATATTTGCCACACCTATGACATCTATCACACCTTTGATAACCATCACTCCTACAATGTCATACCATGCCTTTATCAACCACCTTCAATACAGGCTTGTCTATGTCTTCCTCCACCTCATTTATACCTATTGCATATCAGCAACTACCATATTGGTGTTGGCATCCCCAAATCCCTTCGAAAACCTCATTCTCTCCATCCCGTAGTCTCTTCCTCTTATTTCTACACGAGTCGTTATGTCCACTCAACCTACCTACACTTATCACCAACAACCCCTATTTCATCTACCACTTATTCAAGATACTTTCCATCTACATCTATTCCAGCCTATATTCCTTCCTCACAATTTTTGTACTCGACACCACCACATACTGGGATGCTGCCCATGTCATACCCTCCTCATCTACCCCCTATACTGTAGGGGGTGCCCAGTCATCCCAACCTACCAATGATATTATCAAAATGATGATGGATGCAATGCAGACATTAGAAGCATTTTTCTCCGGCTCACATAACTCTTTAACAACATATGATGAGATTTGCAATGATCACATTCACCTATCCATTCCAATTCATCCATACCCTATGTATTGGGAAATTCCTAAATTCAACCGATTTAACAACAAAGAAGACCCACAACAACACTTGTGTTCTTTTAAACATGGGTGTTATTTGAAATCTCATGATGACGCTTTACTCTTAAAAACATTCCCAATGTCCTTGACAAGACCTTCTTTGGATTAGTATAGTGCTCTACCTAGGGATTCCATTTTCTCATTCAAAAAAGTGGCTCAAGCTTTCCTAGACCACTTTTCTATCAACATTTTCAAGAAGGTCACCATGACCAACTTGTACATGACATGCCAATACAAAGACGAATCTATCGTAGACTTTGTCTCTCGTTGGCGGAGCCTAATCAACCAACTCACATAACAAACTTCCTTAAATCAAGTTAATAGAGTTGTTCACCAGGGCTTGTGCTAGACACATCTCACCAAATCTCCAAGTTCAAACCTTATGCACATTTGATGAGGCATTCACCATGGCCTTGAAAATTGAAATTTGTGGCAATGAAGATAAGAAGATACAATTACGTAACAAGAACTCTACGTTTAAATTAAACGATACCTCTTCTTCTTACAAACTAAAAAATAATTACTCTAAAGAAAAAGGATCTACCAACGTAGTAGTTTTGAAAGTCGGCCCATCTCACCCATCCCACCAATCAAATCCTTCTTCCAATATTTCTCATGTTTAGGATTTTTAGTTCAAGCAGGAGCAATACACGAATAGGAGAACCCTACTCTTAAGTTTTATAAAAACTTCTAAAAGCCATAGCAATCACTCTTCCACCTGTCAAACCACATACTAGTTTTGACCCCTCTTGTCCTATTCTTGCATGGTAAAAAGAAAATGATTACTACAACTATCATCACATTAAAGGTCATAGCGATGGTAATTGTATAAATTTTAAAAATATCATCCAAGAAATGTTAGATAATGGAGATCTCGTCTTAGCTAATACTAATGCACCAGCTAATCAGAAGCTTCACATCTTCAAGAACCCATTCCCAAATTACACTCCATCTTCTAACTAAACTAGCGAAATGTTGACCAATGATAGTAATTTTCGTGAGGTTCATGATGTTTTTAACATCATATCATATCTTCCTCAATGTCCTCCTACTCCCTCTAGATACTCCTCCTTCACCCACAGAGGAGTCCACCATATTTACCGTTGCAGTTTCCCTACTCACCTCTCAACCTGATGAACAACCCACAATACTTACTTTTCTACCCACAGGAGAGTCATGCTTACCTTATTCTTTGCCAAAAGATGAACCTACCTCATCTAACTTGTCATTTACCCAACCCACAGGGGATCCATTAGCAGCATCCCTTCCTATTGGTGACGATTCTCCATTGGATTTTAAGGATCCTGTTGATTTTCTCTCAACTCTTTTACCCATAGAGTCTGAAGCCAACCATTTCCCTGTCTCACATACATTATTTACATGGATTAATAACACATCAACATATTCCCCCTACAGTGGTGTCATTTTCACATTTGGTCGACTGCTTGGATTATGTATGCTTTGGGGATGCCTTTGGCTACCTTTCTCAACTCAGATGCAAAGGTTATCTTCTGATACTTCCACGATCTACCCAAAGGTGTTTCAGACAACCAAACCCACCATGCTCATGACAGTTGTAACAACCTCTTCTTCATCACCCTCGCCCACACCTAAAACATTAACATCAAATGAAATTTTTCCTATGCCTAAAACCTTACCTGTACCTATATATTCATATATGTCCATACCCATTTCCACATTGGGAGTCATGCCGATATCAAGCATATTCCATCCTCCTATCAAATTGAATTTAGCCACATCCCTCACCTAAGAGGAAGACCCAACCTCTTAGGCCACATACATTGACTTCACCCACTACCCCTCTATCACCTTCACCACTTCCATCTATCCTAGGTTCCCACCCATAAATCTTAGCTAAACAGCCTCATACCCAGAGTAAGCCAAAATCATAGTAATGTACCTTGTCAAAATCCTCTGTTTCACCCAAATTACCTACACAACTTATGCCTTCTCTGTCACCTACATCCTTTTTACCTCATGTAACTACATCAATTATAGTATCCTCATCATTACCGATGCCATTCCCTTCTCTTCAAATAGTACCTTCCACATTGCCTCTTCCCATAGCCTTCATCGTACTTCCATTATCTCCTTGGGTAACTCATCCCCTTCTAAAATATTCCTCCCCTTTTATATCATAGACTTATTCTTCACCTTTACCTAAGAAGGTGCAATCAAATCCCAAGAACCCACTACCGTTCAAAGAGGTAGTTAAACCTAGACCACCTTCAACAACTAGTTCACTTGCCACATCTTTACCCAAGAAAGTGCAATCCAAACCCAAAACCATAATATCTACCAAACAGGTGGTCAAACTTACTCAACCTTTGATTCCACCTCCAGTGGAACCTCTCCCACCAAAGTCACCCATACTTCTGTCTATACCCATACTTACTTCACATTGTGATCCATTGGTAGGGTCTTATGCCAACATCTTAGCTAGCCTTTTAGAAACCTTTGTCATCACATGGCCACCACTTAGACCTTACAACCCACTAAGACCTAAACCAAAAGGGTTTGAAAATACCAAAATTTTCACTTACCATCATGTGCCAGGGCATGATGTGGAAAAATGTAAGGCTATTAAGATAATTCTTCTCCAACTATGTCCTCTTGAAGAAAACTTTTATGATGATGATATTTTAGATAAGGAACCTATTCCACCTTCAACTATCACCACACATCCTCATCCCTTACCTATTTAATGACCTTCATCTCCCCCTCCACAACCCTTTTATCCTCCAACACTTGAGATCAATATTATCCACATAAGAGAGCTAGCCAAACCTCTACCAAAATTCCAATGTGATGCATTGTTTTCACAAAACTAGTATATGACCTCACCATATTTTTTCCTAACTTGTTGCTACACATATCATGACTCACTTTCTCCTTTACTATAGGTTAATATGGTTCACATTGCCACTCGAGCCTAAAAGGAAAAAGGAAAGGAGAAAACAACTAGCCCATCCGCCACTCTTTTACCCACACCTGCACCAAAAATCACCATACGTGAACCTCACATACCCTATTTCTGATGAGGTTTCCCATCCTATAATGATTAAACAATTACACCATTCTCCTCTAAAATATTCTTTGTACGACCTTGTCCAAACCTCTGAGTCTCATCGATAAGCCCTCATTGAGGTTTTGCAATCTATTGAGGTTTTACCTAATGACCCTACTCCTGTTGTATCCATTATCACTCCTCACCATGTGGCCTCTCTCACCACTTCCCCCCCTTCCTCTTCTCCCACTACCACTCATCAGGTAGCTACTCAAATTTTCTCTGAAAATGAGATTTTACCTCTCTAATAGGATGATCCCGACCCTTCCCTATTTATTTATGTCTACATTGATAATATATGTGTTATGATCGATGGAGGTTCCAGTATTAACATCATTTCCTCTCAAGTGTATAAATAAATATGCATCCCTACTAATTGCATGCATAATAACCCAATTATCTTATGTTCATTTAATGATGTCATGCGTTCCACCCTTGGCATTATCATTCTCCACATTCGTGTGGGCCCCGTACCATTCCTTAGTTATTCTGTCTTAGAGGGGGAATTCTAGTACAACATGCTGCTTGGACGACCTTGGATATACGCCATGGGTTATGTTCCTTCAACCTTACACTGTTGTTTAAAATTCAAACATGAAAGAAACAACTATACCATTCTAGCTGACCCTTCACCATTCAAGACCTATAACATGTTGTATCGACCCAATGATGTCCTTATACCAGTTAAGGCATCTACCACCGCTACCATTTCTTCTTCAACTTTGACTTCATCCACCAATGTTTCTGCTACATCTTCCATAACTAACTTCTCTATTCTCACTACTGACTCAACTTCTACTACTGACCCATCTATTTCTCAACCAACTAATGCTTCTTCTTCCCAACTGATTAGTGATTCATCCATTACCGCTACCCACATATCAAATACTGATCACTTATAAGGTTTTTTTCAACACCTCACTTTAGAGGAGTACCACCTTTATAATATTGACACATTCCTTACTCCTCAAGAGTATGGTAAACTTCACCAACATCCCCGCTATGATCACCTCATAGGAGATGTTTTCCCCTATGGTCCTCCCCACCTTCATACTAACTTAATGTATGGGGGACTTGATGCTTCTACCTACTCACCTGAGCCACCTTCCAAAACTCAACCATTTTCCTCTGACCTTCAATCTCTCACCAATCTCCATTTTTCCCACACCTTCCTCCATCATTGTGATTGGAAGGAATTTGTCTTTGGTTTCTATGACCAATGCCACCATACTGTCATTCCTTGCACCACTCATAAGCATAAATGCTGAAGTGGTATTGGATTTTTTGAACCACCTTCTAGAAAGGCTTGAGTCAAACTCATTGAGGATGACAAACATTCCCCACCCCATTCACCAACTTCACCACCTTCACCTACAAAGTCTATGGACCCAGAATCTATTCCTCCTATTTTTTTTTTCTTGAACACCATTTCCCTTGGACCTCTAACTTATCAACATAATGGTGAGGCTCCCTCTTCTCTTTACTTCCTGTATTCTGACATGATCAATGATGATACTCCTTTTATTAACATTGTTCAATGTAGGGACGATGAGTCTATTCTCACCTACCTTGGTGTGGAAGATTATTATATTCACCAATCATTAACTTCTAAGATGCAAACCATGTTGAATGAATCAACCATCGAAATCAATATTCACACTCAGGACGACCCACACATTCTAAAAATAGGACAATATTTAAATTTTGTTAAACAAGAAGCTTTCACTTCTTTCTTTTGGGATCACACCAACGTGTTTTCTTGGTCCTACACCGATATGCATGGTATTGACCAAAACATTGTGGTCCACAATATCGTAACCATTCCTGAAGCAAAACCTATGAAACAAAAGCTACGAAAAATGCATCCACGCATTGCCGTTATTTTCAAATAAGAACTCCAACGCCTTATTTCAGTTTCCTTTATCCTACCCATTGATTATCCCCTATGGATCTCTAACATCATTCCTATCACAAAAGCAACAAGGGGATTCCGCATTTACATAGATTTTTGTGACCTTAACTTAGCCTACCCCAAAGATGATTTTCCTCTACCTAGTATTGACCAAATAGTTGATCTCACTACCGACCATGAGATGCTATCACTCATGGATGGTTTCTCAGGTTATAACCAAATATTACTTGCCTTAGAAGATCAATACAAAACCACCTTCATCACTCCTTGGGGGAACTTCTGCTATCAAGTCATTCCCTTTTGCCTTAAAAATGCGGGTGTTACATATCAATGGGCTATGACTTATATTTTTCATGACATCATGCATAACATATTGGAAGATTATGTTGACGATCTTCTTGCAAAATAAAAAAATCGGTCCAATAACCTTGCTTTCCTTAAATTTGTATTTTACTGTCTCATCAAATACTACATTCACCTTCAACCAAAGAAGTTTTTCTTTGTTGTTCTCTATAGAAAGCTCCTTGGTTTTATTGTTTCTTTACATGGCATTGAATTTTATCCCACTAAAATCAATGTTATTATTGAAATACCTCCACCTACTACCCTTTGGAAAATTTATAGTTTTCAAGGAAAGTTACAATCTATTCATCGCTTTATTTATCAATTTTCTGACCATTGCCATCCATTTCATCATCTTCTCAAAAAGGATGTCTAGTTCAAATGGGATGATGAATACCACAAATCCTTCGACGTCTTAAAATAATATCTCCTCCAACCACCTGTGCTCACTCCCCCTAAGGATTACCAACCATTTTACCTTTACATTTCTATTACTGATCATTCCCTAGGTGCCATGCTCACTCATCACGACGAGAAACACAGGGAGAAAGTGGTTTATTATATAAGCCATACACTTTTAGACTACGAAACTAGATATACTCATGCCAAAAAACTCTACTTAGCCTTAGTATTTTTTGGCACTAAACTTTGCCTCAAAACTTACCCCTTACATTACATGTATGATAAGTCCTACCAACATCAATGTGTTGCACATTGGCGCATGATTCTTGCAGACCTAGATCTCAAATGCATCCATCAAAAATATGTAAAAAGACAAAACAGTGTTGACCAAATCACAGATGCACCTCTCTCTGGAAACCAATATTCTAACTTTGATTTCCTTGATGAATTCATTTCTACCCTCTCCCTCGATGATAGCATTTACTGAATGACCTTATTCTTCGATGGTTCCAAATGTTAGTGTGGGGGTCATGCTAGAGTTATCCTCATTCCTCTTGACAGAGAGCCTATGCCATTATGTTTCAAAATATTTTGATTCTACTAACAATATCGTCGAATATGAAGCACTCGTGTTAGGTCTTCAAACCACCATAGCCTTAGACATTAAATAAATTAATATCTTTAGCAACTCTCAACTAGTTGTGAACCAAGTTGATGATATATACCAGTGTTGTAATGAGATACTTCAAAAGTATAAGCATCATGTTGACATGATTTTGACTATTTTTGACCATTATGAACTTCAAACCACCCTACGTTCCACTAATAAATTTGTGGACACAATGGCCTATCTTTCTTCTCAAATCCCCGCTTTACCCTCTGACTCAAAAATATTTTTCACAATACAAAGGTTTCAATCACCTTCTTATCTAATTTGAGACATCAACCTTGTAAGAAACATTGAAATTGACCCATGTGACCTTTATATAAGTAGTTTGCAGACTACCTTTCCATTTCAATTTTGCCTTCAGATCTTACTCACAATGGACAACGAGCCTATCTCCAAAGTGTCTCTTGATATGTCATAATGGGTGGTATTATCTATAAACTTGGCTTTGAAGGTATCCTCTTACGATGCCTTACGAGTTCTGAAATTCCCTACACCATCAAGGAAGTTCATGGTGGGATTTTTGGGGGTCACTTCAGTGGCTTAGCTGTCATTAAGTGTATCCTTCTCTTGGGATATTATTGGCCAACCCCAAACCATGATTGTTGTGACTATGTCAAGCATTGTGTAATGTGTCAGCAACATTCTAATCTTCATCACACCCCTAGTCATGCCTTACAAGTCACATGAGACCTTTGGCCTTTCTCTCAATGGGGTTTGGATCTTGTCGGAGAGATCAAACCTTATTCTTCTGAATGTCATCAATGGATTATTACCACTACTAAATATTACACAAAATGGGTGGAATCCATACCTATTATTTCTACAAAAGCTGAGAAAATCATTGAATTCATCAATCATAACATCATTTGTTGTTTTGGTGTTCTTCACCGCCTCATCACTGATAACGGAAACTAATTCAAGAAAAAAACCCTGTGGAACCTCTATGATGCCTTTGAAATTCAACTCATTTTTTCTTCACCTTATTATCCTTAAACAAATGGCCAAGCCAAATCAACCAACAAAACCTTAAATAAAATTCTTCTAAAAGTGATTGACGATATTGGTAAGGATTGGCACACACACATTCCTTTTGTCTTATGGAATTATCATACTAGTATTTGTACCTTAACTATTGCCACACCTTTCTCTTTGGTCTATGGTACAAAGGCTATCTTGCCTCTCAAATTCCAAATTCCATCACTTCAAATCTCACCCATATATATGCTCAATGATGATGATTTTTTCTAGGATCGTTTGGCACAACTTGAGTTATTAGATGAAAACCGTATAAATGCTCTTGATCACCTCCAAATCTACCAAAAATGTATCAAACATGCCTATGATAAATGTGTCCAAGAAAAAACTTCTAGGTAGATGACCTCATCCTGAAGGAAAATCAACATGTAACAAAAGCGGAAAAAAGTAAACAGGGAAATTTTACTCCTAATTGTATTGGACCCTATATCATTACTCATGCCTATGGATCTAGTGCTTATCATTTATCTTCACTCAAAGGTAAACCTGAACCTAATCCCATCAATTCCTTACACCTTTGACCATTCTATTGTTGAATCAAGTCATGTATCACCTTATATCTATTAAACACTTGTCCCTTGAGAAAAATTCACTTTCCACTTACCTATTTTACAGATCAACTGCTAAACAAGAATCATGCGATTACCCATCACCTTTTAGCCTTATCTTCAATATGAGTACCATAGATCTACTCATGGCATGATTCTCATGGATAATTTTCATCCTTTTCAAGATGGAATACCATGGTCATTTTTCACTTAAAACCTCTCTTTCATAGATAACCACTATGTGTCATGGTATTGTCTTCATAAAATAATCCTATACTTCTCTATAGTCTTGTCCATGACCTAAAAGTCCAAAAAACAATTAAAAAGTAATATACGAGATTTTCTAATTCAAACTCCTTGAGTCAAAATTCTAGCAAAAATATGAATCCCTCAAAAAGGACATCTATCTTTCTATCTTGATACTATAAATAGACTACTCCCTCGAAGGAAAACTATACAAAGCTAGGCATACTGTACATAGTATTTGATGAGTGCATTGTTTGGCTCATTTATATCATTTCTTCATACCAGAAATACTCTTTGTGATATGACTTATTGGTATATGGGGATGTTTTGTGTAGTCATGTCTTAGTAGGTTGATGCATTTTCCTTGCTATTATTTATGAAAACCATTTATTCCATGAAATTCCTACTAACTGCCTTTATGAGATCAAATGTGATGATGTGTGTAGGGAATAATGGAAGTTACTGGTGGATAAGAAGCCCAAGTTCAAAGCATGCGGCTGAAGACTGTTTCCATCGAATTGACCTATTAACTTGGGCTTGACTCTAATGGCCCGTAGGAATCTATGAGTTTTAAATTGCTATTTGATGGACAATGTTTTATGCCACCTGATATGGAAGATCTTGTAACCAACATTATCTATATGAATAATTTGTCTTCAGAACTTGAATACCACTTTTTGATTATTGAAGAAGATTATCTGCATATTGTTCTAGATTTGTTTTTGATATGTTATGAACTCATTTTAAAGTTAATGAAATCTACAGCATTTTGAGAATCAAAATTTGTTGATCACTCTATCCCGAGGAAGAGCAAGGGCCCACTCGACCGAGGAGATACGAGGTTACTTTGAGTTTTTCATGCATACAGTCCTTCGATTAGTTTTACTGAAATTATCATTTGATGAGTTTTTGAATGCATGCTTTGATTAACTGTCTCTGTTTTCTCCATTACCAATTTCACTTAGAGTAGATGCTTTTGTTGTGCAAATTTAGTTCATGAACAATCTTTCTTTCTACTAAAAATTCCAGTTATTCAGTTGTGATTTAATTTGTTAAGAATAAGTGTGTGCATATTTTACTTTACAGTAGAAGATTAGTTGTTGAAATCTATTTCATTGCAAACAGTTGAATTCTGTAGAGTTGTATTTAATTTCCATATATTTTAACTGCACTTCCGTAGAATAGTCACTAAAGCTAAGAAACCCCCCAACAAACTCAACGTATAACTGGTTCTCCTAGACTCCATTGCATATTGCCTAGGACATAGCCCTGGTTTAGAATGACACTGACAAATATTATGTCAGTTAAATGATTTGAAGAATACAATAATCCATCATTTTTTGCGCCATTTCCATGGAAACATAACCATAAGCTCCATTATTTTATACCATATGCTATGGGTGTTAATGGAGTTCATATAGGAAACCAATAGTTCTCTCAGACTTAGATTTAAACCAACCAACCTGGATGCATAGGTCACGGGATAACCAAGGGATATTTATAGCACACAATATTAAACAAATCTCTTTAGACACTTCACAAGAGAGAAACACTGAGAGTGATATAGATTCCAATTCGACGCCTAGAACCTTCTCTGAGCATTTTGTATCCTCTTCACATCATTCTGCAATGGGGGATCTTGGGAATGTTGAAGAACAACCTTTAGGACGGACATTTACATACCCCATTGTCCTCAATGCAGATGAGGATGCACCCATGAAAAACATCTCACCATCCATCCTCCCCCTCTTTTGAGGAATGACCAAAGAAGACTCTGATCAGTTTCTGTTTGAATTTAAAATCCTGTGCCAAACATATGAGTACCGAACTGACAATCAAAAAATCAAATTATTTCCCTCCACTCTCAAAGATTCTGCTATGAGATGGTTTATGGGGTTACCATCTAACTCCATTAATTCCTGAGAAGCCATGGAAACAACCTTCTTAGATAAATACCAAGACTATTGTAGAGGAAGGGATAAGAAGGAGGAGTTCTTCCAAATACGACAAAAGGAAGATGAGAATCTAGAGGATTATCTAGATAGATTCCTCTTTCTCCATAAATGCAGTGGGTATGAGTTACATGCAGACATCACTAAAATAGTATTTCTGAAAGGACTGGATGAGGAAACCAAGGATTCTCTCTATCTCATGGGAGGTGGAGACGTGCATAAGCTTAACATGGAGCAAATTACTGAGCTATGTAGAAGATATTCTAGAACACGTGGAGGAATAAGAAGGAAACAAACATCCAAGTCTTTGGATACATATGAACTTATAGAAGAAATGGCCAACATGAAAACAAACATTCTGCTGTAATTAACATCCACCATAGATGGACTCAAGGCAAAAACCACCCCTGCTAAAGAACCATTGGACATGTATTTTCCTAAATGTCGGAAGAGACACCCCTTGAGAGAATTTCCTTTGGATGTCACATATATGTGCTTAATATGTGAATTTACTGACCATGACACTAACCATTGCACACTCCTACCACAATTGAAGGGAGGTTTGAATGCCATATCTCAAACAAGTGCTGAATTAAATTTTTTCCAAAGACCAAACAATCAGGGTGGGTTCCCATCTAGACCAACTTAGAATCCCTGGAGAATGCCATGGCCAAATCAGGCCTCTCAGTCTTCTTAGGGACAACCTGAGTGGGAAAACTCAAACTAGATGACTTATCCATATCCATCACCTTGGAAAAATCCCTACACTCAGCCATGTTGGGGTCTAGCACCCGCAGCCAATCCTTGGCACAATCAGCAGTGGGGTCCTCAACAAAATTTTAGCCAAAATTGGTCCTGGGAACCTTCACAAAATGGTAATCAACAACACAGGTTCCAACAGCCACAGCAAGCTTTAATGCCTCCACCTCAAGCCTACCAAAATCAAGGTCAAGAAACACAGACACAACTTCCAGCTCAGCCAGTATCCAATCCTAAAAATCAACAGACAGCTTTGATTGATGACATAGACACAGGTAACACCATGCAAGTTAACACTATTAGTAATTTATGGTTACGATCTGGAAAAATACTGAACCCTCCTATTGTTATCACAGAATTTCCTGATGATGCCAATAAGGAAGAAAAACTTGAGGGTAACACTGGTTCTTCACCAATTCCAGATAAACAGGATGATCAAATACCCAAACCAACTACAACCCATTTTCCTGAGTGATTATAGGACACTCAGATCGCAGATGAAATAAAACTAGTTCAGGAATTAAAAAAAGTACATATTAAGGTTCCACTACTATGTGTAATAAGGGGCATCCCTGAACTAAACCAAACCATTAGAAACAAATGTATAAAGACACCAGGAAGAAAAAAGAAATACCCAAAGACTGTTAGAGTTGAAGGGAATTTAACTGATTTAGTTGTTGGCACCCTCATCTCACCAAAATATGGGGATCCTGGGAGCCCTGTCATTACTATTTATATAAACAACCAGTCAATATCTAATGTTCTGGTGGATCTTGGTGTTGCTATTAATGTCATCACAACATAAATGTTTAACCTAATATCCTTGACAGGACTTCAACCAACCAACACTATTTTGCAGTTAGTAGATCAATCCATTGCTGTACCTAATGGTGTGGTTGAAGAGATAATGGTCACTGTTGAATCATGGGAGTACCCAGTTGATTTCATGGTTTTGCAGCCTAAAGCTCGGAAGTTGGGATATCTAGTCATCTTGGGAAGACCTTGGCTGGCTACGGTTGCTGCTTACATTGACTGTAGGTCAGGCAACATGACAATTCTAAATGGGAAAAAATCCAAACGTATTTCGTTATATCCTCCTGCCCAGCCTTATACGAACAATTATGACGACGTATGGGTGGATTATTTAGATGCTAACTATTTGAAGTCTTATTTTCTAGCCACTATTGCAATACACAATCATATGACGGAAGATGCAGAGTCATATGCGTTGACTGATTCCAAGTACTCTACAACTACGGAAATCAGCACTACTACTACGAAATTTGGAATATCAGCATTAGACATCACCTCTGCTGAGTCTGGTAGGAAACTCTATGCTTATAATTCTGAACATTTAGTTCCTGATTTCTATTGTCCTTTAACTAAGGTTCTATCTTTTGATAACATATCCATCTGCACATGCTTTAGCCCCATGTTTTCCTATTGAATTCTTTTATCACTAGTATAGAGGTTGATCTTGCGAATGATACTAAGTAGGTGCTTGTCAGTATGGGTAGAGAGCTGACTATAGGAAGTGACTTGGAGGTCAATCAAGAAGCTAGGGTGCTTGAGGTTCTGAAGAAACATTCTCATGATTTTTCTTGGGATTACACTGATACGAAAGGAATTCATCCTAACATCTATACACATCATATTTACACCGATGACATCAAACCTATAAGGAAACCGCAATAAAGAATCAATCCAGCATTGAGAGACATAGTCAAAACTGAGATCGAAAAGCTCATAAAGGTAGGTTTCATCTATCCTATATCTGATAGTCAGTGGGTTTCCCCATTAGTTATTATTCCCAAGAAGAATGGTAAGTGGCGAATATGTGTTGATTACAGGGAACTTAACAAAGCCACCAAGAAAGATTATTTTCCCCTGCCTTTCATTGACCAAGTCCTGGACAATTTAGCTGGTAAGAAATATTTATCTTTCTTAGATGGGTTTAGTGGGTATAATCAAATTAGTATTGCCCCTGCTGATCAGGATAAGACTAATTTTATGTGCCCTTGGGGTACATTTTCTTACAGAGTCTTACCTTTTGGGCTTTGTAATGCCCCTGCCACATTTTAGTAGGCAGTCTTGGCCATTTTTACAGATCTTGCTAATGACTATGTTGAGGTTTACATGGATGATTTCACTGTCCATGGATCCACTTTTGAAGAATCTTTGAATAATCTTGAGAAAGTACTTAGTTGATGTGAACAACACCAACTATCTCTGAGTCATGAAAAATGTCTAATGATGGTTGATCAAGGAATTTTCTTAGGTCACCATGTTTTAGCCCAAGGTATAAAGGTGGATCCCAAAAAGATATTAGTCATCAACCAATTACCTACACTAGCTAATCAGACTGACATCAAAAGTTTTCTTGGCCATGCAGGTTATTAACATCAATTCATAAAATATTTTAGCAAAATTACCACCCCAATGTTTTCATTTCTAACCAAATATTATGTTTTTGAATGGTCTTCTCAGTGTCAACAGGCATTTAATTCTATCAAAGAAAAGCTGACAACAACCCCTATCTTATGTGGCCTTGACTTGGGACAACCTTTCCATATCCACACTGATGCTTCTAATATAGCCATGGGTGTTGTCCTTGGACAAAAATACTCAAAAGATCATATGTATGTAATTTATTTTATCAAAAAAAATCCGACTCCTACGGAAAATAATTACACTACTATAGAAAAAGAGTTTTTGGTTGTTGTATATGCTTTGAATAAATTTCGTCATTACATCACTAGATATAAAATTTTTGTTTACACTGACCACTCTGCCATTCGATATTTGATGAACAAACCAGTGGTTGGTGGAGGACTCATTTGCTGGTTACTCTTGTTGTAAGAATTCAATCTCACTATTATAGATAAACCTGGGAAATATAACGTTGTTGTTGACTTTCTTTCCAGAATAAATGTTTTAGGTGATGACGAAGCAGTCCAAGACCAATTTCCCAATGAATTTTTTTTTGCTATCTCCACTAAGACTCCCTGGTTTGCTGATCTCATGAATTATTTAACAGGGAAGTTTCCTGCCTATTTTACTCATAAGGAAAGAAGGCAATTGGTTAGAAATAGTGCAACGTATAAATGGTGTAACAGATTCTTATTTAAATGTTTTCCTGACATGTTTCTTTGCAGGTGTGTTCTAGAGGATTAGGTACATGACATACTATGAGCATGTCATGATGAGCCATGAGGTGGACATTATTCAATGAAACGAAAAATTCACAAGATCCTTGGAGCAGGGTACTATTGGCCTTCCTTCCATAAGATTGTCAAAAAGTATGTATGGCAGTGTGATGCATGCCAACGAATGGGAAAACCTACACTTTCTATGGAAATGCCTCTGAACCCTCAGTTGGTTCTAGGACCATTTGAGAAATGGGGTATTGACTTTGTTGGACCATTTGATCCTCCATATTTCGGGAAGGAGTATCTCTTGGTATGCATAGACTATGTCACCAAATGGGCTGAAGTTCAAGCATTGACATCTGCCAATGAAGATGTTGTTGCTGATTTTCTCTACAACCAGATATTGCTGTGATTTGTAGCACCAAGGGCCATTGTATCTGATCAAGGTCCTCAATTTGTTTCAAATATGATTAAAGATTTCTTAGGAATCTATAGAATTAGGCACCAGAAATCATCACCATATCACCCCCAATCCAATGGGCAAGTGGAAGTAACCAATCGAGAGCTCGAGAATATTCTAACTAAGGTGGTCAATGCTGATAGAAAGAATTGGATACCAAAGTTTCCTGAGGCTGTTTGGGCCTACAATATGACCTGGAAAACAACTATTGGTTTCTCTCCCTGTGAGTTGGTCTTTGGGAAGAAGCCACTGTTACCTGTTGAGTTTGAGTTGTGCACCTGGTGAACAATGTTGGAAGTTGGATCAATTTGGATGAAGCACAACATGAACAAGTATTGCAGTTGAACGAATTAGATGAAATGCGGATGGAGGCACAACAACAGACCGAAATTCTATAGCATCAATGGAAAACTTGGCATGATGCTCACATCAAAAAAATGATATTTCATGAAGGGCAGTGGGTTTTGCTCTTTGATTCCCACTATTCATAGTTTAAAGGCAAGTTGTGTACACATTGGTTAGGTCCCTATCAGGTAAATCAAGTGTTTGATGATGGCTCTATTCGATTGATACCGATTGATGGAGACAAACGGACTCTTATGGTGAATGGGCACAGGCTCCGAGTTTATCACCAACTGCTGGATAAGAAGACTTTCACCAATGATGTTCTGTTATGAACATATATGCATGCTGCGGAGGCTCTTTGCCTCTCATGCATGGAGTAATCAATCTTTTGCAAAATTCAATAAAAGGAAGATGGTCCTTCATTCGATCTTCTTCCCTTAGCAATTTTTATTGTAATTTCCAATAAATGTAGGAAATTTTGATTATTTCTACTGCCGCTAATCATGTTTCATCCTAAATTATAGGGCGTAGGAATCTATGGATATCAGATGACTAAATATGGCATGGGTAAGTGCTTTTAACTTGCTAATGATATTTCTATGCGAAACATTTCCCCATGTAGTCATTTTTCATTATAATGCCATCATAAAATGATTGCTATGATCATTCTAGATCTCTTCCAAATCCAGCTCTAAGAATGACGACATAAAAGGAGTAATGGCTCATAAATCTCCACATGCTTTGAGGTGTCACACTCTCCAACGTCAAGACAGATGGCACTTACTCCTCAACCATGGGATATTTTCCGCCGCCAAAATCTTAATCTCACACGGGTGGCCGGTCTCATCACTATTTTTCATTGTCACCTTCGCTTGATGTTGCACTACCCAAGGAATATGGTGTCATTTGAAATTTAATGCTCTATAACCACTTCTTCCCATTGTGGTATGCAAATCAATCATGACTGGTTTTATCAAGCACTAGACGGGAAGTGGAAGAGACGCTCTGCTCTGGTTTTTCCGCTACCATGTATTTCTCACTCTTTGGTTCAACATGGGACTGCGAAAGACATCAGAACCTGCTTTACTTGATGCCTTGCTCTGGAATGCCACCCTTTCATAGGTATTTCATGATTTTGGATGGTTAGATTTCATTCAGCAATTTGAAGGTTTTGATGAGAGCATTGTGGAAGAGTTCTTGAACAATTTTGAGTCCATATGCTCGCAAGTTGGTGTTCAAAGAGTTGAAATTACTAGTCAGGTCATTTCTGACCTATCTGGCCTGCCAAACTTTGGTTTAAAGGTTATGACAAATACCCCTTTGAAAATTTTGATTGCTTAGTTCCACAACGATGGAGAGGAACTCCCAGAGGTCATCCTGACTCCATTAGGTGTCTAAAAGGGTGTTAAGTGGAAAAGTTTACCTGGAATCCGGGGTGAGATTGCTAAATGGGTCAACAGGTATTTTATATGTGACGGTCAGGCCTCTGTCTTGGGTGGTGATGTGCTCAAAATGCTCATTCACCTTGAAAAGGGACATGTCAACTAGGCCCTTTAGGTAAATTTTCCAGAGTACCTCATAGATTCCATCATTAAGGTATGCCAGAAACACCGGTCCAGTGGGGGCAAGTCTATGATTAAGCACACAGGGTTGATTCATCTATTGTGTTCACACCAAGTTTTATTTTTCCCAAAGCGGAGGCTCAAGGGACGTGTTGGTGGCGAAGGGTCTAGGCCTAAGCAATTAAAATCTGGTCTCTCTTTTGCACCTTGGTCTACCCTTGCATTGGGCCCTTCACATAGTCAAGCAGAGGCAGCTGACATTCCTGGGCATGCCGACACATTTGGTACTCCTGAGGACCATCCCCATCCATTTCTAATTTAAAAGGAAAGTTTCCCATGGCCCCATCTTCCTCCATGTAACTACGGTCTCGGTGGCTTAGCTCATTTTTGCAGACAGGCGGTTTCCAATCGGAGTCCTTGCCTGATGACACAACCCACATTCGGGAGGAACTACATACGGAGGATGTCTCGGCTGCTCCATCATCTATGGAAATTCACATTGTAACTCCGGAAATGCTTGACACCCAAGTGGCGCCTTCTCACAACTATCTGGAGGAGATCGCACTGCTAAAATCTCAATTACAAGGTATGGAAGAATCCACTCTTTTATTACAAGCTGAATTTACACAAAAGACAGTAGAAAAAGTTCAGGAGATTACTGCCCTATAGCTTGAAGTGAGTTGTCTAAAGCGACAATGTGATAAGAGTCTTACCTTCTTGAATAATTTCCAACAGTTGTCCCTCCAGGAAAGGGAATTACAGAAAGAAAATAAAAAATTAAAAAAAGAAAAATAATCTTTGGAAGAGGAAAAATGGAAAGTAACATCTATCATAGACTATGTCTGTCCTTTAGCCATCAAACTACTATCCTGTAGGAAACCCTCCTCAGTCTACAACATGTATGTCCAAGAACAATTTTATTCTTGGCAGTTATTTCAATTGTGTTCTCAAGCCCCTCACGAAATTCCCAATGACCCTAGTTTTTTATCAGTATACAAGAACAACACTCTGGAAATTCAAAATTTGCTCTGTGAATTTTATCTACATAACATGATAGTGACCAATATCCCTGATTTCTTGATCAAGCTATTTGTGGGTGATTTTCAAATTAAAGCCTTTCAGTATGTATTGTGGAATCAGATAATTTGGAGGTAGCAAACAGACAGTTTCAATAACACTGCTTAGTCTATCAGATTTTATATTCACCCAACTCATCATATAGATGTCGCCCTGCGGAAAAACTTTAGATCATTATACTATCAGGCAGGGTTGGTGTGAATACTACTCAGATTTTACTTCAGTGTATTATTGATTTTGAAAATTATAGTCAAGAGAATTTTGGGGCTGCTTGGCAAGCTTATGACAGGAGATGGGATACTTTAAGCCTGCCTTTGAAATGTAGGGAGGTCCTCTCTCCCCAAAATTTGAGCTAGAGCATGCGAAGGGGTGATGCCCATATCACCATTATAAAAAAAACTACAGAGAAAACTAGCCAGCAATACACTAATGAATGGGTAGGCCTCCAAGTGTGGCCACCACTCCTCTTGAGCCCTCTCACGACTTGGCAGAACAATGCAGCAGAGTCCCATGAAAGTTTCACTGCCTGGGTGGAAATGACCTCCAATACTCAGGGCTGCAAGAATAACACAAAGCAATATGTTGATCAATTAGAGGAGTATGACATGGTTGACCAACTTGGAGGGAGAGTAGGGTGCAGATGAGTTGCATTGGGACATGCAACAGGGAAATTCAGGGGAAAATGATGAGTGCATTATTTGTCTCATTTATATTATTTCTTCAGACCGGAAATACTCTTTGTGATATGACTTATTGGTATATGGGGATGTTTCGTGTAGTCATGTGTTAGTAGGTTGATGCATTTTCCTTGCTATTATTTATGAAAACCATTTATTCCATGAATTTCCTACTAACTACCTTTATGAGATTAAATGTGATGATGTGTGCAGAGAATAATGGAAGTTATTGGTGGATAATAAGTCTGAGTTCGAAGCATGCAGCTGAAGACTGTTTCCATCGAATTGATTTGTTAGCTTGGGCTTGACTCTAATGGCCCGTAGGAATCTATGAGTTTTAAATTGCTATTTGATGGACAATGTTTTATGCCGCCTGATATGGTGGATCTTGTAACCAACATTATCTATATGAAGAATTTGTCTTTAGAACTTGAATACCACTTTTTGATTATCAAAGAAGATTATCTACATACTGTTATGGATTTGTTTTGGATATGTTATGAACTCATTTTAAAGTTAATGAAAGCTACGACATTTGAGAATCATAAGTTTTTGATCACTCTATCCCGAGGAAGAGCAAGGGCCCACTCAACTAAGGAGAAACGAGGTTACTTTGAGTTTTTCATGCATACAGTCCTTCGATTAGTTTTACTGCAATTATCATTTGATGAGTTTTTGCATGCATGCTTTGATTAATTGTCTCTATTTTCTCCATTATTGCTTTCACTTAGAGTAGATGCTTTTGTTACGTAAATTTAATTCATGAATAGTCTTGCTTTCTGCTAAAACTTCCAGTTATTCAGTTGTGATTTAATTTGTTAACAATAAGTGTGTGCGTATTTTACTTTATAGTAGAATATTAGTTGTTGAAATCCATTTCATTGAAACAGTTGAATTATGTAGACTTGTATTTAATTTCTGTAGATTTTAACTGCACTTCCATAGAATAATCACTAAAGCTAAGCAACCCCCCAACAAACTCAACATATAACTGGTTCTCCTAGACTCCATTGCATATTGCCTAGGACACATCCCTAGTTTAGAATGACACTGACAAAGATTATATCAGTTAAATGATTGGAAGAATACAATGACCCATCAGTATTTCACAAAAAGAAGACTATTCCTGTAAAAATAAAATAAAAATATTCTGAAGCTTACAACATCGATCAACTTCATGAAGACCTCAAAGAGATATTCTACTCATCCCACATATACTTCCCGCATCGACTAGTCTATAAAACAAAAGCAAAAAAGAAAAGATAACTTTTTCGTAATGGAATCTCCTATTTTGATCTTGGGTGTTTTGCCAAAGAGGCATGTTGTCTCACACCAAGTTAAGCTAAAACAAACTCTTTCACCTCACTGAATTTCCTCTCTAATCTTCTGCCTACTCAAGGGACATGCCAAAAATTTGACATTTCATTATCATGTGACCTTCTTCACCCTTAGAACAATAAATCATACAATTCCTTTAGGGTTTTATGTTCATAAGCCAATCTTTGGTATGATAGAATCGTAATGGTTCTTCTCAATTAGGTAGATTTTTTTTCACCTCTTACCATTCACCTCTTCTCTTACTTATTGATCCTCTTTCACAGGACCAGATCTTCAACACCTACATTGTAGGAATTCCATTTCCACCAAAATCACCCATATCTATTCAACCTTGACTCAACCATGCCTATTTGACCTATACTCAACCATGCCTATTTTACCTATACTCAACCATTCCTAAATGACCTCAATTCAATCATGCCTACAACCTACTGAACCATTCATCTACCTCATTATATTCTTCCATAGCTTATGGGAGAACTACATCGGCCTGAGGCCCCTTTTTTTTGGGGCTATGTAGAAAGCACTCCAAGGGCATCGGGCCCTTGGAGGTTAGCTTAGCCACTTTTTCCCCTAACCAATTTTCCCCCTTTATATTCACATTTTACCCTAGTTAGTTTCCATTTTACACAAAAATTGAAAATTAAACAATCATAAAAACATACATACCTACCATTTTATAACATCAACCCTATTACACATCAATCATTTAACATTTCCTTAATATCGAGTACTTGGAAATTTAACCACAACATACATACAATCCATTATTTTACATAATAACAATAACTTGGAAATTAAATCAAACACAAAAACATGACCAAACCATGCCTATACCTAGACTCCACCATGCCTAACTTACCTAAACTCCATCAAGCCTATATGACCTCAACTCCACAAACCTCCCAACTAATCAAATATCTCCAATCGATCTTGTGGACCAACCTATCGATAACCAATCACCTGCTAGTAGCTTGCCAACTCATATAAACACCTCATACAGCCGCTTTCCAACATAACATCTCTCCTCCATTTTATACAAATGACAAAGAAACAAATGAATCCGTAAAACACATATTTTTCCTTTTTTAGACCCAAATCGACATGATCAACATCAGTTAAGATATAACTGGCATTGGTCACGTGATATAATTATTTGACCCACATTATGCCCACTTTGCCTACAAACAATGTTGCTCAAACAACTTTTACCCTTACCAACACTTATTACAACTCACCCACAAGCCTATATTACCTGTACATTTCCTTAACTACATTTAGGGACATGTTATTTACCTATACCTTGGCCTTACCTGTACCCTCACCTACATACCCTTACCTGAACCTCCTTTTATGCCATTCAAATTTGGTACTCACTATGACTTGAGATATTGTTACCCATGTTGTTTAGCCTAATGACCTTACCTTACCTAATGTCGTGATGTTTATCTCGACCAAACCTTTGGTGCATTGGAACAAAACCTATTACTTATTCCTACACCTTGCCTAGTTGTGATTCAAGACCATATCCTATACCTTGGATGCCTGAACCACTTCAACCTCATTTGGATAACCCTATTGAACTTTGACAAAGTAGAGTTTATAAGCTCTTCAACTTGGTACCTTATCGCAATATATACGTGTGTGTGTGTGTTTGATTTCCATTACCTATTACCCATCTAGACCATTACCCTTACCTAGAACCCATCCACCCTTGTTTTTATTAATAACTTGTTTATCAAACTGCTCACCGCTTCTACCTCCAACTTTAACAGTTCCTAGTTTGAGGGGGAATCACCTTCACTCCTACCTGGGCCAAACACACTCTCACCTATATTTGGGGAAATAACTTCTTATCAATACAATCTACATGACAAAAATGGACAAATGTAGACACCAAATTTTGATCACACTCCCTTTGGTTACCTTTAATTAATTAAAGTAACACATCATGACCACTTCATCCCATATTAATATTCATCCTCACATTATTAATTAATTTAATTAAGTTAATTTCATCCTCACACCTCCATCTCATCATTACACCTCACCCTGGACCCATTCCAGGGGCATTTAACTCACAGTGACCAAGTCATCACTCTTAGCATTGAGTCCTCACTCCCAGTGCTGAATCGCTACTTGACCTAACTAACCAAGAATTATTCCCAAACCTAACTAGACTTATTCTAAGATCTTCCTACCTTCTCTCATGAGAACTCCACTTTCCTAAGGGAATTCAATGATAAAGCATAACAAATCTGGGAAGATTTGCCTATTTTTGGTAAACCTATACTTTCCCACCTTGACCAATGCCAGTTATTCCTTGACTGGCGCCGGTCACCTAACTGCCATTGGTTACTTTATATACAATTTTTTAACCTTTTACCCGGATTGTTCATTTTCAGTTTTGGGAGAACTATTGCATTCAAACACAAATCCAAAGCCTCTCAGTATCTAGACAACACAAAATACTCAACCATAGGCCCAAGAAAGCATCTGGATCTCATCCCAAGGAATTAGAATATTCATAGGGACACTCTGGGAGTATTTCCACGACATTGAACACATAAGCTATTCACATATCAACTACCATCCTCCTTCACTAACCAGATTTATAAATACAAGTAAGTATATGTGATTTTAATCATATTGTGCTTGCTTAAATTTAGATCCATAATCTCTTTTATTATACTTTACTTCTCCCTATATTCCTTTATCTCCACCTTCTCACAAATCCATCAATCCAACCACATACATAATTTTGGCTCCCCGTACTTTCCCCCTATGTTTTCCGAAGTCTTCTTGGTAATATTACAAACCCAACCACTCTCCCTTCATTCTCTATATAATCACATGCTTTTATTAAATTATTACCAAATTTCTCCTACCGATGTCGGTCACCTTAACCGTCATCGGTATCACCTCTCTATCGACATTAGTCACTATGTCTTTTTCTTAACCTCCACCAAACAACCAATAACTCAAACAAAACCCACCCAGACCTTATCAGAAACCCATGTGACCTTACCCAATACCTCTGTGACCTTCCTCAACCAGAAACATACCTTTCCTGATGCTATATTAGTTTGTATTTCAATATTCTTCTTAATCTAGAGTGTTGATAATGTTTTGAGATACCTAAATCAAAGTGTTAGCAATATGACCTTTATTTCTCATATTTACTTTCATTAATTTGATAAAAATAGTGGATTGACAACCATCTAGGAAGTATCACACTTCCCAGAACTAGCAATCTCTAGGTAGTCCACTGTCATTTGCTATTTAATATCATTTGGTGGTCTTGTTTTGTTTCTTATATAGGTCGTTCCTCCTAGCCAAAGGGAAGCTCTCACATTCAGTTTGATCAAATTCTACAAAACGTGCATACCATCTACATAATCACAGGTATTCCTCCTTGACCATTACCTTATATATTTTATTGCATACTTTGAGGTGAAACAATATCTTACCACCATACCATTCACCACATCTATGTCATGGACATACTTGCATCACTGCTTCCTATGGTCTCCAAGTATTTCATCTCTTGGTATTTTTCACATGCACCCCATGTAGTTCCCCTCTTACTCTTGGCCAGTCTTGACTCGATTATATTGGGGCTACTTTAGATCCTGATCATATCAAAATTTCATTCCCCATGCCCTTTTTTATGTTTTCATTTGCAACGATACATTTATCGGCTATTCACAAAACCTTACTCATTGCTATGTACATGAATGCCCATTACCACCTTTCACTGATGAGGAAAATGAAATGGACATGTACAATCTATGTCATAATGACTCTTTGCTTGATCATCTTAATACAATCACTTACCAAGTCTTGGATGCCTCACATTTCAGTTTTGACCATGACAATGATGATCTTCTAGATGATGTTACTTGATCACACATATCATCATACACTTGGGGGCCATCATTCTTACTCTCCCCCCTTTTCACATTATTAGTGGTCATACATAATACAAAATCCACATCTAATCTTTCACACACATCATACACATCTTGATACACTTGTATTTTCATTACCTGATGATGCACTCTCGTGCTACGGTTCACACTTGACTGTTGAGGGCATCCACTACACACTACACACTACACACTACACACTACACACTACACACTACACACTACACACTACACACATCGCACATTCATTTATTTCTATGCGGCATCTAATCTATGCATTCACGACATATCTTTCTTGCATCTAATTTTACATGTTGTGGTCATTGCTCTATGATGCAGTCTAGTTCCACAATCTATACTCAACTGCTAAGGGTCTACCTCTCAAATGGACCTCACCAGACTCACACATTCACTCACTCACTCACTCACTATGCTCTATGCTTTATCAATCACATTTTTCTAGTGCACACATTCAAACAATTTCCTGATGACGCACTCTTGTTCTATGGTTCATTCTTGACTACTGAGGGGGCATGTATAAATGAGACTCATCTCATATATGCTCATTCACATTCTCTTGGGGGGCACGTGGATCCTATCACACTCAATTTGCATTCCATTCCATCTCACTCATCCACAACATACTACATATATTTGTTGCATTTAATCTTGTTTACTTCTGCATACATATTATACAAATCAATACACGTAGCATAGATGTTTGGTGTAGAACTTCATACAAGTCCCACAATGGATCTTGGGGGCATCCACTTTCATACACATTACAGGTTCTATTGTTTCATTTTGCATAACACATTATTATACCAGATTCTACATGATTTGACATACTTTCTATCTTTCTAACATGTTAACGGGTGCTTCATGTGTAACATTTCCTCTGTAGGTATATTTTCTTCCATGGTTGTCTGATACATTGCTTGTTATTATATGTTATTGTTTATCATTGTATGCCATTACTTGCAGTATTTTCCCTATGTATTGCTTGTCCTATGATTTTCTCTATACTCACAGCCACTACAACCTTAATTATCTTGCAACATCATGAGTGATGTCCCATGTTTGAAACCCACTTTTCATGATTTACTTTGTCTTCTTGCATGTTAGCTTACACATTATCTGCTTGTTTTCTATCTTACACATTATCATCCTACATGCGTGTTTTTCTTGTTTGTACTAACACTTGTCTCCTAGCCACTTTTTTTGTGTGTGCCTTGGTTTTTACTAAACACACTCCCCCATGTAGGGCATCCATTTTAGCATAGCGGTCAGTCCTCCTTTGGGTCACATACTCCTCAGCAATGTTGAATGCACCTAAAATGAGGGGAGAATAATTTGGTTAGATCAGTCACCCCACACAACAGTTCACAGTCTTCACATAACATAGTTCAGTACTGGTATAACCCAGTCATCAGTCACAACAACAACCTAGATCCTGACTTGGGTCCTCAGCACAATATAGTCACTAACAACCAGACCTGGATAATAGTGCCTAGGTACCCCTGACCCATCATGGACACATGTGACTAGGGGGGAGTTACACAAAATTTTCTAGTTTAGAATATTTTTTATCACTTCACACAGTGGATTTTATAGGGCACACAGTCCTAGTACTCAACATGCATGCACTACACAACATTTTCTACTTTTGAATTAGATCATAACTATTTGAAATGGATTAGATTTTTACACACCATCTGCAATTAAATATTGTAGGATGACACCATAATTTTCTCTATACACTTATTCCATGTCTTGGCGTGAGTTCACCCAAAAAAATCACATTTAGCGCAACTATCATGAGATCGCCTGAAAAACTTGTTCATCTACATCATCTAAAATATCCTTTCTATCTCATTTACTCATCACAGATTAGGTGCACATGTCCTTTTTTTTTGTTTTCACATATTTTTGTACATATTTTTTACTCATTTTGATCATATACACACATATTTGAATACTTGATCATTCATCTCTTTTGTAGGTCCGTCCTTATGGAAGCGGTAGTCGCATCACATCAATAAACAACATTCACACATCAATTATCAATCACATTAGCAGCATCGACATTGACAACATGTACACACGTGAAATCTACACATACACTCTCGCCCTAGGGTCATCATCATTATCATACATTTTTTGTACTTCCTCTTATCTAACTTCCATGCTTCACATTTTTATCACTTCACTCTTTTCCTTGTCTCTCGGCACACTTTTTGCCATCGATTTACATGGTTATCAGGTACGCATATTCTATCTATTTTATGTTATAGATATTTCTCTCAACAACATAAAGTGGGGGAAAATGTATACACTAAAGCACACACTTTGGGCATCTATTTAGTCTTGATCGCATAATACTATTCATATGATTCAAAAGTAATAAAACTAATAACTAACACATACCTTCGGCCATATTTTCTTACTTTTTGTTGTCACTAATTATCTTACACTATTTCCAGCCCAGTATGTCTTTTTATACTTCAACATTTCTCATTTTAGACACCATGGCCTAGCCAAGACACTAGGCACCAGGCGCCCCCGTCCCCTCGGGGTGCCCCTGACATCTTTGTACTTTTTATCACATATTTTTGGTCCTTCCTAGCCAGCTGGGCATCTTATCTTTTTTGTAGTCAAAATTTTCAAGGTTAATTATGAAATTCAAGAAAGGGAATAATATAAATATAAAGTTTTGGGACCATAATAAAGGACCAAGCACTAAGAATTAGCTACTAACACACAAGGTTGTATTCAAAGTCCTTTATCAAGAGCATTCAAGCATCCATCTAACATCCACACAAAAGGGCAATGGAATGATACTTATGTATACACGCATAGGATGGGAAGTTTGTTATTTCATACACAGATCTATTTACATTTATTAGATCTAGCTAGTTACTCGCTATCAAGTGTGACACACACAAGAGCCACCTAGGGAAAATTTCCACACACACATAGAACTACATTGGGTTTGAAATGTAGAGCATCTCTCAGTTGTAAGATCACTTATTTGATAGTTGAGCACAGTCTAACCCCTCATTTGCATTATTTAATTTTTGGGATTTGATGCACTTTGACGGTTTTAATATGTCATTTATTCATTGTAGGTTATAGGTGACATCTACGAACTTGGTGTGACATACTAGAGACAAGAAACAGAGGATAACGAACATCTCACAATCCATTGAAGCTAGTTTTCTATGTTCCTGGGCACTCACAGGCACCCAGGAAGGTCTCTAATTCCCTAGGTACCCACGAACCTGCACGTGTGCCCCATTCTAGCATAATCCAATGCTCTTAATTTTATTTAGGCTTGGTACGACAATTTTCCCTCTCTTTTCATCAATTTGTCACTTTGGCAATATCCAAGATTATTCGTGAATCAACGAAGTCATTTTATCTCCTCATTTGCACTAAGGGTTTTAAATCTTAATTTCTTATTTGTTTGGGACTATTTTGTACTTAAATTTTTATTAATTTACTATTACATTGCAGTCAGATTTAGGCATCTATAAATTCTATATTTTCTTAATCATAGAGCACCAACCCTATAAGGATCACCAACCCCTAATTTAGAAAAACACCCACTCCACAAAGAGGTCACAACCCCCTAAGATGAATAAGCACCAACTCAGCCACATTATGATGATGATCTCTAAATTTGGTTACTACCACAATTGATGGAGATCTCAAATTCAGCTCATAACTTCACCTTCAAAACCTCATTCACGTAACTCACTCTTTCTCCTTCTTAGATTGGAATTATATTTGATCTAAATCCTTTCTCACATGCTCTCAATCAATATTAAACCTGTAAAACACTTTCTCAGCCTTCAAATCATGCCATCATACCTATTATATTCTTCTACCTGGGCCATACTTTTCCTTCATACATGACTAGTTTAAAAATAAATTCAAAGCACTTGCTTTATACCATTCTCAACTCAAAAACATAAAGAAATTCAATCTAAATTCTTTAGTTTGACAAAAAAGAATTTAAAAATTTCCAATACATTCATTAAAATGTTCACATATGACCCATATAGGTCATCCATGCCCAAAATCATCAAACATGCTCAAAACTAGCTCAAAACCCCATCACTTGGATGAGTGTAGCCACAAAATCACACACTTACTATTACAATTATACCGCCAAGTATGTTGTTTTATTTATGGATATAGTGTAAGAAACGTATTCACCAATGGTTCATCCCCTATTCCTATCGTCAGTTTAGTCGGTCATTATCATTAGGTGTCTTGCACAGTCGTCGGTTGTTTACATAGTTATAGTCATCTCTCAGGGAGTATCAGCTGTCATTAGTTACTTAGTTGTCATCTCTAGTCATTGAATAGGGTGCTTAAGGATGGATTAGGGTGCCCATGGGTGCCTCGGTCTTGATTTTTAGGTGTAATAGTACTGGTGGCACTTGGATCTTATTTAGAGTTTTGAGGTCGGTCTTTACAAATTTTCCTCCCATTCCCCTAGGTACTAGTCGACATGTCGGGTCATTAGTGTTGAAATTTGAGAAATAGATCCCTATATAAACATACCATACTACCTTATGGGTGGACTATCTACTACTAAGGACTAGCTATCTACTAAGGAAAGGGACTGTATTTGGGCATCATTACATCACACACACTACATAGGAAAGGGAAGTCTATTCTATTCCATCCACCATTTTGCATTTTATCTAGCTATTGCCCCCTATCTCTACGTCATTGATGCTAGGGAACCCAATGTACATCATTGCACACACAAAGAACAAAGATATACATTAGGTTTGGAATGTAGTGCAACACTTAGTTGTAAGTCCACCATTGTGGCCGTTAAGGATAATCTGACCCCTTTATATGCATCTTTATTTTTTAGGGGTTTGATGCTTTGTATGGAGTTTTGCAGGTGAATCTTCATTAAAGGTTTATGATGTCATAAAAAAATCTAGTGTGACATCCACATGAAAAAGGTGAATAATCTCAAATATCTAGCAAAACTCCTAGATTCAAGTTCTGAGCTATTCTGCAAACCAGGGCACCCATACTGCAGCCCAGGGCATCCACAAGATCCCTAATCCTCCTCCAGGTGCCCCAGTCTGACTGAATCTTCATTTGCTGCAATTTCCTGAGGTGTGATATCATACTTTTCTCCATCCACTCATCATCCTATTCAGTCCCATATCACAATGAGGTAATTCATTTTTCAGGTTATTACATTTTCTCTCATATTTCAATTAATTCATTTCATTTAAATATCAAATAAAAATAGTTAGCATTCATACTTCGATTTACATCAGTTATTTCATTGTTGTTCCTTGTTTAAATTAACATATAAAATTCATATTTTAGATAATCATTTTGGTGAACCCATACTTTATAATATTTTTCCCTAGGATCCACTTAAAAATGGATAAGGATAGTTCATTTTGTTCTCCGCCCATCATGTCTCATTTTATTGTTAACCTTATTTATCATGAGGCTAGAATCGTTGATCTCACGACTCTCTATAGTAAGACTACTACCCCAAATGATATTCAACAAATTTTTGATGGTCAACAATATGTGCCTACTCATTTTGAATATCATCCCATTGACATTAGTATTGTTGAGAATTCAGTAGCCTTCACTCATTGTACACCTTGCTATACAACTACTAGTGATCCTCCTTCTGATCTTTCTAAGGAAATTTGAGAGTGACTCTCTTATTGATGTAAAGTAGGTAACCGAATCTTCTTCAATAGTTCCATCTCATGATTATTATAATTCTGATATTGCTTCTCATAATTCCTCATGTAATAGTCCTCATACACCTTCATATTATGTTGATGATCCTATTGATAGAATTCTTAGTGACATTATCATCTCTGAGTCTTTATTTGATGAAGCAATTGATAGCCATGATTCTTCCACTTTTTATTTGGATGTGTGTGAATCTCCATCTCCACCTTCTCCTAAGGTTACATCTAGCATAGTGCATGATTCATCTCCATCCGTTGATTCTTCTTCTCCTACTATTTCATCTCCTCTTGTCACATCATCTACGCCTATTAGTTCATCTTCTCCTATAGTTGTGTATCAATCATTCACTTCACCTCCTACGGATGTTTCCAATGCTAATCCTATCATCACTATCGATTTTTCATCTATATCATCTACTATTGCATCTTTGGAAGCTACTCTTAGCGTGGCCTTAACATCAGGAACTATGCTATATTCTCTTGATATTCCTATGATCACTCACAATGGAAAGTTACAACCTATTAATACATTATTTCCATCTTCCACTATTCCTTCACATGATATCATATCTCTCATGCATGTTATAGGTCAATTATAATCTCATGTTTAGTCTCTAACTGTAGAAAGTAGGCCTTACTGTACTGCTATTGATAACAACTCATTACATGTTAACCCTATTCCCAAGAAGATTCATAATTCTACATTTCCTAAGGACTTTATCATGCCTACATTCACATGTTTTTATGTTACTAGTGACCCTCATGCTCATCTTCGACATTACCGCATATCTATGACATTTTATTCTAATGATAGATTATTTCTTAAGGCCTTTCGATACAGTCTTATTGATGAGGCATTACAATGGTACACTCATCTTCCATTTAGGTCCATTATTACTTTCTATGACATGGATGACGCTTTCCTTCATCAATTTATAATAAAAAATGACCCTAGAGTTACTTATGACCACTTACCTACTTTACATCAAGACTCATCAGAATCTATCAAGGATTATATCTTACACTTCAACACTTGTATGCATCAACTATTATTCCAACCTATTGACCTTGAGAAGCAATTCATTTTCTATCATGTTTTGATTCCCATGCTTAAAAAATATTACAATATGACACATGTGAGTAATTAATTCTTCTATGTTATAAAGTTATAGACCTAGAACAATATCTTCTTTCGACACATATCATTGATCCTCCATGCATATCTACTACTATTGTATCATCTAGTTCTCCTCCATTGACATTGGTTGAGAATCCTACAATGTCTCCACCTTTTCCTAGCAAACAAGCTCAACCTATTCCATCAAAAAAGAATACTTCTTCTCCTCCTATGCGACATTCTACTTCTCCTTCCAATCCATCTATGCCATGTGAGCCATTACACTTCTACCATTATGTTAGACCTCATGATGTGTTTCTTACCTTACTTGAAAATAATCTAATTCTCTTACCATCTAGCCAACATCATCTAAAGAATAGACTATAGTGTCAGTGTGACCAGCCTTATTTTAATTATCATTGCATCAATGACCATAGGGATAATGATTATTTTTCCCTTCATGATAGATTACAACAATTAGAGGACAAGGGAATAATCTAATTTGGCTCGCGATCACGTGAGAAATCCATCTCTCCTCTACCTCATCAAATATTTTCTACTATAGTTGAGTCACCTCCTCCATTTGGTGCTAAGACCATGGTATGTCCACCACCATAGTTTTTTAATCACGCACACTTCCCATTGCATCCATACACTGATACATCATCACATCCATCACATTTACCTCATCCATCTTATCCACCACATCACTCCACTACCTTACATTGGCATTCATGGCCCTTTGCATTCATACATCCCATTACTACTCCATCTGATATTTAGTTTTTTTCATATGCTCACAATACTTCCATACCACATTCTTCCACCGCTTCACGTCATCTTGTTCTTTGATAGGTAATTATTATCACCTTACCCCATGATAACACACTTGTGTTATTACTATTCTTACATGATTGTTGAGGGTTTTTCTCTAAGAATATTTCATCACATGCTTCGTCATTTCATCTAGCGCACTCAATAATTTCTCGATGACGCACTCTTTCTTTACGTGGTTCATTGTTGACTGGTGAGGGGTCTTAACTAAATGAACCTATTATCCATAAGTTGGGGGACATCATTAATCTTCCTCCTAATATTCATCACACTAACATATTATGACCATATTACATCAACTCATTTCTATGACGACACGTTAGTTTTACAATCATACATTATCTATTTTTACATACATTATACTATCATCATTACACTAACTACTCATTACACGTGCCATTCAAAAAATATGTATGTCACTTAACTCATCATTCACATTACACATTTTTTTATCAATACCAACATCATAGTACAAATCTACATCAACTAACATGAACAAATATCTAACACATTACATACATTATGGCAATAATCATCGAATCATGAATCATTAATCATATTACAACATCAATACACAACCAATCAAAATCATCGCATACCAAGAACTCAATACACACACACACACACACACACACACACACACACACACACACATACATACATACATATATATAAAGTACAATCATCATTACAAAAAACATCCCATTATTAGGGGAAACCCTCCTACATCATATACAACAATACAACTCAAATATTGTCATCACTATCACTTTCGGGTACTATGAGATCCCTAGAAATCAATGCCTCACCACTAACTCTACATCGTTGGTCAAGACCTCAATACCTCTCAACCTACCTCCATAGTAGTGTGACCTTGGTAGACATCTCTGTAAACTAGTGTTGCAACTCCACATAATAGGTAAACACATCCTGTGCCAAGGGACCACCACCAGCCGCCTCTCTAGATACTAAAATCTCCTCATGTACCTCGTCTCTCTCACCTAAAAATACAATACACATCAGTGTTACTATGGCCACATTCTCAACAAAATGGGCATACTCACCTGTAATGTTGTCAATGCACTTTATTATCCCTCCACCCATGAGTACATCAGTGGGCATATTCCACGTCAGTGTGCGAATGGATGTGTCCACTATCAAAGACCAATATGTATCCCCTCCAAAATAAATAGAATAACCCATTAGATAACCATTGCTATCACATAAAAAAACAACAAAACATAAAAAAATCTATACATAGATACTCACACTTTGTTATAGTCGTTGTTACATTATTAGGGGAATGTGCTTCCCCATATCCTCCTCCCTATGGTAATCCTGATGCGTCTGTAAACAACGGATACAAGAACACCCATTGATGAGCCTCCCATCATGCACGATACTCATCCATACACTCCATATCATCAAAATCTATTGGCTCTATTTCCACATCTACCTCATATAGCCCAGGAGGTACTATATTTTCTCCTGTGGGCCCTGGTCTAGCTCTAGCCCTATAAGGTGCTCTAATAGCTCTCAACCATATATATGACTCTAGGGGCACATCTTGAGCCATGCTAAACTGTCACGATACTCTCTCCACCTAGAAGATCTTGGTTGCTCCTGTAAATTGGTCCTTTAGCCACATAGTCCTATGTATACACCACAACTCTACATCATCCTCTAGAAATCCTCCATAATCATGGTATGGCCTCCATACAACTACCTCGGAACCCATCTTATCTATCAAGGCCCTATAAGTATCAGTGTCCATCTTCCTCCCATGCACATTAATCCACCTCCTCAAAAATATATCTGGCCTATCCCACTCTACTCGTAGACCTCCAACTAGCCTCAATAGTGCTATGTGCTCATACGCCCATACATGTAATAGCATAGTATCTCATATCCCACCTCCATGCTCATTATGAGTAAATTGATATAGGTCATTATATAGGTGGACCAAAACATGCTATGCCCACACATATATGGTACTCTCCTCTATCTGATGTCATATGTCGTGCATCTTATATAAGATGCCCACACCTCCTTCCTCTATTACGATAGATGAAGCAATGACCACGGAAATGAAATTTTGTAACCATGAAACTCCTAACCTCAAAATAACATCCAAACTGATATGGGACTTGGCAGGTACTTGAGTCCCCACAAAATATTATCTATAAGATCATATTTTTCTCTCCATATCCTCCAACAGTATAACTTGTACTCTCTCCCCAACAACTAGGATTCATAGTATGTGATACACATAATCCAAGGTATTATCATCTCACTCATAGGAAACTAAAACGTAAACCTATCTATGCACCATCTCTCATATAGTGCAGTCAACATAGGCATATTTGGGGGCACATCCCCCATATGTGATATGTGTCACAGGGGGACATGGTTCATAACATCCCAATCATCATCTGAAAATCCTAGCCTGAGAAAATTACTCATATGATGACCACCACGTAACTCTCTTGAGTGAATATCCCTCTGCACAACAAAAAATGACAACAAACACATTGTTTGATCACTATGCAAGTCTAAACACATTTTCTTAACACGTTACTATACAACAAAAATTTGATCTTCACCATTCTAGGCCGCATACACAATTTTTGGACTAGGGCACCCAGATGCAAGATTGGGGAACCTAGGAGTAGGACTAGCACCCGGTTCTAGGTGCTCTTGTCCCAAGGTTCACTAGTGCCCTCACCACTCTTGTCTAGGTCTCGAATGTAGAGAAAATTAAAAATCTCAAATTTGTAAAAATTCAACAAAAATAGCTACTAAACCATACATTTTTTGAAAAACACCACACTTACTAACTCTTTTGTCAAATGTGACGCTATGAAAGTCACCACCATCTCAAATCATCTAGTTCATGTTGCTCTCACTTGTGACATTATTTATTGCTCAGAGCTCTATCAAAATCACATAAAAGAGTAATGAAGTGACTAATCACTTTTTCATCTTACTATTTATAGTTACTTTTCACTGCCCACTTTATTATAGTCATTATTTCGTGATTATTATCACAACTAATACACACCACATAATTTTTTTCATATATTGAGTGTTTCTACTCTGATTTTCACCCCTTTTGCGGAATTATTTTCATAATTCCACCTACCATCATAATATACACATTATGCATGTTTTATCTCTTTGTGACATGGTATTTCATCTAATATTTTCATATTTTGGAATTTTCTATCACTTTTTATCTATTTCAGGCTTACTTTTGGCATAGCATTCATTCCTATCATCACTTCCCCTTTCACCAAAAGGGGGGCATACAATTTGAGGTCATCTTAAAATTACCCTTATATTGCCATGCGTTCAAACAAATACCACCAATTCAAAAAATTGAGTCATTTACTAATACACTACACGACATCTCACCTTCAATTGCCCCTAATGACCTAACTTGGGGGCAACAAACGAAATTTTTTTCTATATGACATTTCATCACTTCCCCCTAATGACCTAACATGGGGAAAAAAATCATTAAAATATTTTCCATGTGATTATTCATCAACCTCTATCAAGCCCCCCTAATGACCTAACTTGGGGGCAACTGGCATAAAATATCTTTATGAGTAACCAATCAATCAATCAATGCGTTAAAGTATATAACAATCAAAACCATGTCATTCAATCAATAAAATACAATTAGCCTCCCAAAGGACGTAACTTGGGAGTTACATACGTTACTTTCCCAGATGACCTAACTTGGGAAGTTATTCTACATTTCAAATTTTATTCTAGATGACCTATCTTGGAAGCCATCATACATTTTGCATTTGCTTCTAGATGACCTAACTTAAAATCCATTACATTGTAGTGACACCCATGGAGTTGGGGTAAGAGTGCCTTTCCTATACCACTCCTACATGGGTCTATTGTTTGATCAAAATTATTTGGATCCAAAAATCACAAATGTTTGATCCGAGTCGATTTGTAGTGGCTAGATCTTGAGGATGTAGTTAGAGGATGGAGAATAACACAATTTTCTCCCTACACTCTTCCTCTGGTGGCAGCATGCCCAAATCCTCCGATCAATTATTCATATACACGCAATCGGGTTGGGAACTAATCACTCGCTACCCCATTTTATCATCATCGTAAAACATTTGAAATCATCAATCATCTAGCATTACAATCACCACTCGCGTTTAGCTCACTTCATCACAATATTATGTTTCTCTCTATGCTGCATGGATTAACACACTGATCCATGGTTTGACACGCTATATGGTTATTTCATCACAATTTTACTACACATATACTTGTTCTACTACATTATGGGCTTCTCTAGACTTCTCTCAATTACACATATCTATCTACTTTATGTTACCAAGCTTTCCACTCACCAACATAAAGTGGGGGAAAATGTAGTCACCAATTCACGCACTTACTATTACAATTATACTGCCAAGTATGTTGTTTTATAAATGGATATCGCATAAGAAATGTATTCACTAATGGATCATCCCCTAGTCCTATCATCAATTTAGTTGGTTGTTGTCATTAGGTGCTTGCATAGTCGTCAGTTGTTTACAAGGTTCTAGTCATCTCTTAGGGAGTATTAGCTATTGTTAATTACTTATTTGTCGTCTCTAGTCTTTGACTATGGCACTTAGGGATGGATTAGGGCACCCATGGGTGCTACAGTCCTTATGTTTAGGTGCCCTAGTCCTAGTGGCGCTTGGGTCTTATTTAGAGTTTCGAGGTTGATCTTTACAATTTTTCCTACCATTCCTCAAGGTACTAGTCGGTATGTTGGGTCATTAGTGTTGAAATTTGAGAAAGAGATCACTATATAAACACAACATACTTACTACCTTATGGGTGAACTATCTACTACTAAGGGCTAGCTATCTATGAAGGAAAAGGACTGCATTTAGACATCATTGAATCAAACACACTACATAGGAAAGGGATTTATATTCTATTCCATCCACTCTTTTGAATTTTATCTATCTATTTCCTCCTATCTCTGCATCATTGACGTTAGGGAACTCTAGGCACATCATGGCACACAAAAAGCTCAAATAAGTACATTGGGTCTGGAATGTAGTGCAACACCTAGTTGTAAGTCCACCATTATGTCTGCTAAGTATGGTCTAACCTCTTTATATGTGTCTTTCTATTTTTTAGGGGTTTCATGCTTTGTATGGGGTTTTGCAGGTGAATCTTCATTGTAATTTTACGACATCATCAATGAAGCTAGTGTGACATCCACACTACAAAAGGTGAATAATCACGAAGATCTAGTGACACTCCCAGATTCAGGTTTTGAGCTATTATATAGACCAGGGCACCCACATGTACCCTAATCCTCCTCCACGCACCCCAGTTTAGCTAAATCTTCATCTGCTACAATTTCTTGAGGCGTGTCTTCATACTCTTCTCTGTTCACTCATCATCATGTTCATTCTTAGATCAAAGAGAGGTAATTCATTTTCAATTTAGTAACTTTTCCATCCTATTTAAATTATTTCATTTTATTTAAATATCAAATAAAAATAGTTAACATTCATAATTCATTTTACATAATTTTTTCATTGTTGTTCCTAGTTTAGATTAACATCTAAAATTCATATTTTAGTTAATCAATGAGATAAAACCACAAATGGAAAAACTATTATCATTAAAGATCCACAATTCATCACACATGTGTAATATGACATATAAACACCATCCATGGTTGTATACTTGATTTCACTAATAAAATAATTCATAACACAACTCAAAAGGCTCAAAACCTTCACCAAATAGTTGTTTCCAGCACCCTGTCTTCGCCTTTGGGCATCAAACACACTCCAAAATAACTAAAATATGGTATGTAACCATTATATGAATCCTCGGGGCCTATATATCACATCCATACATTTTATATCTCATGAAACACCCATGTGTTCAAATCACAACAAATTTCCTCTTGTCCAAATTAAACTACCTAGAAAGTAGTTTTACAAATCCAGTTGGTTTGCACCCTTGCTGCAACTTTAATTTCATCTAAAGGAATTCAATAGGAACAATTTTAATCCTTATTAAATACAAAGCTAATATAAATCATCAACTAATACATTTCATGCCTTATTCACCTCATTCTTTAAACTTGAGAAAACCTGTCCTGAAAATCAACATACCTTCTTCCTCACAAATTGACTTGAAAGACCAATCAAATCTCATCATCATGAGACAAACCATATAAAAATATAAATAAATATGAATCCTATTTACAAAACATATTGGAAATACTTCCAAATCTAAGTGGAAGGCCTTCAACCAATCCCATCTATGCAAACTACTTCTTAAGCCTTCTAGGACTCAAGAACTGATCTTGAGCTCAACATACTCCATCACACCAAAAATAACTTCCACAATCAAAAAAATCATGGAAAACCCTTAGAATTTTTTTATAAAAAATTAGAAACCTTCACCAATCAAGAATAACTTATAATCGACAATTTACGTCATGAACCAACTTCATACCCTGTTGGATCAAGCATTCTCTAAATTTGACCTTCAAAGATCAGGTCATAAATTCTACATTTCATATCAAAAACAAAAGTTTGATATAAAAATGGAAATATATTTGAACCAGGAGCACAAAACAATTTGAATCAACTCCTAACTCCTCATGTAGCTCATGCAATTCCAATTTTATTGAAAGATGCTCCAAACTACCCCAAAAACCAATCTTCATAAACAAGGTACACTTTACCCCTTTTAACTTCAACTTGTAGACACCCCAAAATTAAAATTTTGTTTCAACTTGTTCCTAGTATTATTCTAGTACATCATGTTATTCACCCATTTGCCATTAATTGATTAAATTGATTAATTAATACATATTGTACCCCTTTGGATTAATGAACTTAATACCATGTACTCTTTGTACCCATTTGGCTTAATTAATTAATTAATTAATTAATTAAGTGTGTGCACATCCTAGTCATCTGCCACTTGTTCAAAATCCACTTAGACTCCACTTGGACTCCCTATCCTTACCTTGGTTAACTGCATTTCTAGAATCCTAGAAAGGTGGGGGCAGTTAAATTGCACGTACAACCACCTTTTGGGATGCATCTTTGTGCAATTAATTCATTTATTGCCCCCAAAATTTTTGCAACTACCCATAATGCTATTTTTAGCATACTCATTTATCTATGTGTAACTGATTCTAGCTGCGTTCTACTTCTATAAATTATAGGCTTACCTTCCTTTCAAATGCTCTTTATTTTGAAGCACAAAAACTCTGTTGAACCGTGTCTGTAGCATTTTCCTTCAAAGCTTGGAGAGCACTTGAGAGCACCCAGAAATCATCTTTGACATTCACTTGCAAGGTTTCATAGATAAGGTATTCACAACCCTTATTGAGGTTTACATTGGAGAAAGTACAGAGAAGGTTTACATTTTAAATTTGTTAATCTTTCATTACACTGTAGTTTTTCGCTGCATACATTTTGGCACGCCCGGTGGGACTTGCACCCCATTGTATTTCATTTATGGTTTCTTTCCTTGTTCCTGTGTTCTTTATTTCATAATAACCTTCTTGTTTGTCTGAAGTTTTCATAGGTGAATTGAGCAGTTATACAGGTGTTTGCATTAATAGGAAGGTGTTTTTGCAGTTGCAGGAAGTTGGAAGTTGTTTATTTTTGTTTTTGGTTTATCATTTTCTGCACTTTTGTTGTTTTCTTACCAGTCTTTGTTTTCTTCATATTTCTGCTATTGGTCTGTGTGTAGGTAAGTAACTTCACCCGCACATTCTGCAACACCTGCACACAAATAAAACAACAGACAATTTTTTTGGTTAGTTTTTCATTTATTTATTTTTAGTTAAAAAAAAGCAAAATTTAAAACTGAAAACAAAATACTAAAACAAATTTTAAACCCCTAAACCTAGACTACCCCTCACCTCCCAACTCGACCTCACCACCTCACCACCTCACAGATCGAGCCCTTAACTCTCTCAATTCCCCTTACCCCTCACTTCTCCCCTCCCCCAGCTCGGCCAGCTCGGCCAAGCTATCTCTCTGTTCCCCGTTCTTTGTCTTAAATCCCTTTTCCCATCCTCACTACCTTGCTAATCCCCATGGGCCCTTCCCCACCTCCCTACCCCATCCCAAGCTCTATTACTAACTACCCTACTTCCCACATCCAAATCTCCCAGTTCCAATCCCAAGCTTTCCCAACCCTACAAACCTCGACCCCTCCCTCCCTCAGATCCCTCCCTCACCTACAGACTCCGATCTCCCTGCTTACACCCCAGCCAAATTGGCACCCAGCTCCGTGCCCTGCCTCACTTACCAACCCAGACCGCGCCCACCTCGATCCCTCACATTAGAGCTTACTCCCTGCTACCCAACCTATGACCTAACCCCACTGTTGACCAAGTCACCTCACCTCGATCTCGACCAAGCTCTCCCTTATCTCTGCTCGCCTCGAGCCATCCCTGGCTCGCCCATACATTGAGCTCCTCCACTCATTTTACCTACACACACCACACACATTAGGTTTTTTTATTAGTTTATATTGTATAGTTTTAGGTTTAGGTTTACTTTTTTATTATTATTTATTAGTTTTTTTAATTTTTAATTTATTATTTTATTTAATTTTATTTATACTTTCTTATTTTTTGTTTAAGTTATCAGTTACTTAGTTTATTTATTAATTCTTATTGGACTAAATGTGCACTTTTCTTTTGCAGAGTTCATGGACGCTTTTCATCACTCTTGTGCGCTCATTGTAAATGTTGCCTACTTAGTGTTAATGGAATTTTTAGTTCAATTTTTTTCACATTTTTAATCGCTTGTGCACACATTTCCTCATTTTTGTTTATCACCTAATCATTTCTAACATGTTTTGTGTGCGTGTTTTGTTTTTTTTTCTACTACTAATCGTGGATCGCTCATGTGTATGCTCTTCCCTTGCGCTTTTTAAAGTGATCTCGGGAATCAGAAACGTGGTTGTTTCTTTCTTTATTTTTTGTTTTTTGGGGAATTGACACTTCACTTAACCAAATCTAACCCACATGTATGCTCTTTCCTTGCACTTTTTAAAACGATCTTGGAAATCAGAAACGTGGGTTCTCTTCTATCATCTTATTTATTTATTTTGTTATTTTTCCCTCATTTCAGAAAAATTTCTAATTATTGTTTACAGGATCTTCTCTCACAAGGTGGATTAAAACATTGAAAAATAATAACTATAGTTTACTAAAGGAGTTCAACCAAACCACACCTAAATCAAAAGATAAAAAAACACCACATTCAAAACACTTGATTTGTAGGTTTGGTTAAGATCTACGGCTCAAATGCTTAACTAGAACATAACCCCCTTGGCATAAGCCTTAAGCTACAACAAATGGGGTGGTTCTAGGAATCCTAAAGTAGTCCACACCTTGAGGGAAATGGTGGAGGAAACAGGAACCTTTTTATCCTACCTGACTAGTAAAGCCTTTGTGAGTTAGAGTCACGAATATCCTTAGTGGCAACTGTACGATGGAAAAGTGACAAGCGAGCTTGGGAATCTACAAGTAACTCTTCCTTGCACCTGACCTCCTGAGGTCATGCCGAGACAGCCGGTGGGGATGGAATATGTGTGGGATACAGACAAACTAGTTAGGCAATCTGATGTCTTCGACGCGTACTAGTGGAAACTGCAAATCTAAGGCAAAGAAGGCCCTCCTAACCTGAACTGGTGTGATAGATCGATCAACAAGGATGACTGCTCAAAGGCTCTAATCAATATCGAGCTCTGGCATGATTCGGTCTATAGGTTGTGGAATACGTGGAAAATTTCCTAGGATAGTTTCGTGTATGTCCCCCGATAAGGTCATAGGACGGATGATAAATATAATTGACTCTATGGGCGATTCTCTGGCCTAGTCCAGAACTCCTTAGCTTTGTTAGCTATTATGTCTAATAAGGATAACTATTCGATGATGATAGGTGGAAGTGGAGTAGATCTGAATACTAGTGTATGTAGGCCAGCATCTATGTCTGATTCACCTATAGGCTTGTTGGGTTGTGGGATTTGTGGGTCACACCCATAGATTTTTATTTGTTGTGGTCCTCCTATGGTCATGCATGGAATCAATCCCTAATCCCTAGTATCCAATAGTCATATGCCTTTTCAGCTTCTATATTCAGAATCAATAATTGTGTGATCTTCTCAAAATATCTTACAGGTGTTTGTGCAACCTGAATTCTCAAGCTGGTATCTATATATGTGAGAGTATCTCCTGTGTCTGGCTGTGGGACCAAAGGATCACAACCGAATGTCTACTCTCTCTCAAACCCTTCTACAGTCATGTTGATATGAATCTAGGGTAATCTGTAATTTGGTTTATTTGACCAAAATGTGTGTGCTTGGTCGTCTTCTATGTTTAACCCATGCAGTTGGAAACTGATTTGTTGTAAGTTTACCGTTGTTTGGAAGACTTGGATCCTGAGATTTTGATCTATATCAGTTATGGCTATGACGAGATTGGGTTGGGACACGATTGGCTTGAATATGTATTCCCTGGGCTCTCTAGGTCCTGTGATTGTCATACAAAAGCAACAATGAAAATTAACTGCATTAAAGTGAAATTTAACTACATTAAGTATATCTATAGCATATATGATTTCTCTATTTTTTATATTTTCTGATGAACTATTCAAATGAATTTAAAAGAGTAATTGTTTAATATATCTAGAAATTAACAATTTAGAATGAAAAATTAAAACAAACAAGATAACTGAGAATAGCTATTTGTCTGTGCAACTATGAATCTATTCTAAATAATGAAAAACTTGATCTAGTCTATTTGCAAGACTCTAGATCCTACCTCAGAAGTGAGGAATGAATCATAGTCTCTCAGAAACTCTCAATCCCCACAGCTTCCCCGGCAATATCGAAAGTAAAATTGATTGAAATAAAGTAATTGACTACTCTATTTGATATGTTTCTAATTAGAACTTTGAAAGCTAGAACCTGGATTTTGTAGAACAGTGGCGAATCCGATGGTGTGTGTGGCTATGTCCCCTCACTGTGATCTCCTCATTCCTTCATGTTCACATGGATCTAGAAAAGCGTGTAATGCTAGCATCAACAAAAGTAGATATTGGGACAAAGGCAGCTCAAGATACAGACTGAATACAATGTGAGTAGGAGAGGGATAGCGCAAGAGTATAGAGCTTGGCTTATGCAATTCCTAGCGGGATTTATTGCGAGTCATGCAACATAAAACATCCAGAACCTGAAACCGTCCTATTTGAAGAGTAAAACCTGCAACTTTAATGGCTTCCTATTGAAAACAAACTATTTTACTCCAATGGATTGGATAAAATATCAATAACATTTGCACAAGATGGATATGTGGCTTACTAACAGCAAAACAACACTAACTAAGAATGGAATGAAAGAAACTAAGAATTCTAAGCAAAATGAAAGACTAATCTATTGCAATGAGAAATTCAGAGGAAAATTTGAGGGGCCATTTGCTTGAGGACAAGCCAACTATTTATCGCATTTGGATTTACCCAAGGTAAAAACCAAATAGAACTCTTAAACTATAAACAATGGCAAAACACTATTCCAGGGAACCAGAATCATTAATGCAAGCTTATGGTGGTGAAAAAAGTTGGTGAATCATTGAAATTTACGTGAGTCATGTTAAAAGATCATTTTGGAAAATGCGTAAAGGACCGCCGCCCATGCGGGGTGGTGGTTTCTTAACTGAAGAGAAAAAGGCCAAGAAAAGAGGGAAAAGAGAAAAACAAAGAACGCGGGGGCTAAGCGGGGCATGCGGGATGTTAACGCACACTTGGAGAGATTTTCTGGATCCCAAACACCTTGTGAGGAGACCTGTATCATCATTGGGGTACGTGTTACATTGTTCTGACGGTGCAGTACCCTACAATTTTGGGTACGTACATATTGCCCCCTCAGAGAAGCATTTTAGCCATGAAGAGGCGTAAAATAGTGGGTCTGAGTATGGCGGTCCCGAAATGGGAAGTTGAAAGTTATACCTAATACTTCTATGTGTCGAAATGACGCCATCCAAAATTCCCGCTCCCTACAAAATGAAAAGAGAGCTCAAGTGCAGATAGACAAGATAGATCGGAAAACAAACGCTAAAATAATGGGAAATGAGGACGTACCATTTGTGCGGGGGTAAGAACTTACCTCCGTCGGTGCTCCAAACCTGTGAAAAAAAACATTTTTTAAAACAAGTTAGGCTGCTATATATATGAAAGTGGGCCCATTTTCCTATTCATTTGTGCATGTTGAATTGATTGATTATGAGCTCTGGGACCCATGGCGACGATTTCTTGCGCGAGTAGAGCCAAATTTTCGTGACGGGATAGTGATCATGCCTCCGTGAGCAGAACATCGACCCGCGAGATCACAGGTTAGTTTTCTTCAATTTATCCTTTTCACCCCCTTAATTTTAAAATGCTAAAATCTTTGTTGTGGGGGGGTTGTTTTTGAAAATGTTAGGTCCAAAAGGTCCATCTAGGGGGGCGCCTATTGGGTAGGCTTTGTTTTTAGTTAAAATGGTCTTTTTTTGTGTTTTTAGGATTTTTTAGGTTTAAAAACCTACGTGGGTTTTCGGGCCACGACCACCGCCATGCCCAGGGCAGCGGTTACACGACCGCCGCCCTATTCAGGGTGGCAGTTACATGACCACCACCCTTAAGGCGGCGGTTACAAAACTGCCTCCCTGCTCAAGGCGGTGGTTTTGCATAGAATGCCAAAAGTACATCTGTTTGAGATTGTTTTTGCATTTTTAGCATTTCTATATATTTTCGTGATTTTTCCAATATCACTCAGATGCTAACTTGCTCTATTTTGTGTGTTTTTGGGTGTATGAAGGTGAGAGAGGAGTATATTTGGTGGAGCTGAGAGAGGGAGTGTGACTGGCTCCCAGCAGTACTAGATGCACTTTCTCAAGATGAGGAGGAATATCTTCAGAGGGACGGGATACTATGTATCTCATGCATTCTACGTGTTGCACCATCCAGTCACATTCTTTGTGACTTATTTTCCTATTGGGATGCTAATCGGAACACTTTCTGATTTCCAGGGGTCCGCGGTGAGTGGACCATCACTTTGGAGGATGTTTATCACATTCTAGGGGTCCCAATTATTGGGAGCGTCTCACCCTTGAGACAACAAGTTCGCGGGCCCAGATAACACAGTGGGCTTCCTATATGGGAGATGCAATCATCTCCACGGGGTCGAAGAAGGGGGTTAGAGTTCGATCCATTCCTAGTTTTCCCATCCCCTTGCTTCGTCAGGCTATTATGGGGATCCTTCCCTCGATACTGATCGGGGACAAGGGAGGAGACACACTACTATACTGCTGGTCCCCCATCATTGCACAGATAGAGGGACATGGCCGGATATATGCCTGGCAAGTAGACATACTTGGGACTACCTACCATGACTTATACAGGGTAATCCGTTTACAGGGGAAGTCCTTGAGCCACCCGACCTTGTCTTGAGTTGGGTCTACGAGAACTTCATCCCCTATGGCAGAGGTGTAGAGATGACAGATCCCGGAGCTATGAGGGCAGCTAGATGGACATATATATCGGTGCTCAGAGCACCTCATTAGCCAGTTGCTTCTCTTACCACCGATGACATGGAGGCCACACCATATTAGACCATGGTAGGCATATGGGGCGAGGAGGCTCTTACTTTGATCTCCTGCTTCACCACAGGGCAGCTTATTGACAAAGTGGGACGAGTGGAGATACACCCCTTTGGACGAGTTCCTCAGTAGTTTGGCCTACCTTACATGGGCATGCTTCCCCCAGTAGCGCCAGTATACAGGTCAGTTTGAGAGGCCAGAGGGGGTCCTAGAGGCTGGGGTTGGATAGTTGTTACTCCTAACGTCCCTATTGCGGCCAGGAGGGTAGTACATGCTCAAGGGAGAGCCGGTGCACCTTAGGAACCTTTTCTTCGGATTGCTGCAGCTCCTTCCCATAGTAGAGATGACCCCATTGACATAGAATCCGAGTCCGAGGAGTTTATAGGGGGAGAGACAGAGGAGGACAACGATCCTGAGTGGCATGATACTCAGGATATTATGCAAGCAGCGAGGGCCGAGCAGAGTGCAAAGAGAGTTACTCTAGTTTTAGAGGAGCCACTCTCCCAGAGCCATGGTGGGGAGGATGAGTCCGTTGCGGGGTGCTACGTTGCTCCAGTCATAGGAGCAGCACCTCAGTCAGCAGTGGCATCTGTGGCAGGTGCTGACCCTAGCGATCCATCCTGGAGGCTTGGTGATCCGAGTAAGTTACCATCCTTCCTTTTAATGTTTGTTTTTAGTTAGGATTTCCTTAGTTGCTATCTCTCATTTTGTTTTATCTTGTATTTCTAATCTCTTATTTTGTTTCTAATTTATTTTCTCCTTTGTTTGCAGAGACCACCAATGAGTGGTAGGACTTGATTTGTAGGGTATGCACCGATACCTTGATGATCCCCATGGAGAGGACCCACGCAGAGTTGTCTATGGACGCTGGGGAGACCTCAGCAAATGGTAGACACACTGATGTCTTTGCTCTAGTCTGGCACGTGGCCAGGATGGTATCAACTCTCCGCATGGAGCTAGCGGGGTATAGGACAGCCGAGTACCTGATGAGGAGTCATTCTCATGGTGAGACTGCAGCTGCCCCTTGGGATCCTGAGCCCTATGTGCACTCAGAGCGCTGGCGTAGCCAGAGTCCTAGGTGCAGGTGTGCACCTTCGGAGGGGTCTCATAGGGGTTGAGAAGCCACTTGGCTCTTCTAGATTTTGTATGATATATTCTTTTGTATATCTCAGGCTCTTTGAGTGTTTTGACCATGCTTGGCACATGATGGCATTGTACAGAAACTTTGATATATATATATATATATATATATATATTCTTTTTGGATCAGAATTTTGGCATTCATGACTTTGTTTCCAATTTCCTCATGTAGATTATGATGTTATGCTTGTATGCTCTTTAGAATGTATGCAATGGAGAACAAATGATGCAAGTGTTTTACTTTCTTTTTGTATTTCATGATGCTGATATATGATAATGTAGATATAATGTGATTTTGAATCTTAGTTTCTGTAAGAAATTTTGGATGCCTCATATTTGTTTTGGAAAAGTGGTGAAGAAAAAACCGGTACGATGAGCATATAGACTTGCCTCTCTCCTAACTCCACACAACTAGTAAGATGTGAGGGCTCATCACCGAGAGCTAGAAAGGGCACAAGTTGTGAAATGTGTTGAAATGGTAGTGATGAGAGATAGACAAAGCTTTGGTGGAACCAAATTAGGATGCTATAAGCTTACTCCACTCGAGTGACTTCATAGTTTTGGGATGCAAATTTCTTTGCGGTTTATCTAGACTTAGATCCTTAGTTAGCCACAAGGTAGACAAAATCTAAATTTTTAGGATTTTAATTCTCTTGGAATTTTGGACATCTGATTCATTTGTTTTTGACTCAAGATTTTAAGATTTGAATTGTTTGTCTATGACCTTTTACGTTTGTTTTTCAAGAGGACTCCCTACACTTTGCCCCATGTTGCTAGTAAGAAGTGTGGGTTTATCACCATAGGCAAGGAATAGGTGAGTAAGGGCATTTCCATCCTTTCCCAACCCTACGTCACTAGTAAGAGAGGTAAGCTCATCACCAAAGGTTGGTGGGGAAAGGAAATGTGTAAAATTAAAATTTTCTATTTGATCTATATTTGACTTATTTATTTGAGCAAAATGTCGGTGTGTTCTTATTTCCAAAGAGATATTCATACGGGATAGATGTGACACCGTGAAGCTTCTAGAATAGACCATAGGCAAGACACCTATCCTAAGAAGAAACCAAAAGTGAGAATAAACCCGCAGATCTTGGCATGGTTACCGTTAAGACTTTGTCATATCTAGCTTTATTTGATGAAATGATTCCAAAATAGTTTGATGATATCATGGAAATGGAGAAGTATGATTAGAGTGTTTATGCCAACAACATCATGAGTTTGTAATGAATTGCTTTGAGAACAAATTCCTTGATCACATTTTTGTACAAAACAAGCAGACAAAATGATCCTAACATGTATGAAGATGCAATGTAGATATAATTATAAGTAGTGCTAGTTGCTTAAGTGTAGAATCGTTTGAGGTATAGGGAATTGACTGTTTCACCAAATTCCTCACCTTCTAGTGTACATAAGAGGTATGCAACATTTCCATAGTCCTTCATGACTTGGTATGGGTCCAACCATTTGGGCTGGAACTTCCTTCCTTCACCAATTTTTTTGTCGATCCGGCAGTCTAGCCTTAGAACTAGATCACCTTCATATATGTTGTGTTCATAGACCTTCTTGTTATACTTCTGGCACATCCGGTCAGCATAGAATTTGTGCTGCTGTTCAACATCTCACCTAGGTTCATCTAGACTTTCTAGTTGGGAAAGACGTGCTTCTCTATAAGCATCTTCATTTAGAATCCCTTGTAATGAAATGTGGAGACTGGGTATTTCAACCTCGAGTGAGAAAACTGCTTCTGCCCCGAATACGAGCGAGAAAGGAGTCACTCTTGTTGGTGTTCTTATTGAGGTTCGGTGGGCCTATAATGCTAGATATAACTTCAAATTCCAATCTCGTTTGTTTTCTTTCACTGTTTTAAGGAGAATGGATTTTAATGTTTTGTTTGTCGCCTCAGCCTGTCCATTGGCTTGAGGGTAATATAATGAAGCCGTATGATGGCTTATTTTAAATTTATTCCACAATTCGTGAACTTTGTCATTCTTAAAAGAATTTCTATTATCTAAGATAATGATTTGTGGGACACCGTACCTACAAATTATTTGGTTCAAAATGAACTTGGCGATTACAGAACCTGATATAGTAGTAAGAGGCATAGCCTCTACCCACTTGGTAAAATATTCGATGGCCGTGATTATAAGATTATGGTTGTTTGTGGATGAGGGAGAGAATTTCCCTATCAAATATAGGCCCCATGTGGAAAAGGGCCACGGAGTAGCGATCGGTTATAGAGCTTGTGCTGGCATGTGAATCTCGTGGGAGAATTCTTGACACTTATGACATCTGCGTACAAACTCTACTGCGTCGTGTTCTAGAGTGGGCCAGAAATAGCCCATTCGATGTATTTTACGAGTGGTGGCATGGCCACCAAAGTGGCCTCCACACATCCCACTGTGAGATTCGTGGAGAATCTTCTTGGATTCTTCTATGTCGACACATCTTAGAATTATTCCATCGAATGCTTTTCGATATAGTACTTACTCTATAATGACATATTTGGCTACGATAATGCGTAACCGCCTTATTTGTTGTGGAGTCTCACCTTCTAGATATGTATGGTCCATGATATAATTAATGATATCAGTGTACCAAGGACACTCAGAGATAGGAGGTCTGGTTTCGATGTAGTATACGCATTCATCTGGAAAGTTCAGATCTACTAGATTGCATCCGTCTAATGGGTTATCAGCTAACCAATCCGTGATGATTTGTCCCTTAACGAACTTCTGATTTACAAATGTTAATTCGAATTCACCCATTAAGGTTATAAAACATCCAGCCTTTTTAGGCAAGGACCCTTGCGTGAGGAAAGTTCATAAATGATCTGTTTTTACCATGACCTTTGTTTCTTGATTTAACATGTAATGTCTTAAGTGTTTTGTTGCAAAGACTATGGTGAGGCATTCTCATTCTACTTGTGTGTAAAAATTTTCGTAGTCGAGCAATGTCCGGCTAATGAAATAAATCACACGTTCTCTCTTGTCATCATCTTCTTGAGCCAGCATACAGGCTAGTGAGACATTGGTAGCTCGCGAATATAAAATTAATGGGTGATCTGGCTTAGGTGGCATTAGCGTAGGTGGTGATAACAAGAAATACTTAACTGTGTTGAAAGATTCATTGCAGTCTTTGGTCCAATCAATGCTATAGTCTTTCTTGAGTAGATTGTTGATTGGATGAATGGAAAAACTTAAGCTCGGGATGAATCTCCGGATTGCACCAAGCTTTCCGAGAAATGACCTGATTTCAGATTCATCCGAAGGTGGGACCATTTCGAGGACAGCCTGAATTTTGGTTGGGTCAACATTGATCCCGCGTGATGATATAATGTAACCTAGGAGCTTCCCTCCTGTTACACCAAAGATGCATTTTTCTGGATTTAGCGTAACTCTGTATTCTATCACACGTGAAAGAATGATGCGAAGTACTTCTGGATGGTCACAATGCTTCTTGGCCTTAGCCAACAAGTCGTCTACATAGGATTCCATGATTTGATGAATTAGATCATGAAATATATATGTCATAGCCCGCTGGTATGTAGTGCTAGCATTCTTGAGATCGAATGGCATAACAGCATAGCAATAGGTTCCCCAAGGAGTTATAAATGTGGTTTTAGCTTGATCTTGTTCAAATATTTTGATTTGATTGTATCCCGAGAATCCATCCATGAGAGACAAAAGTTCAAATCTAGTTGTTGCATCAACAATGACATCAGTGGATGGAAATGGGAAGTCATCTTTAGGAAACGCTTTGTTAATGTCTCAGAAGTCTATGCAGATGCGTATCTTCCCATTCTTTTTGAGAACGGGAACAATATTAGATACCCATTGAGAGTAATCGACTGGTTTGATGAATCCTACTTGGAGGAGTTTTATCACCTCCTCTTTCACCATGAGAGCTACCTTAGGTTTCATTGGTCTTGATTTTTGTTTAATCAGATTTGCATCTGATTTAGTGATGAGGATATGTACCGCAATGTGTAGTACAACTCCTGTCATTTCTTTATAACTAAATGCGAAATCCTTCTGATGTTCCTTGAGAATCCGAGTGTGTATTTCTACCTCTAACGGAGTTAATGAGGATCCTAACTTCAACATCCTTGGTTCATCTTCCGTTCCGATGTTAATATCAATTGTTTCTTCAATTAAAGAAGTGTTACCTTCTTCAAACTCAGGCGGGGCTGGGGGTAGCCCCAGCTCGTCTCCATTCTCGACCGTGTATATGCTGGGTTATTTTTGTGGGGGAAGCTCTGTCATGGGATTCCTGTAATAGGAAGATGAATGTGGGATCAAAGATAAATCTATCACGTGATGGGAGAGATGTAATGCCGCATAGGCATTTAAGTAATTCAGAGTTGCCATATCACTACCAACTTGGTCTAGGATAACAGATTTGTTTTCATTTCTATTTAAAAGAGGATTTGAAATTGTTTTTATCAATGGTTCAGTACGAAGGGACACCATGAAACGGGTATCTTGGAATTCATTGTTTGGAGTGAAGCGTGATGTCGAGGTTGCTATAGAATCGGTGAGAAGATTTTTTTCTCGCGGGATTGCTTCAATTGGTATGAAGTCAAACTCCTTGCTTAAATTCAATACAACTATTTTGTAGAGATGTAGGTGCTCGGCTTTGGTTTCATATACTTCAGAGACTTGGTTTGCTACCAATTGTGAGTCTCCTAACACTCTGATGTTATCAACACCAATTCTCTTAGCTACGATGAGGCCAAGGAGGAGGGATTCATACTCAGCGCTGTTGTTAGTGCATTCAAATTTTAGCTTAGAGGCAAATAGTAGGAATTTTCCCTTGTGAGAAGTAAGGATTACACCTGCCCCAGCTTCGTAATGGCATCTAGCTCCATCGAAATGGAGAGTCCAATACTTATCTGGGAATATGGGCGCTAGGACACTTGTTGTGTTAACGTCTTCTACTTCTATCATGCAGAGTTCCACTACTGGAAGAGAGCCAACACCTAGGATGCACCCCATGCCTATAGAATCAAATGGTAGAAACATTGGTAGATCCTGTTCCAATAATTCAATTTTTTTTGCAGTAGTTCCTAATGACACTATTTCTATAGTGTTAGCCTCATCTTTGGGGGTTGGGGTTGCCGTGGCTAGGCTCATAGTTTCAAGGTCTGTGGCAGGTACCAATTTTTCCTCTAGTTTTGCATCGGTAGGTTTATTAAGTTGGTTCGTTGGGAGTTCAAACTCCGATTGAACACCTGGTCTTTTCTTTAAGTCAGCTAGGTGTACATCAAATGGTTTTGGATCACCTTTGGCTATGAATATCTTTCCTAAGTGTAAAAACCTTACTTCTTGAAATAGCATAGAAGGGATTGCCTTCATGCGGTGTATCCATGGTCGGCCGAGGATCATATTATAGTTAGTTTCCCGATCTATAATATAAAACTCAATCAGGATGGTTTTGGGTCCTAAGGTGACTGGTAATATTATAGTTCCAATCGAGGTGGCTTTAAGGATGCCATAGCCTCTTAGCGTATTTCAGGTTGTGGAACAATTTGTTTCTCCATACCCTAGCTTTTGAAGGAAAGAAAAAGGGACTATGTTAACTACTACCCCATCGTCAACCATCACGTGTTTCACATAATTGTTATAAACCCATACTTGCAAGTGTAAGGCCGGATCACTTCGGCGTGCAATCTCAGCATCTGTTGGCATTTTGTTTATTTCGAATATGAATTCAGTGTCCCTATCCGGATGCCTCAGAGGATGGATATCAAAGTCTATATGATTTACCTGTGTTTCGGGAGGTGGAGTGATGCTAATTAGATGACCTAAACCCAATGCTTCTAAAAGAGCAGCCTTGTGGGTAGGAGAGTTCTTCAATAAATCCAAAAAGGAGATGTGCGAGAAGGTTTTTGTTAGATCATTAATTAAGTCATAAGCACCCACGGGTTTTATTAATACTTGTTGGATATTGTCTGTTTCTAGTGGGTAGCTTGGAATTGGCTGAGAGGAATACTCTTGTGTCCTTGTTACAACTTCTATGGGTAATTCGGCATCTAACTCCACTAATCCGACTATCTTAGGTCATGGCTGACTTCCTAGTTGTGGCGCAACTAATGGATTTATCAAATTTGAAGCCTCATGATCATTGTTTCCTACAATTACACCCTTGTTTGTCCCACTTGGATTTAACTTGATATTGTTGTGATTTGGGATCGGATCATTAAAGATCTTGAGGGGTGCATTTTGAGGGGAAACTGCCCCTGTAAAAGTATTTGGTGCTGGTGACGTAGGATCTGCCAAGAACATATCTATGAAAAGTTGTCTTTATTCATCTGGCAAGCGTTGCATGAATTTATTGTAGTCATGACACGTTCTAGTGTCATGGCCCCGAATTTTGTGGAAACCACAATACGAATTAGGATTGTAATTCCTAGTTTGTTGGTTTGGTGCATATTGTGGCCCAAAAATTTGATCAAACTGTTGCCTATTAAAGTTTTGTGTCTGTTGTTTTTTATTTTGATTCTGATTTTGATAACCAGTTGAGCTTTGGCTTGAATCCCGTGTAGGACTTCACCATCGTTGTTGTTGTTGTTGCCATGGATGATTAAAATCCACTGCATTGCTTGTCGGGGTAAAGTTGTTATTTCATTGATTGTTTATTTGTGGTGGAGTATTCACTGTTAGGATAAATAATATTATCCTATTATTAATTATGCATAGTTAGATTATTTAATTAATTTTATTAATTAAATAATAAATATACTGTTGTATGGTTAATCAACCATATTTGTTTGTATTCAGATTGTTATATTGTTTTAAACAATATATTTGTCTTTTTCTAATTCCTGCTTCCCGGATGTTATTGGAAGATTATTCATTTTGGCATTTGGTTGCACCTGTGCAACTTATTCTCCTGTGTGTATTTGGCTATGCAATATCTATAAATATTGCAGCCCATTCTCTGTAATTCTTTACTGATTGAGATTAATAAAATATCACAGGCTTCCGTCCCTGTTTCTCAATCAACATTTGGTACCAGAGCGAAATTCTGGCCCTGTGAAGGTGTGGAAGAGAGAGCAGCAGAGAAAGAGGAGATTGGAGATGTATTTGCAGCATTCGAGAGCCTGTGCAGCCTCGTCCAAACTCCCAGCCCCATCCCTGCCTCCCCCACATCCGCCTGTTCAGTTCCAGGTGTTTGGAACGCAATTTTTTTTTTTTGCACTGGTGCACTCAGCACCAGGAAAAAATTGCTACAGGTATTGAATTTAAAAAAAATAAAAATTCCCCAATCAGGGTTTTGATTTTACTGCATTTAGAGGTAAATTTTGTTTTGGAGGATTGCTTTGCTGTGTATATGCACCTGCAGTGAACAAACAGAGCAAAGAAAATAAAAAAGAAGAAGAAAGAGGCACCCAAGCTGGAAAATATACAGTGGGAGGTGGAAAAAAGAGTTTTTTTTGAGCATATGCACCCATACTCAGTCCCTGCGCGGCCTGCATTAGGAAAAATGTGTTTTTGGAGCTAAAAAAATGTCATTCTCCTCAAGCCCGCGCCCTTCTCCATCTGCCACGCCCTGCACATGCAAACAACAAGCAAATGAAGCTTAGATTGTAAAAAATACGGCCTGTACAATCAAAAACGCCTCCAGCATCAAAAAAATGCGCCCAGCATTAAAAAAAAACGCCTCCAGCATCAAAAAAATGCACCCAGCATTAAAAAACGGCCCAGCATTAAAAAAACGCCTCCAGCATCAAAAAAATGCGCCCAGCATTAAAAAAAACGCCTCCAGCATCAAAAAAATGCGCCCAGCATTAAAAAAACGGCCCAGCAATAAAAAAAAATGCAGCCACAAGTCAAAAACGTGGCCTGTACAATGAAAAATGTGGCCTGGCATTCAAACACGTGCCCAAGAAGAAAATACAGCAAAAAATACGGCTTGATCAGTGTGTGGGAAGGAGAAAATGAGGCCTGAGCAAGTAAATGCGGCCTGAGCAAAGAGATAAAGCCTCAGATCCATTTTTTGGGCAAATAGAACCCTAAAAACACCCCTTCACCAGCATGCACCACGTGGCATTCATTTTTCAAGAGGTAAGTCAATTTATTTGACATTAAATACAAATTTCTTCCATTCATAGTCCAAGCGCCCCAAGTGGCCAAGTTGGTTAGTGCATGTGCCTTAGGAGTGAGAGGTTTGAGGATCAAAACACTCAAAAACTCTCCTTTTACATCTGGCGGAAATTTTGGCAGAACTACTAAATTTAGCAGGTTTTTTGAATTTAGTTACGACTAACTAAATTTAGCGGAGAATCCCTAATTTAGGGTAAAAAAAAAAATTCTCCTATTTGGTCTGTTTTCTCATTCCAGACATTTTTTGCAAAAGGAGACCCACCTAAAAATTGCATTTTCAGCTATTTTTTTCCAATTTTTAGCATTTAGGGCTCAGGAGGTCACTAGGACCCCGAAATTGTAAATTTTTGCCTGTCATTCAAATTGTATTGTATATTGTACTAATTTACAGGTTGCCATAGTCAACTGCAAAACTTTGTAACTACTCAGAAACTGGCAGAATTGTAATCAAAAATAGTAAATTTGGTTATGTAACACTCACGAGATCCTAGATCTCATTCGCAGCGTTCGGTATATACAGTGCCTCTGGGAAGCGCTTACGGGTAAAGCCGTCGCGACTACTACTGCACTTAACGCCTAATATAGCTGCAACAATGTCGTCTGGGCATCATCCCTATAAATCGACGGGGAGTAATAAGGTCACAGTGCACACACTATGAACCATCCCATCTGTCTGTGAACGATTGCAAGACATAAATCCGGACTGAGAAATTATCCGAGTATATAGCGAAGTTACGCGCGCGTATGAGGATATTTCTTTGAGCTGGTGTCAATAATCGCACAGACCCCATCAGTACTGTCTTGGTACCACGTATCAAATTCTTTCACGTACGTTAACGCCTCTTTCACGTACCGCCGGGTATATAGAAAGGGCGAGCTTCTTCCACGTACCGACGGGTATATCGGAAGGGCACGTATATAGAAAGGTTTGGTATATCGGACTGACGGTATATAGATTGGGAGACCTTATACCTGGAGTGATAAGAGCCAAACCCTATCAGTGATCTCTACAAAATGGGCACCAATGCCCCCAAATTTTTTCTTCCGGATTCACAATTGCTCAGAGGAAGCAACTATGCTGCTTGGAAGACAAAAATAAAGACAACTTGAGTTTGAAGAAATCTGGCCTGTTGTGACTGGTACTCTAACCAAATCACCAATGGATGCAACACAACAACGACAATTTGATAGAGTAGATCAGAAAGCAAAACTCATCATTTTGTTTGGAGTATCTGACGATGTGCAAGTCCACATTCGAGATGCCACATCAGTAAAAGAAGATTGGGATAAGCTGAGCACAATATATGAGGCCAAGAACAAGAATGTCATACTCAATTTGCAGAGTTAGTTACATACATTGAAATTCAAATGGAATTAGAAAATTGAAGCCTTCCTAAGAAGAGTTGCAGAGTTGAGGGCTTCACTTCTAGCCCTAGGAGAAGAGGTCAAAGATGAGTCTCTCGTTCCCTTTGTTCTGAGAGCTCTCCCTTCTTCTTACCGAATTTTTGTCACAACTCTAAACTTGTCAGATACGACAATTAGTTTTGACAAGTTAGTAAACCTACTGCAACAAGAGGAAGCAATGTACAACAAGGATGATGAAGAGGAGCAGGCACTGTCTTCACATCAAAAATGGAAAGGAAAAGGTAAAGGAAAACCTAAATCCTATCAGAAGTCCCCACATCAGAATCAGTATCATGGGGACAATCAACAGAAGAAGCGATGTCCCATTTGCAAAAGAGGACATGAATTGCAAGAATGTTGGTTTAACACATATAAGAAAGGTTCATCGAGCAATTCTGGACCACAACAACAACAAACTTATAAAGGACATTCAAACAATTATCACGGGTAGAAAAAGGGGAACTGGAAAAGAAGACCCCACCAGCAAGGTAATATTACTGGGCAACAAGATCAGTCAGACAATGAAGACTTCTTGTTCACTGCTCGATCAAGTGAACCATCCACGTCATCTAGTGATGTCTGGTATGTTGATTTGGGAGCCACTCGACACATGACTGGCCACAGAGACTGGTTTATTTCAATGAGGGACATGCCATCGAAAAATCATGTTTCGTTGGGAGATGATTCTTCATATACAGTTTAGGGGATTGGAAACATTTCTCTACCCCTTGGTTCATGCAAATGCAAACTATCAGATGTTCTATATGTCCCTTGGTTGACAAAGAATCTTCTTTCGGTCAGTCAACTCCTAGATCACAACCTGAAAATTGACTTTGATAGTCAATCCCGGCAAGAAAATGTGGGTCTGATTCGAGATAAATCCAGAGGCTTGAAAATAATTGCAAAAGCCTCAAATGTGGGACTAATGTTTCAACTTGATTTTATTCACAAAAATGATCAAGCACTCGTGGCTAAAAACTCCACCTCAGCTCAGTTGTGGCATAGGAGATTTGGTCATGTAAGTTTCAAATATCTCGACACACTTCGTCGGTGTAATATGGTACATGGGCTACCATCTCTTCAGAAGGATACAGACAAGTGTCCTCACTGCTTAGCAGGGAAACAACTCAGAGTTTCATTCCAAACAAGTACTTTTCGAGCTCATGGAAAACTTGACCTGGTTCATACCGATCTGTGCAGTCTGATGTAGCCAAGTCATTCAGTGGTTCCAGTACTTCATGCTCTGTGTTGACGACTATTCATGCAAAATGTGGATTTTCTGTCTTCGTAAGAAAAGTGAAGCCTTTGAAACGTTCAAAAAGTTCAAAGTGGCAGTTGAGAAAGAAACTGGTCGTCACATCAGAACTCTCCGATCAGATCGAGGGGGGGGAATTCACCAGTGATGAGTTCAGAGACTATCTACAAACTCACGGGATTCATCGACAAATGCCTCCTCCACACACACCGCAACAAAATGGTGTTGTCGAGAGAAGAAATCGTACTATCATGGAAATGGTGCGATGCTATGATCGATGATTCCAAACTTGCAAAGAAATTTTGGGCAGAAGCAGCAAAAACAACAGTGTATTTGGCTAAACAGAGCGCCCATAACTACTCTTGATGGAATTACACCACAAGAAGCATGGTCAAAGAGGAAACCATCCATTGTACACCTCAGAGTATTCGGATGCAAAGCAAGCATGCACATACCCAAACAGAACAGAGAGAAATTGGACATGAAGTCACAAAATCTCATCTTCATTGGATATAGTGAAGAGACTCTTGGGTACAGACTGATGGATCCTAAGACCAGAAAAGTCTACACAAGCAGAGATGTTGAGTTTTTCAAGAAGAAGGAAGCAGAGACTCCTCCTCCGGACTCGTAAGATGTAGATTTTTCACCAGTTGTAAAAGCTGAAGCAAATGTTCCCTCAGAAGATGAAAGTGATGATGGGGATGATGGTGTTGATCAGATAGGACCACAACCCATGGGAACAGCTCAACGTATGCCTAAATGGTGTACAAGTACATTACGAGATGCAAGATTGGATGCTCCACCGGATACATCCACCCCTGGACCTTGGACTTGCAGTAAAGCAAGAGAAGAAGTCAACTTTGCTTTGATGAGTAGAGTCATTGAATCAAACGAGCCCTCTATAGTCCAGGAAGCCCTACAGTCAAAATCTTGGAAAGATGCCATGGATTCTGAATATCAATCAGTGATGAAGAATAACACTTGGCAGCTTGTCGATCTTCCACCAGGGAAGAAACCCATTGGATGCAGATGGATATTCAAAACTAAGTACAAAGCAGATGGGACAATGGACAAGTGTAAAGCAAGACTTGTAGCAAAGGGGTACGCATAGAAAGAAGGTATTGACTATGAGGAGACATTTGCTCCCACATATAAGATTAAAACGATCAGGATGATCTTTGCTCTAGCTGCTCAGTTTGGATGGAAAGTTCACCAGATGGACGTAAAAAGTGCCTTCCTGAATGGAGATTTGTAAGAAGTCTACATGACTCAACCTGAGGGATATATAGTACCTGGTCAAGAAGAAAAGGTATGCAGACTCAGGAAATCTCTGTATGGCCTCAAACAGGCACCCCGGGCATGGTACATCAAGATTGATGAGCATCTCGTACAACATGGATTCGTCAGAAATCCATACGATCCCAATCTCTACCTCAAAAAGCAAGGGGGGGAGATGGTGATTGTTGTAGTTTATGTCGATGATCTAGTCATCACTGGCAGTTCAGTGAAAATGATTGATGAAACAAAGAAAGATCTTAAGCGATCATTCGACATGACAGATCTCGAGCTTATGCACTACTGTCTTGGACTGGAAGTATGGCAGAAAGAGAATCACATCTTTGTTTCTCAGATGAAATATACCAAGACAATGCTCGAGAAGTTTAGGATGATGGATTGCACACCAATTGCTACACCTATGGAGAACATATTACAGTTATCTCGTTCAGATCCATCTCCCGAGGTAAGTGCCACTCTCTATCGGCAGCTCATTGGGAGTCTCATTTACCTGACCTACACTAGACTAGATATCAGCTTTACAGTAAGCTATCTATCTAGGTTCATGCAAGAACCCAAAGTTTGTCATTGGAAAGCAGCAAAGCATATTTTAAGATATCTCAAAGGATCAGTGGATCTTGGTCTAGAATACAAGAAGAACGAAAACTTCCTTCTTGACTGGATATTCGGATTCAGATCATGCAGGTAACATTGATGAGATAGAAAACCCAATTCTAGATTTGTATTCTTTATGGGATCTGGACCAATATCATGTGGAAGAAAGAAACAACACTTTGTTTCTCACTCTTCCACTGAAGCCGAGTATCATTCTGCAGGAGAAGCTATCTGTGAAGCGATTTGGCTACGTCACATACTGGAAGGACTTGGAATACCACAGGACAAACCGACCACCATGTATGTTGACAACGAAGGTGTTCTCAAACTTGTTCGCAATCTAGTTTTTCACGAGAGAACAAAGCACATTGAAGTTCAGGTTCATTTCATACGCGAACATGTATTGAAGCACAATATCTAGCTTCAATTTTGTCCAACAGCTGAACAACGAGTAGATATTTTCACAAATTCACTTGCACGTGACAAGTTCGAGTTGTTCAGAGCATTTCTCTCCTCATCTCTCCAGACAATGCACAATTAAGGGGGGGAATGTTAGGATAAATAATATTATCCTATTATTAATTATGCATAGTTAGATTATTTAATTAATTTTATTTATTAAATAATAAATATACTGTTGTATGGTTAATCAACCATATTTGTTTGTATTCAGATTGTTATATTGTTTTAAACAATATATTTGTCTTTTTCTAATTCCTCCTTCCCGGATGTTATTGGAAGCTTATTCATTTTGGCATTTGGTTGCACCTGTGCAACTTATTCTCCTATGTGTATTTGGCTATGCAATATCTATAAATATTGCAGCCCATTCTCTGTAATTCTTTATTGATTGAGATTAATAAAATATCATAGGCTTCCGTTCCTGTTTCTCAATCGACATTCACAACATTTCTCTTTCTAGCTTGATCAGTTATTCCATCCGTTGTCACTTCATAATTTTTGTTAAGAATTTTAGGTCCTTGATTGACATTCGTGATAGTAGGATAAGTTGTAGTGTTTTGGTTGGAGATGATTAACCTCCCGTTTGCTCCATATGTCTTGCGACCACTATCAATTGTCGCTTGATCTATTCGGAGAGAACTCTCAAGTACTTCCTCATAAGTTCTTAACGGGAACTTCTGGACCTCTTCCTTTACCTCTCTGCTGAGAGAATGAAGGAATAGATCTCATAGTTCCATCTAATCCATGTTTGGAGCACTTGCCAAAGAATAGAGAACTGTGCGCCACCTCTGGATGAAATGGGCGACAAATTCATTATGTTCTTGCTTAATGTGCAAGAATTCCCTTATTCCTGTCCTTAATAGTTTGTTCATGTCAAAGGCTTTGATGAACTCTGACACGAGCTACTTGAATGAATGGATGGAAGCCTCAGGTATTCTATAATACCAATCGAGAGCGATGCCTTCCAAAGTTTTGGGGAATATTTTAGCAACAACCTTATCCCAAGGGAGTAGTTCTAGGATGGCTGTTGCGTAAGCCTTGATATGGGCATTTGGATCTCCCTCACCTTTGTATTTGGGAAAATCAGGAAGAGGTCTTGGAAGCATGACGCTTCGTATGGTGAAATCTAGGGGCTCTTTCAAATATTATGAGTAAGTCCCTATCGCATAGGTCTCGACCATTGATGGTGCCTGCTGAGGGAGCGGAGGTGGAATGGGTTATTGATATGGCGTTGCATATGCATTGGTAGGAGCATAAGGGAACTATACGTCGGAAAAGCGACAGGCGAGCGTGAGAATCAACAAGTAACTCTTCCGCGTACCCGACCTCCCGAGGTCGTGCCGAGACAGCCAGTGGGGGTAGAATATGCAGACAAACTAGTTAGGCAGTCTAATGTCTTCTACACGCACTAGTGGAATTTGTGAATCTAAGGCAAAGAAGGCCCTTCTAACTTGGACTGGTGTGATAGATCGATCAGCAAGGATGACTGCTCGAAGGCTCCAATCAATATCGAGCTTTGGCGTGATTCGATCTATGGGTTGTGGAATACGTGGGAAATGACCTGGGATTGTTTCGTGTATATCTCCCGATAAGGTCATATAGTGGATGATGAATATAATTGACTCTATGGACGATTTTCTGGCCTAGTCCAGAATTCCCTAGCTTTGTTAGCCGCTATATCTAGTAAAGACAGTTGTTCGATGATGATAGGTGGAAGTGGAGTGGACCTGAATACCAAGATGCGTAGGCTAGTGTCTATGTCTAACTGACTTGTGGATTCGTTGGGCTGTGGGATCTGTGGATCACAACCATAGACTCTTGGTTGTTGCGGTCCTGTTATGGTCATACGTAACAAAATGCAAATCTAACTGTAACGAAGCAAATTCTAACTATGTGAAATAAATCTAACTGTATAAATTTTATTCTTCTAAGAAAACTTTTAATAATTTTAAGGAAAGCAAACTATTTTAAGCATATCTAGAAGTAATAACTAAACAATAATTTGAAACAGACAAGATAACCGAGTGTAGTTATTTTCCTGTGCGATTTGTAGAATTATTCTAAATAAAACAGTTTGTCTAATCTACCGGTAAGATTCTCGATCCTACCTCAGAAGTGAGGAGTGAATCATAGTTTCTCAGAAACTATCAATCCCCACAGCTTCCCTGGCAATGTCGAGAATAGAATGAAATGAAATAAAGTGATTTAACTACTCTATTGATATGAATCTGACTAGAACTTTGAAATGTAAAACCTGGACTCCGCAGAACAGTGGCGAATCCGATGGTGTGTGTGATCTTGTCCCCTCAGTATGATCTCTTCGTTCTTTGTGTTCACGTAGATCCAAAAAAGCGTGTAATACTTGCATCAACAGGAATAGGTGTTTGGAACAAGGGACAACCTTCAGAATGTAGATAGAATAGAACGCGGATAGGAGAGGGATAGCACAAGAGTACAGAGCTTGGCTTATGTAATTCCTAGCGGGATCTACTGCAAATCGTGCAAAAAAATGCGTCTAGAACTTGAAACTATCCTGTATGAAGAGAAAAACCTGCAACTTTAATGGATTTCTAAGCTATTCTACTCTAATGGATTAGATAAAACAACAATGCTTCCTGCATAAGATGGGTTTATGGCTTACCAACAGCTGAGCAATTTAACAAAAGATGCAAGTGAATTCAAGCTATGACTTCTAAACAAGGTAACTAACTAAGACACTACAATGAGGGAATGAGAGCAAAGATCAAACTTCAAAATCCAGTCAAGCTTCAGACCAAAAACTCCAAACCATGGGTGAAACAACAGCACTGCCTGCACAAGATGGGTATGTGGCTTACCAACAGCTGAACAATACTAACCAAGTATGAAATGAACTATGCTATCAATCCTAAGCAAGCTGACAGACCAAACCACTGAAAATCAGAAGACTCTAACAAAAAATGGTGGCCCTTTTGCCTCAGCACAAGCTATGCATTTATAGGAATTCAAACATCCAAGAACCAAAACCAAATTGAACTCCTAAACAATAAACAAAGGAAAAACACTATTCCAGGGGACCAAAAACATTAATGCATGCTCAAGTTGACAAAGAAAAGCTGGTGAAACGTGATATTTCACGTGAGTCGCGTCAAAAGAGCGTTCTGGAAAATGCGCACAGGACCGCCGCTCTGAGCAGGGTGGTGGTTACAGGACCACCACCCTGTTTAGGGCGACGGTCACAAGACCGCCACCCTGAAGGGTGGCGGTTTCGTCACTGAAGGTCAAGAGACCAAGGAAAGAGGGAAAAAGGGGAAAACAAAGGGCGTGGGGGCTAAGCGGGGCATGTGGGATGTTAACGCATACTCCGAGGGATTTTCCGGATCTCGAACACCTTACGAGGAGATCTGTATCATCATCGGGGCACTTGTTACACTGTTCTGGCAGTACAATACCTTACAATTTTGGGTACGTACATATTGCCCCCCTCGGAGAAGCGTTTTAGCCATGAAGAGGCATAAAACGTTGGGTCTGAGTATGGCAGTCCCAGAATGGGGAGTTAGAAGCTATACCTTACTCGTCCGTGTGTCGAAATGACGCCATCCAAAATTCCCGCTACCTGCAAAATGAAAAGAGAACTCAAGTGCAGATAGATACAATAATTTGGAAGATACATGCTAAAATAATAGGGAAGGAGAACGTACCATTCGTGCGGGGATAGAAACTTACCTCCATCAGCGCTCCAAACCTGTGAAAAAGTCACTTTAAAACGAAATAGAACGATATATATATGAAAGTGGGCCCATTTTCCTATTCATTTGCGCGAGTCGATTTGATTGATTTTGAGCTCTGGGACCCACGGTGATAGTTTCTCGCGTGAATAGAGTCAAAACGTCCGCAGTGAGATCGTGAGCATGCCTCCACGTGCGGAACACCGCCCTGCCAGATCACAGGTTAGTTTTCCTCAATTTTGTGTTTTTCCTCCTTTAAATTTGAAATGGCAAATTATTTGCAATGGGGGGGTTATTTTTGAAAATGGTAGGTTCAAAAGGTCCATCTAGGGGGGGCGCCTACTGGGTAGGCTTTGTTTTTAGTTAAAATGGTCTATTTTTTACATTTTTGGGCTTTTTGGGGTTAACAACCCGCGCGGGTTTTTGGACCGCGACCGCCGCCCTGGCCAGGGTGGCGGTTTTGCATAGAATGCAAAAGAAACCTATTTTGGAGACTGTACTTGTACTTTTATCATTTCTATATGCTTTTATGACTCTCTCGATATTGATTAGATACTAACTTGCTCTGTTTTGTGTGTTTTGGTTGTATGCAAGCGAGAGCAGAGTATATCAGATGGAGTCGAGAGAGAGAGTGTGATTGGCTCTCCAGGGTATTGGAGGCCCTTTCTCAGGATGAGGAGGATACATTACAGAGGGCTGGCATATTGCGTATATCACGCGTGCCCCATGTCACACCCATGCAGTCACATACTTTGTGACTTGTTTTCATATTGGGATGTAGATCAGAACACTTTCCGACTGCAAGGGGTCCGTGGTGAGTTGGACCATCACTTTGGAGGATGTCTACCATATCCTGGGGGTCCCGATCATCGGGAGGAGACTCACACTTGAGGATGGCAGGGTCTCGAGCATAGATTGCACAGTGGGCAGGCTATATGGGGGATGTAGCCATCTCTACGAGGTCCGAAGAAGGGGAGTGAGAGTTCGATCGATTCCTTTCTTTGCCCATCCCCGTATTTCGACAGGCTATCATGGGGATCCTTGCCTCGAGGCTGATCGGGGACAAGGGAGGAGATACTTTACTATACTGCTGGGCCCCCATCATTGCACAGATAGAGGGGCATTGGCCGGATATATGCCTGGGGCACAGATATTCTGGGGACCACCTACCATGACCTATACAGGGTGGTCTGTTTGTAGGGACAGTCATTGTCCCACCTGACTCTAGTCATGAGTTGGGTGTACGAGAATTTTATTCCTTATGGTAGAGGGGTAGAGGTGGCAGACCCAGGGGCTGTGAGGGAAGCTAGATGGTTAGATATGTCGGTGCTTAGAGCACCTCACCAGCCAGTTGCCTCCCTTATCACAGCAAATATGGAGGCAATGCCGTACCGGCTTATGGCCAGCATATGGGGCGAGGAGGACCCTTACAATGATCTCCTACTCCACCACAGGGTAGCTTATCGACCGCGGTGGGACGGGTGGAGGTAACACCCTTTTGGTAGAGTTCCCTTAGCAGTTCGGCCTTCCATATGCGGGCATGCTTCCCCCAGTGGCAACCAGTTTACAGATCAGTCCGCGAGGCTAGAGGGGGGCCTAGAGGCCGTGGGTGGATAGTGATCACTCCTGACACTCTCATTGCAGCCAGGAGGGTAGTTCGGACTAGAGGGAGAGCCGGTGCACCCCAGGCACCTTTGCTTCAGATTGCTGCGGGTCCCTGCTCACAACAGCGATGACCCCATAGATATTGACTCCAATTCTGAGGAGTTTACAAAGGGATGGTCAGAGGAGCAGACGGCTGATAGCGATCCTGAGTGGCATGACACTCAGGATATTTTACAGGTAGAGAGGGCTGAGTAGAGTGCAGAGAGAGAGACTCTAGCTTCAGAGGAGCCACTCTCCCAGGGCCATGGTGGAGAGGATGAGTTAGTTGCGGGGCGTCATGTTGCTCCTACTACAGGATCAGCCCCTCAGTCGGCAGCGACATCTGCGGCGGGTGCTGGCCCCAGCGACCCATCTTAGAGGCCCGGTGATCCGAGTAAGTTATCCTCTCATCTTTTCAATGTTTTTTTAATTTAGGATTTTTAATTGCTATCTCTCCTTGTGTTTTGATATTGTATCTTTTAGTCCTCTTGTCTAGTTTCTAATTCATTTTTCTTCTTTGTTTTGCAGAGACTGTTGACAAATGGCGGGATCTAATCCGCAGGGTATGCACTGATTCTCTGATGATCCCTATGGATAAGACCCGTGCGGAGCTATCTGTAGATGCCCGGGGAGCCTTCAGCATCTGATAGGCATACTGACGTCTTCACTCCCGTTTGGCACGGTGGCCAGGATGGTGTCAACTCTCCGTACAGAGTTGGCAGGCTATAGGACAGGCCGAGCATCTTATGAGGAGCCATTCTCATGGCGAGACCCGTGGATATCCCTCGGGACCCTGAGCCCTCTGTGCATTTAGAGTGCCAGCGTAAGCCGGAGCCCTAGGCGAGGGCGCGTGCCTTTAGAGGGGTCGCGCAAGGGGTTGAGAGACTACTTGGCTCCTATGCGTTTTGTACTATAGATTCTTTTGTATATCACGGAGGGCTCTTCGAGCATTTTGACCATGCCTAGAGCATGATGGCATTTTATATAAACATTGATTATTTATATATATGCATTCGTTTTTGGATCAAAACTTGTCACTGGTGTTTTCCCTTTCTGTTTCCATTTTCCTCATGTATACTACGATGTATGTTTTATATGCTTTTTTTATATGTATGCAATGGAGAACAGATGATGCAAATGCTTTCTTTCTTTTTGTGTTTCATGATGCTGATACATGATATTGTAGATATATTGTGATCTTAAATCTTAGCTTCTGTGCGCAATTTGGATACCTCCATGTTTGTTTTGGCAAAGTGATGAAAATAACCAATATGATGAACAAATTAACTTGACCCACTCCTAACTCCACACAACTAGTAAGATGCAAGGGCTCATCGCCAAGAGCCAATAAGGGTGCAAGTTATGAAATATGGTGAAATGATAGTGATGAAAGACAGATGAAGCTTTGGTGGAACCAAATTGAAAACTACAAGCTTACTCCACCCGAATGACTTCATAGTTTTGGGTGCAACTTGCTTTGCGGTTTATCCAGACTTAGACCCGTAGATGGCCACATAGTAGACCCAAAATCTGGGTTTTTAGGATTTTAACTCTCTTGGAATTTTGAACATCTGATTCATTCGTTTTTGACTCAAAGTTTGAATAGTTTCTTTATGACCTTTTAACGTTTGCATTGTCTAGAGGACCCCCTACACTTTGCCCTATGCTACCTGTAAGAAGCATGGGTTTATCACCGTGGGCAAAGCATAGGCGAGTAAGGGCATTTCCATCCTTTCCCAACCCTACGTCACTAGTAAGAGACGCAAGCTCATCACCGAAGGTTGGTGGGGCAAGGAAATGTGTAAAAATAAAATTTTCTGTTTTAATCACTTTTTGACTTGTCTTTTTGAGTAAAATGTCAGTATATGCTTATTTCCAAAGAGATGTGTATATGGGATAGATGTGACACCATGAATCTTCTAGAACATACCATAGGCAAGACACCTATCCTAAGAAGAAATCAAAGCGAGAACAAACTTGCAGATCTTGGTATGGTTACTGTTAAGACTTCGTCATGTTTGATTTTATTTGATAAAAGATTCTGAAGTGATTGATGATATCGTGAAAATGGAGAGATATGATTAGAAAGTTTTGTGCCAACAACATCATGAGTTTGTAATGAATTACTTTGAGAATAGATTCCTTGATCATAATTTATGTAAGAACAAGTGGACAAAATGATCTAAATCTATATGAAGATGTAATGTAGATAGTTATACAGGCAGTGCTAGCTGCTTATGCGTAGAAACGTTTGAGGTACAGGGAATTGACTGTTTCACCAAATTCCTCACCTTCTAGCGTGCATAAGAGGTATGCACCATTTTCGTAGTCTTTTGTGACTCGGTATGGGCCCAACCATTTGGGCCGGAATTTCCTTCCTTCGCCGGTCTTTTTGTCGATCCGGCTGTCTAGTCTTAGAACTAGATCACCTTCGTATATATCGCGTTCATAGACCTTCTTGTTATATTGCCGGCACATTCGGTTAGCATAAGCTCTATGCCGCTGCTCAGCATCTAACCTAGTTTCATCTAGGCTTTCTAATTGGGAAAGACGTGCTTCTCTGTAAGCGTCTTCATCCAGAATCCCTTGTAGCGAAATGCGGAGACTGGGTATTTCGACCTCAAGCGGGAGAACTGCTTCTGCCCCAAATACTAGCGAGAAAGGAGTTGCTCCCGTTGGTGTTCTTATTGAGGTTCGGTGGGCCCACAAGGCCGGATATAACTTTAAATGCCAATCTCATTTTTTTTCTTTTACTGTTTTGAGGAGAATGGCTTTCAGTGTTTTGTTTGTTGCTTCAGCCTGCCCATTGGCTTGGGGATAATACAAGGAAGCCGTATGATGGCTTATTTTAAATTTGTTGCATAGTTCACAAACTTCCTCATTCTTGAAAGAAGTTCCATTATCTGAGATAATGATTTGCGGGATACTGTACCTGTAAATGATTTGGTTTAAAATGAACTTGGCGATTACAGAACCAGGTACAGTGGTAAGAGGCATGGCCTCTACCCATTTGGTGAAATATTCAGTGGCCGTGATTATAAAATTATGGTCGTCTGTGGATGAGGGAGAGAACTTCCCTATCAAGTCCAGGCCCCATGTAGAAAAGGGCCATGGATTTGTGATTGGTTGTAGAGCTTGGGCTGGCATGTGGATCTTGTGGGAGAATTCTTGGCACTTATGACACCTGCGTGCAAATTCTATTGCGTCATGTTCTAGAGTGGGCTAGAAATATCCCATTCAATGTATTTTTCGAGCGGTGGCATGGCCACCGAAGTGGCCTCCACATATACCGCTGTGGGATTCATGGAGAATCCTCTTGGACTCTTCTGTGTCGACACACCTTAAGAGCATTCCATCGAATTCTTTTCGATAGAGCACCTGCTCTATAATGACATATTTGGCTACGATTATGCGTAATCACCTTTTTTGTTGCGGTGTAACTGCATCTGGGTACGTATGGTCCATGATATAATTAATGATATCAGTGTACCAAGGGCACTCAGAGATAGCAGGTCGAGTTTCGATGTAGTATACGCATTCATCTGGAAAATCCAAATCTACTAGATCGCCTCCATCTAATGGGTTGTCAGCTAACCAATCCGTGATGATTTTTCCTTTAACTGACTTCTGATTTACAAATGTTAATTCGAACTCTCCCATTAAGGTTATAAAACGTCCAGCCTTTTTGGATAAGGAACCTTGTGTGAGAAAAGTCCATAAATGGTCCGTTTTCACCATGACCTTTGTTTCTTGATTTAGCATATAGTGTCTTAGGCATTTGGTTGCGAAGACTATGGCGAGACATTCTCACTCTGCTTGTGTATAGCGTGTTTCATAGTCGAGCAGTGTTCGGCTAATGAAATAAATCACACGTTCTTTCTTGTCATCATCTTCTTGGGCCAACATACAGGCCAGCAAGACATTAGCAGCTCACGAATATAGGATTAACGGGTGATCCAGCTTAGGTGGCATTAGCATAGGTGGTGACAGCAAGAAACATTTAACTGCGTTGAAAGCTTCATTGCAGTCTTCGTTCCAATCAATGCTATAGTCTTTCTTGAGTAAATTGTTGATTGGATGAATAGCGAAGCTTAAGTCCAGGATGAATCTTCAGATTGCACCTAGCTTTCCGAGAAATGACCTGATTCTAGATTCATTTGAAGGTGGGACCATTTCGAGGACAGCCTAAATTTTGGTTGGATCAACATCAATCCCTCGTGATGATATGATGTAACCTAGGAGATTTCCTCTTGTTACACCAAAGACGCATTTCTCTGGATTTAGCGTGACTCTGTATTCTATTAAACATGAAAGAATGACGCGGAGTACTTCGGGATGGTCACAACGCTTCTTATCTTTAGCCAATAAGTCATCTACGTAAGATTCCATGATTTTATGAATTAAATCGTGAAATATATAAGTCATAGCCCGCTGGTATGTAGCACCAGCATTTTTGAGACCGAAAGGCATGACAGCATAGCAATAGGTTCCCCAAGGAGTTATGAATGTGGTTTTAGCTTGATCTTGCTCGGATATTCTGATTTGGTTGTATCTCGAGAATCCATCCATGAGAGACAAGAGTTCAAAACCAGCTGTTGCATCAACAATAACATCTATGGATGGTAATGGGAAATCGTCCTTAGGACACGCTTTGTTGATGTCTCGGAAATCTATGCAAATGCGTATCTTTCCGTTCTTCTTGAGAACGGGAACGATATTAGATACCCATTGGGAGTAGTCAACTGGCTTGATGAATCCTACCTGAAGGAGTTTTATTACTTCCTCTTTTACCATGAGAGCTACTTTGGGCTTCATGGGTCTTGATTTTTGTTTAATTGGCTTTGCATCTGATCTAGTGACGAGGTTGTGCACCACAATGTGGGGTGCGACTCCCGTCATCTCCTTATAATTAAATGCAAATGCCTTCTGATGTTCTTTGAGAACCTGAGTATGTATTTCCACTTCTTCTGGTTTTAACGAAGAACCTAGTTTCAATATTCTTGGTTCATCTTCTGTCTCGATGTTGACATCGATTGTTTCCTCGATCAAAGAGGCATTACCCTCTTCGAACTCAGGTGGTGCTGGAGGTAAATCTAGATCATCTCCATTTTCTATTGCGTATATGCTAGGCTCCGTTTGTGAGGGAAGATCCGTTACGGGATTTCCGAAGTAGGAAGACGAATGCGGAATCAGGGATAAATCTAGCATGTGATAGGAGAGATGTAATGTTGCATAGGCATTTAAATAATCCAAAGTAGCCGCATCATTTCTAACATGGTCTAGGACGGTAGATTCACTTCCGCTAAAAAGAGGATTTGTCATTGTTTTTATTAATGGTTCATCACGAATGGATACTGTGAAGTGAGTATCTTCTAGCTCATTGCTTGGAGTAAAACGTGATGCTGAGGTTGCTATTGAATCGGCGAGAAGATTTTTCTCTCGTGGGATCGCTTCAATGGATATGAAGTTAAACGCCTTGCTTAAATCTAATACAACATTTTTGTAGAGTTGTAAATGTTCGGCTTTAGTTTCATATACTTCAGAAACTTGGTTTGTTACTAATTGCGAGTCTCCCAAGACTCTGATGTTATTAATACCAATTCTTCTGGCTAAGGTGAGGCCAAGGAGGAGGGCTTCGTACTCAGCACCGTTATTTGTGCATTCAAAGTTTAACTTAAAAGAGAATGGGAGGACCTTCTCCTCGGGCGAAGTAAGAATTATACCTTCCCCCGCACCATAACGACATTTAGCTCCATCGAAATGGAGAGTCCAATACTTAGCCGGGAGTGTAGATGTTGGGGCATCTGCTGCGTTTGCACACTCTACTTCTACCATACAGAGATCTTCTGCTGGCAAGGAACCAACACCTAGGGAAAATCCCATGCCTACTGAATCGAATGGTAAGAACATTGGTGAATCTTGTTCTATCAACTCAACGATTTTCGCAGTAGTCCCTAATGATACTATTTCTTTAGTTTTACCTTTAGGGGTTGGAATTGTTTTGGCTATGCTGGTAGTTTCAAGATCCGTCGTAGGTATCAACTTTTCCTCTGGCTTTGGGTCAGAGGGTTTATTAAGTTGGTTTGTTGGCAGTTCAAATTCTGAGTGCACCCCTGGTCTTTTCTTTAAATCAGCTAGGTGCAAATCGAAAGGTTTTGGATCACCTTTGGCTACAAATACCTTTCCCAGATGCAAGAATCTTACTTCTTGAAATAGCGTGGAAGGGATTGCCTTCATTCGATGTATCCAAGGTCAGCCGAGGATCATATTATAGTTAGTTTCCCGATCTATAATATAAAACTCAGTCAAGATGGTTTTGGGCCCTAAGGTGACCGGCAGTATTATAGTTCCTATCGAAGTGGCTTTAAGGCTATCATAGCCTCTCAAGGTATTTCGTGTAGTGGAACAGTTTGTTTCTCCATATCCAAGTTTTTGGAGGAAAGAGAAAGGGACTATGTTAACTGCGGCCCCATCGTCAACCATTGCCCGTTTTACATAGTTATTATAAACCCACACTTGCAAGTGTAAGGCTGGGTCACCTCGGCGTGCGATCTCAACATCTGTGGGCATTTTACTTATTTCGAAGATGAATTCGACATCCTTGTCCGGCTGCCCCGGAGGGTGGATATCAAAATCTACGTGATTTACTTGTGTTTCGGGAGGTGGAGTGATGTTAATTAAATGGCCTAGACCTAATGCTTCTAAAAGAGCAGCTCTGTGAGGGGGAGAGTTCTTTAGTAAGTCCAAAAATGAAATGTGTGAAAAGGTCTTTGTTAGGTCACTAATTAAATCATAGGCACCGATGGGTTTTTCAACTATTTGCTGACTCTTATCTGTCTCTGGCAGATGACTTGGGCTTGGTTGAGAGAAATACTCTCGTGTTCTTGTTATAGCTTCGATAGGTAGTTCAGCGTCTAATTCTACCAAACTGACTATCTTAGGTCTCGGTTGAGCTCCCAACTATGGCACGTGACTGATGGATTTAATGAAGTCGAGGCTTCATGGTCATTGTTTCCCGTCACTGCACCTTTGTTTGTTCCGGTTGGATTCAGCCTATTGCTATCATGATTTGGGAGCGGATCATTAAAGATCTTGAGGGGAGCATTCTGAGGAGAAACTGCCCCTGTGAGAGTATTTGGTGATGATGAGACGGGATCTGCCAAAAATAGGTCTGTGAAGAACTGTCTTTGTTCTTCTGGCAAAACGTTGCATAAATTTATTGTAGTCACGGCACGTTCTAGTATCGTGACCCCGAATTTTATGGAAACCACAATAAGAATTGGGGTTATAATTCCCGTTTTGTTGGTTTGGTGTGTATTGTGGCCTAAAATTCTGATCAAACTGTTGCCTATTAGGACCAAAGTTTTGGAATTGTTGTTTCTGGTTTTGACTTTGGTTTTGGTAACCAAATGAGTTTTGGCTTGGCCCTTGTATGGGATTTCGCCGTTGTTGTTGTTGTTGTTGTTGTGGATGGTTAAAATCCACTGTATTGATTGTCGAGGTAAAGTTGTTGTTTCGTTGGTTGTTTGTTTGTGACGGAGCATTAACAACATTTACCCTCTTGGGCTGGTCGGTTACCCCATCCGTTGTTACCCCACGATTTTTGTTAAGGATTTTGGGTCCTTGATTGACATTTGTGGTAGTTGTAGTGTTTTGAGTGGAGGTGATTAACCTCCCGTTTGTTCCATATGTCTTACGACCACTATCTATCGCTGCTTGATCTATTCACAGAGCGCTCTCAAGTACTTCATCATAAGTCCTTAGTGGGAACTTCTGGACTTCTTCCTTCACTTCTCTACTGAGAGAATGAAGGAATAAATCACATAGTTCCATCTGATCCATGTTTGGAGCACTTGCTGATGAATAAAGAACTGTACGCCACCTCTGGATGAAATGGGTGACAGATTCGTTGTGTTCTTGTTTGATATGCAAGAATTCCCTGATTCCTGTTCTTAATAGTTTGTTCATGTCGAAGGCTTTGATGAACTCTGACACGAGTTGTTTAAATGAATGTATGGAAGCCTCAGGTATTCTATAATACCAATCGAGAGCAATGCCTTCCAGTGTTTTGGGGAATATTTTAGCAACAACCCCATCCCATGGGAGTAATTCCCAAATGGCTGTAGCATAAGCTTTGATATGCGCGTTTGGATCTCCCTCACCCTTGAACTTGGGTAAATCAGGGAGAGGTCTTGGAAGCATGACGCTTCGTATGGTGAAGTCTAAGGGTTCCTTTAGATATTCTGAATAAGTCCCTATCGCATAGCTTTCGACCATTGATGGTGGTTGCTGAGGGAGCGGTGGTGGGATAGGTTGTTGATACGGTGCAGCGTATGTGTTGGCAGGGGCATAGGGAGGTCCTTGCGTTTGAGCAAACATGCCGGGAGAGGAGAACATATCTCCTTGTGGTGATTTAGAGTATATGTTTAAGTAGGACGGGGTATTGTCAAGGAACGGACTGTTCGACACTAAACCGAGGAGGAATTGTGTTAGAGATGATAGGCCTTGTTGGCGTTTGTTGTGGATATTGAGGAGACATGCCTAATGTGCCTACTCCCGTAAGGAGATCTACCTGGCCAGAGTGGTATGGAGGATTGGAACTTCCTGTTTGTATGAACGGAGAATTTTGACTTGCTTGAGCCAGTTCTAACCCTCTCACTCTTTCTACTAACGTTGAAATGACTTCATTTGGTGAAGTCACAGTACTTTTCCTGAGCGGCGTTGGTTGTATACCTTGGTGTTGTAAAGGTACGTGATATCCTGTCATAAACTGATCGCTATCTTGCCAAGTTTCTCCAAGAATACTTCTTGTATGCAGTGGCATAGAGGTATTTTCTTGAAAAGAGATTTCGGGTTGTATTTGTAAACCTCCTACAAGTGGGTACATTCCCCGGAGAGTGTTGTTCACTCCTAGGATAACGTATTGATTGTCCATCATCTAAGACCAGGTATGGATCTGATTGCCTACTAACTTGTGGTCTGAGTAGCATTTGAGGAGACGAACTAGATTCTCTGGTAAACGTCATATTGTTCAAACCTGAAGGCTCTGTTTGTTGGGTTCGAGGGGGTTGATCTAACTCCTCAGTTTGAAAAGATGAACTATATCTGATTCTTGGGGTTTGTGTTGACAACTGATTAGTTGAATAGTTGTCACCCCATACTGAGAGCGAGGGTGATGATTGCCTATTCTGTTGGGCGTAGTATGCCTCAAGACCCAAGAGGGGTCTGCCATATGCATCGAATCCCGACATATTCGGGGGGTATATGAATACCCGTAGAATAATGGGAAGGAGCGAAGGTGGATGAGAGAAGATTTGAAACTTCTCAAAGAGAAGGTGAAACAATTGTTTGTTTCATGTCAGGTTCACCAATTTTGTACGTCAGAAAAGTGACAGGCGAGCGTGAGAATCAACAAGTAACTCTTCCGTGTACCCGACCTCCCGAGGTCGTGCCGAGACAGCCGGTGGGGGTAGAATATACAGACAAACTAGTTAGGCAGTCTAATGTCTTCTACACGCACAAGTGGAATTTGTGAATCTAAGGCAAAGAAGGCCCTTCTAACTTGGACTGGTGTGATAGATCGATCAGCAAGGATGACTGCTCGAAGGCTCCAATCAATATCGAGCTTTGGCGTGATTCGATCTATGGGTTGCGGAATACGTGGGAAATGACCTGGGATTGTTTCGTGTATATCTCCCGATAAGGTCATATAGTGGATGATGAATATAATTGACTCTATGAACGATTTTCTGGCCTAGTCTAGAATTCCCTAGCTTCGTTAGCCGCTATATCTAGTAAATACAGTTGTTCGATGATGATAGGTGGAACTGAATACCAAATGAGTAGGCTAGTGTCTATGTCTAACTGACTTGTGGATTCGTTGGGCTGTGGGATCTGTGGATCACAACCATAGACTCTTGGTTGTTGCGGTCCTGTTATGGTCATACGCAACAAAATGCAAATCTAACTGTAATGAAGCAAATTCTAACTATGTGAAATAAATCTAACTGTATAACTTTTATTCTTCTAAGAAAACTTTTAATAATTTTAAGGAAAGCAAACTATTTTAAGCATATCTAGAAATAATAACTAAACAATAATTTGAAACAGACAAGATAACCGAGTGTGGTTATTTGCCTGTGCGATTTTGTAGAATTATTCTAAATAAAAAAATAGCCTGTCTAATCTACCGGCAAGATTATCGATCCTACCTCAGAAGTGAGGAGTGAATCATAGTTTCTCAGAAACTATCAATCCCCACAGCTTCCCTGGCAATATCGAGAATAGAATGAAATGAAATAAAGTGATTAACTACTCTATTTGATATGATTTTAACTAGAACTTTGAAATTTAAAACCTGGATTCCACAGAACAGTGGCGAATCCGATGGTGTGTGTGATCTTGTCCCCTCAGTATGATCTCTTCGTTCTTTGTGTTCACGTAGATCCAGAAAAGCGTGTAATGCTTGCATCAATAGGAATAGGTGTTTGGAACAAGGGACAACCTTCAGAATGCAGATAGAATAGAATGTGGATAGGAGAGGGATAGCGCAAGAGTACAGAGCTTGGCTTATGCAATTCCTAGCGGGATCTACTATGAATTGTGCAACAAAATGCGTCCAGAACCTAAAACTATCCTGTATGAAGAGCAAAACCTGCAACTTTAATGGCTTCCTAAGCTATTCTACTCTAATGGATTAGATAAAACAACAGTGCTGCCTGCACAAGATGGGTCTATGGCTTACCAACAGCTGAGCAATTTAATAAAAGATGCAAGTGAATTCAAGCTATGGCTTCTAAAAAAGCTAACTAACTAAAACACTAAAATGAGGGAATGAGAGCAAAGATCAAACTTCAAAATCCAGCCAAGCTTCAGACCAAAAACTCCAGACCATGGGTGAAACAACAGCACTGCCTACACAAGATGGATATGTGGCTTACCGATAGCTGAACAATACTAACCAAGTATGAAATGAACTATGCTATCAATCATAAGCAAGCTGACAGACCAAACCACTAAAAAATCATAAGACTCTAACAAAAAATGGTGGCCCTTTTGCCTCAGCACAAGCTATGCATTTATAGGAATTCAAACATCCAAGAACCAAAACCAAATTGAACTCCTAAACAATAAACAAAGGAAAAACACTATTCCATGGGACCAAAAACATAAATGCATGCTCAATTCGGCAAAGAAAAGCTGGTGAAACATGATATTTCACGTGAGTCGCGTCAAAAGAGTGTTCTAGAAAACACGCACAGGACCGCCGATCTGAGCAGGGCGGTGGTTATAGGACCGCCGCCTGAAGGGTAGTGGTTTCGTCACTGAAGGTCAAGAGGCCAAGGAAAGAGGGAAAAAGGGGAAAACAAAGGGCGCGGGGGCTAAGCGGGGCATGCGGGATGTTAACGCATACTCCGAGGGCTTTTCCGGATCCCGAACACCTTGCGAGGAGATCTGTATCATCATCGGGGCACTTGTTACACTGTTCTGGCAGTACAGTACCTTACAATTTTGGGTACGTACAGGAACCCCTGTGTTTGAGTAAAAATATCAGGAGAGGAGAACATATCCCCTTGTGGTGATTTGGAGTACATGTTTAAGTATGAAGGGGTATTGTCTAAGAATGGATTACTTTGTAACAGACCAGGAGGAGTGGTGTTAGGGATGGTGGGTCTAGTTGGGGTTTGTTGTGAATACTAAGGAGTCATGCCTAACGTTCCTACTCCTGTGAGGAGGTCTATTTGGCTAGGATGGTGTGGAGGATTGGAACTTCCTGCCTGCATGAATTGAGAATTTTGACTTGCTTGGGCAAGTTCTAACCCCCTAACATTTTCTACTAGAGTTGAAATGACTTCATTTGGTGAAGTCACGATATTTTTCTTTGGTGGAATTTTTTGTATATCCTGATGTTGTATAGGCATGTGATATCCTGCTATGAATTGATCGCTGCCCTGCCAAGTTTCCTCGAGGGCATTTCTTATGTGTAGTGGCAAGGAGGTATTTCCTTGAAAAGAGACCTCGGGTTGTGTTTGTAAACCTCCTACAGGTGGGTACATACTTCGAGAACGTTGTTCATTCTTGGCATAATGTACCAAATTTTCATCATCTAAACCCAGGTATGAGTCTTATTTTCTACTAATTTGTGGTCTAAGTAGTACCTGAGGAGACGAACTTGATTCTCCTGTGAGCGTCATGTTGTTTGAGCCTGAAGGCTCTGTTTGTCATGTTTAAGCAAACTGATCCAACTCCTCTATTCTGAGGGATGAGGTATATTTGATCCATGGAGTTTGTGTTGACAACTGGTTAGTTGAGTAGTTGTCACCCCATACTGAGAGCGAGGGTGATGATTGTCTATTCTGTTGGGCGTAGTATGCCTCAAGACCCAAGAGGGGTCTTCCATATGCATTGAATCCTGACATATTCAGGGGGTATATGAATACCTGCAGAATAATGGGAAGGAGTGAAGGTGATGGTGAAAGATAATGAGGTAGTAAAGATGAAAGAGTTGTTTTTAATTTGAAAGAACTAGTAGAAATATGACTCCAGACTAGAAAGTAGAAAGGTTCACGTCAAGTTCACCAATTTTGTACGACGGAAAAGTGACAAGCAAGCTTGAGAATCTACAAGTAACTCTTCCTCACACCCGACCTCCCAAGGTCGTGCCGAGACAGCCGGTGGGGATGGAATATGCGTGGGATACAGAAAAACTAGTTAGGCAATCTAATGTCTTCGACGCGCACTAGTGGAAACTGCGAATCTAAGGCAAAGAAGGCCCTCCTAACCTGAACTGGTGTGATAGATCGATCAGTAAGGATGACTGCTCAAAGGTTCCAATCAATATCGAGATCTGGCATGATTCGGTCTATAGGTTGTGGAATACGTGGAAAATGTCTTGGGATAGTTTCGTGTATGTCCCCCAATAAGGTCATAGGACGGATGATAAATATAATTGACTCTATGGGTGATTCTCTGGCCTAGTCCAAAACTCCTTAGCTCTATTATCTGCTATGTCTAATAAGGATAATTGTTCGATGATGATAGGTGGAAGTGGAGTAGATCTGAATACTAGTGTACGTAGGCCAGCATCTATGTCTGATTCACCTATAGGCTCGTTGGGCTGTGGATTTGTGGGTCACACCCGTAGATTCGTTTTGTTGTGGTCTTGCTATGGTCATGCATGGAATCAATCCCTAATCCCTAGTATCCAATAGTCATATGCCTTTTCAGCATCTATATTTAGAATCAATAATTGTGCGATCTTCTCAGAATATCTTACAAGTGTTTGTGCAACCTGAATTCTCAAGCTAGTATCTATATTCATGAGAGTATCTCCTATGTCTAGCTATGGTACCAAAGGATCACAACCGAATGTCCGCTCTCTCTCAAACCCTTCTACAGTCATGTGGATATGAATCTAGGGTAATCTATAGTTTGGTTTATTTGACCAAAATGTGTGTGCTTGGTCGTCTTCTATGTTTAACCCATGCAGTTGGAAACTGATTTGTTGTAATTTTACCGTTGTTTGGAAGACTTAGATCTTGAGATTCTGATCTATATTAGTTATGGCTGTGACGAGATTGGGTTGGGGCATGATTGGCTCGAATATGTATTCCTTGGGCTCTCTAGGTCCCGTGATTGTCATACAAAAGCAATAATGAAAATTAACTGCAACAAAGTGAAATTTAACTACGTTAAGTATATCTATAGCATATATGATTTCTCTATTTTTGTATTTTTTGATGAACTATTCGAACGAATTTAAAAGAGTAACTATTTAATATATCTAGAAATTGACAATTTAGAATAACAAATTAAAACAAACAAGATAACCGAGTATAGCTATTTGTCTGTGCAACTATGAATCTATTCTAAATAATGAAATACTTGATCTAGTCTATTTGCAAGACTCTCGATCCTACCTCAGAAGTGAGGAATGAATCATAGTCTCTCAGAAACTACCAACCCCCACAGCTTCCCCAGCAATATTGAAAGTAAAATTGATTGAAATAAAGTAATTGACTACTCTATTTGATATGTTTCTAATTAGAACTTTGAAAGCTAGAACCTGGATTTTGTAGAACAGTGGCGAATCTGATGGTGTGTTTGGCTATGTCCCCTCACTGTGATCTCCTCGTTCCTTCATGTTCATGTGGATCCAAAAAAGTGTGTAATGCTAACATCAATAGAAGTAGATATTGGGACAAAGGCAGCTCAAGATACAGATTGAATATAATGCGAGTAGGAGAGGGATAGCGCAAGAGTACAAAGCTTGGATTATGCAATTCCTAGCGGGATTCATTATGAGTCATGCAACATAAAACATCCATAACCTGAAACTATCCTGTTTGAAGAGAAAAACCTACAACTTTAATGGCTTCCTATTGAAAACAAACTATTTTACTCTAATGGATTGGATAAAATATCAATAGCATTTGCACAAGATGGATATGTGGCTTACTAACAGCAAAACAACACTAACTAAGCATACAATGAAAGAAACTAAGAATTCTAAGCAAAATGAAAGACTAATCTATTGTAATGAGAAATTCAAAGGCAAATTTGAGGGGCCATTTGCTTGAGCACAAGCCAACTATTTATAGCATTTGGATTTACCTAAGGTAAAAACCAAATAGAACTCTTAAATTATAAACAATGGCAAAACACTATTCCAGGGAACCAGAATCATTAATGTAAGCTTATGGTGGTGAAAAAAGATGGTGAATCTTTGAAATTACGTGAGTCGTGTTAAAAGAGAATTCTGGAAAACACGTAAAGGACCGCCGCCCTAAGTAGGCCGGTGGTTACAGGACCGCCACCCTGCTTAGGGTGACGGTCACGAGACCGCCACCCAGGCGGGGCGGCGGTTTCGTAATTGAAGAGCAAAAGGCCAAGAAAAGAGGCAAAAGAGAGAAACAAAGCATGCGGGGGTTAAGCAGGGCATGCGAGATGTTAACGCACACTTGGAGAGCTTTTCTGGATCTCGAACACCTTGCGAGGAGACCTGTATCATCATTGGGGTACGTGTTACGTTGTTCCGACGGTGCAGTACCCTACATTTTTGGGTACGTACAGCGACCCCAGTGTGATTAATTCTAAGAAAGGTATTTTCTCAAGACTTCAAAGGCATTTAAGTAAAGTCATCATCTAGTAATAGCATCGTGTTCACTCAGATATTTTGCTGACACCTAGATGAGAGAGCCACCTAGGAATCCAAACACTTTCCAAGCCAATCTAAAGTAGAGGCCACAAACAAACATTCAAATAAAAATTTCATTTTTTGATTTTTCTTCTTTTGTTTTTCTTTATTTTTGTAGTAGTCTTCCACACTCACTTTTTCCCAAATATTCCTTTTTTTGGATCCATCTTTCTCTTTTCTTATCTTTTCATCTTTTTTTCTAAACTATCCTTGTTTGGATTCTAATTTCATCCTAGTTTTATCAGTTCTCATCTTATTTTCTTCTTGTCATTTTTTGTTCACTAACCTTCATTTTACTCTCAATTTTTCCCTTTTTCAGAACTTTCATCTCTTTTTCATTATTTCAATTTTCTCTTCTTTTCATCCTCATTGTCTTCTCCATTTGAGCTTCTTTCACTCATTTGGAGTTCTTATTCACTTATTTGATTATTCCCCTTTCGTGATTATCAAATCCTTCTATCTTTCCTATGCACCTCCTTGAATTCATCTCCCATTTCATTTAACACTTAAAAATTTGGATTACATTTCCTAAAGTTTAAGTTTTCATCCTCTTTTCGACTTCAAGTCTTGAGTTACGGATATCCATGTCCTCACTCAAGCAATTTCATCTTACAACTCACATCTTAGCGGTGTTGTGTTTCACTTTTCCACAAATTATTTCATCATATTTTATCTTCATTCTCCTCTTACAACCTTTAGTTTGAGAACATCATTGTTAAACTATATACATTTGATTTCTTCATGTCTCTAACTTGAGAACATATTTGTTACGTTCTAGACAATTTGTCATATCTTCTTTTCAACACTTACACTATCAATATTTGAGTCTTATCTCTTCATTAGCGTCTTCATTCTTAACTTATTCTTGTTAAGGGTTGATCACATCGGATACGATTTGACTCCTTTTTTCCATACCCTCTTCCCATTTAGCATTCTTTTTTTCTAGGTGGTAGAGTGCATTTTACAATCAAGCTATCCTCGATTTTTCACTATAGCATACACATTGTTAGAGGTTGAACAAATTTGGAACTTTGTCACTATAACCCTCCTCCATTCTAGCATTCACTTTGTTAGAGGATAAGAACCTTCATCAAATCATGCCACTCTTCTATCTTGGCATTCAATTTGTCAAGGGTCGAGTTTATCAAACACTTTTGCACACTTCCATCTTGACATTCACTTTGTTAAGGGTTACGTCACTCATATCCTCCAAACCTCTTTCCCATCTTAGCATTCACTTTGTTAAGGGACAAGTTATCATCAAAATTCATTACACACCTCTCTTCCATCACCGCATTCATGTTACTGGGGGTTGAGTTATCTTTCAGACATCTCTTTTACTCCCTCCCTCTTTTACAAATGGTGGTAACACAACACAAATATTATAGTCCTTTTGGAAGGGGCGAACGAAATCCTTTTAGAAATTTTGATAGTGATAATGACCAAAAATCTGAGGATGATCAGAATGACATCTCACTTGAAGAACAATCCCACGTTGAAAATATTTTATGTATGAATAAAGACCAATTTTTGCTTTGTCTCCTTGAGATGGGATAAAAATTACCATTTGAATTTGATGAAGCTAGTTTACAAACATTACTTGGCAAACCGCCACCTAATAAGGGTGAACCTTTCATTTTGAAAAACAATGACGATGAGACAAGACCTAGTCACATGAATAATGATGATTGAAACAAGACCACCTTGAACAACACCAAAGGAAATGAATCAAACAAAGAAAAATATGATGAAAGGAACAAAGTCAAATCAACTGATTCAATCACTGATCCTACTCAAACCCTCATGAATCAAATTAATGACATTGATAAACAACTTGATATTTTTTATTCCAAAGTCACCAATGAATCCCATGACAAGGAGGCAAGCAAGAGATCTAGTGATGCTTCATTTAAGATTCATACCATGCACACCAAAGATAACATTAACTATAAAAATGATGGCTCTTTATCTTTCTTACAGAAAAACTCACTTTTTTCTCAAGAATGGAAAATGATGAAGGATACCATCTCTAATATGAAACATAAACGCAAATAATTTAGATTTGAAGAATTATGTCCTTACCCATTCGATAAGGACATTTTGCATGCTTATTTTCCAAAATATTTTGAGACATCCAACTTTGATAAATACAGGGGAAAGAGTGACCTTAGAGAGAATATCAGGGAGTTTTATATGGCTTGCCAAGAGGTGGCCTATAGCGATGTCTTCTTAATGCATCTATTTCCAAAAAGTCTAGGAAGACAAGCCTTGGACTGGTTCCTACTCCTCCCCAAGGGCTCTGTGCAAAATTTTGTGGACCTCTCAGAGAAGTTCATCAAACATTTATCATTCAACATAGAGTCTGAAATTACAATGATGGAAGTGTGTAATTCCAAACAACGAACAAATGAAACCTTCACACAATTCCTACAAAGATGGCATGGGATTGCTAGCCATTTCCCATGCTCCATTCCTGAGAAGCATCTTGTGATCATCTTTGTACCCAATTTCAATAGTGAGCTATTTTTTCACATGCAAATCCATTTCCTTAATACTTTCAAATAAGTTATTGAGAAAGGATCACAGATTAAAAAATCCCTTATCATAGAATATTTGATTAAACCTCATTCAAAAGACAGTGGGCAACATAGTAGCCATCTTAGTAGCTCTCACCAAGACAAATCTAAACATGTTAACCGCAATCATAATATGGTCAATGATGGTATTACAGACAATCGCAATGTCCAAAAAGTCTAAAACACTCAGACTAGACCAAACAAAGGTAAACAACCTCTTTTTGTTTCTAGCAAGGAGGTTTCCTCCTCTCCTAATTCTAAACGACATCGTTTCACTCCTTTGGGATAACCTATATCAAATTTCCTTCAACAAATCATTAATACAAACATGGCTACTTATCCCATCACCAAACCTTAGGTTGAGGGAGAACCCAAGCTTGCTTAGCACAAGGCTGATACTTATTGTGATTTTCATCACATTGACGGTCATTTGACTAATCAATGCTTTCACCTACGTCAGTTTGTCTAATATCTCATTGATAGTGGAGATATCATTGTTTAAGAACCATCACCAAATAAGACACCCTATGACAATATTAAGGTGTTCTCAAACCCATTTCCCAAACATGGCGGTGACAATAAAAAGCTGACAAAGGTCCTTCTACCAATAACGTTGATTTTAGTTCAATTATCTCATTTATTGAGGAAGTACCATCTACAATGGTGACCATTAAATTCACACCTTCGAATAATGTTGTGACCACACGCCAACAAAAGATATGGGTTCCTACGGAAAACTAGCCTTCTACATCTCCTGCAGAACCTCAAATGTCCAAACCAACCGCTCCTTCAAATCAAAAGTCAAATTCTAATGCCAAATCATCCACTCCATGTTAGTATGACTTCATCAAATAATTAACAACCATGCCAACACATATCTCTCTCATGGAACTATTGAAATAGTCACCTAGCTTTTGGGATATTCTCACTCACGCTCTAAATGAATCACATGTTCCTCATATTCTCAATGTTCAATAGTTTTAGGATATGATTGTGAACCTTACACCTGAAACTCCTATCCTATCTTTTTTCCCTCGAGATATGTTAACCATGAATCTGATTAATAATAACTCCTTGTACATCGAATCCTATGTTACCGATCATAAATTCAAGAGAGTTATTATCGATAATGGAGCAGCTCTTAACATCTTATCTATAAAAATGCTCCACTACCTTGGTCATACAATAGATGACTTAGATGCTAATATTATTACCATTCATGGTTATGATAATATCAAGCGCCAATCCTATGGCACCATCACTCTTCCCATACAAGTAGGCCCACAACTCCTTGACATTATGTGTCATTAGTTGACGTAGACACATCATATAACCTTCTTTTGGGTAGACCTTGGATACATGTGATGCACGCAGTACCTTCCACTTTCCATCAATGCATAAAGTTTACACATAACGACAAAGATTTCACCTTACGTGGCGATATTGACCCCTTTGAATACTGTAATTTTTTTGAAGAAAGCTACAAAAATTAAAAATATTGTTCATATGCTAATAACACAGTTGGATCTAGCTCAACTTCTATTGTTACAAACCGTATTGATCCTGATGTCATATTGTGCCTTCATGATTCCACATCTTCTTCTAAAGAATCTATGTCTAAAGCATCACCTAAGGATATTCCTCACACCTCCGCATCTTCCTATGAAGCATCTACATCTAAGGTGTCACCTAAAGTTGTATTCTCTTATAAAGGCTTATGTGAGTAAAAACTTGATAATGCATTTCTTTTTGGAAAAATCCCATTATCGCCTCGCAGCTATGGGCGTCCTAACACTCCTCATTTATAAGAACCTCCAGCTTACTATCTCAGAAAAACTCTTTGGAGACGATATGGATATCTAGAATATGAACATATTCCAATCTCCGATGACTCTTGGCTATACGATGACAGGATTGTAGAATGCTATGAATCCACTGATTACACCAAGGGCCATAAAATGATGAAAAACATGAACTGGAAAGGAAGAGGCCTTGGCCCACAAGGGCATGGTGTTCTTGAACCTATGAATATCAAGTTTAGCCTTTACACATATGGTCTAGGATATGAGACATATGAGAAGAGACCTATAGTATTTGAGGTGTTATCTAGTGATGCAGACTCAGATTATGAAATTGAGACCGGTTCCACACATATCCTCTTCGAAGACCTAGCCGAAACTCTACTTTTCCTAGACTACTTATCCATTCAAACCCTTGACGTTTTTTATCCTTCCCTCATTGATCAGGACCAACAATTTCATATTTCCATGGATCTATTTCAAAATGATGAGGCCATCTTGGAGTTCCTCGGGGCTCAGGAACCTTTTCCCTTGTCAGATCACAAGAAGGGTTTCAATATAAAACTTGATTCTACCACTTTGGCAAAGAACTTACAACCTCCAGTCTTAAAGAAAAAGAAATTAAACATAGGAAAAATACAAATTATATCTCGCATAGTGAAAACCTTTCTGAGGCATTATACGAGAAGAAAAAAATGAAAAAGAAAAAGAAAGAAAAGGACGCATCTCCTAGTGAAAAAATTTTAGAGGCAATAGAGAGAGAGGATATTTGGATCTAGAAATATATGAAAAATCTACACAATCTGCCAACATCATTTCAAGATAATGACACTTCTAAGCTATTGGTAGAAGAGACGACAACCATTAACATTGGAACCGAAGACCAACCAAAATTGTTACAACTAGGTGTCAGTTTATCAAAAACTGAAATCAAAGCCTTCACAACACTTCTAACCAAGTTTCAAGATGTATTCACTTGATCTTACAAAGATATGCTCAGTCTTGATCATTCTCTGGTGGTTCATCACCTTGTGGTGCACCCAAATGCTAAACATGTCAAGAAAAAATTACGTAAAATGCATCCCTTGGTTGCATTGCTTGTTAAGGCTGAATTACAAAAATTATTGGATACAGGCTTCATATGGTGCATTGATTACTCAAAATGGATATCTAATATGGTACTAGTTGCGAAGAAGACCCCCAAAATCTATATTTGTATAGATTTCCATCACATTAACAAGGCATGTCCTAAGGATGATATCCCTTTGCCTAATATTAACATGATTTTCGATTCTACTGTGGACCATGAGATGTTATCCATTATAGATGGATTTTCTAGGTATAACCAAATTCAAATTGCTGAAGAAGACCAGCATAAAAAAAAATTTAAAACCCCATGGGGAACATTTTGTTACAAGGTCATGCATTTTGGCGTTCAAAACGCTAGTGCAACTTATCAACGTGCCATGACTGTTATTTTCCACGACCTTCTTCACAACATAATGGAAGATTATGTCGATGATATTATTGCTAAATCAAAGAATTGGGTGGATCATTTGACAGTTCTTAGGTGTATATTTGAGTGGTTAAGGGACTACAAGGTTTTCCTTAATCCAAAAAAAACACGTCTTTAGTGTCACTTTAGGGAAACTTATGGGATTCGTTGTATCACAAAGAGGAATTGAAGTGGACCCTACCAAGGTCAAACCTATAATAGATATGCCACCTCCACAAGAACATTTGAAAATTAAGGGGCATCCAAGAAAAAATATAGCCTGTTCATCACTTCATCTCCCAATTCGCAAATAAGTGCCATCATTTCAACCAGTTTCTTAAAAAGGATGTACTAGTTCAAATGGACGACAAGACTGTCAATATGCCTTTGCAAAATTGAAAGAATACCTGGCATCGTCACTCCGGTACTCATGCCGCCTATACAGAGATAAGGCTATGTTGATGTATACATCTATAATACAACATGCCATTGGGGCATTATTGGCACAACACAATGATAAGGGTCAGGAACAAGCTATGTATTACTTGAGAAGAGCTCTTTTTGAGCATGAGACCAAGTACTCGCAGGTTGAAAAGGTTTGTTTAGTCAGTTGCTTATAATTTCGGCAAGCTGAAACACTATCTCCTAAATCATACCACCAAGATAATTTAAAGGGTTGATCCTCTTAAGTACCTACTTTCGATACTAATCATAACATCGACGAATGTCTAGCTGGATTGCACTACTCAATGAATTTGACATTGAAATTGTTAATCAAGAGGCTATCAAAGGTCAAGCACTGGCAAGACCAACTGGCTGCAGCACCACTACTAGGTTCATAACCGCTAAATTTTGAATTTCCATACGAATACTTGTTGTACAAAGGAAGCAACAACCTTATGGAAATTATTTTTTGATGGATTTTGTAATATCCATGCTTATGGAGTAGGAATTGTCTTATGTACACTAGATGGAGACCTCATACCTAAATCTTATCATATCAAATTACCTTACACAAATAACATAGTAGAGTATGAAGCATTGATAGCAGGCTTAGGGTTTTCTATCTCATGGTACCTATAAGAATTGACAGTTCTTGGTGATTCTCTTCTAGTCATTAATCAAGTTAATGAAGAATATCAAGTAAAAGATGAAAATATCTTACCTTATAAAAGAATGGTTGATAACCTTAAAGGATATTTCTTGGATTATCAATTTTAAACAAGTTCCTCACATACAAAAAAAAGTAGTGGATTTCATGGTCAACTATCGACTGTCCCTTATTTCATTTGACACTAATCAAACTCACAACGATTTCCTTTTGAACATCTTCTGGTGCCCGCATACGAATTGTCAGAGTCTACCATGGTTTTTGATATTGTTGGTCCTGATCATCCCTGGTACCAAAATATATACACCTTCATTCAAACTAAATCCTATCCTCCTCATTTTAATTCAGATAATAAAATATCCTTAGCACAACGTGCTTCACACTACACCCTTCTTGTTGACACCTTGTATTGAAGAGGCTATGATGGGACTCTCTTAAGATGTCTCAATTAGGATGAAGCTAATCATATGCTAGCTGAAGTACATTCAGGTATTTGCAATGCCCATACCAATGGTATAGTCCTTACAAAGAATATTTTATGCATTGGATACTACTAGCCCACAATGGAGGAAGATACATGTAACTTTGTGAAGAAATGTCAGTCTTGCCAAAAACACGGTAATCTCATTCATGCACCATCCCAAGCCTTGCAGCCTATTACTTCACCTTGGCCTTTTACAAAATGAGGACTTGATTTAATTAGAAAAATAAAGCCCACATCTTTTGATGGCCACACTTTTATTATAACCACCACTGATTATTTCACTAAGTGGGTTGAGGCTATGCCTCTTACTAACATTACTGGGTGCACATTATTTCTAAATTCATCTTCAACCATATTATCTATCATTTTGGCATTGATAATGGTGGTTCTTTCAAAAATAAGGATCTAAAGGCCCTAGATAAGAAATATAATATCCACCTAAAATAGGATATACCCTATTATCCACAATGTAATGGCCAATCCAAAGTGTCAAACAAGACTATCAAGTCCATTATGAAAAATACTATCAATAAACTCATACGTAATTGGCATACATAGTTATATCCTACCCTTTGGGCCTACTTCTCTTCCTTCCATAAACATATAGGAGCTACTCCTTTCCCCCTAGTATATGGATTTGAAGCCATATTACCTATCAAAGTTGAGCTTCCTTCACTTTGTGTATCCCTCCAACATCTCATTGATGAAGAGGATTACCATGTTGCATGCCTTGCAGAGCTGGAATTACTAGACAAGAGATGGATTCGTGCCTTAAACCATATGCATGTATATCAAAATAGACTACGACGTAATTATAATTGCAAGATCAAACCTCAACAGTTTGAAATCATTGATTTGGTCCTAAAGGAAAATAAAAAGAACACAACAAAACCACAAGAAAAAGGGGCAAATTTGAGCCTAATTGGTTGGGTCCTTATGTTATAACTGATAAATTTGGATCTGGTGCATACAAACTATCTACCGAGGATGGAAAAAAGTTGAAGGAGCCTATGAATGTAATTCATCTGAATAAGTTATACTCCTAAGTCTTTGAAGAGTAACCCTTGTACTGGGGGCTTATCAGTGCATCCACCTGTTTCATCGTTTCACTTTGTTTCCTACTTGTAAATTTTCACCTCGTCATGTGTCACATGCTCTCCTTGGCAGGTTATCATGCCCATTTTCTACCACCATTGTTCACCTTCCATTTAGCATGTCGGTTTTGACTTGGGAATTTCCTTTCCCTCTTCTTTGGCATGTGGTTCAAAATTCCAACAAAAACCAAAAAAATTCAAAAAAATGTCTCGAAAAAACTATAAAAACAATATAAAATTGTTCAAAAAATACAAAAAAAACATACAAAATGTATCAAAAATGCTTTTCAAAAAAAAAAAAAACTCACAACTGTGTAATTTCATTCACCATTTTCTTCATCTGATTGTTCCGAATCATCTTTTCCAATCAATCAAGCTAGTCTTTGCAATGTAAACTTGCATAGAGATAACTTGGTTTTGGCTTTCTCTTGGGGGAAACTTGACAGCTGTTTATATTTGCTTCTTTATTAGAATTTTGTTTACATTAGTGTTTATTTGTTCACTAGCTTGTTTTCTTGTTTACCATTTGTACATACGGAATTTTTTATTGTATTTTATTAACTTAGTTTCTTATGTTTGATAGTTTGAATAACTAGTACTCTGTGTATCTGGAATGCACTCATGGACCAATTACAAGAAATTTATTTGTATCCTAGTTCACATATAACTTTGGTGTGGTTCTTTCCTGTTCATATTGGGTTTATTTCTATTACTTCTTTTATATCTTTTTGTCATTTGCACGTGTTGTGTTTTCCTCCTAATTTATTTAAGCCATGTAGTGTCTTCATTTTTTGTTTACATTTGTTTTTCAAAACTTGCGAAAATCCAAAACAAAATCAATTTTTTCAAAAATCCAAAAAAAAATAAAAAACTCACAAAAAATTGAACAAACATTCACTTCTCACAGAAATCATACAATTGGAAAACCCTTGAAGTAAATTGTTCAACATCTTAATACACTTTTGATAAATGTCATACTTTTATCTATTACTCTAGTGTTCATGCCAATCTTACAACTATCACTTTCTTCCCTTTGCATGATATGCTAACTCTGCTTGGGGAAAGTCACACAAATTGTTTTTCCTTCGCGATATAACTTTGCCTGGGGAAATTTCAACTTTGATCATTTACACAACATTTTCAGCAAGAGTGTCATAAGGATCCGCTTTAACTCCGCTCTTCCAGTCTAATCCTATTCCCACTTGGGATTATTTGTATCTACTTAATCATCATTGTGGCACACATTAGGGACATAGTTGATTGTCTTCTTTTTCGAATTTTTGTTTCTTTGTTGATGTTTACTCTTTTTGGACCACTTACAAGTAGTGTGATCACATCTTGGTTCCCTTATAACCCTGATGTTGGAACCTACTTTATATATTAGGTTTGTTTTCCTTTTTATCTTTTCTATGTTGTGTGTGTTTGTTTATGGACATCTGGGTTAACCATCTTGATTCTTTTATAATCATGGTGACAACTCTATTATGCAATAGCAAAAATTAGGTTGCTCTAAAAAATTTACTCTCCAAATAACTCTCATGCTACAAACATAGTCCTTTCCCATCCTTGTTTTACTCCCTTTCTTTCTTCCTATCAAGTGGTTGTCTGCTGCCTTGCTACATCATCCATTCCCTTGAGGGGGCATTCCTCTATTGTTTTATTTGTTGAGGCATCTCAATGTTTCACAATTTTTCCGCTCATCGATCTACATGTGTCTACTATCTTTAAAGCACTATTACTCTGCAATAGAAATTTAAAGAGGGGAAAAATGTAGACACCCCAAAATTACACTTATGTTTCCACTTGTTCCCAGTATTATTCTAGTACACCTTGTTATTCACCCATTTGTAATTAATTAATTAAATTGATTAATTAATACATATTGTACCCCTTTGGATTAATTAAATTAATCCCATGTACTCTTTGTACCCATTTGGCTAAATTAATTATTATTTATTAATTAAATAATTAATTAATTAAGTGTGTGCACATCCTAGTCATCTACCACTTGTTCAAACTCCACTTAGACTCCACTTGGAATCCCTATCCTTACCCTAGTTAACTGAACTTCTAGAATCCTAGAAAGGTGGGGGCAATTAAATTGCAAGTACAACCACCTTTTCGGATGTAGCTTTTTGCAATTAATTCATTTACTACCCCCGACACTTTTGCAACTACCCACAATGTTATTTTAGCATACTCATTTATCCGTGTGTAACTGATTCCAACTAACTTTTTCTTCTATAAATTATAGGATTACCTTACTTTCAAATCCTCTTAATTTTGAAGCACAAAAACTCTATTGAACTGTGTCTGTAGCATTTACCTTCAAATCTTGGAGAGCACTCGAGAGCACCCACAAATCATCTCTGACATTCACTTGCAAGGTCTTCATAACCCTTATTGAGGTTTGCATTTTTAATTTGGTCATCTTTCATTGCTCTATATTTTTTCACTGCATACACAACCATGATCTGAAACTATAATGGACATGTAGAAAACTTTAGGGATAAAAACAATGTCAATCTATTTCTCAACTTCTTTGGACAATCATTTCTTAAACTAAAGTTCTTCAGAAACAAACAATTTCAGGTGGGGCCCACATATAGCCACATGCTCTATCTTACCTTTATGGAAATATAGAAGAGTCCTCTACAACATCAAATCATCACTTTTTCAAAACCAATAACAATAGGCTCAATATACTCAATTTCCTCCAAATTACTTCTAGCTAGGGTTTAACTAGGGTTTCAAACCAACTTACCTTCTTAACTATCATTCATAAAAACGTGACTATCAAAACACCTCATTAATTTTTTGAAACCTTAATAACTGACCTAAGAAGTTATGCCAAAGATCTCAAGTCCCCATGACAATCATATAATTCACAAGGAGTATTAGAAAGTCCACTTTTGTCTCAAAAACACACTATGACTTACCTGGTTTTGCCAAAACTGAGATATATTGAAATTTATTCTTCAAAATGACTTGAAACTTATCATGAAGCATCATGAAAACATTATATAAATTTCCATACTCATATCTTAGCTCAAATATGTCTAAAACTCTCTAGAAAATCTCATTTACCTGTGCTTTCTAGCATATTTTTACCTTCTTTCTTCCCAAGGGCCTCATACATACATCATACCTCTGAGTTCTGACCTGAAACTCATCACACATGTACTAAATAATGTCACCATTATATTACCATGCTCCAATAATACTGATCATCTCTAAATCTCATATATCCATCTCCATCTGCATGTACCATGGCTAGGAATAATCTTGGAATGACCTGACTCAACCATGACAAACCATGAACTGACCATGTTGACCCAATGTAGACTCATATACACCTGTAACATACCTCATGGACCATGGATGACCAAATGAAAACATCCAAATAAATCAATAGATCTCATACCATGAATGTGTCTAACAAAATGTTGTCACTAAATCACGCACTTTGGGTAATATTTAGTTTCGGTCTCATACTACTATTTAGAAGGTTTTTGAGTGAAGAAATTAATAATTAATGCTAGTCTTTTTCCCATCTTGCTTTGATTTCTTTCATCTTTCCTGATCTCTTCCACTAGCATGCCCAATCAGATTTTTACATGTCACGTTATTTTATCTTTGACTGGGGTGCCCATGGGCACTCTGGTGCCACCAGGGGTGCCTCGATCATTTTTGAACTTTCCTTCCACTTTTTGGGAAATTTATATCCGTTTCAGCTTCTTATCTTTTTGGTGGTCATCCATTTCAGGGTATATTACAAAATTATATCAAGAGAACCCTATAAATATAAAATTATGAGACCATAACGAGGGACCAAACACTAGTCACTACTATCATCCACCTAGGGTTACATTTATGTAAGGCACTTGGAGATCATTTTCATACATTTAACTTCATTACAAGGGACAAGGTGGGTTCATCTGCATCACACAAGCATAGGAGGGGATTATATTCTATTCCATCCACCATTTTACTACATTTTTACATCTAGTTATTTCTCACTACTTCAGAAAGTGTGACTGAAAAAAGAGAACCTAGGGCACATGATTCACACACACAATAGAAATACATTTAGGTTTGGAATGTAGTGTAAAGCTCAGTTAGTAAGCCCATTGTTGTGGCATCTAAGGTTAGTCCAACCTATTCATATGAATTCTTATTTTTTAGGGTTTTGATTCTTGTGGTCTTTTGTAGGTCTTTGCTTCATCTTAGATTATTAGTGACACTTGGCGCAGTGCAACGAACCTAATGTGACAAACAACAAGTGTTTTAGACCATATGCCAAGCCTATAAATTTAGTTCCGGACCTTTTACACAGATTAGGGTGCCCATTCTATAGACTAAAACACCCGTAGGTGCCCCAGTCCCCCTCTAGGCACCCCAGTCTAGAGAATTAGTCTAGATCTGTCCTTTTTAGGACCTCTGCAAAGTCATTCCTGTAACTTGTTTCTCTAGACAGACTTGCGACACAGTCCCACATGTTCAACAAATCAAGTGAGTCACTTCCTCACTCTTATTTCATATTAGGGTTTTCATTTTCATTAGCTTAGTTGTTTGGGTAATTTTCCATAATCATTTACTGCATTTATTTATTGTATTTACATGTTGTTCTAGATTATATTAACAATTATTCTTTCTACATCTTAGTTAATTTTAGTTAATCACAAACCAATCTCCATGACCTCACAAGACTTCACAAAACTTGACACTACCAAACAACCTTCATACTTAACAAATGATTAACATTAGCTGGAGACACATATGACAGCATGACATCATTTTCCATCAATGAACTTGACATCAATGAAAACGCTAACACCCAACAATTTTGAGATTTTTTGATATATTTGTGAGACTATTCCATTCTTAATATTTAGATGAAATATGATTTTTTAATATTTTAGTTTAAGTGCGATATTTTACACACACACACACACACACACACACACACACACACACACATTTCACCATGATATTAAAAGGAAGTAGAATAGAGAAAACACTTATGACCCCCTTCTTCGAATTACCATATATCTATGAATTAGTGTCAAAGTTGATATACATGTTTTAAAGATAACTATGTATGTAATTTGGTATGCTAAAATTTAACTTAAATCTCAAAAAATCAAAACTAATGTTTTTGATTCTCTTGGATACTTGTAAATATTGAAAATATATATATGAAAAATCCACCAAATGGGAGAGATCTTTAATACTTATAATACTTGAAATATGAATAAAAAGAAGTTGTTATGAAAAATTTATGGTATTTTGAATCATTTTTTAAGAATGGGAATCCTAAGTTAAATTTCAATCTTATTTGTAAGTTTTTTCCCCTTGATTGAATCTATAAGTTATATATATGGGAAGGGGTTTTCCTTGGATAAAAATTAATCTAGCTATATTTAACATTTATTGATTTGTTATGGGTTCTTTCTATGATTAACATATCACCATGATATTAAAAGGAATACAAATAAAACAAATAAGAGACACAACACTTCTAACCGCCTTCATTTAATTTCCATAAATCTATAACTTTGTGTCAAAATAGATAAAAATGATTATAAGATAATTATGTATGTAATTTTCATGAATTTGAGGGGTTGTGTTCAAGAGGATCTATTATCATCAATATTAATTTATAGTTGAATATAGTAATATTATACATGTACATTACAGTTGAGCGTAATAGATGATATGAAGTTATATATTGTGTCATATAGTATAAAGGAAAGGATAGGTATTATATAGATGTGGAAATTGTTTAAAATTTTACGAGTTTCCTCTAAATAATGGTATTGCATTTTTTATCTTTATAATTTATTTGATTTAATATGTTAGAGTTTTAACACATTAAATTTCATCATAGTATAATATTATATAGCTAAATTGTTTTTAACCCTATTATCAAATACTCAAAGGTTAATTATCCTACATATAATATGATGTAGGAGTAACACAGTTCACAGGGAATACTATATAAAAAATAGACTATTTGAGTAATTTGGGGTTAGATATTTACATTTGATTTTGTATTTGTGTTGTTAACGGACCACGTCATGAACGAAGTATGTTGGTGGTGGAACACAAAGTACTAGTATTGTTTTTCTTGTGACATTGGAGTTGTTCGTAATTCTATTGTATAGTGTTTGTGTTTTGTACAAACCCATTTTCAAATATCTAGTTTATTACATAGTCTAAAAAAGTTTATGGAATTTTTTATATATCAAGGATATCATAAGTTGTGGAATATTAAATAAGTTGCACAATACTAGAAAATGTAAATTTGAAGCCACCAAGTATTGTTTAGAGCTTAATGAGACTATAAAGTTGTTTGAAAGCCAAAAATGATTTCAAAAATATCTTGGAGCCCCTCTATGGTTACTCCACTGGCATTCTCTTCTAATTCACGTAAAATAAGGCCCCATTCAGAAGTCATTCCTTCTAGGACTTCTACCCCTTTCATCACCATAGCTTGCAGCTCCCCTAGTCTCACTTCTACCCGGCCACGTTTGTCCTTACAATTTTCTTCATTTCCTCTAACTCCTGTAACAATTTTAATGCATGCCTCCTTATCTACTTGTGTACAAAGATAGGCCTTTAGGTGACTATCTTTTCCATCCCATCTTCTACGAGGAGTGTGTCTATAAATGGAAGCATTACCTACAAAATTGATGAATATTTTCTCTTCCTTCTTTGAAGCTTCCTCAACATCAGTGCCAAGTATCTTCATAGTGTTTTATTCTTCCTGTCTATTTATTCCTATCCTCACCTTGGCACGAGATCTTCTGCAGTAGTTAACTTCCATGTCAAATTTAATTTCTTCTATCAATAAGGTTAACCACTTCTCTCTAGGTTATCAATTTCCCTGTTGCTTAAATCCTTCATGGCCTTCAAAATTATCTCTGACCATGAATGCGCAACAATCCTGAATAAGATCTCAACCACTTTATTGTTTACTTTGGTGCTCCTCATCTTGGCCTTATTTAATTCAGTCCACTAAGCTTCCTATTATTCTTACAGACATTGGAAAAACTTCTTGCGGACATCGGGAAATGCTACACATTTATTTACATCCCTTCACGTCACTTTAGTTACCAACATTTATTAATGCCTTGTAGGACTTGCGCATATGTCATTTATGTAGAATTCAAAATTGAAATATTTTTTAGTCGGGTCCTTCCTTCCCTATCACTTATGGAGAGCATCATGGATTTACCTCAAACTTCTGACTCCTCCATATGCATGTTTGCATTACAAATGAAGGACATCACCTTGTACATTGTAAACATGAAATCCTATGATTTCTTCTAGCATGTCCCAACAATAAGGATATCTTTAAGATTTTTCCTCTGTTCTGGAATATTTCCCTAATGAAATTTTTTAGGTCATTGAAGAAGGAAATGAATGTGTCAGGGAGGTAATATTCTTTCTTCATGTGTAATGGTCATCGACTTCTCTCACGTGCACGTTCACATCAGTGAAGATTCTTGCATAAAATCCTCATGTACATGGTCTGATGTCTCTCTTCTTATTGTTTCCCAGTCTCTTGTCCATGTCTATTCTTGCTCATGACTCCTCCTCTTGCTCATACTTCCTCCATGTGCATCAAGGTATTGAAGAGGTATTTCTCTTTCTTCTCACTCAAATTGCTTGGGATATTCTTCCTCCACAATATGTAATATACGTGAGGAATCTTTTCTCCCTTCCAAGTCCTCTACTATGTCATTTTTGTTTATTGATCCCACCCTTCTCCTCTTGGACTAGTTGTGTGCGTAGTTTCAGTTGAGATCTATGGAGGTGTTCTAGAAGGGGTGCACGCTAAAATTTCACATGTCATTGTGCCCACCTAATTTTCCTCCTACTGTGATTTAACTGGCCCTTATTTTTATATAATTCCCCTTCTTCTTCTTGTTTCTGGAATAGATTAGGCTTGCACTTCTTTTGTCTCACAGATATCTTCCTAAAATATGGTGGCATTATAGATGTGTCGCATGACTCCACCAATTTTTGGTCCTATAATGTTGGGTGTAAACATACGTATATATTTTTTCCTCTTTCCCTATTGCCAAATTTAGTATGGAATTCAGATCCATCCCATTTGACTCTATTATTTCCTCATATGCCTATCTTTCTATGCAATAATAGGTCTTGCGTAGAGTATGATACTCTACGTCCACCTTTGTCTACATTAAATTTCAATGGCTGTGTATATTTTATCTTGTTGTTTGCACTCCTGAAGTTCTTGGTTGTGAATGAAAATTATAGTTTAAACCAAGGACCCATATCTCCACTTAGCAGAAAAAATCATGCAAGATAAAAATGTCGCATTACAACAAATTCAACCTGTCCGTTTGAAACAGTGGGAAGCTGTATAGGTATGTGTGATTCATTTTTAAATGAATCATGCATCCTTTTATACCATAGATCCAATGATGCCTTCTAAAAATTTGTTATTTCCTCATCATATATATATTTGATGAAATCTCTTTGAGGGAGATTAGATGGCTACTGGGTGTTCCCACTTGAATCCTGGTTGTTCGTCTAGGACATTAATTTCCCATAATACTATAAGAAGTGAAATTGACCCCCAAGAAGTAAAATCAACCCCCTTGTTATCTTTTCTCCTTTATCATATTGGGTCTTGGCCTCCTCCACAATACTCTCTACAATGTACATAACAATATTTTATTTGGTGTTTGCATGCCATTTTATGCACAATGTGTAAAAAATTCTTATTTATTTCATTCCATCTCTCTGATGCACCCAACTTACAACTCACTAACCATATAACTATCTTGGTTCTAGGGTCATTGACATTGGTGATGTTAAATGCGTGGATCCCCATCTAATAAATGCAAGTTGTGTTGTTGTTTATTCTACTGTTGCTTTTTCATGCATGCACAATGTGATCTACTCCCCCTATATCTTAATCCCATGACCTTGTTAATTACTTGCATGGTGATGCACGTATCCTCCTTCTTGTAAAATAGAAGTAATATTCATGCACACTTGACACCATCTATTAGAAAAGTCTCATGTGTTTGCCAAAGAAAGGCTACTCATATAGTTGCAATACGCCACCAACCTCCAATGTCTTGTGGAATTTTTCATCCAACATAATCTTCCCTTCATCTGTGTGATGAACAATCTCTGCTAATGTATTATTTTTTATGTCTCCCTCATGGCCAAGAGCACGGTGGCTGTATAATTGAATTTTTATCTCCATACCTTTGATTTCCATGTATTCCCAATGATTACCTCTTGTGGGTATTGTATATTAGAGAATCAATCATCTGAGGAGTGCTCCCTTATCTTCTTCCTCTTTCTTGCTTTCTTCACTGGGTGTCATTTCTCAAAATTGTAACTTAACCTTGAGAATTATGAAACCTAAGAATCACGTTCCTTAATTTTGAAATCCTTTCCTTTCTCACAATCATGATTCCTTACAACCTTCCTGGTGTTTTCCCCTATGATATCCTTCAATAGATCAATGAAATATTACTTGGTGTTTGTTCAACCTATCACCATGCCCTAGCTTTGTAACTTCTTCCCAAACCCTGCAACTCTATAACTCTACCATTGTTCAGCTTCTCAAAATTATCTTCATACTCTATTACCTTAAATCCAATCCTTCCAAATATGAGAATCTATTGTTCGTTGGATACTAGTTTCTAAGGTCCCTAGGTTGTTGATTTTGTTCACCAATTCACATAATTTCACAAGACCTTCAATTCATAATGAAAATTACAATTATGACTCATACCTGCTTATAGAAATTTTCTTTTTAAGTGCTTTCAAAGTGGTAACTAAATGATTTTAATACGGTAGCTTTTTGTTTTTCTACATTTTTCTATTTCTTTCTCTTTTCACTAAGTTTGGGTCTTATAGGTTTCCTTTTTGTGCGCAACATCCATAACCTTCTGGTGCACCACTGCCTCCTAGGCTGCAGATCCTCTTGTACACAACATCCATACCATACCATTCCTTCCTCTACGCAACATGCCAAGTAGTGTTCTTCCTGCACTTCCTACCTCAATTTATCATGCATGTTATTCCACATGTTTTCATCCCTACCAAGTTTTCTTACACACCATTGAGAAAAAAATTCCATTATCGGCACCATTGTTCCATTCTCTACCACAAAGGGTTTACCATCACCTTTACCTATTACCCCACACTAAAAGTATGTGTGGTCCTCTGCGCATCATAATTTAATAAATAGATCAACTCCTTGCACACAAACATGCTTATTACAAAAAAAAAGAACAAAACTGAAATAAAAAATATAATCTAAATAGAAATACTGCCTTATTACAAATATAACTTAAAAGAAGACTTATTTATAGTAGGGCTTCAACCTACTTACATTGAAGTAACCAAGAAACATGGTGCCATCAAGCGCCTGTAACTGATATGCGCTAGATTCTAAAATATTAGTTACTTTGAATGGTCCCAACCAGTGTACTTTCAATTTTCCCAGGTGACACACAAACTTAATATCATAGAGAAGGACCAAATCATAAATTGAGAAAGACTTGTTCCAAACATTCTTATCATGCCAAGCCTTTTTCCTTACCTTCTATATTTTGGCTCCATCACGTAATTACGTGTTTCATCAATTTCATTAACCCTCTATGTGCATTCCAATGTTTTTTCATCTGTTAGTCCTCCTGCATGTACAATGCATAGTGATGGTAACATGAATTCCACAGGAAACACTACTTATGTGCCAAACACTAACTAAAAGGGTGTGGCTTTATTCAACCTCTTATAGGTAGTTATGTATACCCAAAGTACAACTAAAACTTTATCATCCCAATCCTTTTCTTCCAACATCACAAATATTGGTCAAGGTATAACCCAATATTTTAATAAAGGTGTCAACTGATCCATTATCCTATGGGTGAAAAGAGGTTTTTTTGGTGTACCACCATAAATTATGATAACAATATCATGATGGTATCATTTAGGAAATGAGTACCCCTATCACTCATAAGGCTTAATGGGTAGCCATACCTACTTATAATATTCTCCCATAGAAAGCACGCAGTTGTACAGTCCTTAGCTGGAGCAGCCTCTACCCATCACATCAAGTAATATGTACACGTAATAATGTACCACACAGCTATTCATCACACAACTAACACAAATGGTCTGAAAAATCCAATAGCCCATTTCTCAAAAGGTTCCTGTGGATGAAATGGGGCACAACGAAATCTCATCTCTTGATCCTAGCTTATGCATCCTCTAAAAATGGTCACAAGCCTTGACAAAACTTCTTGGTATCCTTATATAGTGTTTCCCACCATAAGCCGACTAGAAGTATCTTATGTGCGGTGACTTCTCTAGCATAATGTCCTCAAGAAATACCATGTTCCTCTTCCATAATTGATTGGTGTTCATGCTCTAAGATTCATTTGCGCAACACTTCATCATAAACCATTTTGTAAAGGTCTCCCCTAACCAGCTGATAAGGCACATCACGTATAGCTAACTGTTTCTTCTCCATAGTTTTCATCCCTTCAAGGCAAATACCCATGTGAAAAAAACTTATATTCCTTTATGTCTTTGAGGTCCATGTCAATGCTGCAACCTAATTTGAACAACTGTGCATCCGATAAGGTATCTTCAATACTTTATGCATCCTCCCTAGGTATGATACACGATAGGTGATTAGGTCCTAGATTACTCTTACCAAGTTTCACTATCATTGAAAAATTCAAACTCCTGGAACAAGTAAATGTGACCTTGTAGCATAATATTATTAACCAAGTACTTCAATTCCATATGGTCAATATAAAATAAAAAAGGAGTTCCCATAAGATACTTCCTGAACTTATAAAGCACATACACCATAGAAAAATCCTCATGCTCCATATTTTTATAATTTTATTCCACGGGTGTTAGATTCCTGCTTGTAAAAAAAAATGGATTATCAATATTATTGTCTCTCGGTTGTGCTAATACAACTCAAATCACAGTTCCTAAGGCATCGATATAGACATGAAAGGGAATATTCCATGCAAGGAAGTAAAGGATAGGTGTGGTGGTCAATCTTTCCTTCAACTACTCAAAAGCCTGATATTGCACATCATTCCAATAGAACTTACACTTTTCCTTCAAAATATCCTCTAGTGGTGCAGCTATCTTTGTGTATCCCTTGATGAATTTTCTGTAGTAACCTGTATTACTAAGGAATCCACTCACCTCACTTTGGTTGGTGGGCTCTTCCAGTCCTAGGATAACTATTATCTTGGTTAGATCAACAAGAAGACCCTCCTTGAAGATAATACTCCCCAATAATGTTCCAAATGGTGTGGAAAATATGCACTTCTTGATATTTAAGGGTATACTTAGTTACCTACATCTTTCAAACATTAGCCTCAAATACTGGCAATGATCCTTAACTAATCCATATCCTAATATCTAGATATACCTAAATGAAATCCTAAAAATATTGTATAACAATATGTAAAAACACTACTAGTACATTTTAAGTCCAAAGGGAATGACTGTATAAGAAAAGCAACCCCATTCTATAGAAAATGTAGTCTTGGCGTGATCTTCACACGTAATTTGAACTTGATTTTATCTTGTGAAACCATTTGTGAATGAGTAGATTTTACACCTTGCTACACCCTCAAGTATTTCTTTAGTAAATGGTGTATGGAATGGATCAATAACACAAGAAGCTTTTAACACTCTATATTCCACACAGATTCTAATTCTTCCATCTTTATTTATACTTATGACCATGGGGATAATTCATTCATATTATTCTATGGGATCAATAATGTCGTCTTGTAGCATATTTTCAATCTCATTCTTCATCTTGACACACAAATTGGGATTCATCTGATATGGTCTTTTTGGAACTGGTCACATTCCTTCTTTTAGCTTTATCCTCATTTCTCCTAGTGAAGGATGAACACCTTTTAGCTCGTGGTAGCCCCTAGGAAAGAGATCCTGAAATTCACATAACAGTTAAAAAATATTTGCAACTTCTGCCTCAAACTAGTAATCACTAATGATTGTTCCCTTTGGTGCATCATCTAACCCAATATTTACTTTCTTTTTCTTTAATAGAAAGTGGTACCAGTATGCCTACTCATTTTCCTTATCTAATACCTCACGATCACCCTCTATGTGTTGTATGTTAAATCCTTCAACTTCCTCATCATCAATCAATACACTAGCTTTCCTTTTTATTTTTCCTTCCAAGTGTACTCTAAGAGATCCTCATCAGATTCCAACCATGTGCGTTCATCGGTGCACTCATCCGGAATAGTATCCTCATACAACAGAGTCATGAGATCTTCCACCTTTACTCTACCCCCCAAAGTTATGTGCTTCATCAATTGCAAGGCCTTATGCATTGGAGGGTTAGATGAAAATTAATTAAATACATGTACGATACTTGATGTCAAGTATTTCTAATTGGAAGTCTCTTGTTTCAACTCAATATGCATGTACTATGCACATGCTACACTCACATAAAGTTTTGAGCATAGAAATTGTGGACCTACAAGGATGGTGGTAGCATTTTGAGACCTTTAAGATAATACTTCTCACAATTTTGTATGTAGGTCCAGGGAGATGATCATCCATCATAGGTTGGTATCTTTGAAGGAAGATTATATCATAAAAATCCTAGTTAAGAATGTAACCCTGATCTAGACGAAATCTCAGAAAATCATCCCTATGCATACGGCCCACTATCATGCTTATTGTTCCTCTGAGCGAATATACCAACATGTTACTTTTTCACTCTCGTTGTGCAAATGTTCTTCCATGGCACGCAAGAATAATTTAGGCTTCTCCTCTCTAGTATACCTTGGAAGTGAAGTCCTTCCTAAACACCTAGCTATTTATGGTTTGATCACTCTTGTTACTCCTCCCTGACATTTATAGCCAACCATGTCATAAGTTTCATGTTCCTAACTATCACATGCAATGCTAGTGGTGTCACTAATTGAGTGCATGTTTTCCCATTTGAGCACCCCTTCCCTTGTAGGATTAATCCATTATATATCACACATATTTTGTGCATATATCTTAATAATATATTCCTCACTTATTGGCTCTATATATAGTGCGATTCAAGTTGCATCTATCAGAATTTATATGCGCTCATCTTTATTCTCAAAAATAATATAGCACTTATTAAAGTGCATATCTATAATTTTTGTATAACACTAAGGTCATCTAAGTAATGTAGGGAAATTTTCTACCTCTGCTAATTCCAACACCTTAAAGCCACCTTTAAACTTATCCCCCTGTATAGTGATGTTTTAATCCTTTAGGAATTCAATGAGCAATGTCATTGTCTTATTATCTAGAGAACATTAGAAGAAGGTTTTAGTGATGACCAACCCATTTTATTCCATGCATCCAAAGTAAGCACATTTACCTCTACACTTGTGTCAATTAGGATGTTACTCACTAGCTAACCATCAATAACAGTATTCAAGGTGGTCTCCTTTTCATATTCATGGTGTTTTGGTTGCATATTCACATGTAATATTTGTCTATCCATATCCTTTTCCAATCATGGAACCTTCTCTTGTAACCATTCACCTAACATGGGTATGATGTTCTCTTGTCTAAGCATCTGACATACTTCCTTGAGTTCATCAACATCCTTATAAGGTACATCCATATGTTTTGTGCATTTCCTATCCCGCACTTATTATTTTAAGAATTGTTTCTCCCCGTGTAAATATCTTATCAAGCCCATAGTTTCCTAAAATACCTCCTTGTGCTAACCTGTATTAGGATACTTATTTGGTTGCACAATCTCTTCTCGTTGGAAGAGTGGTTTAGTTCTCACATGTTCCCACACATGTGAATCCTCAGCATGTGTGGTGATAAATAATGGTTCTTTCTTAGCCACTTCCAACTCCTTAGGCTTCCACTTCCCTTTCCTTGTATGCTCGACTTATATCATCACCATACCCCTCTCATTTTTGTTCTTGCACATGTGCTCATATAAATCTTGATAGTCTCTTACCTTATTCCCTTTTCCGCAATATGCACAAGACAAGTTCTTGGGGAAATCATGTTGATAATGGTCTAGTGACCCACATGAGTAACACGTGTAATAGATGAACCTTCTTCCATGACCACCACAACCTCTACCTTGATAGCCTCCTTTGTAGCCTCCATTTCTATTCTGATCAGAACCATTATTTTTAACTTTTTGTGCCTACAAATTTCCTTTTGTACTAGTCTAACACGTCCCTAGCTTACATACTTCATGGATGTGATCAATCAACTGGTATTGAGTTATATCGTGTGTGTGTGCATAAAAAATATTGTAGTTGTTGGATACATTTTTCTGCGTAGTGCATTTAAGGAGTGGGAACTCCTAGACATCATGGTCCTTGTGGTTATAGAAGAGGGACATAAAGCTCACAATTCTATTGACGTTCAATCAAATCAAGTACAATAGGAATGATTACAATATTTATAGATATTGGATAGTCAAGTATAAATAAATAATTAAGTTACATAGGTGCAACAATAAACTTGGTTACATAAACTTCCAAAATACATTCAAGAAGCAGAAATAAAATAAGATACAAACAAATATGTTGTTGCAACAATGCAACAATAATCCTTAATGTATGCACAAAAAACAATATAATGGTTATATAATAAGAATAAATCACCTAATTATCTAAGGTACAATGCATAACTAACCTAGGTAAACTAAGTTTTACCTAACATTCCCCCTTTAATTTTTCATTGTTTCAAGAGATGAGAAGAGGAACTCTCTAAAAAACTCAAAATTTTCATGTGCAAGTGAATTTGTTAAGATATCTTCTTGTTGTTCATCTATTGGGAAAAACTGAAGTTGTATGTTGTGTTTTAAGACATGCTCATGTATGAAATGAACCTATACTTTGATGTGATTTGTTATTTCATGAAACACTAGATTGTGAACAAGTTTGAGAACACCTTCATTGTCAACATACAAGGTGGTAGTTTTATCTTGTTGTATTCCAAGTCCTTCCATTATGCGATGTAGCCATATCACTTTGTAGACAGTTTTACTTGCAACACGATATTTGAATTTTGTAGAAGAGCGAGAAACAAGGTGTTGTTTCTTTCTTCCCCATGATATCGATCTAGATCCCAAAAAGAATACAAATCTAGAAGTAGATTTCTTATCATTAATGTTACCTGCATGATTTTAATATGAATATCTAGTTTAGAAGAAGTTATCATTCTTCTTGTACTCTAGACCAAGATCTACTGTACCCTTGAGATATCTCAAGATTTTTCTTGCTACCTTCTAATGACAAACTCTGGGTTCCTGCATGAACCTAGAAAGATATCTCACTATAAAGTTGATATCTGGTCTAGTATAAGTTAGGTAAATGAGACTCCCAATCAATTGTCGACAAAGAGTTACATCTACCATAGGAGATGGATCTGAACGAGATAAATGCACTCTCATCTCCACAGGTATAGCAATAGGTGTGTAATCCATCATCCTAAATTTCTCGAGTGTTTTCTTGGCATAATTCAACTGAGAAAAAAAATGTGATTCTCTTTCTGTCATACTTCTAATCCAAGATAGTAGTGCATGAGCCCAAGATCTATCATGTCGAATAATCGATTAGGATCTTTCTTCATTACATCGATCATCTTCACTGAACTGGCAGTGATGACTAGATTTTCAACATAAAAAACAATAATAAAAATCTCCCCCATTACTTTTTGAGGTAGATATTGGGATCATATGGTTTTCTGACGAATCCATGCTAAATGAGATGCTAATAAATTTTGATGTACCAAGCCCAAGGTTCCTGTTTAAGGCCATACAAAGATTTCCCGAGTCTACATACCTTTGTTTCTTCTTCAAGTATAACATAACCCTTAAGTTGAGTCATATAGACTTCCTCTTCTAGATATCCATTTAGAATGGCACTCTTCATGTCCATCTGATGGAATTTACAACCAAATTATATAGCTAGAGAAAACATCATCCTAATCATTTTGATCTTAGCTGTGGGAGAAAATGTCTCCTCATAGTCTATGCCTTCCTTTTGTGTGTACCCCTTTTCTACCAGTCTCGCTTTGTACTTGTATAATGTACCATATTATTTGTATTTTGTTTTGAATATCCATCTACAACCAATGGGTTTCTTCCCTGGTGGAAGATCGATAAGCTGTCAAGTGGTGTTTTTCATTACTAACTGATATTCAGCATCCATGGCATCTTTCCAATTTTTCAACTGTAGGGATTCTTAGACAGTAGACGGATCAATAGATTCAAAAACTCTACTCATCAAGGAAAAGTTTACTTCTTCTTGTGTTATATTGCAAGTCAATGGTCCAATGGTGGATGTATCTGGTGGAACATCCAATTTTGCATCTCGTATCATGTTAGTATACCACTTGAGCATACGATGTACTTCTCCTATAGTTCATGGTCATGTCTGATCATCACCATCATCCCCATCATCACTTTCATCCTCTGCGGGAACATCATCTTCTATTTTTATAACAGGTGGAGTATCTACATCAGGTGAGTCTGGAGGAGGATTTTATTCTTCCTTCTTCTCAAAGAACTCAACATCTCTGCTTGTGAATACTTTCCTGGTCTTCAGATCCATCAATATATACCCAAGATTCTCTTCACTGTATCCAATGAAGATGAGTTTTTGTGACTTCATATCTAACTTCTTTCTTTTTTTCTTGGGTATGTGCATGTTAGCTTTACACCCAAATACTTTGAGGTGTGTAACAGATGGATTCCTCTTCAAATATGATTCATGTGGCATCACTTTATCAATAGCAACTGTGGGCACTTTTGTCAACAAGTAAATGGTTGTATTTTTTGCTTTTGAACAAAATGTCCTCGCTAGTCAAGAATAATTGATCATACAACACACCATTTCCATGATAGTATGATTTATTCTCTCAACAACACCATTTTTTGTAGTGTGTGTGGAGGAGGAAACTGTCAATGAATCCCGTGAGCTTGGAGGTAGGATTTGAACTCATTACTGGTGAATTCCCCCCCTCAATTTGAGTGGAGAGATATGATGTGTCAATCAGTCTCATTCTCTATAGCAAATTTGAACTTTTCAAATTTCTCAAAAGCATCAATTTTATTATGAAGACAATATATCCACATTTTTCTTGAATAGTCATCAACACATACCATGAAGTACTAAAATCCATGATGAATTGGTTGCTTTGGACTGAAAAGATCGACATAAACCATATCAAGCTTACCATGAGCTCGATAAGTACTCTTTTGGAATGAAGCTCTTTGTTGTTTTCCTGTTAGGTAGTTAGGAAACTTATAAGTATCCTTTTGGAGAGATGGAAAATCTCTCACCATGTTGTACCGGAAAAGTGTTTCAAGATACTTGAAATTGATGTGACCAAGTCTTTGATGCCACAACTGTGTTGATGAAGAATTCTTAGCCACAAGTGTCTGATCATCTCTATGGACAAAATCAAGCTGGAACATACATCCCACATTGGAGGATTTTGAAAATATTATGAAGCCTCTTGATTTGTCTCGAATTAAACACACTTTCTTACTATAATGAATATCAAATTCAATCTTCAAATTTTGATCTAGAAGCTGACTAACTGATAGCATATTCTTTGTTAATCCAGGGACATATAGTACATCTGATAGTCTACAATTTTGTGAACCAAGAGGTAGAGAAATGTTCCCAAACCCTTATGTTGTTTACGAATAATTATCACTAACGAAACATGGTTTTTTGAAGGTGTGTCCCTCATTTTGATAAACTAGTCTCTGTGCCCGGTCATGTGTTGAGTGGCTCCTAAATCAACATACAAAAAAATACTAGATGATGTGGATGGTTCACTGGAATGAGAAATGTACAAGAAGTCCTCAATTTCTGAATTTTCTTCTTTCTCAACTCTATTTCCTTGCCGATGGGGTTTTCTTTTCTAGTTCCACTTTTTATGCCCTTGATTGTAGTGAGATTTTCCCTTATGATATTTCTAATTTTGAGGTCCATACTGACTTGATGAACCTTTATTATATGTATTGTACCGACAATATTTTATATCATGTACTCTATTACAGAAAGGATATTTATTCTTATTCTTGTCCCCATACTGATGCTATTTTTGGGACTTTTGAGAGGAATGAGATTTTCCTTTTCCTTTCTGATAAGAAGATAGTGCCTACTCCTTTTCATCATCTTTGATATAAAATGCTTCTTCTTGTTGCAATAGATTCACTAACTTGTGAAAAGAATTTTTCTAATCCAAGAAGTTGAGTGTCATCACAAAAATGTGATATGAAGGAGGGAGTTCTGAGCTAAATAATGGGAACGAGAGCTGTATCAGTAACCTCCTCTCCTAGGGCTAGAAGAGAAGCCCTTAATTCTGTAATTATTCTTAAGAAAGCTTCTACTTTCTCATTCTATTTGAGCTTCATTGTGTGTAACTGACTTTGTAAATTCAAAATTGTGTTCTTTTTTTTGGCCTCATATATGGTATTCAATTCATCCCACACTTATTTAGCTATTTTGGCATCTTGAATGTGGGGTTACACGTCGTCTGATATTGCAAACAAGATAATAAATTTTTCCTTTTGATGGGCCTTGTCAAATTTTCTATGTTGGGCAACATCATCTTGTGATCTGGTTACAGAACCATTCAAAATAGGCCATATTTCCTCAAACTCAAATTGTGTTTTGATCTTAGTTTTCCATGAAACATAATTATCTCCTCTTATGATCTGTGAGTCTAGAAGAAAGAACTTGGGGGCATTAGCTCCCATTTTCTGAATGCACTGACAAAGGTTAAGGATCTTATCACTCCAGGTATAGGGTTTCCCAATTTATATATCGTCATTCCTATATACCGAACCTTTCTATATACACACCCTTCTGATATACCCATTAGTACATGGAATAAGCTCACCCTTTCGATATAATTGGAAGTATGTGAAAGAGGAGTTAACATACATAAAATAATTTGATACGTGGTACAAAGATAGTACTAAAAGGGGTTTGTGTGATTATTGACACCGGATCAAATAAATATCCTTATACACATGCATAACTTCACTATATACTTGGATAATTTAGTGTCCGGATTTATGTCTTGCAATCGTTCACTGATGGATGGGATGGATCAAAGTGTGTGCACTATGTCCTTATTACTCCCAGTTGATTTATAGGGTCGATTCCTAGATGATGTTGTTACAACTATATTAGGCGATAAGTGCAGTAGTAGTCACGATGAATTTTTTGATAAGCACTTCCCAAAGGCACTGTATATATCGAATGCTGTGAAAGAGATTCAAAGATATCGTGAGTGTTACAAAAACAAATTTTATTGATTTTGTTTACAAATCTCTGTCATTTTTTAATAGTTACAAATTTTACGGTTGAATATGGAAACCTATAAATTAGTACAATCTACTAAAATATACTATTACATCCAAATATTCCAAAAAATTAAATGACAGGAAATTTTTTTTTTGTTTTGTGAGGCCTTGTTGGCCTCTGGAGCTTAGAATGGCTCTCAATGTGAAAAAATGCAAAAAAAATGCTCAAAACTACAATTTAAGATGCCCCTCCTTTGGAAAAAGTTTCTCAAAATGCAAAATGAAGTAAAATGGGAGAAATATTTTTTTGCCCTTCGAAATTAGGGTTTTTCTCTGGTAAATTTAGGGTGGGGTTTGGTTGTGGTTAATTAGGTTACCATAGGTTATTGCTGCTAAATGTTAGCAAACCAAGAAAAAAAACCCACTAAATGTAATAGTTTAAAAGTTTATTATTTGCAGGGGGGTCGAACAGTTGACCTTTCCACCCCAAAGCTTCCCCACTAACCAACATGGCATGTATAACACTTGAAATATAAATTGAAGAAAATTTTATATAAATGGAAAACAATGTGACTAACCTTATAAAAGGTGACATGGAAAATGATGGTGAACCACATGGAATCTAATGGGAAGAGGTGGATTATGTATTGCGTAGAAAATGGATCTAGGATTCTTTGAGGAATTGTTTGTCGTTTGTTGATAGTTTGATATTATTTGGCCGCCGTTATGCTATCCCATTTCATTTTTTTTGTTGTGTGCAGTGTCAGGAACCATGCTTGGAGGTGGAGGCTTGCAACTTACCCACTCATGTTTATTATGTCCACCACTTTTATTGCTGACTGTGTTTTATAATGCTGTGTATGTAGGATCCTGGCTATGGGCTCTAACTTCATAGTGCAAACAGAGCTCAAATTTCAATCTATAGGACTTAGGTATAGTGGATCATTTCGATGAAGAACAGGGATCCAAGTGCTTTATTTTTATTTTTTGGAGTGTTCGCCCAGGACTGGTAGGGATGCACAAGTAACTTGATGCAACTCGGTGATAGATACAAGATTGGTACAAATCGTTCAAAATTTCATATGGATCTGGCTCTACTCATGGAATGTTATGGAAGACATCGGCATTTCCCGAGCTCTACACTACTCTAAAATCCGATCCAACATAAATGTAACTCGTGAGTACAGGAGGGGATCATTTCAACCAACTTAATGGAGATAAATCTATTTAGATGTTCAACTCGAAAGAGAGAGAGGTAGCCCAAATCGATAAAAATTTCCAGTCAAATTAGCTCGGTGTCCAAATGGAGAGCTTGGTCAGCACACAGACCTCCAATAGAACTCTACAAATTTTTTTAATCTGCATTCTTATTTTCTTAAATCAGAAGGGCTCCAAGAAGAATTTTTTTCCCGGAGATTAAAATGGAGGCTCTTTTATCCTTCTCTGAAAAAATCTGGGAGATGGGAATGTAGGGGTTGGGATGGAGGGAATGTAGGCGGCTCCTCTAGATCACTCAAACACTATTTCCCTCTTATAATTTCCTCAATTTTTTTTGAAACTTCCGCACTTATCCACATGCAAGAATAACCTGCTCTGGTACTAAATGTAGAAGAGGGACGGAAGCCTCACAATTCTATTGATGTTCAATCAAATCAGGTATAGTAGGAATGATAACAATATTTATAGATATTAGAAATTCAAGTACAAAAAAATAATTATGTTGCACAGGTGCAACGATAAACCTAGTTACAAAAGCTTCCAAAATACATCTGGGAAGCAGAAATAAAATAAGATACAAACAAATATGTTGTTGTAACAATGCAATAATAATCCTTCACATATGCACAAAAAATAATATAATGCTTATATAATCATAACCATAATAATAATAATAAAGCACCTAATTACCTAAGGTACAATGCATAATTAACCTAGGTAAACTAAGTTGTACCTAACAATGACATATCTCACAAGACAATAGTAGATCACGTACATTCCTATGTGGTTAAATTTTTTTAGTATACCCTTCTACTTCACATTTTTTACACCACATTCCAATTCGAGTGTCATGTGTTGAGTTATCAGATAACTTCTCCAACTATGTGGCTATGATTGTAATTTATGTTTCTAAGAATTAGTACACCCTAGTTTCTACACTACCAACTACTTTTGTGTGCAGGGTTTCCTCTAGAGCCTTGCGCGGGTTGGTAAACATCATGTGTAAAAGTGCCTTCCTGAAAGGTGTCAATACTCTCCCTAAAAATCATTGCGCATGTTGAATTTGATGGACATCATATGAAATATTTGACAACAGAGTTTTGAACTGTGCATCATATTCCGAGACACTTTTAATAATTTCTTGCTTAATGTATTTTAACACATTGATGTACTATAGTTCAAACAAAGGCATATGGAATTCTTCCAAGAAGGTAGCACACAAGGTGTCGTAATCCACTGTTGTCTAGTGTGGATCATACTTGTGGTACTAACTATGTGTGTGGCCTTGTAATGTAGTCAAAAACTGATTGTCCTTGCTATCTGAAGTAGTGATGCCCTTGGATCTCTATAGAAGATCACATTTGTGCACATGTTCACCTACATCCTCTACTCCTCTATACTCAAGCAAGTGGAGTGATATTTCATAGAAAATTTGAGACTGATGTGGAGAGGTTTTTCCTTATACTAGATTAAGACCACATCTTGACCCTAAAACTCCACTAATATTGCCTCTGCTCGGGGGATGAAAAGCGCCTCCCAAACCCCCTCTGGCTATAAATCTTGTATGTACATCAATGGTAGATCTAGTATGTGCACCAAAACTTTGTGTTAGTGTTGCACCTATGTTGGTACTTCTAGAGAGTAATGAACTAACAACATGTCCCAATGTTGCACCTACAGTACTACTCCCAAATAAATATTACTAACCGGTTACCAAATCCTGTTAACAACAAAGGCCAATACAATGTGTGTTTCTTTTATCTGTCATGCCTCTTGAATGGACACTAACACAATACTACCTATGTCACCTTCCCAATGTGGGGATCCTTTATTGTGATCACATTCTTCAACCTCACTATGATAATATTCTATATGAAAATTTGAATCCTGAGTACCATACAAAAGGGATAAGGGTCCATGGTGGTTTGGATGCGCGCCAATGGTTTCCAAATCACTAGACTCACTTTCACCTGATTCCAAGGGGGGTCCTTATGCGCTTTCCCAATATCAAAGGGATGTAGTCCTGTGGCCCCTCACTTTCCTTAGGTTTATCATCACTACCGTTTATCCTTATTCCTCTTTGTCTTAATGCCTCTTCAACTATCCTTTCTCATCCATCATTGTATCTACATATTATTTATTCTCTCTCTCTCTATCTCTCTCTGCTTCCATCTAGATCAATTCCATCCTTTCCAAGCCATTTTCTTGTTTTGCATGTGACAGTTTGTTATCCAACCATAGTAAGATATTCAATTATAAGTTATATCATCAAGATCTTAATGGAAAGTCGAAGTGCATGTAAATACGATCCTTTTGGTTCATGAAGAAACTAGAATTGAGCCTCCTCCAGACACCAATAAGTTGAGATTACAAACTATAAAGTATAGTTCCTTAAAATACCTTCCCACCAACAATCTACTGTGTGCAGCCATGGCTTGTCCAAATCATCTAATTCTTAGTACTTATCAATAGTCAATATTTGTTGTTATCCCAACTTAGTTCCCCTATTTTGTGCATACACTGCTAACCAATCATATAACTCCCAAGGAAAGAATCTAAATAATGTCTCATAAAGAACATCATACAAATTTTTTCCAACCCATTTGCGTGGATTGAAATTTCCATACGTATTGTATCTTTTCAAAAATTTGTCTTCACCCTCATGTAACCAATGTTCAAAAATTTCCAAGGATAATCGAAATTTCATGTGTGCACCACATCTTGAGAGTTTAAATTAAAGAAGGTCTTGACAATTAAACTAAAATTTTATGTCATAGTCTAGGTTTATCACAACATGGTTTTGCATGCTATCCCTTCACCCAAAACGAGGTTTAGATGCTCCCCAAAGTGTGCACAAACCTACTGACTTCCTTCTTGTGTTGGCTTCCAAGATGTATTTTCCACACTCATGGTTATCACAACATACATATATACCATGTGGAGAATATATGTGTTCACAAATCATATTATAAGAAAATAAAAATTTCCACAATCAAGTGAGAGATGAATATCCATTATTATCATGATGCTTATATAGATTACATTGAATAGTAGAATAGATTCATGATATGCTTAAAAATATTCATCTTCAGACTCATCTGCAAAGTAGGACCCAATACAGACTCTAACAACATTAGCACTCCCTGATTATATGGATATTTACATGTACATATAGGGTAGGAAATTTTCCTTCACTGCTAAATTGAGTTACACTCTAAGAATAGACCAAACCTATACATAGATTATATGCTGTCATCACTAACACTTTCATATTATTAGATACATATCCATGGCTCCCTATAAGTGGTTGGATTTCTTTTGGAAGCTCTATTTCTATCCACATGAAAATAGCCTTTATTTGTTCACTTCCCACAATTTAAATAGATTTTATCCTTTCATGCATTATCAATTTCTATACTTAGCCATGCATGTCCTTATCCTGTTCTGGTCCATGCTCGTATATTTATGGCTTGTCTTGGAGATCATTCAACTTTTTCTTTTTCCTATTTTTAGTTTTCTTGATGATCACACTATCTCTTGTTCCTATCATTTCCACGCACAAACCTTTGTGCATGCTCTATCATAATTTTGTGCACAACTATCATGCACTTTTCAACATTCGTACATATCCAACACTTGGTAATTTTTTCAGCCTGACAAGCGATATAGAATTTCAAGAGGGATTTGCTTTTAAAAACTTGAAATTTGACAATATTTTACAATATTAGAATTTATTTTCAAAATATAAAGTTATAAATTTTTAAAAGAAATGTCTGTGTGTGTGTGCATGTGCACATGTGTAATCATGTTTACGCATGTGTGCATGTATGGTTGTGCATATTTTCATGCTTGTGCATGCATATGTGCACACATACATTTTTGCATGTGCATGTGTGTGTGTGTGTGTGTGTGTGTGTGTGTCCATTTTTTCTTGTGTGTGTGCATGTGAATGTGTGGGTGTGAGCATATGTGTGTTTGTATGTTTGTGTTTATGTGTTCACGTGTGTGTGTACATGTGGGTGTGAGCGTGTATGTGTATTTGTGCATGTATGTGTGACTGCATGTGTGTGTGTGTGTGTGTGTGTGTGTGTGTGTGCGTGCGTGCGTGCGTGCGTGCGTGTGTGTGTACACGTGTGTGCATGTTTAGTGTGAGCATATGTGTGTTTGTATGTTTGTGTTTATGTGTACATGTGGGTGTGAGCGTGTATGTGTATTTGTGCATGTATGTGTGACTGCATGTGTGTGTGTGTGTGTGTGTGTGTGTGTGTGTGTGTGTGTGTGTGTGTGTGTGTGCGCGCGTGTGCGTGTGTGGGCATGTGTGCATGTGTGTGCATGTTTAGTGTGTATGTGTGTGTGTGCATGTGTGTTGGTGATGGTTGAATCCTCCACTTTAGTTTAATTATATCGAATCCAAGGAGGCATATAATACTATCTACAATAGGTAATAGGACAAGATATTGGCTAAGCTCGATACTAAGGACCCCACCCATATGACTACGGTGGCCCTCTTCACTTCTCTACAAACCATAAAATCTAAAATCACCAGAGCATCTAAGAAGTAAGGTTGTTTTTCGTTGCAGGCACCGATATTTTTCGTCGTTTTTGCTATTTTTTTGTTGTTTTCTAGTTGCATGGTTGTAGCGCTTGTTCTGTTTTGCTCTTGATGTAAATTTTTGGTTACGGTTGATTTCAAACACCTATTCTGGATGCTGATCCTTTTTTTTGCTGATACTTTGATTGCTATATCTGGCTTTTTGGCCTTCTTTGTAAATAGGGTATAGTCCCTTCAAAACTATTTGCCATCAATAAAAAAAACAGGACAAGATATTTTCCCAACAATCCTATGAACTAAGTTAAAGCAAATAACATTTGAATATTTTAAAAAATGAAGAAAAATTGAAATACTGTAACTAAAAATAAATATTTAACTTAAATACATAACATAGCTAAATGATTTAAAACCATCTTACTCATTTAAATAATTCTAAAATTTATTCAAATACATAATGTAGGGAATGAAACTAACTAATGAAAATATTAGAAAATGTTCCGCCTCCTTAGGTGAGAGTGTCTCTTTCTCTCTCCCTTATGTTTGGTGTGAAACTAATCAATAATGATCAATTCATGTATTTAGTAAATCCAATTCTATTAACTTGATGGGTCTTACAAAATATCTAATATCTATTGATTAATTGACTAACTAATTCCAAGTTTACAAAGGTGTTTATAAACTACTAGGAATTTGAAACAATCATCCCCTCATAAATGTAAAAATAAATTTTGTATTCAAGGTGAATTTATTGAATTTAAAGTCTATTTAAACTTAAATACGGATCCAACTCTGTCAATTGACAAGTGGATGTTTTTACAACTATCCTATTACAAAGTAATTGTGAATTCTTCAGTTTGAAATTTTCATTAGGACTTCTCTCCCAACAAGAAGGAGAGTGCCCTTTCTTCTTCTTTGAATATTGTTTCTTCAACATTGTTCTACCATGTGTTGTGACAAAGAATATTCCATCATAATCTACAAAATCTTTTTATTCTCCAAATATCCGAGTAGTTTTGAAAGTTGGGTGCTAGAGTGAGGAATCTATCGATTGCAAATTGGAGTCTTGAGCTTGGAAGAAAGAGTCTTATGCTTTTCTCATGAGTCGTGCACTTTTCTCAGGACTCTTGGAATTTATTTAGAAGTCCTATAATTTCTTTGGAGGTCCTGTGATTTTCATCCTTCTAGTCTGCAGATAAGCAATGAAGTTTGCAACTCGTGACTCAGTCAAAATTAAGGATTTTAATTGATGTGTTTCTTGTTGGAATTCTTATCTCCATTATTTTTCATGATAAAACATATTTTCCACAAGAATGATTAGGATTTATGTAGTAAACAAGCCACAATAATATGAAAGTTATCATCATACATGTACCATACTTAATCTTTAAAACATAAAAATAGACTTGCAAACATGATTACGTACATTTCAAACTTACTCCAAATAGAGGAATTAAACCTTATTAAGACGATATTGTTAAAAGCTCCATCATGTGTGTGTGCATGCATGTGTATTTGTGAACGCGCACGTGTGTGTGTGTGTGTGCGCGTGTGCGTGCGTGTGTGTGTGGGGGGGTGCATTTGTGCGTGCGTGTGTGTATATATGCGTGTGCGTGTGTGTATACATGCGTGTGTGTGCGTGCGTGCGTGCGCGCGCGCGCGCGCGCGCGCGTGTGTGTGTGTGTGTGTGTGTGTGTGTGTGTGTGTGTGTGTGTGTGTGTGTGTGTGTGTGTGTGTGTGTGTGTGTGTGTGTGTGTGTGTGTGTGTGTGTGTGTGTGTGTGTGTGTGTGTGTGTGTGTGTGTGTGTGTGTGTGTGTGTGTGTGTGTGTGTGTGTGTGTGTGTCCGTGCATGTGTGGGTACTTTATATGAAAATTTTGAATAAAGAGTTTTGTTTTTATAGGGAAATATTTTTTACATTATTTTTTCAACCATTTTTCAATTTGTAATAATTAAAAAAAAAAAAAACCTTAAAAATCTTTATTTAAAAAAGGCATACCATCCTCATGAAATTGGGTCATTGCATAGGCTACCCTCCACCTAACCCCCTATATTTTATGTCCTATTACATTCCTTCAACTTTCCTCATGTCAACAAAAAACCCTTTGAATTTGATAATACCCACATCCATGTTTACAAATATAAAATCTATTTTGAAATCCAATATTAATAGTAATAATAAAAATAATAAACACATGTTTTTTGAACGATGGGAGTGAAAAGCATTTTTAAATTTTTGTAATCTTTTAAAAGGATAACTAACTTTTTCAAAGGGGACTTTTTTATAAAGTTATTTTAATGGTGTTCCCTTTTAACAATTCTCATATTTTCTTAGACTAGTTTTTTCAAACTTTTCTAAGGTAGTTTCAGTCATTATTGAAGAACAATAGGTGGGTCTAGAATGACATGAGATCATGACCCTACAAATATATTCCTTTTTCACATGTTTCCTTTTTTAGTCTACATTTGATGACAACTTCTAGAGGTTCATTCTCCTAGCTCTGGACTCTAATCAAGGTGAAGTTCTTTGGAAACTTTTTATTTTTTGTGAATATTCTGAATTTGCACCCAAAATGTACTAATTTTTTAATAAAAATAATATTTGTTTTGTTTTTAAAGTTAACCACACGGAACATTTATTGTAAACCAAAAAGTTATAACCAATCGTAGATTGGTGTTATTGCACTACTTATAAATATCTCAAACAATATTTTGGAGGGGGATTATTTGTCTCATACTATTATCAAGTGTCACATATATCACATTTAAGGAGGGATCACCCTTCATGCATATTTGAGGTTTTTCCAAGGCCTTTTTGTGCCATTTTTTAATTTTTGTACACAATAGTAGACACAATTTGTGTTCTTCTTTCTATTTGGGTCTCTTTTTTTTCCCACAACTTGATTACATGGATGAAATACTCAATTTTCTTACCCCCTAAAAAACTACACATGGAAATACTGAATGAAAAAATTATTGAAGAGTAAAGGTTTTCTTATAATCACAAAAGTAACAAAGCTAGAAATTGCATGAGACATTGAAAATCCAAAATGGTACGATAGGTGTGACAAGTAATATTCTATCATTTGTTTATTTATTTCTCCCAAGTTCTTGTTTCACAGATAAAATTAATCTAATCCAAAAGAGGCGCGGGGGAGCTAAATAAATTGTATGATAAAATTAATTCTATCATGACCCACTAAATGCATATAAAATTCACTACTCTTAATCCTAATGATTTTTATCACATTGAGGATTACATATCTAAAATCAAGCATTTGAGGCTTCAACTCCTAAATTATAATATCAAAAAATGAAGAGTAGTTTTTCCTTCAAGTCTTATACAAATTGGGTTTCATATATTGTTTTTGTCTCTACTTTCAATTCAAATCAAAATTCATGGAGCAATAATTTTTTTTATTAATGGAAAATAGTTTTGAAGGGACTATACCCTATTACAAAAGAGGCTCGACAACTAGATAAACATGAAACAACAGCAAAAAAGGATCTGAATCTAGATATTACAATAAGTCCAATAGTAGTCAAAAGAGAAGCTACTAAGAAAAAACAAGACATGGATTAAATTGTAACTAAACAACATACTATCAACAACAAAGGTAAGGTATTTTAGATGGGATTTGTTTTAAAATGTTCCAATTGTAAATCAGTTTAAAACAACTAAACGCTACTAAAACACACAAATCTAGGTCCTAAGATACAATCACACCTGCAATATTTTTCTTTTAATACCTTTAGACAAAAGAATGGTCATGTGAAAAAATGTGATTTTTGTGGAGATAATGGACATCTCTATTCTAAATTCTTAAGAATCTTGTTATTCTTATTGAGGATATAAAGTGAAAAAAAGGTATTCCATCGTTTTATTCCTCTTATCCTACTGGAAAGGGAAAGGAAAAATCCCCTTCATCCATTAATCCCACTTCATCATAAAAACCTAATAGGATACTAAACTTTATAACAACCGACCACATGGAAAAATCTATAGGCATGTTCTCTTCTCTTGATTCTTGTACTACACAACAAATATTTTTGGGTAATCATTCTTCTCTAAATATTTAGGGACAATTATCTTTCTATCTATCTGATGAAACTTTAAAAAATGTCTTCATATATGTCCTCTTTCTTAATAAATCCTCTTTCAATTTTAAAAATAAGTCAAATGGATAAGAAAATTGAATTCACTACCTATTCATTCATCATTAGAGATCATGATGATCAATCTCAAATCATTGTTGTGGGAAACATAAATCACAATGTACAATTCTAAACTTTCTCTCATTTTGTTTGCATTTTCATTTCCATGTATTACTTATACAGATAAATCAAGAAATTTGTTGCATGATAAGTTTCGTCACTTGAAATTATACTATCTTTAACATCTTCATCAACACAACATGGTCACTAGCTTACATTTTGCTATTTTTTATGGTGTTTTTCCTAGATGTGTTCTTAGTAAACATATTGATGACAACTAGCTAAAATTTAAAGCATGGAGAGCTTCATATGATCTTAAACTTGTATACATTGATATTTCATTCCCTTTCCATGAATTTCTTGCGATCGATCATGTTATGTGCTCACTTTCATTTATGAATTCTCTAGATATAATTACGTATATTTTTTTATGAACAGAAGTCAAAATTTTCCCACTTTTGTTTTCTTAAAGGATTTTTTTTTGAAAAATAATAAATAAAGAACATCAAGTGTTCATAGACATACAATGGACTATATTATGTGAATTATAACTTTGAAGAATTTTTTTCTATGCATGAAATCCAATTTAGCATACAATTCCTTATGGTCCACAAAAAAATGGAATTGCTAAAATAAAAAATCACACTTGAAAGCAAATGGCCACTTATATGATTTAGTCTCATGATCTTTCTCCCTTTTTGGGCTAAAGTTATAGTTTTTTGTGAGTCATATTAAATTTTTCACTCCACATATAGAAATCAAAGGTATGAATCCTAAAGAATCTTAAATTAGCAAGAAAAATTCAATTGAGAACATGAGATTCTTTGGATGTAAAGCACGGGTTTGTGTTCCCAAAGACACACACATAGCTCTATAATATTAGAGTAATCTTTGCACATTTTTAGGATATCCTAATGATGTCAAATGATATAGATTATTGTATCTAGATACACACCAATCGACCATTTGTAAAATTGTTTCATTTCTATTAACATCCTCCTTATGCTTTTATATATATTCCCACCTTTTCCTATGCCATAACCCATTTCTAGTATTGTCTCATAGAAATGTTATTTTATTAATTACTGGTAGGATTATTATTCAAGCAAAGAATAGTTGATGATTAATTATTTATATTATTGGAAATTATTATGCACATTAGAAATTTATGGATATTTTTTTAATAGCATTTGGATTAACTAATTCAATTGGATATATTCCATTAGTTAGATATCTATTGGTTATTGTAAAACACATTGATTAATTTTAGTTGCTTCAAATATTTGTATATATTATCGAATCCTACATCTTATGGCTTGAGGTGGATGTAGAGCATGCCCCCCTTTCTAATACTTGAAAATCTTGAGGGAGGGAATAATTGAGGAGAATTTGTAAGATCGAGAGGGACACTTCAACACAAGCTTAGTTTGAGAACTTGTATATACCATCTTGTAGTATTTTGTAGTTAATCATTTATATGACAATTGAGTATGATTTTGTTTATGTTGTGATGTTGTGTTGCATCATTGTTTTTTATATTATTGTTTTATGTATGCATTTTTTGGTTACACTTTATTCTAATTTATCGAAGATGATTTCTCATTATATTAAAAACACTAGTATACACTACATAGGATGCTCTGAGTGGTTACACCACCTAGGATATCCCTAGTAGTGTAATCCATTACTTGTGGTGACATTTGTAAAATAATACCTAAGAGAAAATTGACATATGATGATACTTTCGAATCATACCATCCAGTACAATAATTTTGGGGTTACATGGTAGATATCACTTTGAAAAAGTATTAAAATTTCTATTTATCTAACGCACAACTGACAATACTAGTATTATGAGTATGGTGGAGTTGTTATAATGTTACATTGTATTTATGATTATAGTGTTACCACTATGGGATGGAAGGAATTAAAAACCACTTAAGTGTTTGACTTGAATATGGATAATTTCATTCCCACATTAGTAACATGACTAAAACACGGGAATATTTTTCCTTATCATCAACAATACTTGGGCCCACATAACAAAAACAGAATGCCTAAACCATACACAATATGCATCACTTTGAATGCATCTCCAAAATAAATATAAGGTGATGCCAGCAAATCAACACAAATGAAAATGTATAATATAGCCAAGCCATCAATAGCTTTTCAAGGGGAAAATGATGCCACTAATTCCACTTATCCCTCAACTAAGGAATGAATATCAACATTTGATTCCTCCAAAAAAAAATTCAACCGCACATGAGAACACCCTTATCCCTCCACTAAGGCTGGTCTCTCCAACCTTTGTTTCCTCCCAAAAAATAATCAAACTCATGCACCATAATAACACTTATTCCTCAACTATGGAAATATGAGTCCCAAAAAAAAACACATACATAAACATACACACACATGCAATATACAACCACCATCAAATAAATGAATGCATGATCAAATGAGAAACCAAAAAGAAACAAAATAATTAAGAATAATGAGAGTATGAAATTAGTATTCCATCAATAAATATGAGTCAAATTATAAAGCATCATTATAATTCTTACAAAGAGCAAGGGTCATCATTACAACTACAGCTTAACGCTATACTAGGAAATCATGGCTATAATTTGGTTCCTCCTAATAAAAATGCAATATAAAATAGAAAATATACACATATCCCTCCATATGAGACAACACTTGCTCCACTAAGGCTAGCCATGAGTCCCCTTGGTTCCTCCACATGAAATAAAAATGTAACATCCCTATTTCATGATTACAAAAGAAGGGGAATTTTTATTTTTATTTTATATCAATGTCCATTGTTCTAAATTCAATATTTAGAACCACATTAAATCTGCTAATCAATCCTACAATAGTAACCATATGCAGTTGTTATGACTCGGTGTAAAAATGATATCCCATATTTCATTTCAATAACGACTCAGTATAGAACCTATCTCTCATATTTCATTTCAATGTAGAACCGATATCTCGTATTTAATTTCATAGTATACTTGATATACTTGCAATTACCTCTTTCATTTAAGGGCTCATCAAGTGCAACTAACCAAGGGCTTATCTAGGTACTTGTTATGAGTACCCATCCTATATCCCACACCTTAGTCTGGTGAATTTAAGACAATGCAACCAGTAGCTTGTGCTACTTTGGCCAAAGTTTCAAACATGTTTTCCATGCCTATATTCCAAGATGACATACTCGTCATGAAGGAATATATCTTTCACCACACTTGAAATTGTTATCTTGATTAGACTTTCTTGACTCCTATCATTCCTTCCCATTTCTGTGTTAGACACTAAGAAGAGATAAACCACATGGGATAGTGCAGATAGTCCACTTATGGTAACTAAGGGTCATCAAGTGTATTTGAATCGACCCCCTTCGCTTTGAGTACACTTCATTAGCCGTAGTCAACATAAGTTGACATTGGCCGCAGACCATGGACTCATCACTGCCTAGTGTTTAATAATGAATTGAGATACCATTTCGATATGTTCTCAATTAGAGGATTTGAATGAATTATTGTGCCATAATGACTGCTCCAAAATAACCACCTAATGAACCTTGTCATTGGATGAGTAATGTATAACAATGATTATGATGCAACAACCCATTAAGTTCCAGAAATCTAAACCTCCCTTCTTAACAAGTTCATTAATCCTTTTAATTCACATCTTGTTAATCCCACTCTAGTTATTTCTAGCCTTTAGGTGTCATTCCTAAGGACTAACTCGGGTTTTATCAATATTCCAATAAGGAACATTATTTTTCTACTTAATCAATATGAAGGATCTGTAGATTTATTTCTGTTCATTACTTAATCTCCTTTGAGTATGAAATCTCCTTTAGTTGACTAAGAATCTTAGAAATATATTAAATATATTGTAGGGAAGCAACCACATACATCCAAACATACTTAGGAGCATTTTAAAGTTCATTTTAATGACTCTAAAAGGGATTTATGCATTCAACCCGCAATAGTCTCATGACTTACATTCACTTTCCTTTAAGTCATTCAACTATTCAAACTATCGTTACTTAGTTAAACTTTATCCCCTAAGTGTAACTCATCTATGATGGAAGGATATTTTGCATCCACCTCATAGTCTATTCGAAGGGTTCATTTTGTTACCAATTAGTGGACAACCCCCTTTATTGAGGTTTCATGACATAATTACATTACACACGTAAGTCAAATATGTATCATATTTATGACTTCATTATTTCAACAAGAAGAACTTTTCTCTTAATAACTTAAAGGTTAGTTCACGTTATACATCTAACCCCATGTTATCATTCCTATCTTTTCTTAAGTACAATTCCATTTCATTATTGTACTTAATCGTCATTTAGGATAGATAGATTTCCTTATAGTTTAATCACTTAGATTCCTTTTCACAAGGTTGATTCCTATATGTACTCAATGAGATTAAGTAATCTTGTGTTTATTCCTAAGGTTCGAAACCCCTTTATGTTTAGTCATGCAACCTTCATCTAGTTTATATTGTTCCTCATAAAATTACCATACTAATTCAGTCTCATAATGATGTAATTAAGCATATTCAATCATAACTTAATTTCCACAACATTAAAATTGTTTAAATACAACTTATTCATTACTGTCTTATTCAAATGAATTCATTAATTAAAAGTTATAACAACCAATAACCATTTCATACAAGTCATTTGCAAAGGTAATGATTCCTACCTATCCCCTTTTCCACATATTCAAGTATCAACAATAATATAAAGTAGATGACATTTCATATAACTTCCCCAAAATTACTAATCAATGTCAAGAAGTAAAGAAATGCAAATCAACTGATTCCCTATAATATTACTTTCCAAGTGAAAGAACTCTTAAATTGAAAACATCATTCATACACAACCAAACCAGTCAAGAGAAGGAATTATTCAAGCAATATTATATACTTTCTCATTAAAATATAAATTCAAATCAACTAGAAGTAATCAAGTTCTTTCATCAGTTTACATAATTGGCCTTAAGTCATAAACATTTATTCACAAGAATAAATTATTAAATGAAACAAAATTTTTCCAGAAAACTACACTTCTTCAATTAAAAGAATAAATGCAGCTTTCCATAATTCATCCTTTGTTATTTTTTCTCGTAATTCATCTACAAGAGTGTTAGCATCTGTCAGTTCATTTTAATTGAGCATGATAGGAGATAAATCATTAGAACCATATGTTCTAACTAATTTTTTTGAAAAGGAACACTTCTTATTAATAGAAATCAGTCAAGGGTCTAGAAAGATATTTTCCTGTTTAAACACTTCAGAAGTACAATACTCAAGTGTATCACAAAACCCTGCAATGTTAGCATCTAACAATCCAAAACAAGTCTGATTTATATCAACTCAAAGTCTAACAATAACAGGTTTAACATTCATCCATATTCATTCAAAAAGTAACCCAAAACCATATAAGTATACATTCTCACTTAAGCAATATCACACCAATAATGTAAAGCCAATTATATATAACAGTAGGCAAACAAGAAAGAGTGAAAATGCCTTAATCATGCAGCCCATACTACATGATTAAAACATTTTACTCAAATCCAATCAGTGACATTAAAAATGCATTCAATTCCAACAGTCTAACAATCTAAAGATTGGACAAGATTTATACATTTGAGTATAAAAATAATAGCAACAAGCTCTCAAGGCCCAAATCCAACTTAACTTATCAGACAAACAATCTAAACAAGAACAACTTGGCTTCAACCAATTTAGAGTGCATGCAATTCATTGGAATACACAACACATGTAATCATCAATGAGATAATATTAAGTCAATACAAGTATTCCATACAAGTCTAGTAAAGAATCATACTTAATCGAATACATCATTCAGACTGAGAAACAAAGTGACTCAACCAAGGAAGAGAAAGCTCACAGTTAACAACCTTTCAACCAACTAAACAATATCCTTGATCATCTTCATATGATCAAGTATCAAGAAGAGTTTAGTTTGATCAAAACTCAAAGGAAATTTTAATAAACCATCCAACTGGTCCATGCCAAGGCTCCAACCTAATCATTTAAGATTAATAAAAAATAGTGATCAAAACCTAAACAGACCAAAAGATATAATAGTTCAACATACTGTTAGCACACTGGAAGTCCGCCCAAAGATCTGAATAGTTCACAGAAGGATTCACAATAACCCCCTAGGTAGACATTAAACTTCCCTGGTTTGAAACAGTCACAACTACAGGTCAAACTTCACAAGACCACTTCATAATATCCAAGCAAGAGATAAGGAACAGTTGACACCATTAGAATAATGGTACCCTACCAACTAAGACCCATAAATCCACATAAGAATGCACCAAACACATGCAGTGGTCAGCCTACTCTATTGGTTTGAGAAGGAGAATAAGACTACAAATCGAGCCTTTCCAAAGACCAATTCAAAACAATATCCAAGCCTATCAAACAACTGACACAAAATAGTCAATCAGAGAAGGGACAAACACCAAGAAAGAGAATGAAACAAAATCCTCATTCCATCAAACATGGTACTTCCTAATCCCCAAATGATCTAAGATGCAAGGCTGAATGGCTAGTATCTAAGAATGATCAAAACCCATTGAAAGAATCTTACCTAATTGGGTTTGAATCACAACTCATCCACACGAGGGTGTTCCAGAGCAAATCCCATTGAATCCATAGTTACAGGTATTAAAGGTTCAAGTATTTGAACCAGAATACAACACAGACCCAGATAGATGACCATATCATTAAACGATACCAGTCTAACCCGACTGAGTGATCGAGTTCCAACTCAACCCATAACATAGGGTCATATTTTCTTTAAAGATATACACATGCATTCCACAGACCTCGAATAAAAAATAGAGATCAATTAACACACTACAAATCTTCCTTAAAATAATATATATGCACATGCAACTCGTAAATCCACACTCATTCCTTTCCATCACAGTCATGGAGAGTTTATTTAAAAACATCCAACCTAGTCATGTAAAGAAAAATTAATTTTCAACCATGATAAAGCAATTATACAGTTGTAAGATCAAAAACCATTTCCAACAGTTACTAAGTAAAGGATTCCATTTATTATGTAATAATAAAAACCCTAGAACCCTGAAATGCTTTCTATAATAAGGAGAGTTATTTTTATGAACTAATTAGATAGAGAAAGTTTTTGCAAGGGATTAGAGCCTATCATGCCTAGTAAAGCGTCCTAATGTTTTCTTCTAGCTCCCTTGATCCTTCTTCCAACTCCCATGAAAAATTCTATAGTTGAAGCAGTTAATCTTCACAAAAATTTCTCCACTCTTCCACTGGAATCTCTCCTAACAGCTTCTCCACAAAACAGAGAAGATAAGATTTAAACCAAATCAAAACCCATATCAAACACCCAAAACATCCATTTGCAAAGTGAGAAGGAGAAAAAAATGACCAAATGGAAAACCAAAAACAATATTGCCTTCTCCGAATCCAACATGTTTTCCCCTAGGAAGTTTGGAACATTTTTCCAAATCATCAATGCTTGTCAGGATGGTCCATTCATCCCACCAACCCACTGAATTCCTCTAACTTCCTCTAGGTTAGCTTCTTAACTATTTAGCTAACCAAAAAACCTTGTTAGAGTCATTTTTAGCAACCTACCAAATTCAAATTTGGCTTACCGCTAAGGAGTGGTGGTGTCTTCCATTAATGTAAATTAAATCAAAGCTCCATTACATGCAAGGGTGGTGGAAACCACCAACTTACCATTGACCATGCATCCCCTTCCCAATGCCAATTGGGGTTAACATTGAGTTAGGATCTGAGTCCCTTTCCTTCATAGGTTAGGGTTTAGATTAAACTTAAAACATTACAATTAGGCATAGATCATTTAGGTTAGGTTCCCAAGCAACCAATATAATTCATATGCCTTAGGTCTTAGGTTAGGCCATAGAAATTCAAATGTTAACAAAACAGTAGTCATAGTCTAGGATTAATAACTGCCACAACCAAACCTTACCAGCTGGGTGATGTTTTTCAAATGGAGTAGTGCTACTCGAGCTAAATCTTGACACTTTCCAGCCCTCACTACGGGACTAAATCATAGGAAAACTAGAGCAAGTCACCAAGATCAATTAGCATAAATTGATAATCCACTAACAATTGAACAACTGCAATTTCTTACTTTAATCGTAATTGCAGATTGAATTAAGAGAATGCCTTGGATCAATGAAACTGATCCAAGGTATTTTCTTAATCGATTCTCAATAATAATAATAATAATCGGTTATCATTGACTTAGGATAATTATCCAAATTACCAGCTTACCCAATGGTTCCAAGAACATAAATCAAACTTTCCACAAGTTGTAGAAGTCTAGTTCATTTCATGAATCAATTAAATAACATCACAATTCAAGAGTACCTTGCAACTAATGGGCGATTAATCACACAAATATCAACTGAGATAAACATTAATCTAGCAACATGATTTATTCAGTTCTACAGAGCAACAACTCAAGAAAAATCACATGTCAACGTTGCAATCCATTTCACAATGAGCAAGTAAAGGGCTACAGATGAAAGGATGGTAAAGGTGTTACATTCTTCCCCTATAAAGTATCATCATCCCAATGATTTTCTTGATTCTAATAACTCATCCAACAAAGAGGTTCAATAAAAAAATTATTTAACCAAAAGATTCCTTAACAGCAATGAATTTTTAATCCAAAAATTCATTTTTCCAATGGTATAACAACATTAATGGTTGTAATAATACTCAATAAAGGTATTTTTTGAAGAAAAAAAACATCAATCTAATAATCATAAAGGTTTTTTATCAAGTCAAAATGATTCAATTTTTTTAAGATAAAGGAAATCTTTTTGCTAAAACAAGTGAGGAAAAACAACTTTCATGTCTCTAATTTTTTCCCAGGTTGCACTTTCTTCATTAAAATTATCCCATTACACCTTACATTGTCAAATTTCATGATTACACAAGTACAACTTGTGGTTTCCATTATTCTAACTAGTTCCACCATGATTACCCCTAGGTCTTGGACCTATAAGGCATTCCATTTTAAAACATGTGATAAATTTGAAACATATTTCTTAAGTAAAGAAATATGAAAAACATCATGCATCCATGTGTCCAATGAGGGAGGCAATGCAAGTCTGGTAGGCCACATGATTGACTATTTCAACAACCTCAAAGGGGCCTACATAACAAGGTGACAACTTGGCTAACTTGCCAAAGGTAATCGAGCTCTTTTTAGGCTCGACTCTTAGAAAAAATTTATCACCAAGTTCAAATTTCCTTTTGACCCTTTTCAGGTCTACATAAATTTTCTATCTATCAGCAACCTCTTTTAACCTTTCTCGGATTAACTTTACATGTTGTTCCATTTCAGAAAGTATCTCAAGCCCAATTACTTCTCTATCCTCAATGTTATCCCAACTGACAGGGGTCCTGCACCTTTGCCCATACAAAGTCTTGAAAGGTACCATTTTTAGAGAAGAATGGTAAGTATTATTGTATGTAAATTCAACCAAAGGAATATATTCTTCCCATTTGTACTGATGATCCATGTAGTACATCCTAAGCATATCTTCAAGAACCTGATTCACTCTTTCAGTTTTTCCATCTATTTCTGGATGATAAGAAGAGCTAAAGTTCAGTTTTGTTCCCAAATCTACATTAAGATTTTTCTAGAATTGTGAAGTCATTCATGGGTCCCTATCTAAGATTATCAATTCAGGAACACCATGAAATCTGAAAATTTCTTAAACAAACCTTTTTGCAAGCAGAGGTGAGTCATCTTACAGATTTCCATCAATGAAATGATCCACTTTAGTTAGCTTATCAACTATAACCAAAATAACATCATGCTTATTTCTTGACATAGGACGTCCTTGAACAAAGTCCATATTTATTACCTGCCATTTAAATTACAGTATGCTATGAGGGTACAACAAACCAGTCAGGTGCATATGCTCAACTTTCACATGCTACCATTCCAAACAATGAGACATGTAATTCAAGATATCTCTCTTCATCCCTTTCTATAAATATTGTTGTTTAACATCAGTAAGCATTTTTTTCACCCAGAGATGTCCAAAGTATGGTGCATTGTGAAATTAAGTCATCACTTTCTTCCTTAATTCATTTCCTAGTGACATATACACTCTATCGTCATACCTCATAATTCTTTCATCGTCTAACCAAAATTCTTTGTACCTCACATCCTTTAGATTTGCAGCAAGTGCTACTTTTATTTGCTAAAAGTACATATCAGACATTAAGGTATGTTTGAACTCATCCTTAAACTGAGTTCTCAAAGTTACAAGTGCTGAAATATATTTTCTATGACTTAGTGCATCTTTCGCTCTATTTTCTTTACCTTTTATGTAGCTGATGTCAAAATCATATTGATATAAGAATTCCAACCATATTTGTTGCCTTTCATTTAAGTTAGGCTGAGTGAAGATATGTTTCAGCCCAAGATAATCAATTTTAAACTCAAAGGGTTTCCCTAAGAGGTAATGTCTCCAAAATTGTAGTGCATGTACTATATCAGTAAGATCTAAATCATGAGGAGAATAATTTTTCTCATGCACTTTAAGATTCCTTCTTTCATATGATATCACATGATCATTTTGCAACAATATACCCCCAATACCTCCCCGAGAAGCATCCGTCACCACCAGTAAAAACTCCCATTTGGATCAAAGACAGACAAAATAGGGGCCGAAGTCAGCTGTTCTTTCAATGATTTAAATGCAGCCTCACATTTCTCACTCCAAATAACAGTTTTATCTTTCTTTTATAATGAAGTTATTGGGGCAACAACCCTTGAGAAATCCTTTACAAATTTTCTGTAGTAACCAACAAGCCCCATGAAGCTTCTAACTTCATGTACGTTCTTAGGTGCTGGCCAATCAATTATGGATGATATCTTTGAGGGATCAACTGAGATTCCATCTTTATTTATTATATTTCCCAAGTATTGTACCTCAGTTTCATAAAAAGAACACTTGGATAGTTTTTCGTACAATTTTCTCTTTCTTAGCACCCTGAGTACAATCTTTAGGTGTTCATTATGGTCCTCCAAGCTCCATGAACAGATGATAATATCATCTAAGAATACAAGCACAAACTTGTCCAAGTATTCTTGAAAGATATTATTCATCAAATTCATGAAGGCTGCTGCAGGGACATTAGTTAGCCCAAAAGGTAAAACTGTCAACTCATAATGTCCATATCTTGTTCTAAAATCAGTCTTATGAATATATTCTTCCTTGATTCTTAATTGATGATATCTAGAATGTAGATCTATTTTAGAGTAAACCGATGCTCCATGCATCTGATAAAAAATATCATCTATCCTTGGAAGAGGATATCTATTCTTAATAGTTGCCTTGTTCAACATCCTGTAGTCAATGCAAATTCTTAAGGTTCCATCTTTCTTTTTAATAAAGATCACTGATGCTCCCCAAGCTGAGACACTCAACTTTATTAACCCTTTAGACATTAATTCATGCAAATTTTGCCTTAATCTCTACCAATTTAGTGGTATTCATTCGATAAGGTGCCTTGGAAATAGGTTTCATTCACGCTTTGATTTCAATGGTGAATTAAAATTCTCTTTTTGGTGGAAGAATTGATAGTTCTTATGGAAACACATCGATGTAGTTCCGTAACAATGTATATATTTCCTAAAAGTTCTCTCCCTCTTCAGCTGAATCTAAAATTTGTATTGCATAAAGCATGTAACCCTTATTTTTGGCCTTTTTTAGTTGTATAGCTGATATTTCTCTAACTTTTATGCTTCTTTTTATTCCCTTAATGTCTTGCTGATTTCTATAGGTCATCCAAACACCTTATATGTTTCCAAAAATAGTCTAGAAGTGGCTTGTGATCAGCCAACCAGTTCATAAAAATTATTATTTCATAAGATCCTAGAGGTGCCACATACAGGTCTACCTCTGTAGTGAAGCTTAGAAATTCTAAGGCTGTGCCAAAAAGACACTTACTAACTATGTGGAAAACATTATTCCCATACTGGATAGTCCATGGTTTTTCCATAAAACCAACTTTATGTTTTAATTTAGTAACTAACTTGATAGAAATAAAACATTCAGAAGCACCAGTATCAAAAATTATAGTTACAGGTAGGCCATACAACTTACCTAACACTTCTATGGGTGTAGCCTTCTTTTTGGCTATCACAACATGTGTTTCATGTTTTTGGTTGTTGTCATTTTTATTTAAAGGACAATGACTTACATAGTGGCTTCCTCCAAAATTAAAACAACCTCCAACGAGTCATTTCTTAGTCTCATATTTATTCTCAGCCTTGAAAGTACTCTTTTTCCTATGATTACCCTTTTTTCCAATATTCTTGTTATTTGTTGCAGCTTTACCTACTACTATTTTCTTTTCATTTGCAGCCAAAGGATTACCTTTTTTTCCAAAATTCTTCCATGTACCCTTCTTGGGTGGAAAATATGAAGAAGCATTCCCATTTTTCTTACGTTTTTCCTCCTTATGTGCATAAATTACCTTCAGTTTCTACTCCTTCCAAATGGATTTTTCTACCACTTCTTCCATGGTGGTAGGGCTATGTACATTAACCTCACCACCTATGATAGGATACAGACCCCATGATGATGAACTTACTTATACATGAGAATTTTTCATATTGTTTGATACCTGTGGTACATATTTGAGAAGCTTGGTGAAATTCTCCCAATATTCTGTTACCGACAGTTTAAGATGCTTGAGTTAAGGTTTGGAACTCTATCATTTTTTAATTCTCATCCCCATTTCCCTGTCATAGTAGAGTTGGGGTCCAGCCATCGCTTCCTAAAATGACCCTTGAACTAGTCCCATGTGATGTTTGTTTCATCAACATTAAGCTTAACCTTCCGGCTGTCCCACCATGAAGATGCTTCATGGGAGAGATGATAAGCTCCCCATACAGCCTTGGTTTCCTCAGAGAAATTTCTTATCATGAAATATTTCTCCATCTTGCTAAGCCAATTCTCATCCCCATCTCCCTGGGTGGTTCCATAAAATTTTGGTGGACTTATCCTCTTTATATCGTTGGTCAATTCAGCTATCAATCTAGCCCTCTTGTTCTCAGGTTGATTCAGTACATTCTTGTTATCATTATTTCCAACATTATTTGTAACGTTATCATTTGCAGCATTGAGATCCTCAACATCATCATTTTTCTCATCATGTGGCTACCACTAAGACTACTCACTATCAGTCTTAGTGTTATTTCTAACCACTTGTTGTTCAAGAACAAAAATCTTATTCCTTGTGTCTAGCAAGGCAGCAAGGATTTCATCCAGCTTTTGAGTTGTAGCTACTTCACCACCCAGAGGTGGGTTATTTGTAGCATGTCCCCTTATTCTTACCATTTCCATAATCAAGAAGTTTATTTTTATCATAAGTGGACTCAAATAGGTCCAAGAGCTACAACCTTCAGCTCTGATACCAAGATGTAACATCCTTATTTCATGATTATAAAAGAAAGGAATTGTTTTATATATCAATGTTCTCTGTTCTAAATTTAGCATTTAGAACCACATTAAATCTACTAATCAATCCTACAACAGTAACCATATGCAGTTTTTATGACTAGGCATAAAACTGATCTCTCATATTTCATTTCAATGATGACTCAGTATAGAACTGATCTCTCATGTTTCATTTCAATGATGACTCAGTATAGAACTGATCTCTCATATTTCATTTCACAGTATACTCGATATATTTGTGGTTCCCCCCTTTCATTTAAGGGCTCATCAAGTGTAATTGACCAAGGGCTTATCTAGGTACTTGTTACGAGTACCCATCCTATATCCCACACCTTAGTCTAGTGAATTTAAGACAACACAACCAGCAACTTGTGATACTTTGGCCAAAGTTTTAGACATGTTTTCCATGCCTATATTCCAAGACAACATACTCATCATGAAGGAATATGTCTTTCACCAAACTTGAAAACTGTTATCTTGATTAGACTTTCTTGACTCCTGTTCATTCCTTCCCATTTATGTTTAGATGATAAGAAGAGATAAATCACATGGGCTAGTGTAGATATTCCACTTATGGTAACTAAGGGTCATCAAATGTATTCAAATTAACCCCCGTCGCTTCGAGTACAATTCATCACCCGTAATCAATGTAAGTTGACATCAGCCATAGACCATGGATTCATCACTGCTTAGTGTTTAAAAATGAATTGAGATCCCATTCTAATATAGTCTCTATTAGAGGAGATGAATGGATTATTGTGCCATAATGACTACTCCACAGTAACCACCCAATGAACCCCATCATTGGATGGGTACTGTGCAATAGTGATTATGCTGCAACAACCCATTAAGTTCCAAAAATCTAAACCTCCCTTCTTAACAAGTTCATTAATCCCTTTAATTCGCAGCTTGTTAATCCCACCCTAGTTATTTTCAGCCTTTAGGTGTCATTCCTAAGGACTAACTTGGGTTCTATCAACATTCCAATAAGGAACGTTATGTTTCTACTTAATCAATATGAAGGATCTGTAGATTTATTTCTTCTCATTACTTAATCTCCTTTGAGTATGAAATCCCCTTTAATTGACTAAGAATCTGAGAAACATATTAATTATATTGTATGGAAGCAACCACATACGTCAAAACATACTTAGGAGAATTTTAAAGTTCATTTTAATGACTCCAAATGGGTTTTATGCATTCAACCCACAATAGTCTCATGATTTACATTCACTTTCCTTTAAGTCATTCAACTATTCAAAATGTTGTTACTTAGTTAAACTTTTATCCCCTAAGTGTAACTCATCTATGATGGAAGGATATTTTGCATCCACCTCATAGTCTATTCGAAGGGTTCATTCTGTTACCAATTAGTGGACAACCCCCTTTATCAAGGTTTCATAACATAATTACATTACACACGTAAGTCAAATATGTATCATATTTATGACTTCATTATTGCAGCAAGAAGAACTTTGTTCTTAATACCTTAAAGGTTAGTTCACGTTATACATCTAACCCCATGTTATCATTCCTATCTTTTCTTAAGTACAATTCCATTTCATTATTGTACTTAATCATCATTTAGGATAGATAGATTGCCTTATAGTTTAATCACTTAGATTATTTTTCACAAGGTTGATTCCTATATGTACTCAATGAGATTAAGTACTCTTGTTTTTATTCCTAAGGTTCAAAACCCCTTTACACTTAGTCATGCAGCCTTCTTCTTCTTGATATTGTTCCTCATAAAACAACCATACTAATAAAGTAAGATAATGATGTAACTAAGCATAGTCAATCAAAACTTAATTTCCACAAAATTAAACTTGTTTAAATATAACTTATTCATTATTGTCTTATTCAAATGAATTCAATAATTAAAATTTCTAAGAACCAATAACCATCTCATACAAGTCATTCGCAAAGGTAATGATTCCTACCTATCCCATTTTCCACATATTCAAGGATCAACAATAATATTCCTTGCTTTATAATAGCAATATAAAGTTGGTAACATTTCATATAAATTCCCCAAAATTACTAATCAATGTCAAGAAGTAAAGAAATGCAAATTGACATCTGATTCCCTATAAGCTTACTTTCCAAGTGAAAGAACTCTTTAAATTGAAAACATCATTCATGCACACAACTTATCCAGTCAAGAGAGAATGATTCAAGAAACCACTTCAATCATTTCCAATTTAAGATGTCAATTCAAGTAGACAATAAGTAATTCAAGTTCTTTCATACAGTTTACATAATATAGCCTTAGGCCTTAAAAACTTATTCACAAGAATAGTTCAGTAAAGGAAACATAGTCTTTTCATCAAACTACATTTCTTCAATCAATACAATAAATGTAGCTTTCCATAAGAATCCCTCTTTTCTTTTTTTTTGTAATTCATCTGTAAGAGTGTTAGCATCTGTTAGTTCATTTGAACTGAGCATGATAGGAGCTAAATCCTTGGAACCATATGTTCTAACTAACAACTTTGAAAAGGAACACTTCTTATTAATAGAAATGAGTCAAGGGTTCAGAAAGATATTTTCTTGTTTAAACACTTCAGAAGTACCATACTCAAGTGTATCACAAAACCCTGCAATGCTAGCATCTAACTATCCAAATGAGTCTGATTTCTATCAACTAGAAGACTATCAACAAACCAATTTAACATTCAACCATATTTAGCCAACAAGTAATCCAAAACCATATAAGTATACATTCTCACTTAAGCAATATCACACCAATAATGCAAAGCCAAGTATACATAATAGTAGGTAGGAAAGAAAGAGTGAAAAGGACTTAATCATGTAGCCCATACTACATGATTAAAACATTTTACTCGAATCCAATCAATGACATTTCAAAAATGAATTCAATTCTAATAGTCTAACAATCTAAAGATTGGACGAAGATTTATACTACTGAGTATAAAAATAATAGTAACAAACTCTCAAGGCCCAAATCCAACTTAACTTATTAAAAAAGTAATCTAAACAAGAACATCTTGGCTTCAACCAATTTAGAGTTCATGCAAGTCATTCGAATATATAACACATATAATCATTAATGAGATAATATTAAGTCAATACAAGTATTCCATACAAGGTTGATAAAGAATCATACTTAACCGAATACATCATTCAGACTGAGAAATGAAGTGACTCAACCAAGGTAAAGAAAGCTCACATTCAACAACCTTTCAACTGAACTATATGATATCCTTGATCATATTTGTATGGTCAAGTATTAAGAAGAGATTATTTTGATTAACACTCAAAGGAAAGTTTAATAAACCATACAATTGGTCTGTGCCAAGGCTCCAACCTAATCATTTAAGATTAATAAAAAAATAGTGATAAAAAAATTAAATATATCAAAAGATATAATAGTTCAACATATTGTTAGCACACTCGAAGTCTTCGTCCAAAGATCAAAATAGTTCACAGAAGAATTCACAATAACCCCCAAGTAGATATTAAACTTCCCTGGTTTGAAACAGTCACAACTACAGGTCAAACATCACAAGGCCACTTTATAATATCCAAGAAAGAGATAAGGAACAATCAACACCATTAGAATAACGGTACCCTACAAACTAAGACCCATAAATCTGCACATAAGAATTCACCTAGCACATGCAGTGGTCATCCTACTCTGCTAGATTTGAGATGGAGAATACTACTACAACTGGAGCCTTTTCAAAGATGAACTCAAAAAAATATCCAAGCCTATCATTAATCCAACACAAAACAATCACTCAGAGAAGGGACAGACACCAAGAAAGAGAACAAAACAAAATCCTCATTCTGTCAAACATGGTACTGCATAATCCCCAAATGATCTAAGATGCAAGGCCATTTGAATAGCTAGTATCCAAGAAATGATCAAAACCCATTGAAAAAATCTTACCCAAATGGGTTCAAATCACAACTCATCCACATGAGGGTGTTCCGGATAAAATCTCTTTGAATCCAAAGTTATAGGTAATAAAGGTTTGAGTATTCAAACCAGAATACAACATAGACCCAGATAAATGACCATATCATTAAACGATACTAGTCTAGCATGACTGAGTGATCAAGTTCCAACTCGACCCATAACATAGGGTTTTCTTTTCTTTAAAGCTATACACATGTGTTCCACAGACCTTGAATAATAAACAGAGTCAAAAAACACACTACAAAAACCACTTCTAACTAATATATATGCACATGTAACTCGTATCTCCCATTCATTCCTTTCATCACAGTCAAGGTGATTTTGATTCAAACATATCCAAAATAGTTATGTGATGAAAACCAACATTTCAACCATGATAAAGTAAGCATATAGTTACAAGATCTAAAACCCAATTCCAATAGCTACTTGCCAAGAAAAGGATTCCATTTATTGTGCAATAATAAAAATCCAAGAACCCTGAAAATGATTTCTTTAATAAGAAAAATTATTTTTATGAACTAATTAGAGAAAGTTTTTTAAAGGGATTAGAACCTATCATGTCTAGTAGAGCTTCCCAAAGTCTTCCTCCAACTCCCAAGACCCTTCTTCTAATTCCACGATAGCTTCTATAGTTGAAGTAGTAAATCTACTAAAAAAAATCTCCACCTTTCCATGGGAATCTTCCCAACATAGTCTCTCCATGAAACAGAGAAGAAAAGATTCAAACCAAAATTGAAAACCAGTCAAACACCCAAACCTTTGTTTGCAAAGTGAGAAGGAGAACAAAATGACTAAATGTAAAACCAAAAACAATACTACCTTTTTCAAATCTGGAATGTTTTCCCCTAGGCAGTTTGGAACATTTTTTCTAAATCATCAATGCTTTCCAGGATGGTCCAGTTCATCCCACTAACCCACCTGACTTCCTCCAACTTCCTCTAGGTTAGCTTCTTAACTATTTAGTTAACCAAAAAACCTTGATAGAGTCACTTTTAGCAACCTACAAAATTTGAATTTGTATTACCGCTAAGGAGTGGCGGTGTCCACCATTAATGAATATTAAATCAAATATCTAGTACATGTAAGGGTGGCGATAACCACCAACTTATCATTGACCATGCATCCCCCTTCCCAATGCCAACTGGGGTTAACATTGAGTTAGGATCTGAGTACCTTTCCTTCATAGGTTAGGGCATATATTAAAATTAGACAACATTATAATTAGGCATAGATCATTTAGGTTAGTTTCCCAAGAAACCAATATAGTTCATATGCCTTAGGTCTTAGGTTAGGCCATAGAAATTCAAATGTTAACAAAACAGTAGTCATAGTCTGGGATTAATAACTGCCACAACCGAACCTTACCAGCTGGGTGATGTTTTTCATAACAGATTAGTGCTACTCAAGCTCTTAACACCTTCCATCCCTCAATACATGGGTGAATCATAGGAAAATTGGAACAAGTCACCAAGATCAATTAGTATGATTTGATAATCCACAAAAAAATGAACAACTGTAATCTCTTGCATTAATCAAAATTATAAATCAAATTAAGGGAATGTCTTGGATCAATGAAACCGATCTGAGGTATTTTCTTAATCAATTCTCAATAATAAATATAATAATAATTTATTATTGACATAGGATAATTCTCCAAATTACCAGCTTACCCAAGGTTACAAGAATAGAAATCAAACTTTCCACAAGTTACAAACATCTAGTTCATTTCACGAATCAAATAAATAACATGACAATTCAAGAGTACCTTGTGACTAATGGATGATTAATCACACAAATCTCAACTAAGATAAACCTTAATCTAGAAACATGATTTATTTATTCCTATAGAGCAACAACTCAAGAAAAATCACATGTCAACGTTGCAATCCAATTCACAATGAGCAAGTATAGATGAAATGATGACAGAGGTGTTACAAAAAAACTTCTTATTCCTCCCTTTACTAACATTACACTTATCCCTCTATAAAAAATGACGTACCCCACCCCCATACTTTCTTACATTTTACATAGGATCCAAAAGAACAAAACACATTTTAGTAAACATAAACCGTAAGGAAAAGGTAGAGTAAGGTATTTAACCACCATATACATATATTTCTCATTTTACATATTATTACAATTTAGTCATTTTGTATTAAGCATTAGTTAGATGAAAATGAGAGTCATATACACGTACAATCTAATGAATGAGACAATAATTAACAATGTCAAATTCACTTCACATGAGAAAACATAATATAATATAATGACTTCATGAAGGGCATAATGAGAAAGGGCGTTACCCATAATATACATAGGTTATTTAGTTTGTATGTCCCTTTTTGTTAAATTTATTCATCTAAAATAATTGATTAAACAATGTTTATGTGCAAGAAACATATGCTCATGTATCAAAATTGAAACCTTCGCATTTTATTAAAAATGTTTGGTCATGAAGGATACACTCTATTACTTTCACTTATATTACAATCATGTTTTTTTATTATGGATAAATAGTTTTGAAGGGATTATACCCTGTGTACAAAAAGGCTAAAAAAGTTAGATACCAGAAGGAGAAAAGCCATCCAAGAAAGGCTAAACGCCTTAAACATGGAGGCTCAAAAGCTAGATAAATCAGTAAAGAGAGTACAAAATGATCAATCCAGATAATGGTCCAAAGAAGAACAAAAGGGCTAAAAAATAGCAAAGAGGGATCCAAAACAGGGCATCCCAGCCAGAAAACAACATCAAAACCGCTGAAAAACAACATCTTCAAAGCAAGATGACTGCCCTATTAATCTTGACCTTAATTTTCTGGAGAGAGGTGGAGAGCGTAATGGCCATGGCACGAGAAGGATCATTCATGTCCCCCTGAGCAAGTGCAAGGTCACGGGTCTCATTAGAATCCCAGATGTTATCAAGAATGCCACTAAGGCTGCACACACTTCTCATGTGTTGTTCCATAAAATTATAGACACCTTTCAGAGCAGAGAGGATGCAATCCTGATGCCCCTTGGCATTGCCCAGCCTGGTATCAAGTGAAAGTAGCTTCTTGAAAATATCAGCAATAGTATCCATGTCCTCAGAATTTTGTAGCTTCCTCTTAACTTTTATTTTTTCCATATTCCTCATAGAATTTTTGAGGTCTTTGTTCTCCTCTTCAAGCTTACTAACCATGGTAATAAGGTCCACTTCCCTGGAATTATCAATAGGTTTACTTATGTGCAATAAGTTCTCCGCAAGTTCTAAATCCCTATGACTACGCAAAATCCTCTGCGAAGAAGGCAGAGCAACCTTAGCCTTCTTGTCTTTCCTCTTCCTGTCTAAGGTAGCAGTGTCTAGATCTTTGTCAGTTGGGAGAGGGATAATAACAGGGGGAGTAGGTAGAGGGCGAGAGCCAGAGAGGCAATGGTGGTGGATGAGTAGGATATTACAATCATGTTAGGTGCTTTAGTTATTTTTATATAATTTAAGGTGCATATGATTTATGCAAAAATCATTTCTAAATAGGGAATCCATGTTCCTAAGAAAAATTTCCCAACATGGGAATGAGTCCATTTAACTGTTATAAAAAAGTAAGGTTGACCAACTCTTTAAAAGAGATAAAGCAAATTCACTTTACGCTACAAAACCATCCTATTAGGTACCATTTTATAGTGGAAAAAATTCATGTTTTCAATAATTGACCATACCACCTTGATGTGCACAACACATATGTTCTCATTTCAAATTGCATATTTATCATTTCATTAAAACATTCACTCATAATTAATATATCTTGTCATTTTTTAGATACCTTACCACATTCAATTTTCATAAATCCATTGACTCTTATCCTTGTTACAATAAATTACATCATTAAATCATTTATTTTGTGTCATTTGGAAGGTGCACATAGATCACCTACCATTCATTTTGAGATGGTATTTAACTTATCAAGATGCGTGTTTCCACTTGAAACATTCATGATACTTTATTTGGTAATAAGGGGTTTAATGCCAAGTTTAAAAGTACAACTTCAAATTTCCTATTAACCCCTTCCACAACATACTGTTAAATAAAAATCGATACTCAGAGTCAATTACAAGGTATTAACTACAATTGACCTCTTAAGAGGTTTTGGGATTGAGTTTATTCATAATGAAAGATCTATAATTGTGAGGTGGTCCACACTAGAATAGCTATGTTATTCTCATCTCGAAAAATAATTACTAGTAAAATTAACATTCTTGTAGTTGTTGAAGGAGAGGAAGGTATCACAATTGTCACAATATCATGATTTAACGAGTTTATTGAAATTAATTTTCCCATTTAGCTTTGTCACTTGTTTAGTTTACACTCTTTCCTATGAAAGCATAAACAGTTCAATCACTTAAGCTTAATACACATGAAAAAATAAGTATATTAAAGCCAACTAATGAGGAGTTCACTATCAAGAAAAACAAGTGTAATGATTGAATTACGCACTTGACTTCATTAGCAATTCAGGCTCTTCTATACGGTCATTGAGTACCTGATGAGTCGCGTGATTGAACTCACCACAAGAGTAGGTTTCTTTTGGTTCATCTTATTAATAGCCATGGATAGAATAAGAGCATGAAGCAAGGTAAGGAGGATTAGTTATCTCATTCATTTACATGAGCTTAAGAGTTTAAGTTCACAACCATGCAATTATGTAAAATTACAAGGATTTACCGTAATAACCAAGTGCACATTATTCAATGCAATTAAACTATAAAGTACAATGCAAAACTGCATCAACTCATTACTTACCACACATACATGATATACCAAAATTTTATTCCTTCAATTATACAATTAAAATTTCTAAAATAAAATATATTTCTTATTCCATCAGGATTACACCATTTTCAAGTTATAGACAACTTTAAACTTATATTTCAACAACCATTTTAATCTCGCCACACTACCTGTGACTTGTCTGATTATGCAAACATGGTTAATGAAAATGTTTTCATGGACCATACCTCCTATTTAACACACTATAAAAAATCACTGCATCAATTCAGAGTTAGAGAGACATAAAAAAATATTCACTTTCCATAATTTTCAAACTAAGACAACTTTTCAAGATTTAGAGAAATATTAGAGAGAAAACACTCATTTTATTTTACACAAGTAAATTGGCACATTTCCATTATCAGAGAGGGTGAGAGATAACAGAATCAATTTTGATTCTCAAAATTCAAATTCTAAAAATAATTTTAGAGTATTACAAGTTTTACGACCTTTAACACGATTCTCATTCCCATTGTCAATATAGGGGTCTAAGTAGATGTGCCAAATTACACGATTCTAGATTTTCATTAATCATCTTGTTTAAGTGTACTACAACATTTATTTACCATAATCATACATAAATCCAATAATGACACTGGTTTTTACCCATCGAAAAAACATTGGAGGGTCCACACGGGTCCATGGGTCTTAGTCATGTTGCTTCTTAAATAGGCCCAAGTGGCCAAAGAATGGACTTGCAAAGAGAGTGCAAAACCTAGAAATAGGATTTTTATTAATATTAACCTATTATATGCTATAAATAGAATCAAAATAAACTAAAGGGATCCAAAAATGGTAAACGGACCTCAAACTGGAACAAATTTCTAGAGCCAATTGCCTGAGTTTGGTTGTTTACCCTTTAGCAAACTAAATCAAGTTGGCTCTTAAACAGGTGCACAAAATGTAATTTTCTAAGGGAAAGGGTAAAATGAAATATGCTACGCTATTCTCCATATAGAAACAAAGGGATTTGTGGGGTAAAATTTTACTTCTAGAGTCTATAGGCAAAAAATTCAAGGTGATTCCAAGAGGATTTGATCGTAATAAGCAGTTGCTCCTAACAACCAATTTTCTGAAGTAGGATGGAAACCCACTTCGTGAACTTATTTTCTAATGGTTTAATGATGTTTATTGGTTAGAATGAGATCATCATATGATAAGGAAGTTACATTGGTTCAAAATAAAAAATGGGGCTTAGAGAATCTTCTCATGCGTGAGTTTTGAGAGGTGTTTGGTTTAATTGGAGGTTTTTTTGAGATCAAAAGTTTTCATTTTCAAACACGTTTCCCATGCTAGTTTGACTAGTCATGAAACATAAGTTATGGTGAACATGTTATAGGTTTTCTTTTATCAAGTTCATGGCCTAGTGTTATGAAATGTTATCCAAGGTGACTATTTTCAGCATTAGTTTAATATGATGTGGAAACTATTTTATGCAGTTTTTAATATGATTTAAAAACAACAATGCAATTATAACAATCTTGATTCCAGATCTAATATTCAATATAATATGAAATGAGGAAAAAATTCAAAAGCAAGTTGGAGAGGAGGAAATAAAATCCATTCCTGGAAGTGATGGGAATTTTTCATGGGAATAAATAAAATTCGTTCACGCAAGCTCAATAATCCATGTGTGCCACAAGACCACGTCTAATTTATCCATCACATCTTCTTCTATCTTATTCAAGGTTGAGTTCAAGAAACCGTATCCATTTTGGAAGGATTATTTTAATTTTTTATTTCTCTAAATGGGATATAATCATCCTTATGTCTGATGCAAAAGTGTATACATTCATCATGCATTTAAGTAGTTAAGGAGAATCAATTAACAAACTATACCCAAGCTCTGCATATGAGAATCTTCTCAATAAACCTAAAATGACACTAATATGCATTTATTAACCTATTTCACCTTAGGTAGCTTCACCAAACACAATACCTTGCTCCAAACACTTCATATAATGACAAATCCACTTGACATATGAACAAATTCCATGCAAGATTTAATTACCTTTACTTTCTCTATTTTATCCTTCACCCTTTCTTCACTGGTTCTTAGCCCAAACATGAAATTTTTGTAATTTTATCCTCCAATGACCTCCTTGCACCTTAGTAACTTGTTTCTCATTCACAAAAAATGTTCATCCAACTATCTACTTGCCACAAAAATATCAAAAACATCACCTTTTTCTTATCTTGCTCAAAATTTACATTTTAGTAGCTTAAGACCATTGCTCTTGGTTGGGTCATGGTTGGGATGAACTAGAAATACCCAAAAAAAATTAAAACACCCTCAAATACCCTTTTGGCTCAGTGAGGTGTGGTATAAATTTTAGGAGCTATCTCTTTTTCTTTCTCTCTCCATCAGTCTTTTTCCTTTTAGCCCTCTTAGCCTCAACTAGTCCTGTAATCAAGAAAATTCAATCATAATTTCCTTTGCAAGAGGCTTCAAGACAAAATGGTGGCATTTTATAACACCCATTTGCAATTTTCTTCTATATAAAAATTTCATGACAAGATTCTGCCTCTAAGATTCACTTCCTTTGTAATTTGGCCTCCTCAATTATCCCTTCAAATTGAGCATGCAACCTTTCAATGAACTATCATGGATATCTTAAAATTTGACCAATGAAAATCCAATATTCCTTCTCTATCTATTTAAGGACTATATCATTTTTATTTCTTTCAAGTTTTGGGTCTAAATTCATTGTTACAAGGCTTTAACACTATTTCTTCACCAAAACCCTAGTTGTCACTATGTCTAGCTCAAGAAGAGTAAATTTATTATAAAATGCATTGTCTTTGCTTGCAAACCTTAAAATTTTACCATTACATTTGTTTCACCCTTTCTTGGAGTTATGAGCTAATGGTAATGGTTGTCAAGTCAAATAATCCTCGTTTTCAACTAAACAGGGGGGTTTTTGTATGTTCACTAGGACAGGGTATCTAAACCTTCAAACTTCAAATGGGAGATCCAAGCCTTATTCTAAAGGATGCCTTATCTGGTACTCATGACATGCATCTACAAAACTCTCTTGAAGATATCATGTAACCCATCTAATCACTTCAATGTCAACAAGTCTAATTTTTTTCAAACAAAGGGTGCACAATCACAGTCTTGTTTTCTAAAGGATTTCAAACATGCATGAGAGAATAATAGGGGTTCAACCTTGAAACACACATCCCAAAATTCCATGCCTCTTACCACGATATTATCAATTAAAAAAATCAAAAAAAATCTTTACAAAGATTATTACAGTCATACCTCACCATTGTGACAATCAAGAATCCCTTCAATTACTAGAACATGGTATTAATTATCTACAAACCCAATTTCATTATCCACCAATAGAAACACTCAGAGTTATAATGCAATGAGCACATATCATGCATGCCTCATAAGGGAGGATTTTACACTCTTAACAAAAGATATCAAACAAACTCAAAAAAGTTACAAGAAGGACCATTTTTTTACCAAAAAATAGAGTTTATTTACTTCATAAATGTATTACAAAATTTTCCTACTCCTTCCTCCCATTATTCTTCCTCCTTCCTCAAGGATTACTCTCTCTCTCTCTCTCTCTCTCTCTCTCTCTCTCTCTACGAGGTTAACTACTCTCACTCACTCAAATACCTCTTCTTTAATGTAACTCCCCTTTTAAAACCTAACCAACTTTTCAACTTCCCTATGCCCATATATCAACATGAAGTTTTTTTACATCATTATTGATACTTTATTGGCTCACATACATCTCTAGGACTCATTCCTATAGGTATAGACACCTATTACACTTACACAAACTTTAAACCATCCCTTTTTCACCTTGACAAGCCATATTGGCTTATTTACATGCTTTATAATTTGAATTGCATTTTGGAGGGAAATGTCAAATTTGAAATTCATATCACTTAAACACCTAACAATCTCTCTCTTATGACCTCATCACACTCCAACACACTTTATTTGATCTCACAACCATGGTTAGGATGATAGTTTGTCAATTTGGATGTTCTTTCAAGATGCCCTTGCATAATGTCTCCAATTCTAAAATGCAAGAAACAACTAAGCTCTACCTTACAAGGTCTCCCATTCCAAGCTCCATGGACATATATACCAAATTTAAAATCTCTTGATTTATTAGAGGATAGGAGCATAATATCAAGGTGTTAAATTAATACTTGGCATTGTTGGGAGGAAGATAATAAGGTGGTTTAAGTCTATATTTAAACCTACACGTTGTATTTTCTTGAAAATTTTTAGCACCTCTTTAACCTTCTCCAAGTGTACATCCAATAAACATTACAATCATGCATTTATTTGAGGAACTATCAAATAGATCAAATTCCTTTACCTCATTGATGTTGGTATGGGATGGATTATTTAGGGATAACTGAGACACCATGAAATGTAAAATGCAAACTAACTAAAAGTGAAATAGATTTGAAAATGGTTGGGATTGATGTCTGATTACGTTATTTTATTTAAAGTGTTTGGAATGTATATTGACAACCCTCCACATGCTAAAAAATGTCTCAATTTTTGTATGAGCCGAGAAGAGGGAAAAACTCGGGTCTAGAGATATCGTTTATAGAGACATTGTTTGCAAGTTTACAAGGTTTGGTTCATATTATTACATTCACAACAAGCTTAGAGTTGTAAATATTGCCAAGTTACATTAAGAAACTCTTCCCTTATCACCTCAGTTTTACATTTGTTGCCTCCTTACTTTGGTTTTGTGGTGACTCACCTCCCCAATGTGTAATGTATACAAGGCTCAACTCCCACACAACACTTCTAATCAAGCCATCACACCTCCACATTTGACGTCCAAGATATCCCCTATTTGGCATATTTTCCAAACCACCATGCATCTAAGGAAAACATTTAATGCTTCCTTTTTCCACCATAAAATCCACTTTTTAATGGAAGCTCTTTCTTGATGCAAGTTGGGTGAATAAAGAAAAGGGTAAGGTAGGTTTCCTTACACCTCTCAGTTTATTTTTGGTTGAAGTTTCCTAGGCCATCAAACAAAGGTGATGGATAAACTCTCAATAAAATGTATTTGTATACATGCGTGTGGTCATGTCCCCATTCAATTTATGCATGCCCATGTATGGTCGGGTCCCGTTGTTAGCCGTCAAATCATAGGTGTATTTTTTCCTATATATGAATTTGAAAATAAAGAGTTGTATCTATTCCTATTTATCTTGGGTGGTTAGATCATGTGTTGGTGAATGAAAAGTATCAGGTTTGAATACCACAAATCATAAGTAATTGGAATGTGTTTTTCAATAGATTTTTTTGAAAAAAACCATGTACAAGTGCACGTGACATGTATGCATGGGATGGTTGAATTCTATCAAGAGAATAGCCTTCATCTCAAACAAACTTAAAAATTAATTACAAGTGCATGTGACACGTATGTATGGGATAGGAACATTCTATCGAGATAATAACCTTCACCTCAAACAAACTTGAAACTAATTCCAAGCTCTCCATGCATTTTAAGAATAAATTCTTCATAACACTCTAGACAGAAACAAAATTAAAAACTAAGTACAAGTGTGTGCAACACATATGTATGAAATAGGAACATTCTATCAAGAGAATAGCCTTCTCCTCAACAAAAACTTGAAAATGATTCCAAGATCCCCAAACATTCCAAGAATAAATGATCCATAACACTCTTGATAAATGCATTCTATCAGGAGAATATCCTTTTCCTCAAACAAAATTGAAACCGATTCCAATCTCCCCATGTATTATGAGAATAAACACTCCATAATGCTATAGATACTGTATTTTTCAATAGAAAAAATTAAAAAATAAAACTAAGTACAAGTGTGTGCGACACGTATGCATGGGATGGGTGCATTCTATTGGGAGAATAAAATTCACCTCAAACAAACTTGAAACTGATTCCAAGCTCCCCACACATTCCGAGAAGAAATGATCCATAACGATCTATTTGGGTTGAAAAACACACTGTGTTTTTCATCAGAAATAATTTGGAAAAAATGTGCCATAACGCTCTAGTTGGGCATGTGGAAGGTATTGTATTTTGGATTTATGTTAATTTTTTAAAGCCTTCCCAGGATAAAATTCAGTCTTTACCACTTTTTATTTATTTACAAGTTCATTTATTCATTTTTTATTCCTAGTTTTGTTTCTCATTTTAGATTTGAATATGTGTGTGTGTGTGTGTTTATTCTTAGGCCCAAAAATGGACATTAAACAATAATTTTCCCTCATATACGAAACTATTGTTATAATCATACTTATATAAATATATTAGTACAGGTGTTTATGGTAATGGTCATATAGGTACGTACACATCAACCAAACAAGTAAAGGTAGTCCCACATATGAAAAGGTTATGTTTGTTAAGGAAGGATATGTCTCTCCACCGATGAAGCTCAACCACAACTCAAAATCATCAAGCTAGGATTGCACACTTACCGATCAAATAAAATGGGGTAGGGCACTACATATCCTTATCTCAAAAAATCTTGTACATCTCAAATCTTATCTTCAATAAGTTCTAAATTTGAATACTTTTAGGTTTTAAAATAGAAACTCTTTGAAAGGTTGTTGTACGATCTTTAAACTTATTGGGAAAACCTAATTTTTGAAAAAAAACATGCTTATCTTGGAAAATTTAAGTGGGAGAGAGGAGATTTACATGAATTTTAAGGGTTTTGTTTAAGCTATTCTACACAAACCCAAAGTAGTTTTTTATTATTTAGATCATGCATTCAATAAGAATTGTTGGTAAAGAGGATCTAGAATTCTTGACGGTTCATGAAAGCCATCCTTTTAAAAAATTCATTAATAAAAGTCATGTTAAAAAATCAATTGTGAATAAGATGGAAGTTATATATATGCAATTCTGAATTTAGAGTGAAGAGAAAAAATATTTAGTATTTCTATATTTTTGGGATAATATTATGTTTACACGTTAGAGCTTGGATCTTATTTTGGGGGTATTTAAACAACATGGTGAGAATCAAGGTTTCATATAAATCATCTTAAAGCATTCATTAAGAGGCATGTTCAATCGTACCTCTACTTATCCTTCTCTATATTTGAAAGATGTGCCTTGAGTTCGTAGATGTTGATTTTATGGATTTATCAATAGGAGTTATGTGCATCACTATTTTTTGGTTGTGAATATCCTAATACTATTGAGTATACTTGGAATAGATTTATTCATGTGTCCTTTCTTACTCCAGTGCATTACATAGTAGCCACTAATGTATTAAACTTTGGGTATATATGTTTTCCATTGTAACACTTGTAGTGTTAGGTGTTTAAAATAAATAAGTAGATTTGTTGGTTTAGAACTACAAATAATTATGTTACTACTTAAATAAACCATGACATGGATTTTTGGGCCAACTATTCTCTCATATACGAGGACCTGAAGTCGTAGCTTGTAGATGTTGACATGGTAAGAAAAATTGGTGAATGGGATATACCCTCACCATATATTTCAAAGTTCTTTAGAGGTTGTGATGTGTGATTATTATCATGTGATGACTATAGTGAAATTTTGAGTAGAGATTAATGATTCTAAATTATTTTTATGTTATTTATGCATATGGATTCAATAAGTTTAAGGGTATTTTTTACGAAAAATGTCTAACCAAGAAACTAGTTTTAAACTTATTGTTGAGTCCATAAATACTAAGTTGTAGCATCATGGATTTATATTTTATCTAAGCTTTCATACATTTTTTTATCATGACACATATTTAATAAGTAGTTGATAATTAATGTGAAATATTTTCATTGTGTGTTAATATTGAATTAAACATCTTAGCTACCATCTTAGGCCTTGTAGGTTCAAACCATGAATGACTCACCTTGGACCTTGTTTGGATAAATTTATACATACGTTTCTCTCATTTTTTAGTTATGTTTGGTGAAATTACTATGGGAAATTTTGTTAAACGTTATACCTAGTGGTTAGTATCATTGACATGAGTGGGGTATAAACCCTTTTGTATGACATGATTACCTATTTTCTCTCTTTTATTATAGTGGTAAGATGAAGTTGTATGCAAGATAATAATTGTTTAATAGAATATACTTTTTCTCTTATTGATAAAATATATTAAGGTAATAAGGGGACCATTCTAGGGCCACACACAAGAGGGTTGTAAGGTTCTAATGTTATAGACCTAGAAGATTGTATTCCACTGTCTAAAAATATGTAGGGATCCAAAGCCTAAGTTTATCATAAGGGGTGGTGTCTTACTAGAACCTTGAGTGTAAATTGATCATACAAGGTTGAAAATAAGATAGATATATTTATGTTAGGGTTGTAAACATGGATTGCAAGGATCAATAACTTGTAAATACCATAGGATCATTGTAAGGTAAGGACCAAAATATAATAATAAAATAGATTAGAATGTGCTACTATATTCTAACATGTGCACACCCAATCAAATAATAAATAAAATATAAAATAACATAAAGAAAAAGAGGTTAAAGATACTTACTTTCGTGTAAACACTATTGACGTATTAAATTCCCCCAAGGTTAACAACACCTTATCAAAGATTTGATGTGGAGAACTACAATTGGATAGAATAAAACATAGAAAAGTCAGTTATTTGAGACTCCAAAAGCTAAGAAGATCATAATAAATGAAACTCCTATTCTTGAGGATCCTAAGAACCCAATGCTCCAAGAGTAGACTATAAAATATAAGTAAGAATAACTTCAATACCTATAAGAGCAACTTGGAAAGCATAAGTAGACTAAATGACTAAAGATTATGTGATGAGAAATACACTCTAATACCACCTATAAATATGGTACATGATTATTCATTACAGTTTCTCTCGCTAAAGACATTGAGCATAGTCGATGTAGTTGGTTTTTATAAATAAAATCTAGATGGTATTGACCATGGTCGATACAATCAGCTCTAGGTAATAATGCATCATGGGGTATTAGGGGAAGCATTAGAAAGATGGAGAAAGAAAATAAAGTTACTAAAAGGATGTAGACACTGAATCATGCACTTTGGGTAATTATCTTGTCCTGATCACATACTACTATTCATATGGTTCATAAGGAAGAAAAGTACTAATTAATCACTATCTTCGGCCATCTTTATTTTCTTTCTATTGTCCTTCTTGGTCTTAAACACCTTCTAACCTAGTCTATCTTTCATCACTTCATATTTTCTAATTCTAGACACTAATGCCTAGCCAGGACACTAGCACCCAGGTGCCCCCATCCCCTCTGGGTACCCCCTGAATTCTTCGTATACGTAAATTCTCACACCTTTTGGGTCCTTTTTGAGTTGTTGGGAATATTTATTTCTTACTAGTTGAGCAATTTATTGGTTAATTAGGAAATTTGACCCAGGGAATCTTATGAATACAAAAGATATGTGATCACAATAAAGGGACAAAGCACTAAGCATCTACTATAAACCACCTAAGGTTGCATCTAAAGTCATTATAAGAGAATTCAATAATCCATATAGCATCCATCACAAGGGAAAGAGACCTGCATTTTTATCATACACTTCATAGGAGGGGAGCTATCATGGTTGACATCCACACATCTATTTATTTCTCACTATCAAGTGTGACAACGCATAAGAGCCACCTAAGGCACCATTCTCTTCACACACACACACACACACACACACACACACACACACACACACACACACACACACACAGCACACACAAAACTACATTGGGTCCATAGATGCAGTGCAAACACTTAGTTGTAAGTTCCACTTTGCATAACAGTCGAAGGACAGTACGACCCCTAATCTGAATTCATTTTCTTTTGAGTTTTGATGTAGTTTGGGGATTTTGTATGATATAATTTTCTTCATTGTAGGGTTACATGTGAATATCAATGATCATATTCAGTGAGATACAAGTGACTAAAAGGTGACATATTTGTGAACATCCTTCTCACCCAAAAAAATCGATTTCAACAGCTGAGGACCTGTCAAGACACTAGCTGCCGATATCAGGTTAGCTAGATGCCTGGGGCATCTACCAACACTTCCTATAGGCAGCCTGGTGTTTGGCCTCATTTTCGAAGAGTCACATAATTTTATTTTTACATGAGCTTATGGTAGTGAAATGTACCCCTTATATGTTCATCTAGTTAACCAACTTCAGTACAGTCTTTGGGATCAACTATGTAAAATCAAACTAAATCCTTTTATTCATCTTCATTTGAAACTAGGGTTTCTAAATTTAAATTTACCTATTTACTTTGGACAAATTTGTACTTAATTGGTCTATATATCATGTGCATTGGTACATAATTTAGATTTATCATTTATTTATCCATTTAAATAAATTACATAATAATTTGGTGAACCCTACTTCGTGATACGTTCATTCGGATATTTCTTTGCATATCACCTTTTCTATCATGGCTCTTAAAATCTACTCAAATTTCTCTGCTATGAATTTAATTAAAATGCATCCTAGCTTGCCAAGTTGTTCTTGAAAAAATACCTAGACTACCATGTAACTCCCTATCAGGAGATGATGTCGTTCATCAAGTGAATTCACATTTTTCTATTGTCTATTTGACGACCCTAGTAGTTCATAAGATCCTCCATCTAATCAACCCATGTTGGAAGTCTAATTCAAGATTTTTACATTATTTATTTCAAGACAAATCTTCAGGCTATAGATTCCAACGATTACATCGCTTAAAATCTGAAATCTAGACATCTTAAGGATGCTCTCTCAGGATCATGATAAGTTCTTATTCACATCCTCATTATATGTTTTTTGGATGTTCTCATGTCTATATAACCCCAAATATCTTACCATCTCCCCACACCTCTAAAGTTTTACTTAAATACTAAGAAATAATATAATCCTTCCATAACTCGTATCTCATCAATTAATCAGCTTGTCCATCTACTCATTTCTATCCTCATTATCGACTTACAAAATGTCAAGGTCATTCATATTGTAATTATCATCGAATCAACAAACATAATGACAATGATTTCTATGCTTTACAAAAAATAATCAAGCACCTTGAGTGTCAAGGTTTTATCTTATTCAGTGCAAACGTTACGTTACATGGTCCTCTCCACTTTGTTACATCTCAATGGGTTCCTAAATCTGATCTCATCCACGTCTAATGAGCATCACGTCATCAGCGGCCATTGCTTCTTCTTCCATCGACTCAAGTAGTACATATGTAATCCTTTCAAACTAAGAAATCACCTCTCAAAATCAGTCTCACTCCATCCTCTCAAGTCATCTATGAGGTTATCAAGTCAACCTAAGAACCTACCTCTAAAAATCAATTCAACACCTCCTCCTCTCAATTTTTCTTACAGCATCATCAAGTCAAACTACGCAACTACCTCTAAAAATCATTCCACCTTCTTCTCCTTTCAAGTCTTCTGCAATTTCATTAATCCCACATAATCTCCAACGAATCACTTTTTTCAAAGTAACTACTCCTTCTACTGATGGCCAAGACACATTTCAAATTCTACCACCATCGCATGGTCCTACTATTACTTAGACCTACCATTGTGTTGGCCCTCTCTCTTATCATGATAAAAATGACACTCTCCCACAATGGCATCGTACTCTCGCATCACCACATAAATATCCACCATTGGAACACTTGGGGGCATCACACATATTCTCCCCCTGAATTATCCTTAGTTATTTTTATCATCTCATGCACTTGATGCTCCGTAATTCAATGTCTAATATTTCCTAAATATCATTACAAACTTATTTATACACTGGTATTTTTATTTCTTGATGATTCAATCTTGTACCACGATTCACACTTGACTGTTGAGGGCATCTATACATATGAACATCACACACTCACATTACACACTACATACTCGACACACTCACAATACATACTTCTCACGCATATCCATCACTACACACTCAATGTAATAAAAACACATACTTTTCATGCACACTCAACACAACATACTACACACTCGACCTATTCACAACAAACCACACACTTGGTGAATTCATGACATAGCTCTCTCACATCACACAACATATCTATCTCATGCACATATGACACAACACATTACACACTCGATGCTTACATGATAAATCTTTCTCACACACATTCAACACACTGCATTACAGACTCAACACGTTCACAATTAATCTCTCTCACATACATATAAACAACATACTACAAGCTCGATGTGTTCACAATACATCTCTCTCAACACATCACATTACGCACTAATGCACTCTAGTTTCTCAGTTCATACTTGAATGTTGAGGGTTTACATTTAAAATGAACCCCACCACACTCACTCACTCACTCACTCAATCTATGCTTTACACTATGATCGATCATATTTCTAGCACACACAATTCAAACCATTTCCAAAGGACACACTCTTATTCTATGGTTCATTCTTGACTACTGAGGGGGCATGTATAAATAAACCTCATCACCTGCATACTCATTCATATTCACTCGTGGTCCACACGGCTCCTATCACACTCACTCAACATTCCATTCCATCTCACTCATCCACAACATACTGCATATCTTGGTCACACATTGTTCTTGTTTACTTATACTCGCATGTACATCTTGCTTACTATGTTAGCTAGATACATTGTATGTCATTATATTTTTCCATATACACATGCGCATTCACTTGCTTTCTAGTTTGATTACATAGACTTTACAAAGATCGATACACTCAACATGGATGTTTGGCGCAGTACCTATTACCAGTCCCACAGCGGCTCTTGGGGGCATCCACTTTCATACACACACTTCAGGTGTTATCGTTTCAATTTATAATACTTCCTATTCATACTAATACACTACATTATATCATGATTATAAACGTTTTGGCATACCTTTTATCTTTCTAACATGCTAATGGATGCTTCATGTGTAACATTTATCCTTACAGGGACCTTATGCCACCATGGTTGTCTGTTACATTGTTTGTTCTATTGTTTTCTCATTGATTTTCATTATATGTCATTGTTTGTAGGATTTTCCCTATCTTGTTTATTCTCTGATTATGTGTATGCTTTTAAGCCACACGTTGGCTTGCGTGTCTTGTGACATCATGAGTGGTGTTCCATTTTTGTAACCTACTTTTTGCAGTCTATATTTTGTCTGTGCATTATTTCTTATCCTATATTGTCTTCTTGCATGCTTAGCTTACATCTTGTCTTCTACATGCGTGTTTATCTTGCTTGCACTAATACTTGTTTCCATCTACTTTGTTATGTGTGCCTTGGTTTCTACCAAGCACACTCCCTCCCCCTGCAGGGCATCAATTTCAGCATAGCGTTTGGTCCTCCTTTGGGCCGTATACTCCTCAGCGAATTCACGTGCACCCCAAATGAGGGGGGAATCCATTGGGTGAATTATTTACCCCATACAATGTTTCTATAGTCACAACATAGTACAAATTTAGTTCCAGTACAATCAACATTCATTCAGTCTTAGCAATGACCCAGAACCTGATTTGGGTCTTTAACACAGCATAGACACTAGCGCCCAGACCCAGACAATAGCACTTGGGCCCCTAACCCTTCCTAGATGCCTGTGACTAGGGGGTAGTTACACAACATTTGTCAGTTCAACACATTTTTCAACAGTTTACACAGACTGATTTTATAGGAGCACATGGTCCTTTAACACTCTGCATGCATGCACTACACATTCTTTTCTACTTTTACATTGGATCAAAATTGTTTGAAATGAGATTGGATTTTTACACACCATTTGCAGTGGTGTTTACACTTTATGGTAAGCAGTTAAAGGTTGGAGGATGACACCCGAAACTTTTCTCCCTACACTTCTTCCATTCTTGGTGTGAGATCACCCAAAAAACTCGCATTCAGTGCAAATGGTGTGAGATCACCCAAAATATTCATTCTTTTACATCATCTTCAAGATAATTTCTATCTCTTTTCCTCATCACAGATCATGTGCACATGTTCCTTTTCATACATTTTTACATACTTTTTACTCATTTTGATCAGATTTTTCATATACTGCATATTTAACTACTTGTTCATTCTTTCTCTTTTGCAAGTCCATTCCTTATGGGAAGTGGTAGTCACATCATCACATCATCACACATCAACAACACAATCAAGAAATTGATATCAACAACAGGTAAAAACACAAAATCTACACATATTCTCTCACCCTAGGGTCATCATAATCATCTCTTTTTACTTTATCCTCTCTAGTTTCCATGCTCCACATTTTTTTATCACTCCACACTTTTTCTTGTCTCTCAACATGCTTTTCACCATCGATCTACATGGTTATCAGGTACGCATCTCTTATCTACTTTATGTTATCAAGAATTCACTCAATAACATAAAGTGGGGCAAATGTAGACACTAAATCACACACTTTGGGTAATTATATAGTCGTGATCACATACTACTATTCATATGGTTCCTAAATGATAAAAGTACTAATTAATCACTATCTTTGGCCATCTTTATTTGCTTTCTATTATCCTTCTTGGTCTTACACTCCTTCCAGCCCATTCTATCTTTCATACTTTAGCATTTTCTTACTCTAGACACCAATGCCTAGCCAAGACGCTAGCACATAGGATCCCTCATTGTCCCCTCTGGGCACCCTTGACCTCTTCATACTTTGCTTGTATATTTTGGGTCCTTTCTAGTGCCATTTGGTGGCATTTAATTTTATTTACTAGTCGGCCTTTTATTGGTTAATAACAAAATTCAACCAATGGAATCATATAAATATAAATCTATGTGGTCATAATAAAGGACCAAACACTAAGCATCTACTACCACCACTTAAGGTTGCATCCAAAGGCATTTTAAGAGCATTCAAGCATCTATCTAACATCCAAAAAAGGGCAAGGGACTGTATTTCTGCATACACTTCATAGGAGGGGAGTTCATTGTTGAGATCCACACATCTATTTACATTTCTACATCTAGTTATTGCTCGTTATTCAAGTGTGACACACACAAGAGCCACCTAGGGAACAATCTCTTCACACACAAACACATAGAAATAAATTGGGTCTAAGATGTAGTGCAACACTTAGTTGCAAGTTCAACATGTAACTACCGAGGATAGTCTGACCCCTCATTTTTATTATTTTAGTTTTGGGATTTGATGTGTTTTGGGGTTTTGAAGGTTATTTCTTCATTGCAAGTTACAAGCAAATATCAGTGAAGTCCAGTAACATACATGAAATCAAAGGAGACAACATGTAAACATCTTGTGACCCTGTAAAATTGATTTCCGCAGCTTATGAGCAGTCACCAAATAGGTCCTTGATGCCCCTAACCCTCCATAGGCACCCTGGTCCTAGTATTTGCAACACTCCTACAATTTTTTGAGCTTCGATGCGACTATTTCCCCTTTCTGTACATCATCTCGTCATTTCAGCACAATCTAGAATTAATTATGAATCAGATAAGTTTGTTATCCTCTCACTTGAAACTAGGGTTCCCAAATTTAATTTCTTATTTATTTGGGTCTAACCTATCTTTAATTTTATATATTATGCGCTATTACATAATTTAGATTTAACATCTATTTATTTAATATTTTCTTAATTAAAGGAATTTTTTTATATGTATAAATGTGTTGTACTAAATGTCAGTGTTGTCTTGAAATTTTAATGGTAATTTTTTTTAGAACTTTTTGTGTGAATGTGTTACAACAATCAATTTTCCCACACCATTGTGTGATGCCATATTTCTCCATACTCTCTAGGAACCCCATTATCCAACCTCATGATGTTGCATGATTGCATTCACATTGTCATCATTTCTATCCCTTACTTCAGATACGCTCTTACTCCTCACAAATCAATGGTTTCCAATCAAATTAATGATTTTAATTTAATTATTTAAAAAAATTAATTTTATTGATGTTAAATAATAAAAGTAATGTTATTAATTTTATGCAATTAATTAGCTATTAATAAACATTATTTATTTTATTATTAATTTGATTAATTAAATTTCTCATTTAATTATTAAAGTAATGGTGTTAATTCAATAAAACATTTTGATCAATTATTTTAATGAATTAAATTGGAAATTGATGGAGAGTGAAGTGCAAGTGCACTCTCACTTCACCATCTGTCACTTGTCAATTTTATTAGAATTAAACATTCTCTGCGCACTTGAGACCCATGTGGAAATTTTTCCAAATGCCAAATTTGGTAAATGGAAAAACTCAACCCTCTTCCCATTTTCCTCTCTCTCTCTCTCTCTCTCTCTCTCTCTCCCCCCCCCCCCCCCCATATTAAATTTTCCACTATTTGTAAATAAAGGAAATGGTTAACAGAGGCACAAAATTAATTAGTTTCTTCTTTCATTCTTTGTGTGTTGATTCACAACAACACAAGGGATGATGTGATTTGCTTAAGGAACTAGAAGATGTGTTCATCTAATCATGTTTTGCGAACGAGAAAAACTTATTCTTGACACACACCGAATAATTGAAAATGATCTAAAGTATAAAGTGGTTGTTTTATGAGAGGAATTAGAACATCATTATATAAATTTAACCATCCCTCCAAGGTTTTGGGCAATAGTGAGAAAATAAGTTTGATTTACAAAGGAAAAATAAACACTAGATGCCAATAAGGGGAAGAGTGAGGAGACATTTTGACAAGAAAAGGTTATAAAAGGATCAACAAAAAAGTGCAAGGATCAACAAAATGATTATTATATGATTGTAATTATGCATTGCAATAATCTTGGAATGTTATGCACACTTTGAGATCTTAAAGGTCCTACAAAGTTGGTATTTGTTAATGAAGAAAGTTTGGGAGGTATACTGAAGTAGATTGACAGTTGTATAAATGGTATTCGAAGGATGAGGGATGTTAATTCTAAAAATGAAAATGAAAATAAATTAGGTAGTATCATTTCAAAGGTTTATTAGGTCTGATAGGTCAGCATACCTTCTTCTTAATCTCTTTAAGTGGAAAACATTGGGAATTATTTTTAGGGCATATCCCTTATGAGATCATTCTTGGAGCCAAAGAATTATAGTATTTGGTTTTACTAAAGCCTTACATAAGAAGATGAGTGTAAATAGTTAAAATAGTGCTCTAGTTATGATTTGATTGTATAACTAATAGATTTACTCAAATGAATGATATATTTTAATTATCTTGCTAATTGGGTGCTTGGGGTTAGAAGATCATATCATCTTTACAAAAAGAAGAAATTTTTTTTTATCAAGGCACCAAGAAGTGGACATTGAACAATATGGGATCTGGTACTTGAAAAATAGGTTTTGATCAATTCATATACAAACCCATTAAACACATTATAAACATATGGATGAATGATTAAAAGAATAAGTTGTGGCCAATGTTGCAAAAGTTGGGAGTTGTTATGAAAAGTGAGGAGAAGGATATAGCAGGGAAGGCCATGATGAAATGACCAAGTGAGATCTATGACACGGTTAAAGTTTCAAGAGTCGATGCTCATGTTGATGGAAACCATGAAGGTGGAGATGGGTGACTCTAATTCCCAATGGATTTGATGACTCGTTAGCTTGCCCAGTGCCTAGGTGGTAAGTTTCTTTTGATTGGTCAATCTCAAGTGACATGTGTCAAGTAGAACCCACTTTTTCCACATGGAATATACTTTCATAAAGTTACTTTTAATTAAGTTGTATAACATAATTGATGAAATTGTTTTTATTTCATTGTTCCTTAATGTGATGTAATGAAACCATGACTACTTTTTAACTAACTTGTCTCCAACCAAGAAAATTAATAAAACATTTTTTTAGATACTTCTTGTGGAGGTTGATCATTGTGAAGGATTTGTTGAAGAAGAAGATAAGAAGGAAACATTGTATTCATTTTCAAGAAGAAATAAAAGGATGCTTATGTAACTTTGTGTTTTGAGATTCTTAGTAGTTATGTTTGTTCTTATATCAAATGTAATATTTCTTTCCTCCCTTTTCATGCACATTATTAACATTCAATCTCATTTATTTCATGGCATATTTTATAGCATGTAGGAATGAGATGTAATTTCTTTTGTTCATACCTGCTCCCTCTCTCTATTATTTTTGCTACATCTCTTTCCTCTTCCATTTTATTCTCCCTTTCCTTTATTTCTCCTTTTGGGTGAGTCATGGGTTAAAAGTATCCAAAACCTCACAAACCCATCATATGAGGGAGCTTCCCCTCTTGAATGCAAAGGTTAAATCACCCATCAATAGGTGATCTCTCTAATGTTGTAATTTTTATGTCGGTGTAAGTGCATGAAAATGGGGGACCAAAAGGGGGTCAAAAGTGGCCACTTTTTCCCCAAAATCAGCAAAAAATGAACTTCAACTAATGATTAAGTAAATATTGAAAATAAATGCTAAATCATAATTGAAAAGTCACAACATAATGATATAACAATAAAGTACAAATTTGACCGAAGAAATAAGAAATTAAATTTGAAACCCTAGTTGCAAGAGAAGGGATAAAGTACTTAGCTGATTTTGTAATTAATTGTAGAATCTTCCGAGATGAAAAATTGATGGAACAAGAGTGAATATTCTTGTAACCGAGCTCAAAAAAATGTAGGGCTGTTAGAAATGTTAGGACTAGGGTGCCTAGACTGGGTCATGGTTACCTAGGTGCTAGGTACCTTCTCTAGGCACCTGTGACTACAAAAATTACCAAAAAGTGATTTCTTTTGTGTCACTTCTATGTCTATACCCTTTGCTATTGGTCTCTTGTGTGTTGCACTATGCCCACAAAATTTTCCTAAAACCTACAAAGATAAAGAACACTTGCAAAACCCCAAAACACATCAAAGCCTAAAAATAAAAAGATGTAAATGGGGAGTCATACTGACCTCAATAGTCATGTGAGTGAGTGAAATTACAATCCAAGAACTACACTACATTCCATACTCCATGTAGCTTTACATACACGCAGGTGTGTGTGAAATCGCACCCTAGGTGGCTCTTGTAAAAGTTGTACGAAATAGTGAACAATAGCTAGATTTAGACAATGTAATTAGATGTGTACATGGAAAAATGATCTTCCCCTCATATGAAGTGTATGCAGAATAATTTAGTCCCTTGTCCCTTGAATGGATGCTAGATGGATGTTTTAATGCTCTTGAGATGCCTTTAGATGAAGCCTTGGGTGATAGTAATAGATTATTAGAGCTTGGTCCTTTATTATGATCACATAACTTTGTATTTATATGATCCCCTTGATTGAATTTCGTAATTAACCACTAAAAGGATTACTACCAAAAAATAATATGCCCAATGGCTAGAAAGGTCCAAAATATGGGAGAAAGTTATAAAGAGTTTGGATGCGCCCAAAGGGGATAGGGGTGCCTGGGCGCTAGTGTCCAAACTTAGAAAACTTTAAGTATCTAAAGAAATACTCGGTAATAGGGTGTATAAAACCAAGGAGGAAACTAGAAAGAAATAAAAGAGGCCAAAGGTAGTAGTCAATTAGTAATTTTCTCACTTAGGAATCATATGAATAGTGATATGTGATCAGGGCCTAGAAACATACCCAAAGTTCATGATTTAGTGTCTACATTTTTCCAAACTTGATGTTGTTGAGAAAATGATCGATAACATAAAGTAGAGAAGATATGCATACCTAATAACCATATAGATTGATGCTAAAAAGTGTGTTGAGAAGATAAGAAAAAACATGGAGTGACAAAAATGAAGCATAGAAGCTAGAGAAGAGGGGGTGACAATGACCCTAGGGGTGAAAGTGTATGTGTATGTGTCACATTGTACCTGTTATCGATATCACTTGATGCTTGATGATGTGACTTGCTAATTCCCATAAGGAAAAACCTGTTTTTGATGGCATTTAATGCTTGATGATGTGAATTGTTGTTGATATCACTTGATGCTTGATGATGTGACTTGTTGCTTCCCATAAGGATGGACATGTAAAAGAGAATAGAAAAATAGTAGTCAAATATGTGTATATGAAAAATTTGATCCAAATGTGTAAAAAGTATGTAAAAATGTGAAAATGGACATGTGCACCTGATCCATGATGAGTGAAAGAGATAGAAAGGATCATGAAAATGCTGTAGAAGAACAATTTTTTTGGGCAATCTCATGCCAAGGACAAGTTTTTCAGGTGATCTCATGCCAATTACGCTAAGTGCAAGTTTTTTAGTGATCTCATGCCATGACAAAAGAGTATAGGGAGAAATTTATAGTGTTATTATCCAACCTTTGATTGCTTCCTAATGATTTATACACCACTATAGATGGTGTAATCCTGATTCTTTCAAGTTCAATCTAGTTCGATCCAACCCAAATAGAAAAAGGAGATAGAATGCATGCATGTTAATTGTTAGAGGACTATTCCTGTTATGTGAAAGCCATTGAATAAAATGTTGTAAACTATGCCAAAATGAGAAAAAAGTTGTAATTTCCCTCTAGTCATAGGCACCCAGGAAGGATCAAGAGTGCCAAGGCACTCATGTCTGTATTCATGTATTGACATCTATGATGTCCTAAGGACCCAAGTCAAAATCTATTTCATTTTTGTGATTGTATATTGAGTTTAACTGTGTTATATTGTAACTATGAAATGTCGTATGGGGTGATCAATTCACTCAATGTATGCCCCCCTCATTTGGGGTGCGTGTGACATCACTAGAAGTATGTGGCCCAAAGGATAGGACCTGACATTTATATGAAAGTAATAACCTATAGGGGGAAGGGAATGTGCTTGGTAGAAACCAAGGCACATGCAAAAAAAGTGTTTGGAAAATAAGTGTTAGTGCAAACAAGACAAATACACATATAAAAGAAAAAATGTACACTAGCAAGAAAGAATATAATTTATACTGTTAAAAGTGAGTTTCAAACATGTGACATTTCTCACAATGTCGCAATCCAATTGAGGCCAAAGCGGCCAAAATAATACAGTGTACACACAAGACAAAGGGAAAATCCCGCAAACAATGAAAAACAATGGAAAATAGTGATAATAAAAGTATCACACAATCATGGTAGTAAATAGTTCCTGAAAAGAAAATGCTACACATGAAGTACCCATTATCAAGTTATAAAGATATAAAGTATGTCAAAACATGTATGATACAATATAGTAGTGTGCTAGTATGAATAGGAAATAGTATAAAATGAAACAATAACACCTATGATGTGTACGAAAGTAGATTCCCCCAGTGTCATAGCGGGACTGGTAAGAGGTACAGTGCCAAGAATTTGTGTTACATGTAACAATATTGTGTAAAGTTTGCATCCAAAACTAGAAGAAAAGTGAATGTGCATGTATATATATATATAAGAGAATGAAATACAATGTATCCATCTAACATGGTAAGAAAAGAGTAACATGTGAGTATAATAAAACAAAAACAATGTGTAACCAAGATATGCAGTATGTTGTGGATAAGTGATATGGAATGGAACACAATGTGAATGTGATAGGAGTAATGTGCCCCTTGAGTGAATGTAAATGAGTATGCACGAGATGTGCTTCATTTATAAATTCCCCCTCAGAAGTCAAGAATTACCATCAAACAAGAGTGCATCATCGGGAAATGGTTTGAACATGTGTGCGCTAGAAATATATGATCAAAAAAGTGTAGAGCATAGAGTGTGAGTGAGTGTGGTGAGGTTCATTTTAAATTTAGACCCTCAACAGTTGAGTATGAACCATGGAACTAGAGTACATCATAGGGTAGCGTGTCATGGTGAATGTGTGCTAGATAAATGTTTCGTGAATACTCCGAGTGTGGTGTGTGATGTGATGATGTGTGGTTCATAAATGTAGTAAGCCATGAACATTCAAGTGTGAACCATAGCACAAGAGTGTGTCATCGGGTAATGATGATATAAGTGTATCAATATTTGTAAGATGCATGTGAAAGACTAGATACAAGGTATGAGGTGACATAGTAGAAGTGTGAGACACCTGACAATGCTAAAAGGGGGGATAATAAGTATGATTCCCCCAAGTGTATGATGTGTATAAGTATCAAGTAGTAACATCTTAGAGATCATCATGGTCATGGTCAAAACTGAATGGAGATGCATCCGAGACTTGATAAGCGATAATATGAGGTTGATCATGCAAAGAGCCATTACGGTGTAAATTGTACATGCCCATTGCATATTCCTCATCAGTGAAAGGTGGTAATGGAAATCCATGTGCATACAAATGAGTAAGATTTTGTGAATAACTGAGAAATGAATCATTGTAAATAAAAAATGTGACTGAAGGGCATAGGGAATGAAATGTCGATATGGTTAGGATCTAAAGTACCACCAATATAATCAATCTAATATTTCCCAAGAGTAAGTGGTGAAGTGTATGGAGTGCATGCAACAAAGACTGATAGATGAAATACTCGGAAACCATAAGCAACAATAATTCAAATGTATCCATGATATAAATGAGGACCATGTGATGGAGGGTTGAGATCATCCAATGTGAATCCTAGTCGAGCCAAGCCATAATGTATGTAAATAGTCTTAGAACAAGTGGGATTTAATGTAATATTTAGCCAGAAAGAATTATTAATGAAAAGAGTGCATGTGAAAGGATGTGTCATAGATGCCAATTTCTCAGGAGGATAAAATGAAGGGGGTATGATGTCTGATGTATGAATAGACCCCTGATAGAGTACCATATAATTAGTAGTAAGAGGGGGTGGTACTGAAGTGGATGGAACAATGTTTAATACACAAACTATTCCTTTGAGTGGAGGTAAGTGTTCTAGATAATCCATGGGTCGCAGATCAACATCGGGATGGATAGTAGGAGCTTTTGGAATAGGCAATGTAGTAGTTGGGTCTAGGTTGTAATATTGGAATGGGATATTATCAGTGGGAATTGAATATTCAATGCCCTCATGTAATAATTCGATGGATTGGTGGAATGTAGAAGGTATTTCTTGCATTTTATGAAGCCATGGTTAGCTGAGAAAGTAATTATATGAAACGGGGAAGTCAATAACAAAAAATACTATAAGAATTATTTTAGGCCCAAATGTGACAGGAAAAATAATAGTTCTGAGACATGGATGCATAGTAGAATCATATTCCTGAAGAGAAATAGATGTTGGGTTAATATTAGCTACAGAAAGTCCTATAACATGAATGAATGATAAAGGACATAGATTAAGTTCAGATACATTGTTGAATAAATTTCTCTTTACACCCAATTTTTGGATGCATACTCATATATAAAGAGGAGGATCATTGTCATAAACATATAGATTTTCATCTATAAGAGACATGATAGTAAGGTGCTGAGAGAATGCATCCACAAATGTATGATAAACTATTTCTAGATCAATAGTAGAAGGGATTAAAGTATTAGCTAAGAGATTAATAATCTTAGGTCAACAATCAAGATTGACCAGCAATAAATCATGAATAGAGATATCCATGATGAGAATGATCCTAAGAAAATGAGAGTAATGAAATTATGAGGACCCTAAGAGTGTTCAAATGAGATGGGTTCACAAAATGATTAAGTAAATATTGAAATATGCTAAAACCCTAATTACAAATTCACAACGCAATGATATAACAATAAAGTATAGATCTGACCTAAACAATAAGAAATTAAATTTGAAACCCTAGGTGTAAGAGAAGGGATAATAGTACTTGGATCCAATTTCGTCAATTAATATCTAGTACTGTGTTGAGCTAGAAAATTGATGAAACAAGAAATCATACTGTCACAACCGAGCCCAAAAAAAATGCAAGAACCATTGGAAATGCTCGGGACTAGGGTGTCGTGGATTGGGTCAAGGGCATCAAGGACCTTCTGTAGGCACTTGTGAATGTGAAAATTTCCCAGAATGGGATTTTTTCTAGTGTCCCTAGACCTTCGCTTGTTAATCATCTTGTATGTCACTGTAAGATCAATGAGTTCACCAGAAAACTGTAACAGTGAAATAGCATTTATAAAACCCTAAAACACATCAAATCTTGAAAATTAAATATATGAAAATTAGGAGATTCAAAATGACCCTGATAGTCACTCTGATTGAATGAACTTATGATCCAAGCGCATTGCACTACATTTCAAACTCCATGTAGTTCTACACATGTGTGTGTGTGTGTGTGTGTGTGTGTGTGTGTGTGTGTGTGTGTGTGTGTGTGTGTGTGTGTGTGTGAAATCTTGCCCTAGGTGGCTCTTGTGAAAGTTGCACGAAATAACAAGAAATAGATAGATGTAGAAAATGTAAGTAGATGTGTGCATAGAAAAATGAAATTCCCCTCCTATGAAGTGTATGCATAATAATTTAGTCCCTTTTCCCTTAAATAGATGTTAGATGGATGCTTTAATGCTCTTGAAATTCCTTTGGGTGCAACCTTAGGTGATAGTGAGTAGATGTTTAGTGCTTGGTCATTTATTATGATCACATAGCTTTATATTTATATTATTACCTTGATTGAATTTTGCAATTAACCACTAAAAGGCCAACCATAAAGAAAATAAGAATGCCCAATGGCTAGAAAATACCCAACAATATATGAGCAAGATACAAATATGTCGGGGGCACCCAGAGGGGACGAGGATGCCTAGGCACTGTTGTCCTGGTTGAGTGTTGGTGTCTAGACTCATAAAAGATAAAGTATCGAAAGATTCAAATTGGGCAATAGGGTAGTGTAAGACTAAGAAAGAAACTAGAAAGAAAGAAAAAAAGGAAAAAGACAATGGGTCAATTAGTAATTTTCTCACTTAAGAATCATATGAATAGTGGTATGTGATCAAGGCCTAGAAATATACCCAATGTGCATGATTTAGTGTCTACAACTAACAATTTGGAATGCATATGCTCCAAATTTGGTAATGTCATAAGAATAAGAATCGTAGTGCTCATAATCTAATTTCTAAATTACTAAAAAAAAATTAAAATGGTGGAGATTAAGAAGTTAAAATGTGGTGCACACACAAAGTGTGCATATTTTTGTGTCAAAAATATAACATAGTGTTGTGTGTGCCCTCCCCGCCCCCCCCCCCCGCATTTTTTAAAGTTCTATATACTATTTTACAAAGACCTCCAGTAATAAGTTGGCTAAGACCATGTATGAGGTCCCACTACTTTTTTCATATTTTTGAGATGAATATATAATTTTTTAATAATTTTCAAAGTAAACACATACCAAAAATGAAATATTTATGTGTACACCCCACTAATTTTGAGAAAAAATGTCATTTTTTTAATGCGTGTAGAATGAAGTTTAGATCAAACCATATTTTTTTGAAATTTCGATGAAAAAATCATAAATTATGTATAAAAAAGTAAACATATGTATTGGAAAGAAAATAAGCCATTAGTAAAAGAAATTAAGGATGACTCTTAAACTAATTAGATTTTAGAAATAAGTATATTGTCATAGATGTAAAACAAATCTTGACATCTTCGTCTTGTTTTTTGGAATATTGTTTTATAACACATGAGAAATCAGGGCATACACTTGAGATTGTTATGTTTTTTTGTAAAACATAGATTTATTCATGGATTACACATTCCAAACCTTAGGTTTATATATCATAAGTAAATCCAAGACTATGGATTCATAATTTTCAATCCATAAAATGTATAACGCACTCACGTTATAACGTGAGTATGCTATAAAACTAGCACATTATAACCTTCTTCTTAATCTCTTTAAGTGGACAACATTGGGAATTATTTTTGGGGCATATCCCTTGTCAAATCATTCTTGGATCTAGACAAGTATAGCATTTGGTTTAACTATTTTTAAATTGTCATCTTTGGTTTTACTAAAGCCTTACATAAGAATATGAGTGCAAATAGTTAAAAGAGTGCTCGAGTTATGATTTGGTTTTCCAACTACTATATGTACTCAATGGATGATAAATTTTAATTGTCTTGCTAATCAGCTACTTGGGTCAAAATATCATATCATTTTTATGAAAAGAAGAAAGAAATATTTTAATCTAGCCACCAAGAAGTGGACATTGAAAAACACTGGATCTTGTACTTGAAAATTAGGTTTTGATAAGTTCATTTATAGACCCATTAAACATATTATAAACATATGTATGAATGATCAAAAGGATAAGTTGTGCCCAATATTGTAGAAGTTGGGAGTTGTTATGAAAAGTGAGGAGAAGGATCTTGCAGGTAAGGCCATGATGAAATGACTGGGTGAGATCTATGACACAGTTAAATTTTCAGGAGATGATTCTCATGTTGGTGGAAACTATGAAGGTGGAGATGGGTGACTCTAATGCCCAATGGATTTGATGACTTGTCAGGATTACCCAGTGCCTAGGTGGCAAGTTTCTTTTGACCGATCAAACTCAAGTGACATGTTTCAAGTGGGACCCACTTTTCCACATGTAATCTAATTTTATAAAGTTACTTTTATTAAGTCACTTTAAATTAAGTTGTACAACATAATTGATAAAATTGTTTTTATTTCAATATTCCTTAATGTGATGTAATGAAACCCTAACTAATTTTTAACCAACTTGTCTTAAGTCATGTAAATTAATAAAACTTTGTGTTTAGATACTCCCTATGGAGGTTGACCATTGTGAAGGCTTTGTTGAAGAAGAAGATAAGTGTAGACACAAAATCACACACTTTGGGTAATTAACTAGTCCTGATTGCATACTACTATTCATATGATTCCTAAGTAAGAAGAGTAATAATCAACCCATGTCTTTGGTCATCTTTTCTTTCTTTATGTTTAGAATTTTTGTCTTACACTCTTTCTTTCTTAGTCTGTATTTTCATACCTCAACATTTCTCATCCTGGACACCAACACCTAGCCAGAACACCAACGTTAGGCACCCGTGACCTCTAAGTACGTTGTTCACATATTTTGGGTCCTTTCTAGCCATTTGAGCATATTATATTTTTGTATTCAGCCATTTCAGGGTTCATTGTGAAATTCAAGAAAGGGAATCGTATAAATATAAATTTATGTGATCATAATAAAGGAACAAGCACTAATCATTAGCTATCACAACCTAAGGTTGCATCCAAAGTCCATTCAAGAAAATTCAAGCATCTATTCTAGCATCCATTCAATGGAAATGGATTGCATTATTCTGCATACACTTCATAGGAGGGGAATTTCATTCTATTTTATGCACACATCCACTTACATCTCTTACATATAGCTATTTTCTCACTATCAAGTGTGACATGCACAAGAGCCACCTAGGGAACAATTTCGCACACACACACACACACACACACACACACACACACACACACACACACACGTAGAACTACATTGGGTTTGAAATGTAGTGCTACGTTCAGTCATAAGTTCACTTGTTTGACAGTTGAGGACAATATGACCCCTCATTTGCATTATTTTCTTTTTGGGATTTGATGCACTTGTGAAGGTTTTTTAGATCATTCTTTCATTGCAAGTTATAAGAAACCTTGGAGAATATTGTGTGACCTACTAACAACCAAAGGTGAAGGATAGAGAACACTTTGCAAATAGTCAAAGATAGGTTTATGATATTTTTGGCAATCAAAATCACCTAGAGTAGTTATTTGGCACCCGTAGGCACCCCAACCCCTTTCTAGGAACCTCAGTCCAGGAAGATTGTTAGATCACACATTTTTTTGAGGCTTTATGCGACATTCTTCCCTCTCTGTTCACATATTCAGCACTCTGACATAGTTCATATCTGGTTGTGAAATAACTAAGTCTTCTCATCCCTTCTTTAAAACTAGGGTTTCATATTTTCTAGCTTAATTTTCTTGGGTCAATTTCTTTACTTATTTGATTATCAATTTTACTTCTACATTGCAACCAGATTAGGCATTTTATATTATTCATATTTTTCTTAGTCATTTTGGTGAACCCACATTCGAATACTCTTGGGTCTTTATTTTTATTCTATCATGGCTCATAAGATCTCTCAAGTCTTTGTGCTTCAATTTCTTCAAATGCACCAATCTTGTAAAGATGCTCTTCAAAAAACCCTAACGCGTATATATCTCCCTATCAACATGTTGCCTTCACAATTCAATTCCATCTTTGATCATTTCTCTGATGATTCTATTTGTTCTACTACCAATCAATCAATTTGTAAGTCTATTCAAGTTTACAATCTTTATTTTAAGATAAATTTTAGGCTACGTAATCCACGATTACATCTTTAAAATCTGAAATACAACATATTAAGAATGCTTCTCAGGATCATACTATTTCCTCTTCTAAATCTATTTCTTTTACATGTGATCATATCAGTGAGCCTCAAGCATTTCCATTACTGTAACCTCTCACGTTTGATCACAGTGCTAAGCAACATTACATTCTTGTTAAGCTCCTTAGTCGTCAATTGATTAGTTTCCAACTACTCATTGTTATCCTCCTTATCGGCTGGTCAAATATCATGGTATCCAATTTTTCTCTTATCGTCAAATTAATGGACATAATGAAAATGATTTCTATGCTTTACAATGAATAATCAAACATCTTGAGCATCAAGGTTTTATCTCATTCATTGCACAAAATTCTAATACATGCTAATCTCCAAATGCTAAATCTCACTCGGTTCCTAAATCTGATTCATCTATGTCTACTGAGCATCATGCCATCGTTTCTAAGGAAATTCAAGAGCCACCTAAGAAAATACCTATTAAAATAAATATAGAACCTCCTCATCTCAAGTCATCTATGGCATTACTAATAAAAATTACGCAACCACCTCTCAAAATCAGTCTACCCTCTTCTCTTATCAAATCTTTTATAGCATCCTTAATCCCTCCTAAGTTACCACCATTCAAGATTCCTCCCCATCCTACTCCACTTCCATTTCCAATTCATTTTGTCAAAGAAACTACTCATTCTACTAATGGCCAAGACAGATTTCAAATTCCACTACCATTGCATGGTCTTATTGTTACTTTGGCCTACCATTGTGTTGGCCTCGCTCTTATCACGACACAGATAATGCTCTCCCACAATGGCAAGGTATCTCTTGTGTCACCACATAAATCTCCATCATTGGCACACTTGGGGTGTATCACACTTATTATCCCCCTTCTAGCACTATTAATTGTTTCTAGCATATCCTATCACACTTAATGCTTTGCGCTTCATGATTCATCTTTCCTAACACTTTCAAACCCTTTTATACACACCGTGTATCATCATTAACTGATGACACACTCTCTTGCTACGATTCAAAATTTACTGTTGAGGGCATCCTATACACACGAACCTAACACAAAACGCACTATACACTACACATCACATTACACACTTCACATCTCACATATTCATCTCCTTCTACACACCATCTACTCTACAAATTCACGATATATCTTTTTGACATCTACTTCCACATTTACGACAAACTATAGTTCCATGGTCCATATTCAACTGATGAGGGTCTACATCTCAAATGGAACTCATCACACTCACGCGTTCACTCACTCACTCACTCATGCATTTACACTCTATACTTTGTGCTTTGATCAAATATTTCTAATACACACATCCAAAACATTTCCTGATGATGCAATCTTGTTTTATGATTCAATCTTGACTACTGAGGGGTCATATATAAATTAACCACATCTCATTCATACACATCCAAATTCACTTAGGGGTTACGTGGCTCCTATCAAATTCATTATGCATTCCAAGCATACTACATATCTTGGTCACATGTAGCCTTGCTTGCATTTACTTGTTATATCTACACTTTATTACACATGCTAGATAGATATCTTGTATGTCATAAGATTTTTACATACACACATGCATGTTCACTTGCTTTCTAGTCGTGATCACAAATTCTACAGATCTACACATGTAGCACAGATGCTTGGTGCAGTACCTATTACGAGTCCCATAATGGCTCTTGGGGGCATCCACTTTCGTACATCACAGGTGCTATTGTTTCATTTTTCATAGCACACTACCATATTGGATTATACATGCTTTGACATAATTTTTATGTTCCTAACATGCTAACGGGTGCTTCATATGCATCATTTGTATTGCACGTTTATTTACTTCCTTGGCTTTCTGTTACATTGAATACTCTTGTTTGTCATTACTTTCCACTATTTTTGGTATTTTCCCTTTGTCTTGTGTGCACACCTATATGATTTTGGCCTAGTCGGTCTCAATTTTCTTGTGACATTGTGAGTGGTGTCCCATGTTTAAAATCAATTTTTCGTTGTCTACATTGTCTTCTTGCATGTTTTCTCCTTGTGTCTTAGCTTACATATTGTCTGCTAGATTAAATTTTACATGTGTGTTTTTCTCGCTTGTACTAACACTTGTCTCCTAGCCACTTTGTTTGAGTGTTCCTTAGTTTCCACAAAGAACACTCCCTCTACCTTGCAGGGCATAGTTTAAGCACAACGGTTGTTCATCCTTTGGTCTACATTCTCCTCAGCAATGTTGCATGCACCCCAAATGAGGTGGGCATCATTTGGGTGAAACACTCACCCCATATAGTAGTTCACAGTAAAAAAAAACATAGGTCAGTACCAGTACAACACATTCATCAACATTGGACAAGGCTCAAAATTTGACATGGGTCCTTACTACAACACATACACCAGCGCCCAAACTTAGACAGTAGCGCTTGTGTTCCCCTGACCCTTCTTGGACGCCTATGACCAGGGGGTTGTTACACATCATCTTTCAGTGAAACACAGTTTACAAAACTTCACACAACCGCTTTTACAGGGCATAAAGTCCTTAGCACCCTGTACACATACACCATACAAGATTTTCTTCTTTAGCATTGGATCAGAATTGGTCGAACTAGATCCATTTTTTACACATCATCTACAGTGGTGATCCATATTATGGGAAGAAGCTAAAGGTTGGAGGATGACACTAGAATATTATCCCTACACTTCTACCAATTCTCGACATGAGATCGCCCGAAAAACTCACATCCAACACAACTGGCATGAGATTGCCCAAAAACTTTGGTCTTTTACATTATTTTCAGGATCCTTTCTACACTTTTTTTTACTCATCATGGATCGGATGTACATGTTCCTTTTTAACATTTTTCACATTTTACATACTTTCTTATATGCTTTTTACACACACACACACACACACACACACACACACACACACACACACACACACACCGTATTTGACTACTTGTTCAGTCTTCTCTTTTGCAGGTTCATCCTTATGGGAGGTGGTAGTCAACATCATCCTACAATATCAACAACATCAATCACAACAACATCGACATCAACAATAGGAACACCAACTACATATACACATGTGTTTCCACCCTAGGGTCATTTTCATCATCACTTTTTGCACTTTCTCCTCTCTAGTTTCCACACTTCACATTTTTATCACTCCACGTTTTTCCTTATCTCTCATCACACTTTCGCAATTGATCTACATGGCTATCATGTATGCATCTCTTATCTAATTTATGTCATTGATATTTCTCTCAAAAACATAAAGCGAGGGAAAATGTAGAGACAAAATCACACACTTTGGGTAATTATCTAGTCTTGATTGCATAATACTATTCATATGATTCATAAGTAAGAAGAGTACTAATCAACCCATGTCTTTGGCCATCTTTTCTTTATTTTTTTTACACTTTTGGTCTTACACTCTTTCTTTCTTACTCTCTATTTTCATACCTTGACATTTCTCATCTTGGATACCAGTGCCCAACTAGGACGCCAACGCCAGGTGCCCCCGTCCCCTCTGTCCACCCCTAGCCTCTTTATACATTGTTCACATCTTTTGGTTCCTTTCTAACCAATTGAGCATCTTATCTTTTTAGTAGTCCTCCTTTTCAGGGTTAATTACAAAATTAAAGTAAAGGAATTGTATAAATGTAAAGTTATGTGATAATAATAAAGGACCAAGCACTAAGCATTAGCTATCACCACCTAAGGTTTCATCCAAAGTCTATTCAAGAGCATAGAAGCATAAATTATAGCATCCATTCAAGGGTAAGGGAATGCATTATTCCGCATACACTTCATAGGAGGAGAATTTCATTCTTTTCCATGTGCACATCTACTTACATCTAGCTATTTTCTTGCTATCAAGTGCAACACTTGCAAGAGCCACCTAGGGCACGATTTCACACACACAAACCTAGAACTACATTGGGTCTGAAATGTAGTGCAATGCTTAGTCATAAGTTCACTTTTTTGATAGATGAGGATAGTTTGAACCCTCATTTGTATTATTTTATTTTTGGGATTTGATACACTTATGAGGGTTTTGTAGGTCATTCTTTCATTGCAAGTTATCAACAACATCGGTGAATATTGTGTGACCTAATTTTGACTAAAGACAAAGGTTAGAGAACACCTTATAACTATTTGAAGATAGGTTCCTGATATTTTTGGCATTCACAGGCTCCTAGAGCAATCCTATGGTGCTCGCAAGCGCCCTAGCCCCTTTCCAAACACCCCAGTCTAAGCATATTACTAGCTCACACATGTTTTTGAGGATCTGTGCGACATTCCTCCCTCTCTGTTTACCTGGTTAGAACTTTGACACAATTCATATTTAGTTACAAAATAACTAAGTCAAGTCTTCTCATCCTTTCTTTGCAACTAGGGTTTCATATTTTCTATCTTAATTTGATTGGGTCATTTACTATACTTAATTGATTATCCATTTTATTGCTACATTGCAATAAGATTAGGCATTCTATATTATTCATATTTTGCTTAATCAACAAGAAGGAAACATTTTGTTCCTTTTAAATAATAAATACAAAGATGCTTATGTAACTTTTTTCTTGAGATTATTAGTGGTTATTTATTTTCTTATATCAAATGTAATATTTATTTCCTTCCTTTTCATGCAAAGTATTAACATTCAATCTCTTTTCTTTCATGGTGTATTTTATAGCATGTAGAAATGAGATCTACTTTTTCTTTTCCCTACATTATTTCTCTCTATTATTTTAGCTACATTTCCTTTCTCTTCCATTTCATTCTCCCTTTTCTTTATTTCTCCTTTCTTGTGTTTTTGGTTTAAAAGTATCCAAAACCCCACAAACCCATCATACAAAGGAGCTACCCCTCTCCAACGTAAAATTTAACTCACTTGTTGATAGGTGATCTCTCTAATGTTGTAAGTTTTATGTCAGTGTAAGTATATGGAAATTTAGGAAAAGTGGCCACTTTTTTCCTAAAATAAACAAAAAATGAACTTCAACTAATAATTTGGCATGCATATGTTCAAAATTTGAAAATGTGATAAGAATAAGAATCATATTTCTTGGAATCTATTTTATAAGCTACTAATTATTTTTAATAAGGGTAAAGATTAAGGTCAAATGTGCTACCCCCTCTTGCTTTTCACAAATTTAACTTTGATGGAGCTTCGAAAGGCAATCTGGGCATTTTAGGAGTGGGGTGTTTAATTAGAGATGAGGAAGGTGAGTTAGTGATAATAGGTTCCTTTTCTTTAAAATATAGAACTAGTAATGAAGTTGATGCCCAATACTTGCTAGAAGGGATTAAACTTGCAATGTAGGTTGGTTATGAGGCATTGGTTATGGAGGGGGATTCTCAGGTGGTGCTTAATGATGTTAAACATGGAAGAGCGATGTGATGGTACTTAGATTTATTTATTAATAACATCATTTATTGGTTGAGTTGGATACCTACGTGGAACATGGGTCATCATTTCAGGGATTCCAATTCAGCTGCTAATTATTTAGCAAACCAAGGAATAATGAGGAGAGATGGTCTGGTCATCTGTAAGCATGCCAACACATGGGGGTGATCTCCGCAATTATTTCTAGGGAAGGGAGAGATGGAAGGTGTTATTTTTTTGCGTGGAGCTTTTTCTCTCTACCATTTTCATAGGTTTGAGTGGTAGGAGACATGTCATTTCAGACCAGTTGTTTATCATGGCTTTTCAACCTATGTCGTGTCTATTTTTGCAAGGTGTTAAGAGAGAAATGGTGTTCTTCAGGGGAATTTCATGAGCTCGTATTCGTATCATTTTTAGGGGGTAATCTCGGTCAATTTGTGAAGCTATTGAAAGGTTCATGGGGGAGGAGTATTTAGTAGCATCCTTCAGGGATAGGGTGAACTCTGAGGTGGCTTCATGGTTCGTCTCAGGGCTTCTTTTAGTATGGAGAAATAAGGAGGAAGTCAAGGATATTTCCCTCCACTTCATCAAAACCTAATATCACTTTTTGTTGGACGAAGCGCTGGAGGTAGCCAACTTGGTTCCATTGCAGAAAATGGTGGACAAGGAAGGGAATTCTCTGGAATAAGCTCGACGTATCATAACAACCTTGTCCTCTAGGAATGTGTAGCTTATACAGTTCACGATGGACATCCATGAAGCATGTTCAGATGGGATTAAAGGTAGAAGAAATATTAAGAAAATGGATATGTCAGGGTTGTCAATGCCAATTATTGTGGAGTCTAAGGATGTGAAGTGGTTCCAAAAAAATGGGTTTCACTTACAATTTTCTGCTTCAGACTACTAGGGAGGGAGTGAATACTGGAGGAAGGAAGAAGATGAAGGTTCCCAATGCTCATGCAGCCAAGGATGATTGATGGCCTTTCTTTTTTGGGTTTTCTTATATGTTTTCGTTGTTTGTAGCTTTTTAGGGTCTCCTGCTTACTTTGCAGGTTTTTACGTCTTTGCTAGTTTGGGTAGTCTGTAGGTTTTCTTTTGGATGTATGTAGGTGGGATCCCTCCAATCCCCTAGTTATAAGCTCCAGTCAAAAGTGTTAAAATATATAAAAAAAAGGTCAAATTTGGAGTGCACACAAAGTGTTCCTATTTTTGTGTCAAAAAGATAACATAGTGTTGTGTGTACACCCCCCCATTTTTTGAGTTTCACAAACTATTTTATAAATTCCTTTAGTAGAAAGTTAGATAATACTATGTATGAGGTCCCACTAATTTTTCATATTTATTGGATGAATATATAATTTTTAAATAATTTTCAAAGTGAATGCATTCTAAAAATGAAATATTTTTGTGTACACCCCCCTAATTTTGAGAAAAACAGTTATTTTTTTAAATGCATGTAGAATAGAGTTTAGATCAAACCATTTTTTTAAAATTTGGATGAAAAAATTATAATTTTGTTTTAAAAAGTATACATATATTTTGGCAAGAAAAGAAGGCACTAGTAAAATAAATTAAGGATGGGAGTCTTAAAATAATCATATTTTAGAAAGAAGTATATCATCACAAATGTAAAACAAAGCTTGATGTCGTAGTCTTACTTTTTTGGAATATTTTTTTATAACACATGAGAACTCGGGGTGTACACTTCAAATTGTTACGTATTTTGTAAAACATGGATTTATTCATGAATTACACAGTCCAAATCTTAGGTTTGGATATCCTAGGAAAATCCAAGCCTATGGATTGGAAATTTCCAATCCATAAAATTTAAAACGCGCTCACATTATAACATAAGTGCGTAAGTATATTTTTTTCATTTATTAATATTCATAATTTATTATTTCTTATACTTTAGATTTATTTTAGTAAATATAAGAAATTAGGGTCACTCTACATCTTATGGAAATAGTCTCACATCTCCATAAGTCATTGTTTAGAAGATAATTTTTCATATTCTAATTTGGTCAGTATATAGGTATTTTTCAGAATTTCAGCATTCAACATAAATATTTTAGGTTTTAAATTCTAAAATCAATATATGTTTTGGGAAATAGTATAGTCATTTTTATGTTTTGGGTCCCTCTTGATTGGTTATTGACATTTATAGGAGTTTTAGATGTGTCAAAACTATATTTTATAAACCTCAAAACTCCCAAAGGTAGTAATAGTTTCTCAAATATACAGACTCATGAAATGCCTTATAACACATAAAAAGTAAAAAAATGTGCACATTTTTATCAATTTAAAAATCCTTGACAACATTTAAAAATAATACTCCTACTATTAGAACTTACAAAAATCAACTAAAATCGTAAACCTATTATAATGGTGTTTTTTCAGGACCCTTGACAAGTTTCACTTATTCAGCGCAACTCATCTTGTCTCTCTACTCTTTAACACTCTAAACCCTCAAATGGTGGAATTGAATCACTTTATGTTTTCTTAGGTTCTATATATTTCTACATTGAAAGTGAGAGGGTGGTTTCTCTTCATGACTCTTTATAGCATTCCTCTTACATGTTTTATCAACAAATCTTGTTTAGAGTTGTAATTAGGCCTAAATGAAGTAAAAAAATCACATCATAAAGTTTCAATTAGTTTCACATGGATAAATTTAATAAATATTGCTTCTCTTATTGAAATTTTAGTAAAGAGGAACAAAGAAACTAAGGTTGTTTTATGTGTGTAAAATTCTCCTTACAAGATATCCCTATCGTCATGTACAGTCCTATGCAAGACTTGCTATCACAAAAACGTAACACCCTGAGATTTGGCAATGTAGATCTCTACTTTTTGCTAACATGGGACCATCTCTCAAGATATGGAACTTGGAACTTGAAATGGACCTCCAGAGAAGGCTGACTTCCTCTTCCTAATATAATGCTAAACTACTCCTACTCCTAGAAAGGAAAATGCAGCTAACTATTAAACCTAAACTAACCATGCCAAGGGACCAGAGAGAGAGAGGGTTAGAAAGATGCATGAAAGGTAAATCCTTACGTAAAAGGCGGTGATAACACCAAAAAAGGGATGAGAGACACTCTAGTGAGGGAGAAAGAGAAAGAAATGAAGAAGGGAGAGGCTAGGCATAAGTGACATGGACCCAAAACTTCATTTACCATATTTTCTCACACAAAGCACAAAAAATGAACTAGAAAGGAGAAATTCATGCATAAAACAATGCAATAAGTAAAAGAGAGGAAAGGTTGTAGCTAAAACAAGCAAGGACATACAAATGTGTCACAAAACAAGCTTTATTGCAATAAAAGTATGCACAAACCATTATAGTTGTAGAGAAAGGAACAAGAACACATTACCAAGCCCAAAATGAAGGTTTGACAGCTCACACCTACTTTGGAATTTTTTTGACAAAGTTCCATTATAGTTTTTGAATGTCCATCATTTCAAAATGAAAGATTTTACAATATATATCTCGAATGAAAGAGAAGAGGGAAAAGAGAAGGGGCGTAAATTTTCTCAACTTCAACCACCAATAGTTTGCATTAAAATCCTCTGCAAAGCACATAGGAACTTTACAAATCCATCATTCATTCTATTTCATCATGTAGAAGCAAATGAAACCATGCCTCATCAATTTTGGTGGTTGAGCTACCTAATTTGATTGTTTACGTGCCCAAATAGTCTTCTTCTACCTCCAGAAGTTGTGTTTACAATTTTGACCTAATAAATGGCACCAAAATCAGATTCTGATGATGTCAGATTTAAGGGCTCGATGAGATCTTTCCAATGGTATAAATTTTATCTATTTTGGTGCAGGGGGATCAAAATATACGGCCATTTGAAGATTTGTATATTGAGAGGCACAAAAATTGAACATGTCGCAAACTTTAATTGGTTCAAGGATCAGCCTCTACCAACATGTACTTGCTTCACCTTTTTCCAAGTATCAGTCTCCCATTGGTTTGCATTATTGAGCTTTACTTTCCCGTTCGCCATCTATCCTTGTCTTTTTTACCTTTTGTAGGCTTTGTCCTTTATTAAAATATGGGCCAATAGTACTTCACCACGTTCCTTCAGGATGTCAGGTTGTGCTTAGAAATATTTCAGTCTCCATGACACATAGACCAATGAAAAGTCTCCACGCTCTTTCGTATTGCAGAACTTTTCATACCCCTATAAATGCAAGCCAACAAGAAAATACCACGTTTCTAAGAAATTTTCCCTTTGACTGACCATTGTAAAATGTGATCCAATGGGAAAGCTTCACGTAATTCACATGTCATTCCCTTGTTTTATCTCTACCCTCTGACATCCATGAAATATTTTAGCTAATGAGGAAGCTCCACGCCTTGATGCATTATCAGACTTTTTGATAGCCTTTTTGACAATTTACAAAGTGTGAGCCAATAGAAAGGATCCATGTACTTTGCATTATTAGTATTTTATTTGATATCCAATGATAACTCTGAAATGTGAGCAAATGAGAAAGCTCCATGTTTCCATAGTGTCAAAACATGTCAGTTTGTTGCTTCGTGCTTGGATATGATTGGATGAGCCTTCACATTTTTTCATATTCACGAAAGGAAAGCTAATGAAATGGTGCCACATAGCTCTTCACATCATAGTTTCTAAGTTCGGGGGACTTAGAAACTTTTTGGGTTTTTAATTTGGTCACCAGCTATCCTCTTTTTTTCTTTATATCGCGACTTTTAAATGTTTTACAGGTTTAATCAAAACCCACCTAAGTATTTTCCTGAGCTCCTTTGTTTCACGGCTTGTTAAAACATAGAACCCGCCAATGAATTAAACCTAAGTATTCCGTAGGTTTTCAAATGCCAACATCCAATGCATTTGGGAAGTGTAATTTGATGGCCATTTGATCGTCACAGACCTGTAAAAATGGCTAAGTCCATTTTTAAATCTTGTTAAAGCCAAAATAACCCAGGGGTAATTTTGGATAACAATACCCTCTTTAGGTTGAATTGAGTAAAATCACTATTAGCTGGGAGTTTACAATTAGACCATAAAATTCACTAGATTAGTGTAAAGAATGGAATGAGATAAATGTAATCCCATTCCTCAGAGGATAGATTCAAATAGGAGTAAACTCATACTTTTTACCAAGATTGTCACAATTTGGTTATAATTTATTCGTAACCCCTATTTGAATCCAATCCATTGTTTAATGAAAGGAATATGAATTAGAAATTTCCTCATCTAAATATAGGTTGAAGGTATGTGGAGAAGCCTCATGAAGGATGAGATCAAATTAAACCCCAAATGACGTCATATTTTTACAATTAGGTCATTAGGGATCATATTGGGCCAAAATGCATCATTGATTGAACCACTTAAGATATTGGTTCAATCAATTAAGATATTCCTTCTTGATAATAATGGTATAGCTCTGATACCAAATGATAGAATAAAATAAGATTGCAATGACCAAAGAGGGATGGAAGCCTCACAAATATTATTGATCATGAAATCAGATTACATAACAATGCAAGAGCTTTAATATTTATAGATATTAGACAACCTCATATGGATAGACATGACACCCTATCAGGCACCGACTACGAGATGATAAGACCCATATCACATGCACATGTAATTACTACTAATACCAATATTGACTGTTATCCAACATAACAATATTGGATGCAAGTCACTAGACTAGAGTGCACATGTTGCACATTATTAAATAAAAGACAATGTAATAAAATGCAATAAATATGCCTATGCTAAATTATGCTAACATTCCCCCCCTTAATTTTGCATAGTTTCCAATGAAGTGGAGAGGAACTCTCTGAACAGTGTGAATTTGTCACGTGCAAGTCACTTAGTGAAAAACATCTTCCTTCTGTTCAGCTGTAGGATAGAACTGGAGTTGTATGTTGTGCTTTAAGACATGCTTATGTATGAAATGAACCTGTACTTCAATATGCTTGGTTCTCTCATGAAATACTAGATTCTGAACAAGCTTCAGAACTCCTTCATTATCAACATATACTGGAGTAGATTTATGTTGGTAGACCAATTCCTTCCAGTATTCGGTATAGCCATATTGCTTCACAAACAGCTTCACCTGCAGCTCAATACTCTACTTCTGTAGAAAAGTGAGAAACAAATTTTTGTTTCTTGCTTTCCCATGATATTGGTCCAGATCCCATAAAGAAGACGAAGCATGATGTTGACTTCCTATCATCCATGTTTCCTGCATGATCTGAATCTAAATATCCTATTAAGAAGAAGTTGTCATTCTTCTTGTACTCTAGACCAAGGTCAACTGTACCCTTTAGATATCTCAGTATTCTCTTTGCTGCTTTCAATGACATATTTTAGGTTCTTGCATGAAGCGTGATAAATAGCTGATTGCTAAGCTGATATCTGGTCTAGTATATGTTAGGTAAATGAGACTCCCGATCAACTACCGATAGATAGTTGCATTCAACGGTGGTGATGGATCAGAACAAGATAACTGAAGTCTCGCTTCCACAGGTGTAGCAATAGGAGTGCAGTCCATCATCCTAAATTTATCAAGTGTTGTCTTGGTGCATTTCAACTGTGACACAAAGATATGATTCTCTTTTTTCCATACTTCCAACCCAAGACAATAGTGCATGAGCCCGAGATCTGTCATGTCGAACAATCGATTAAAATCCTTCTTTGTTGCATCAATCATCTTCACAGAACTACCTGTAATGACTAGATCTTAGACATAAACAACCATAATGACAATCTCCCCCCTTGCTTTTTGAGGTAGAGAGTGGGGTCATAAGAATTACTTTCGAATCCATGACTTATGAGATGCTCATCAGTTTTGATGTACCATGCCCGGGGTGCCTGTTTTAGGCCATATAGATATTTTATGAGTCTGCATACCATCATCTCTTTTCTTGGTATTACATAACCCTTTGGCTGAGTCATATAGACTTCTTCTTGCAAATATCCATTAAGAAAGACACTTTTCACATCCATTTGGTGGACTTTCCAACCAAATTTTGTAGCTAGAGCAAAGATCATCCTAATTGTCTTGATCTTAGCTGTGGGAGCAAATGTCTCCTCATAATCAATGACTTCTTGTTGTGCACACCCCTTTTCTATAAGCCTTGCTTTATAATTTTCAATAGTCCCATCTGATTTGTACTTAGTCTTGAATATCCATCTGCATCCAATGGGTTTCTTCCCTGGTGGAAGGTTGACAAGTTGCCATGTGTTGTTCTTCATCACTGACTGATACTCTAAATCCATGGCATATTTCCAAGATTTTGATTGTAGGGCTTCCTGAACTGTAGATGGATCAACTATTTCAACAACTCTGCTCATTAGGGCATAATTGACCTCTTCACGAGCTTGACTTTGAGTTCTAGGTCTAGGATTGGATGATGTGCTAGGTGCTTCATCCAAATTTGCATCTCTTATTAATTGAGTATACCATTTAGGAAACTTCTTAGCTATTCCATTGGCTTGTGGTGGATCCAAGTTTTCACCATCATCCAATTCATCACTATCATCTTCAGTGGGAACATCAAATTTTGTCTTCACAAGAGGTGTATTCTGCATGTTTGTTGAGTCGTTGAGTGGAGCATCTGCTTGTTTCTTCTCAAAGAACTCAACATCCCTACTTGTGTATACTTTCTTTGCTTTCGGATCCCATAATTTATACCCAAGTGCTTCTTCACTGTATCCAATGAATATCAATTTCTCAGCTTTCATATCCAACTTGTTCCTGTTCTTCTTGGGTATGTGCATGCTAGCTTTACACCCAAATACTCTTAGGTGTGCAATTAATGGTTTTGGATTTGACCATGCTTCTTGAGGTGTCACTTCTTTAAGAGCTACTGTGGGCACTCTATTCAACAAATAGACTGCATTTCTTGCAGCTTCTGCCCAAAATATCTTTGTTAAACCTGAGTCATCAATCATACATCACACCATTTTCATGATAGTATGATTCCTTCTCTCAAATATACCATTATGCTGTGGTGTGTGAGTAGGAGGCATTTGTCAATGAATCCCATGAGCTTCTAGGTAAGTATTGAACTCATTTCTTGTGAATTCCCCCCTCGATCTGAGCGGAGAGTTTTGATCTTGCGACCAACTTCATTCTCAACAAGTTCTTTGAACTTCTGAAATGTCTCAAAGGATTGACTCTTGTTTCTTAGACAATATATCCACATCTTTCTTGAGTAGTCATCAACACAAAGCATGACGTATTGACATCCAGAATGACTTGGTTACATGGGCCCGCAAAGATTGGTGTGCACTAAATCAAGATTTCCCTTAGCTCTATATGTGTTCTTCTGGAAGGGTACTCTATGTTTCTTTCCAGCTAGGAAATTGTGACACTTGTCAGTGTTATGCTTGAGTGTAGGAAATCCTTTCACCATGTTGCCCTTTTGAAGTGTTTAGAGATAGCCAAAACTGATGTGACCATATCTACGATGCCATAGTTCTGTATATTGTGTGTCTTTGGCCACTAGAGCTTGATCATCCTTGTGGACAAAATCAAGTTGGAACATGCGTCCCACATTGGAGGCCCTTGCTATAATCTTGGAACCTCTTGACTTATCTCTTATCAAGCACACTTTTTCTCCATTATTACTGTCAAAATCCAACTTCAAGTTGTGATCAAGGAGTTGACTAACTGATAGAAAATTCTTGGTTAAACCAGGTACATACAATACATATGTGATTTTACAGTCATGCTTTTCAAGAGGTAGTGAAATGTTTCCAATCCCCTTGACATTGTATGATGAGTCATCACCTAATGACACATGGTTCTTATTAGGTGAGTCACGTAGTGTGTAGAACCAATCCTTGCATCCAGTCATGTGTTGAGTTGCACCTGAGTCAGCATACTAGATATCTTGTGTGGACTTGGTTTCTTCATCAAATTGAGCAGAATACATGTGGTGTCTTTCATTTGAATCATCCTCATGTTCGGTAATGTACCCTTGTTGTTTGGGTTTTCTTTGCCAATTACCATTTTTCTACCCTTGATTGTTGTTGTTGTTGGACTTCCCTTGATTTGAATTGTTGTTACCCTGTTGGTTATTGGGTTTTGAATTGCTTGATGAACCCTTTTTTAGGAATTGTACCAACAATCTTTGATGTCATGTCCCCCTCTATTGCAAATGGGACACTTCTTGGTGTTGTCTCGTTGACTTTGGTCCCTTTGTTGAATTTTATTTTGTTGGGACTTCTTATGATTGGACTGAAATTTTCCCTTTCCTTTATGATTGGAAGATAGTACTTGCTCATCTTCATGATCTTTGTTGTTCATTGCCTCTTCTTGTTGGAGTAGATTGACCAACTTCTCAAAGGTGACTGTGTGTTCATTCATATTGATAGTTGTCAAAAAGATTCTATAGGGAGGAATTGCTCGCAACACAATTGGTACGAGGTCTTCATCACTTATCTCTTTTCCCAATGCCAATAGAGATGCCCTCAAAGTAGCAACTCGTCTCAAAAAAATTCAACCTTCTCGTTGTGCTTGAACTTGAGAGTATGCAGTTGTGATAGTAGGTTGAGGATGAAATTCTTGTTCTTTACCTCATAGACTGTGCTCAACTTATCCCATGCATCCTTGGCTGATGTGGCATCTCTAATGTGGGGTTGCACATCGTCTGTTATGCTAAACAAGATGATCAACTTGGCCTTTTGATTGGCCCTGTCAAATTGAACTTGTTGTCTTCCATCATCAAGTGATCTTGTTGTTTTTCCATCTACAACCGTCCATAGGTCTTCAAACTCAAGTAACATCTTGATCTTCGGTTTCCATGTAGCATAGTTATCTCCTCTAAGCAGTTGTGAATCTGGCAAGAAAAACTTTGGTGCTTGTGTAAACATTTCTGCAATCTGAATTTCTGAAACTCTGAATTTTTGACAAAGGGTAAGGCTCTTATCACTCCAGGTTTATGGTCTCCCTCTCAATATACCGTCAGGACGATATACCAAACCTTTATATATACGTTCCCTTCTAATATACCCATCGGTATGTGGAAGAAGATCACCCTTTCAATATACCTTGCAATACGGAAAGAGGTGTTAATGCACGTGAAAGAATTTAGTACGTGGTACGTAGACAATACAGAGAGGGGTTTGTGCAAGCACAAACGGATGGGAGGGCTCAAATGTGTGTGTATTGTGTCCTTATTACTCCCCGTCAATTTTATAGGGTTGATGCCTAAACGATGTTTAGGTAGTTGTGTTAGGCATTAAGTGTAGTAGTAGTCGCGACGGCATCACCTATAAGTGCTTCCCAGAGGCACCGTATATACCGAACGCTGCTATGAGATCAAATATCTCGTGTGATAGAACCAAACAATAAAAAATTTGCACTTTTTTTTTTCAATTTATGCACTAAGATTAGTACAAAATGCTCCAAAAGTACATCAAAATGAAGTTTTTGTATCCCCCCTCTTTACAAAAAAGGGTCTAGAATCACAAAATACACAATTTAGGCCAAAAATATTTCTTTTACCCCCCATAGCTATTTTTCCGCTAAATTTAGTGGTGGATCTAAATGTGTTTGGTGAACTTCTAAATTTGGAAATCTCCCAAAATTTAGTAATTTCTTCAAATTTTCCAAAAAAAATAATTTAATAAAAAATATGGAGAGAGTGGGAATTGAAACGCTAACCTGTTTGTTCCTAAGATCCAAACAAACAATCTGAATATTGTTTTCATCTTTTCTCACAAACCATGATCTGGGTTTTTCTAAAATTTTGAAAGAAGTAGAATAAAATATTTTTCTTGAGACCCACAAAATTTCAGAAGAATCAGAATCTTAGTTTTTGAGATCTTATCAATTACCAGCTAGATCTGATTTTTTTTTAGAAAGAATGTTCTGACTTGTACAGACTTTTCGTCACATGTAGAGGCCGAATCTGAAGATGATGTAAACTGAAAAGTTATGCGCCTCCTTCTTATATTTCCAAAAAAAAATGGCACATCAATCCGACATTGTATGAAAAAGTTACGTCCTTTTTTATAAGAGTTATCTGCTAGAATTTTGTTGACGGGGGACTACTTCAACCTTTGCTCCCGAATTTTTCACACCTCCACTTTCAGATCTGATTTTTTTTTATTAGATCTATTTTTTTTTTCACTCTTTTTTTTTAGATCTGCAATTTTTTTCAAAATCTTTGTCCTTTTTTTTAAGATATCTCACAATTTTTTTTTTTTTTTCAAGATCATTTTTTTTAAAGATCTCCAAATCTGAAATATTCCGCCAATATGTTGGATCAATTGGCTATGCCAATGACTAATAAAAAAAAAATTACCTTCCAAATAAGTGGATAGGTCAAATTTTAGTTGAGGGATGCTTGGAAGGAATGGAGGTTGCGGGATGCTTCAATGGCTCTCCTTTGATGCAGATCTTCTTCTCCAATGGATCCTCTCCAATAGTGCTCCTCTTCAACCTTGCTTAGATAGAACCTGCTCTGATATCAAATGATAACAATGGTATAGCTCTGATACCAAATGATAGAATAGAATAAGATTGCAATGACCAAAGAGGGACGGAAGCCTCACAAATATTATTGATCATGAAATTAGATTACATAACAATGAAAGAGCTGTAATATTTATAGATATTAGACAACCTCATATGGATAGACATGACACCCTATCAGGCACCAACTACGAGATGATAAGACCCATCTCACATGTACATGTAATTACTACTAATACCAATATTGAATGTTATCCAACATAACAATATTGAATGCAAGTCACTAGACTAGAGTGCACATGTTGCACATTATTAAATAAAAGACAATGCAATAAAATGCAATAAATATGCCTATGCTAAATTATGCTAACACTTCTTCTGTAATATTTTTATTTCCCCAAGAAATTTCTTGTGTTTTTGTTCAATTTCTAGCATATATTTAACTTCTTCCTTCTTTTTTTATAACTATTGTGCATTCATAACATGCAATTGTAATTTAGTTCTTGATTCACCCACTTCTTATTGATAGGAAAATCTAAACTCCTCAATTTACTTCAACTTTTCACAATCACATGTCCAATATCCTATGTTCCTATTCATAAGTAATACTTTCTTATCTTCTTCTGAAGGGAAAGGGACCATGAGGCTTGGATTATAAATACTTGCATGCAACGTGGATGTTGATGATTGATCCTCCCGAAATACAACAACAAAAGAGAATCATTATGGGCAAAGAAGAGGAAATCTAAAGATGAATATCTCTAATCCTAGCCCACTATGGTGACCTAAATGCAAAATGGAAAGCTCTAAAAAAATTTTTATAATGAATACATGTGAAAATAGGTGCAAGTGTTCAATGTGCAAGCAATTGTAGCATTTTGGCATGAATTAGTGATTGATTGATACAAGCATAAAGTGTGGCCAAGTATGTGTGTGTGTGTGTGTGTGTGTGGGAAATAACATAGGACATTCTATAAATAAAACCTAACACCATAGTGCAAGGGAAATGACATTGACCTTTAGGGAATCCTAAGGTCATGAGGTGGAAAATAAATGGAGATGAAAGCCAAAAAATAAATGGGGGAAATGAGGAATGCCTAAGGTGACTAAAGGAAGAGATAAAAACATGAAATAATGTAAGAAAGAGGACATAGTGAGACAAGTACACATTTTTAAACACACACTAATACTGAGAGGGAGGTGAATCAATATTATATAATCTTTTACTTATTTAAAATATTTAATAATCAGAATAAAAACAATCACAAAATATGTAACAAGTATATAATATAAGATTTATGTGGAAACCCTTTCAAGAGAAAACAAAAGAGAAAAGGATTGCTTGGATCTATTGTCCAAATCCAGTCACAAAAAATCTCAACATAAGTTTGTAGGAAACAACCTACTTGAGACACCAATTCCCAAAATTTGTACGCATCAACCTAATGGAGACACCAATCCAAAATTCCAAGCACCAACTCACTAGAGACACCAATCCCCAAAGTCAAGTTCCTACTCAGTTAATTCGTGAGAACCAACTCACAACAACATTCTTCACAACACTCACTTGTACTTTATTCTTCTTCAATACATCACCATTTCTCTAGAATCCCACAACTTCTTGAGTTTGAATGTTATACCTTTATTCCAAACTCTTTTCTACTCCATACTCAACTTAATCCATCCTCTTCTTATCTCCATCAAAAATCTGATTGGGTTTTACTAGTGCATCTTTGTAATTCCTCTCCTCTTCCTCTTAGAAATATATTTGATATTTAATGATTCATCTTCATTATTCACTCCTTCTTCAATAGTTCATCTTTTTCTCCAACAATAATCTGCTTTGATATTTAATGATATATCCTCATAATATTGTTCCTTATTAACTCACTCTTGTGCACTCCACACATTTTCTTCTCATGTACTACACCATGCCCCCACACTCACATTATTGTAAACTACATATCATTTTTTACCTGTATATTTTCTTTTGCGCTAAGACATGGGATAATCCGTGAGTTAAAAGGAAATGTCAAAACAAAGGAGAGTTTCCCAAATCTTCAATGATCATAAACATGTGTTTAACGCTAAAATAGATCAAAACAAAAACATGATTGACCCACATTCTTCAAATATCTTAAACCTTTATTTATCACCTTGGAATGGTATGATTTGCATGATCATAATTTTTTTTTTCACACCTTAGAGAGTCAGCCTATATTCAAACCTTAACTTGTAATTTGATTCAGCACTAGACCATTTATACACGTGGTTAGCTACAAACCAATTCTTCTTATAGATCCAAACCAAACATATTGTTAGCTCAACACCAAACATAATGCTAGATTCAAACAAAAACTACTGTGAGCTTCGGACCAAATATACCATGAAATCCAGACCAAATATACCACGAGCTCCATACCAAATGTACCATGATCTCTGGACCAAATATACCACAAGCTCTAGACAAAATATACTATGAGCTCCGAACCTAATATACTACTGAGCTCCAAATCAAATGTACTATGAGCTCTAGAATAATTTCACTACTAACTCTAGACCAAATATATTATGATCTCTAGACCAAATAGGTCTACCTCTAGACCAACTACTAGCTCCAGACCAAATATTCTCCTTTGACATCAATATTTTATGACATCAATGATAATAAATCCAATATAGATAATGGGTTTAATGTGTGAAAAAATAAGGAAATGAAACCAAGATGAGAGAAATATAGTATAATAACAACATCTCTAAAATGTCTTTGTCTAACCCACATGACCAAGTTTGATCACACCCCAATCTTGGTAGGTTGTTTCAGGAACATACTTAAGAGGAAATACATTAACAATCCCTACATAAGAAAAACTGTTAGTAAAAATAAAAAATCAAGTGTATCCTAATTTATGTAGTGTCATAACCCCTCCTAGAATATCTTCAATGACATGTTAGACAAAGAGGTGAGATAACAAGAACGATAATACCTATTCCACCATTTAGGCTAGGTAAAGTGAGGCATGCCCCATGGTTTGGTGTTAGGCGGTAGTTCTATAGGGAACAAGGGGAGTATAGAGACTATAGGTTATATAGGCATGATAAAAACATGAGAGATAAGTTTTTGAGGAGTAGATACTAGAGAGAAGTAGGGGTGACACCATGAAAAATAGTTATAAAGACCTGGATGATCATATATTTCATCCTAGATGCATAGAGTATGACTTGTGTGATGTAGCAGCCAAAATAAAGAACATCAGATATGGGGGATCACAAATTATTTTGGTACATGGAGATAGATGGGCATAATTGATAGGAGTATGTATGTCGAAAGATGATGATCATAGTGCACTTTTGGGAGGCTAAGTAAATGAATTGATCATGATTGAGAGACTCAGTGAGTGAGGTGAGCCTAAAATTGATTAAGGTAGATTATTTTGTTAACATTGTTAATGAATGATATGGGTTTTACGTTTTGTAGAACATATCATAGTAGAGAATAGCTTGTTGATTGAGGGTGTACAGTATGAGATATTAGATAGTGTAATAGACTTGATAGATACATTTGTGATAGAAAATATCATAGAAGCAACTACCAAAGATTAAATGGGTTCATTCAGGATTGTATGAGAGGTATTTCATGAGCTATGAACGTATTCATATGCTTAAGAGGTTTTAGATGTAGGAGATATGAATCCAGTGTTGCAAGGAATTTTCCATGAATATGTAGTGTTGAAGTGTAAGAAGGTAGTGAGATGTTCATAACGTGTACATGGTAGTTGCCCACTGGGTGATATATGAGGCTCATATTTCAGAGTTAGAGATTCAAGTAGCTAGAGAAAATGGAGAGAATCTAGAGGCTTGGTGTAGATCCACATCACTAGTATGGTTCATATGTGCTACAATCTAGGAACCATTGGATTAGAGCTTTGAATAACTTCTAGTCAAGGGATACGATCTATGAATCATGGATGATGTATTTTTAGAGATATATTGTATCAATGATGTATAAAATTATTAATTTTGTTATATATATGACATATGTTATTTTTATTGATGGCATACTTTTATGATTCCATTTTATTATTTATGCACAAATGTATGAACATGTATGGATAATAAAAATGAATAAATAAAAGGTTTACAATGAGGATAATAAAGTAGGTAATTGTATGCACCCAAATTTGCATGTGCTATATTTTCATAAAATAGTTCAAAGTCCCCAATGATGATTCATGTCTTTTCCAAACATGTTCAAGCTCCTTAACCTCTTCGCAACTTATATTTGTAGCCTAATTTACCTTATCCATTGCATACTTTTCCTTATCTTCCTGTATCATTTTCCCGCTATTTTGGAATTTAGTTACAGAATTGTCGCCCTTCCTAGGTGGAGTTCCTATAACTGCCACCCAGATAGGGAGGTGATCCTATGAAAATTTCTAGAACTCTTTGTATGTGAATTAGACATGTGTTCCTCCACTTCAGTTCACTTTTAGAGCACGTTTGTGAACCATTTTAGCAAATTTTAAGCTTGACTGACCTGTAGCAATATCCTCTTTCACTTATGATTCTTGATTGACTGTTCAAACTACCCCTTCATGTGTTAATGTGGCACCTCATTGTTGTTAAGTGTGATAGTGCACTTCCCAACCAACCTTATATAAAACCATCTCTTACTCTCAAGAAAATGTTTGGAGAATTTTGTCATGTATTGTTATGTTATGATGCTAAAATCTTGTTAGAGATTACGTAATCAAGTTTTATTCACTTGCATTGTTCTTCCTCTACTTACATTGCCATTACTTGCTATAGAACCTTATTCTAGCTTCCTTTGCATTTCTAGCTCCCTAGACTCACGTGGACACTGAAGATCAGAAAATAATATTGAGGGGACAAAAAAGCACACCAAAACTAGATTGTCACAGAACTACAATTTCCAGGTTAGGGTTGTAATTGGATTTCATCATTTCTTTAATTATTTTTTTGTGAAATTTGTATGCAAGTTATTTACTACAGTAGAAAAGGCATTTCCATTTTTATCATTACAATCATTGAATAATTACAGTAGATAATTTCCTTCAACAAATATTTATTAGGATAGATAGCTTCCTTTTCCTATCTATGTAGAATTGCAAAGAGGTGATTCTGGAAGAAATATTCTCTGTTAATTTAGAAATCAATTGAAATATCATTTTATTTAGAAGATTCTCCATAAAAACCTTCTTTAGTTTTTTTGGTGAAGAAATGTTTCTGATAAGCTTTGATTTATTCTCGTGCCTCTAAGGAAAAATAGGGGATCCACATACATCATTGAAAATATTTCATTTAATTAGAATAAACTAGATACACTTAGCACATATGAATAACTACATCAGGTTATTTACTTGTTTAATTTTAGTGTAGAAATAGATTTAATTATTTAGAATAGAATAAATTTGTAGTCTTTGTTTGTAATAGTTCAGTTTAGTTGACTTATTTAATTAGTTTCCCTTCAAGTAAGTAGATTAGATTGTCAAATTTCATCTTGGTTAAAATGGACACTTCAACGTAGTTCAATATTTAGATTCAATCAAATAGTTTAACCATAGGGGATTTACGTTACCCGTACTTAGCCTCTAATTTCCCCTTTTCTGACTCAGCTACTAGGAATTCACACTAATATATCTTAGTCCTTGATATTCCTATAGCCATCCATCTGCACATTCCACATCAGCCGTCTCGGTACGACCTCAGGAGGTTGAGTGCAATTGATGGTCGCATGTCGATTTTCATTCATATAAATTAGTGAACCCAGCGTGAAGGATTGATTCCTTCTTATTCCTTTCTTTGATTGCCATTTCCTCACCTTTCTATTTCTTACCTTATTTTAGTAGGTATTTTATACATCCTAAAATATGTCTAGTAGAGAGCTTGGTGGGCCATTTGGCTCTGACAGATATTACACCAATGTTCAACCAAAACAATACCCTTCCCTTTCTAGATGGGATGAAAATTACACAAAAAAATTGCAAAAATCCTCTAGTTACACTTCAAAAACTATTAGCTATGTGAGAATAGAGGAGGTCGATCAACCTTTAAACATGTTGTACATTCAACCCAATGCAAACTGTTGGTACCCAAATTTGTTATCCTTTTTAGTCTAAGCAGCATCAAAGATATGGCATGAAGCTTGAAGACAGATAGATCATAATGTATGTTGTTTTATAGCTGGGGATGTGATCTAACTAGCACTCAGATTTGTGGAGAGATGGATAGCACTCAAATAGGACTTGATCTTGTCCTAAATTTTTTAGGTTGTGCCTTTCAACCAAGGTAAGAGGACCTATTTTGTAACCCTCAAATGGTGAAGGAGATGAAGATATCCTTAAATTTATGCAAATAGTGTGAAGGGGCCTTGGGAAAATATGATCAACACTCCAAATATGACTTTAACAAGTTGTCACTTCCATATTATGGAGATACTTTCAATGCAAGGCAAGGGTTACTGAAGACATTTTGAGATCCTGATCTATTCTGCATACTTTAGCAAATGGATTTTAATATTCTGTGGGTATACAGGTCAAAACATGGGTAATATGGGGTAGGATTAGTTGTTTAGAATGATTTTTGGTGGGATATTGATAAGAAAAACTTGAATATGCCATATCTTTGACAACCTCTATAACATTTGAACAATTATCAGATAAAATGCTTTGAAACAGTCAGGATGTTCTTTCAACCAGAAGAGATACACAAATGGAGGCCCAAGTTTGCAATCTTCACACAATATTTGACACCTCAACAAAAAATCTTGAGTTAAAGGACTCAATTAAACATCAAAATATCTTATCAAATCATGCTTAAGGTACCCCCAAAGGCTTACAAGCAATCTCTGTCAACAAATGAAGGTGAAGTGATTTTAAACTACTTATTTTCAATGCCAGATGAAAGCTCTTCTAAAATTTGAAATTGCAAATGCCACTAAACTATCAACAAGGATGAGATCTATGTGATTCCTAAAGATTTCAATGCAAGATTGTAACAAGAACAAGGAAAACTATTTGTAGACATTTAAACATGATAACAGACATCATATTGCCCAAAATAACATAGATTAATTCAAAATATTGTTGGATTCATCAGCAAGGGAGAGTTTCAAGAACAATCTCATAGTTGTGTGATGGCTATACACTTGTAACCAACTCAACATAAATGAAGATCTAACACATAAGACATTAACCAGATTTTTTGGAGGGCTTCTCAGAAGATGAGATTCTCTCAAAAATTTCTCATGATTTTCAATTTCCTGACCCTTTGTATGTCAAAAAAATGCATTATCTATCATTTGTTTACATCCAAGCCTTCTTTCCCAAGAAAATAATATGCCAAGCATCAAGTTTGTTACAAAATTTCATCATGATTCACAGACAAGGACGTTTAACATATTTGCAACAAAAGTTACTAGATGTTTTGAAAAAGGCATTTCCACACTTCCTGGAGCAAAAATGGCGGCCAAAATTGAAAAATTCATAGTTACTGTTGATCTACCTTTTTCCCTTCAATCCAAGCCCTCCACGTGTCATAATGTGATTGGAAATGGGATTGGGATCAATTTTTGATATTTTAACAATTTTGGAAAAATGAAAAAAATTGACATTTTTCTCCGCCCCTCCGCCCTTGAGATTTGGCGCTGACATGTGTCCCAAGGTGGGTCCCATTGGAATTGTGGCTTGATTCTTCAAATTTCTACATTTTTTGGAAAAAAGGAAATTTTTCCAAAAAATCTCTGTGGGCCGGCACCTTTGCTTCTGTCCCTGACACATGTCGATCACTGCTTCACTGCAGGACCATAATTCCCTTTTTTGCTTCGTACTTCATTCACAAAATTTCAAATTTTTCAAAACTCATCGACGGCCCACACTCCCCTCTGGCATTTTCTTTTGACACATGTCTCCCTCTGATTCATTGTGGAGCCACGCTTCAAATTACCACTTTACCTCATTTTTCCAAAATGGGAAAAAATCTCAAGTTTCCCCCAAGGCCCGAAGTTCCACCTCTGACCCTGCTCCTACCACGTGTCCTCTCTTAAGTGGCCTGATGGACCCAACAAAATTTTTCTAAGTCCTCCGTTAACCTTCCATCCCGCCTTTGATGAAAACATGACACATGTCCACCTCTAATTCACTGAAGGCCTACGCTCTGAAGCTGCCATGTGTTCCATTCTATTTTTTTGTGGGCCTGCGCTCTGAAGTAGCCACGTGTTCCATTCTAATTCATTGCGGGCCCTACGCATTTTCTTTGTACTTTAACTCTTTTTTTCAAAATTCTTTAAGGCATAAAAATACCTTCTCATCCACCTTCACTTTGCTTGTGACATGTGTACCTCATCTCGAGCCTGTGGAGCTACGAGGGCAACATGTACTTTTTTCCAAGACATAAAAAATGTTAAGTTTTTCGAGCAGACCCGCCGAACCGTGTCTAATCACAAACAACCACGTAGGATAATATTTTGAGCTAAAATTTGACAGGCAAATGATGCCCGTATGACCGTCAAACAACGTAGAAACTGCTAGCGATGCCCTAGAATGCTGAAGATGAATTTGACGAGAAAATGATGCCATTCTGACCGTCAAAAACATAGAAAATGCTAGGGATGCCCAAAATTGATTTTTTCTTTGTGGGTGAAGAATTTATCAATCAAAAGACAAATGGAAAGTGTTTTTAGGAAATTTACGACCATGGCATGGGATATTTGAGGGAAAATAAGTATAAAATGAATAATTTCAAGCTCCAAAGGCCAGGAAAACATGGGAAAATGGCAGATGCGTTTAAATGGGAAAAATTAGGGCAAGGAAATGAGTTTGCAAACAATACAATGCACAATAATGGAGCTACAACTTCACATCATCGATTTCATGAGGAAAAAAAATTTCAGAGCACAAAGAGCAAAGGGGAAACATGGAAAAATGCTAGAGGATCAAAATGGACACCAACATCGGCTCCTGCTCAGGGATGGGAACTCCCAATGAGTGCCACACGAAAAAAAGTAGACCAAGTACCAAAATAATCCATTGGGAAAATGGATTCATGAGCCAAAGCCAAAAAAAACTAGCTAAGAAACTGAAAAAAAATGGGTACCACACACCAAGGCAAACCACGAACTGAAAAAACACCAAAAACATAGCAAAAGCCAAACACTATACACTATACAAGTGGTGCATACCTCAAATTTGGGGATTAATCCAAGAAATGCTTTAGATGCCTCCATTAACAGGCAGTTCAAGTAATTCCCCATCTAAGTCCTTGAGAAAAAAAGGTTGTTTCACTATTTCTAATATCAATGGAGTAAGGGCCCATCCATAATGCATCAAATTTACCATGTTTTTCCTTATCTTCATTTTTGCTATCCCACAACAAAACCATATCTCCAACATTAAAATCCCTAGGAGTGACCTTCTTGTCAAACAACCTCTTCAACTTCTCTCTAAGTCTGACATGCTTTTGGTGTGATGTTCTTCTTTCTTCATCCAACTCAACAATCTGATTAATCCTTGCTTCATATGGACTAACGTATTGATCTTCAAGTTGTTGAAAAAACTGAAATGAAGATAATTACATATGTAAGGGTAATAGAGCTTGAGTTCCATACACCAAATCAAATGGGCTCTTACCAGTGGCTCTTTTGGCATTAATTCTATCAACCCAAACTACAAATTTCAGTTGTTCACCGCATTTTCTCTTATTCAACTTCAAGGTTCTCCTGATGATCTTCAACAAGTTCTTATTGTTGGACTCAGCTTGTCCATTCCCTTGAGGGTTACAGTTTGAATCATAAGTTAGATTGGTTCCATACTCCTTGCACATTGCCATCAAGGGCTTAACTCTAAAACACATGGAATTATCAACAACAATCTTGATTAGCACAACAAATCTACATATGAAATGATTCAACAAGAAGTCCATAATAACTTGATGTGTTGCTTTCTTGGTGGGAATTGCTTCTACCCACTTAGTGAAGTAATCTGTGGCTACAATAATCCACTTATGTTGAGCACTAGAAGGGTCTAAGATATCACCAATGAAGTCTATTCCCCATTGTTTTAAAGGAGCTTCAATTGATATAGGTTGTAAAGGAAGGGAGCCTGAAGTGTTCATTCTTCTAGAGAAATGCTAACATCTTTCACATCTTCTAACCAACAGGGTTGCATCTTTGAAGAGAGTAGGCCACAAATAACCTGCTATTGAGACCTTATGGGGCTCAATCAAGAACTTGATGAAGTATTTTTATCCCTAAATCACTTGAAGGATGGACGCGGTCGAGGAATTGGGAAAAAAAATGGAGGGGATCGTGGAACTAATGAATACCCAAGGAGAAGGGCTAAGAATAGAAGAGGTGAGCGCCCTAGTTAGCAACCTCTTTCAACAAGAACAAGATGAAGTTGATGTCTGGAATAAGTTGGAGGTAGAATTGAAGAAATATTTCCCTCTCCTCTTGCATAAGTAATCATAGTCTCCCCATTATTTCATTCTTCCCCAAATTCTTCATTCTTTTATTCTTTCCCCAAACTATCCAGGAAAAATCAGTCTTCATTCATTGAGAAAATGTTCCCAAGGGTGGATAATAGGCATAGTGTGGGGTGATGTTGGGCCCCTAAATTATTGGCTAAGTACAAGAAGGTATGTGGGTGCGCAAGGCCTATTTGAAGAAGGGTACACAAGGCGAAAGCATGTAGGACAGGGTTTTAGGAGGATTTAGTAGAACTTATATCTGTATGGAATGGTTTTATATATATTTCATATGAGTGGGTGTAAACCCTTGTGAATTTCCTTTCTATTTTGATTTAGATCTATGTTCTATAATTTTTTTCTTATCTGAATGAATACATTGGTATAGAATCCTGTTCTGAGCTCTAAGATGAATATATGGTTCATTTCCATTCTCTTCACTTAATTCTCTGTCTTACATAATGCATTCTCACACAACTCACATAAAGGAAGGGCTCAACGCCCATGCATACCTCAGGTGAGCGCCCAGTGCCCGCTGGGTGATAGGTCGATGCGCATGGGATTTCCTTATTCTTTAAAAGGCATAAAAATGAATACATCTTGGTTCCTTTGTAAGGACCTCTATTTGAATTTGTTGTGAGAAATGGAATACGTATTTTTCCTTATGATGTGTAATGACAGAGTGCCTAACTTTAGAAAGTGTTGAAACATGGTTCAAGAGCACGAAAGACGATTTTTCTCAAAGATTCAACATTGGACTTGAGTTCAATACACGTATATGGGTAGAAGATAACCTATACCATGAGTAGTATAAGACATTATTTTGTTATTTCCCAGTAGAGCTATAAGAATGGCTTTGAACATATGCATCTAGAACAAGTTGACACTATGGATCGTGCGTATGGACCTAAGATGACTATCAGAGGCTGCAGGATGTAGATATGACTTGGACGCATGTTATTGATCATTGGTGGAAGGGAGTGCTGGCCAATTACACTTTAGAATATGCCATTTTGACATATTCTTTCCTAGAAGTTGTTGAGTTTGAGTTTATGAGGGAGCCTAGAGGATCATTTTTGGGTGTTATTCCTCTGGCTATGAATATCTTGGTCATTACTTTGAGTTTAGAAGCATTCCCCATGGCTGACTAAGCTACTCTGAGTGCTAAGAGAGGAAGATATGGTGGAGGAAGATGGAAGACATTATAACTGAAAAGGAAAGGGAGGAAAGACGACTCAAGTATAGTGAATCTCGTGAAAGGGATATGACTAGATAATGTGAGGTTGCAAGAATGATGGATCTATGGAGGCAGATGTTGTGAGAGGCTTTTGAAGTTCACATGGAGGATGTGGAGCCTAAGTAGTCTATGCTAATCCATCTTGGAAAGCATGGGAGAGAAGCCCCTTCAGCTTCTAATGATAATTCATTACATGGAGAAAGAAGAGCCATCGACACACATCTGAATCCACCTGGAGACCAACCCATGGCACTTGGTTTGCTAAATCAAGGGATATGTATTGATAACCCAGTTGGTATTGGTGAGAGTGACCGATTGGTGCCTAGGAGATATAATTTTTTGTTTGGAACATCCATGGCTACACATACCATTCCAGTGTTTGGAGGAATTTTTGTGTAAAGTGTAAGTACGTAAAGTTTGGGAAACGTGTCTAGGAGTGGTGCGGGATACACTTCTAGAAGTGGATCAATCTCATAGACCATTGATGCATAGTTTAGTGGAACATTGGGGACACTAGGTGTGACCACTTCAATCCCATTTCTGACTACTAGTGGATCTAGAGGCACAGAACCTGGTGGATCTAGTGGATCAGGTGGAGGACAAAACATTGGAAGGAACCAATGATCTAGATTAGGAGGACAAGGGCCTTAGCCACCTCCTCAGGTGTTTTTTGAAATGTCTTTACACTTTCCAGATTACCAAGGTATAGAGGATACTGCATAACACGTGCACAAGTATGAATTACTCTAGTGCGCGAAGGGGATCACTAACCTAGAGTGGAAAGTAAGTCATTTTGAAAAAATATTGCAAGGGCGCATGCATATCCAGTATAGGAATTATGACCCCTATCATACGGTGGTAGAGTACATTGCATTGAAGAATGCCTTCCTAGCAGAGTTCCATATACCAGAGTTCGAGCAGAAGATCATCAATGCTTTGAAGGAGATCTAGCAGGGAATGGAAGAGAGTGTGCAGGAGTATGATGCACTGTTTAAAAATATCCTGTCAAAACTGTCATATGAAATTCACCCTTCGCAGCATGCTCAATGGTTTATTGGAGGGTTGATCAGTCCATTTAGGAGGGCATTGTCACATAAAACATTCATTGACCTGCAGGAAGCCTTAGAGTTTGCCTTACATACTGAAGTAGTTGGGAGCATTGATATTGGTGTAAGCCCATTTATGGATGCTCAAATCACTGCAATGGCCAAGCAATTAGAGAATTTTTCTGCAAACTCAGCACGTGAGACTCATAGTGGTCTTTGCTACATAGATTGTGAAGTAGAGGGGCATGCCAAGGATAGTTTCCCCAGAAGTCAGTAAGCACCATGACAACAGATTGTGAAATTTGTCACGGGGACCATGATGCGAGTATATGTCCTTTGTTGCAGTGCACAATCTGGAAGAATGTGTCTTGCTACTACAAGATCTGCACCTCTACAACCCATGATACTAAGGATTGTAGGCTTTTTGACCAAATCCATGAGGCCATTGATCATGGTGTGCGTCAGACCAACCTTTCTAGTAGTTCCAAGGAGGATGATCTCCATTATGAAGGATGCACAGATGGAGGGGAATGGGAGAGAGGTTTTTACAAAGGATTTTTTGGTCATAATAACCACAGAGGAGGGAGAAGTGAGTTCCCACTAGGAACCTGCTATAACTGTGTATCTACAAAACATTTCAGGCATGAGTGTCTAGATTTATTACAGTGCTCATGGTGCAGGAAGAAGCATAAGTATGAGGAGTGCCCTGAGTTGTTTGAGCACATGAGCTAGCCGTAAAAAAATTACAAGGGCTATGGGATGGTGAGTATAAAGAAGGTTGACACACAGTGGCTACCTAATGTGGCACATGAGTCAGGGTTAGAACATTTTTTAGTGACAACACGAGAAAAGGTTATGCACACCAAGGAGGTACCAAGGCAAATGACTCTAGTCTTAAGAGAATAAGTGGTACATGGGAAGTATCTGGACCCTACCCATCATAAAGAAGTATATCAACAGACAATGGATGTCATTCGGAGCTTGCAGGGAGAAATCCAGTGTCTAAAGGAGTAGTCTAGGAAGAAGGAGTAAAGGAGGAATGTTGAGGCTCCACAGAAGGAACTAGTTGATGTCAAGAAAGTGCACAAAATGTTAAGGAAAGAGAATATTATTCCCTTGCTAGAAGAATGGTTATGAGAGAAGGTACCATGTGTCAGAGCAGAGCACAAAAGGTAGGTGTTGCATGTAAACCTCCCTCCCCATATCCTTTACTATGACAAAGAGATCACACTGAATGCAGTTGTGGATGGTTAGCTGCTGAGAAACATATTGATCGACATGGGAGCAGAGGTCAATGTTCTTACATTAGATGCCTAACATCAAATGGTAAGGCCCACATTACAGCCATCTTCGAATGTGTTGTATATGAAAAAAAAAAACTAAGGCAATGCCCATTGGAGTATTAAAGGATGCAGTGATCACCATTCAGAGGGCTAATTTTACTAGGTACTTTGAATTCTTGGTTGTCTCTGAGGAAATTTTTTTCCAGCATTGCTTGGGTGCCCATGGTGATATAAGAACACTGCTAACCTAAGGTTCAACAAAGGATATATCAGTTTCAAGAACAAGGAAGAATGGGTGATCATTCCTTTGACGGATGGGAATTCAACGCCTTACACTGAACCTTTGGAAGAAGAGGTCCTCGATAGAATTTATGTGCACTCCATTAGAGACCCAGAGATAATTCACCCTACAAAAGGAGTTATCCAATTTTAGGATGTTCAGTTTGTGAGTGATACAATAAGCATGGCATGTGACAGTTGTGCATATGGGACCTATGAGTTAATTGGGCAATAGTTGAGGGGTTCTATAATAAGAGTGACCAAGGTGTGCTCACTCAAGTGCCTAGGAGGAAATAAGTTGCCAAGTTACTATGGAGGGGCATACCCTGAAATTTTCTTACGAGACATGGAAGCTCAGTGGCACAAGGAAGACAAGAAAAGAGGGATGTTTAGTTATAACCTACTCGGAAATGTAGCGCGCTGGTGGGCTACACATTGAGTGAACCTCCTGGAGTATCGTGAGATAAGAATTGCATTTTCTGTAAGGTTTTTTAGGAGCAATATGCCCATGGTAATACAAGACTACCATGGTAAAGAGACCGCTTCATTTCATATCCAAGCATGTGAGAAGGCCTAGATAGGAGGCACAGAGGCCTGACCACAATCATTATGGCTGCATAAGCTATATTCCACACTATAAGGTTGTGCATGTTCATGGTATATCCACTCATAAACATGCCGCCAAACAAGAAATTGGCAAGAGCTTACAACTAATCTCATCCAATCTTTTGAATATTAGAGCACAAAGCCATCAGTGGATAAGGCATTGCAAGTGATCAAGTGCCTTACAATGGGGGATAGTTCCATGGCAGAAGACAAGCTACTAGATTTTCTAGTTGAGCCTAGTTTAGATTCACACTTCAATGAGGACGAGTCATAAGAGATTCAGTTTGAACACACATGTAGAGAGAAGTAAAAAGGAAATATGGTTTATGTCATAGATGCAGAGGAAATGGAAAGTCTATATTTTAACCAATCTGTAGGTATGTGCAATGTTATAGATAGCACTGATGAAAGGATGTGCACCTATCATGAGCCCCTAAAAATGAAGAAGGTTAATATTGGGTCAAAATAAAAACCCAAGGAAGCTATCATTGGATACTATTGGTTGGAGAAGGAGGTCTCAAATATCATTGATCTGTTGTGCAAGTTCCAGGATTTATTCCCTCATGGATATCATGAACTCAAAGGTGTCCACCATTCCTTGGGGGAGATGAGGATAAAATTGAAGGAAGGTGCATGCCCAATATAAAAGAGACCATATCGAATGAACCCAAATTCACGTGGATAGGTCAAGGAGGAGATAGAAAAAATGATAGCATCAGGTATCACTGAGGTTGTTAAAGATTCATAATGGATAATCCCAATGGTCATCAGCATCAAGAAGGATTGTAGGATCAGGATCTGTGTTAACTATAGAGACATGAATGCAGTGTTTGTCATTGATCCCTTCCCAACCCCGTTTACTAAAGAAATATTAGGAGTGGCTGGGCGTGAAGTCTACTCCTTCATGGATGGGTTCTTAGGGTAACACCGGGTGAGGATTGCAAAGGAAGACTAGAGAAAGATAAATTTTTCCATTGAATGGGGAATTTTTTCCTATACAGTCATGCCTTTTGGGTTTAAGAATGTGTCTGTTGTGTTCTCGAGCATTATGGTATAGGCCTTGGAGGACTTCATCCATAAATTTCTTCAAGTCTATTTGGATGATTGGACTGTGTATGGTCTAGTCAAAGACCATTGTGATAAATTAAGACTAATTTTTGAAAGGTGTCAATAGTTGAGGATATCCCTCAACATCAAGAAGTGTGTCTTTGCTACCCCATTTAGAACCTTATTGGGGCATATCATATGCAAGGAAGGCTTACTAGTAGATCCCGCCAAGGTTGCAGTCATTGTGGGTTTAGGGGAACCTACTAGCAAAAGTGTCGTGCGTGGATTCCTTGGGCATACATGTTACTATAGGAAGTTCATCAAGGGATATGCCAAGATCACCATGCCCTTGGAGGATTTTTTTAGACACAAGAGTTCTTTTCATTGGGGAGAGGCGCAGCAGAAGGAATTCAAGACTTTGAAGGATAGGCTTATCATGACGCCCATACTAGGTTTCTATGTTTGGGATAAACCTTTCCATGTTCATGTGGATGCCTTTGGTATAGCCGTTGGAGTGGTACTGACACAACCCGGTGAAGGGATTATTGACCATCCCTTGTGTTTTGCAAGTAGAAAGTTAACATCAGTAGAACAAAATTACACCACTACTAAGTGCAAAGCACTATCCATGATCTATGCGCTGCATAAATTTAGGAAATATCTACTAGCAACACCATTTTTATTCTACACAGAACACATGGCATTAAAATAATTGGTAAAAAATCTTGTTATGTAAGGGTGCATATGTTAATGGGTCCTACTATTCCAAGAATTTGAGTTCACAGTGGTTGTCAAGCCAAGAAAGAGTAATTTTGGACCCGATCACTTGTCTAGAATTGACTCAAGAGAGGATGCAAAAATCATTAAGGATACCATGTCAGACATGTAACTATTTAGGTTTTGGTGTACACTCTCGTACTTAGAGGATATTTTGGTGTTTCTCAAAATGGGTGTGGCATCAGAAGGGATGAAAGCATAAGAGAGGAAGTAGTTAGCCATATGCATCACACCCTACATGCTGGCTAGTGGTGATTTGTACAAACTATTACTCAATGAAGTGTTGTGCCAGTGCGTACTATAACATGAGCACCTGGATATTATGAAGGAGGCGCATGGAGGAAGCACGGGTGGACACTATGTAGGGGACGTCACTGCGTGTAAGATATTGCAAGCTGGGTTATGGTGGGAGACCCTATATCAAGATTTCAAATAGTATTGTAAGGCATGTGATCATTTTCAGTGCCTTGGAAAACCAAGGTGGAGGGATGAAATGCCTTTACGGCCTATTCCAAGTACAAAGCCATTTGAAAAGTGGGCCATAGATTTTGTAGGCCCTATTTCACTAGCCGCGCGTAGGATAGGATCACGTTATATAATCACTTGCACATATTATTTGACAAGATGGGTAGAAGCAACACCTACTAAGGATTGTACAGTGGCTACAGTAGTCAGGTTTCTATGGGAAGATATTATTACAAGGTATGGATGCCCATTGATCTTAACTAGTGATAGGGGTACACATTTCCTCAATGAGACCATCAGGTTTCTGTTAGCAAAGTTCATGGTGGCTCATCATAAGACTACCCCTCATTATACACAATAAAATAGGAATGTCAAGGCATTTAATAAAATACTGAGTCATACCCTAAGCGAAATTTGTGATGTTGGTAGACAAGAATTGGGATGACAAAGTATTAACAATTATATGGGCATTAAAGACAACCTACAAGAGGTTGAATAAAGCCACACCATTTCAATTAGTGTTTGGCATGGAGGCTATCCTACCCATTGAATTCATGTTACCTTCTCTGTGTATAACACGCGTAGGAGGATTGGCCAAAAAACAAGTGCTAGAGGAAAGGATTGAAAAATTGATGAAATTGGATGAGAGACGATCATTGGCCAGGTGGAGTCAAAAGGTTGAAAAGAATAAATAAAAAGCATGGCATGATCGCCACATCAAAAATAAAAAATTTGAGGTTGGGTAGATGCTGTTGTTATATGATTCCAAGTTTCTACGCCATCTTGGGAAGTTGAAATTCCATTGGTTGGGGCCCTATATCATCTCGGAGATCCTTGATTTAGGCATGTGCCAATTGAGAGAACTAGATGGGATGAGATTACCAGGCCATTTCAATGGGAGTAGGTTGAAGCCCTGCTATAAATAAGTCTTCTTGGTGTTTTTAATAAGGCAGTATTACCAGTTAGTTTAGAATTTCCCTTTATGCAATTTCCTTTCTTGTGTTTCCCTTTCTTGTCGTTTGTTATGTTGTTTGTTTGGTTCTTTAGGCGTTTGTAACCACATTACTTTTTTAAGGTTGTGCATGCATAGAGGACTGCTCATTTGTTTTAGTGTGGGGTGGAGTGATGTAAAGTATAGGCCCGTAATAAAAGTTGAACTGGCAGTAGAATTTGTGGTGAATGGCCCGGTTGATGTATACAAAGTGAGCAAGGATGACAGAAGCGCATGGAAGAAGAGGTGGATGAAAAAGGTTGGTTTTAGGATAAGACTTCAGATAAACCAAGCACAAAGGAGGAAGAAGCACAGGAACAACATGAGGTAGGAGAAAGAAAAAACAAGGTGAAGGATAGAATAAGTGCCTTCGATGTTATTGAAACGTGCGTAAGAGTATTTTGTCAGGATGGATTGTTTTTGCACTAGAAGGTTGTAGAATTTTTCACACAAGATTAGGTGAATAAGGCCGGATTGGTGGAAAAATCCACATTTAGTGTTAAGTACGGTGGTAGGTAAAATATAATTTAATGTTGGAAATAAGGAAAAGATATAAATAAGAATTCAGGCACTTCATTATTTTGCCTTGTGTTTATGAAGTGAAAAGAGTTCTTGTGAACTAGGGAATCCAAAAGTGATATGTGCAAAGAAGAATCTACGAAATCTAAGAGTGTGTGACTATAGTAGATCCACAAACTAATAGGAAAGGAGTACACAGGGCATGGAGGAAGTTGTTGAGGAGCACCATTTTGTGGAATAATTTTTCCAGTTAGGGTATGACAGCTAGGGCATGGTGTTAGGAGGGTTTATTCACAAGATTGAGTCTTGGGGTTGGATAAAGTGGTAGATCAAGAGAAATGCAGAATACATTTGAAGTGTAACCTAACCAGAAGAATGGCACCAAAGAAAGAAACCATCTCACTTAAAAATCAGAAGGGTAAGGGTAAGGGGAAGCAAATAGATGCCGTCATTGCAAGTACAAATAAAGAGTGGTATGCATGGAGATGCAATAATGCCCATATGGGGTATTGCTAGGAAAATAATGGGAGTCCCATTTGCGGAAAATGACTGTGAGTGAATTATAATCATCAGCACCAACATGACAAAGAAAGAAATGGATTTGGATTTATTTCACCCAACAAACAAGAGGACACCAGAGGGTATACCCATATATAATGACAAAGTAAAAGTTAAATTGGATAAGGCATGGTTAGTGTAACTTTACGAATTACCCTAATTAAGCAAACATGAGTGCCTCTATCAATGGCTAATGTCGTACATTCATGAAGACCATTTTTATTTCTTGGGGTGCAAGATACATATAACTCCCTAGTTGGTTTCCAAGTTCAGAGGCCTTATCTGTGAGGGGGATAGCATCGATGATGACCTAAGAAAAAAGGATGCCATCAAGGAAATAGTAGCCATGTATGACTACAAGAAAGGATCGTGATACTTTGACATCGCAGAGATTCCAGACCCAATGATGAGGATGGTCACGTGTTTGGTAACCAAGCTCAATGATCAAGAAAGATGGACTCAAGTGAACAAGGCATGGCTGAATGTATGCCAAAAATATCTGAGGGGACCATCTACAACTTGTCAACTTTCATCGTGGATGAAATCATTAGTAGCACATAAGAGGTAGAGAAGATACTATTTGGAAATGTCATCCTCACAATTGTTTTCTAAAAGATTGGAGTGCCCGATGGGCCGAGAAAGGTTTGTTTGGGAGTACCCAGCAGAGGATCCCTCACCCACGAAGAGGTTTGTGAAATATACTTGTGAGACCATGACATCCACTCACAAGGCACACTTAGAGAAGTGGTACAAGTGCATGAGGGACGCGTTTAGGGAAGAATGGAGGATTCCAGAGTAGTTACCCCGTGCTCATGAATGGAGAGGCTGAATTTTGCAGTGTATCAACACTTCTGCATTGGCAAATTTAGGTTGACAGATGAAAACATGGGTCCCATGGTGCAAACTACCCTTCTCCTTCACCGCGCATTATACTTCCAAGTTGGATTTAATCAGTTCAAGGAGGCCAAAATGCTAAGGTTCAACCTTAGTGAGGTAGATGCAGACCACTATGAGCTGCACTGAAAGCTAGTCTACCCCAAGAAGTGCATGTACATGGAAAGATATGTCTCCCATGAGATACAAATGATGAAGCCTGTAACATTGCCAATCACTGGAAGGGATGCAACAAGGATATACCTTCGCATAAGGAAAAAGTTTTAGAAAGGCACTTACTTGGATAATGGTGTCTCCATACTTGAAGACCCCACATGAAGGAAGAAGGCCTTGCCTAGGAAGAGGGAAAGAGAAGAGGTGCAAAAAGCACCAAGTGTTCAGACTACACAAGCGGTAAGCATGCCAGAGACAAGTGTTAAGCCTAGTACTTATGCATGGAGAAAGAAGTCCCTAGTGAAAGAAAAGACTCCAGAAGAAGAAGTGTCAGAGCACAAAGAGCCCATCACTCAGGAGAAGTCACTAGAGGAGGAGGAAAAAGGAAGTAGAATCTCCTGTCAGGAAGAAGCAGAAGGTGATAGCGGAGGATGACTCGGAGGGTACTGAGAGCTTGGAGGCCTATAAAGGTGAAAGAGATGATGATGATGATAAATAACTTGAGGTATTTCAAGGACCTCCCATATTCTAAGTACATGAATCGGAGGAGTAAGGAGAGGAAGATAAAAATGAATACATCTTTGTCAAGAGGAAGATTGAAAAGGAAGAGGAGGATGCTTAGGACAAAGGGGTAAGCAAAGAAATTACAAAAGAACAAAGGACCCCAAGCTTCATAAAGGAATAGGTAGAAGAGACCATGGAGAAATAAGTAGAAAATATCATCGAGGACCTAGTAGATAAATAAATGGAACGCAACACAGACATGATGATGAAGGAAATTGAGGAGGAGAGTGTAGAAAAGGAATATGACAACATTGGAGGAGATCCTAGTTTTGTTGTGAGCTTTCCTAAGGCCATGCGCATGGGGATAAAAAGCAAAGAAGCATCACAATTTCAGGGGATGGGCTACATTGATGATCTGAACAAGGTGTTGCGTGCACGCTTTCAAAGCACCGTACCAATGGAGTAACTCTTGGCTATGGCATCATTTGATGAGGAAGGTACATACCCTCAGACGAGGAAAATGCTTTCTTGGGAATTTGAGTCTCACATCAATGAGTGCAGAGTTTGAAGTAAGCCAAGGGGAAATAATGAAGGTACCAGAGTTAAAAGGAGTCAACCCCTTGGTAAATTCTCAACGGCTATCAGATGAACAAATATGTAATGCGTTGAACAAGGTTTTGGTTGAAGTAGAATCCAGGATCTTCAGGAGGAATGATAGGGTGAAGTTCCTAGAGGTAGAACTAGAGAAAAAGGAAGAAGAGATTGAGGAAAGAACCAAGGACTTAAAGTAGGAGATGAACTAATCAAACACTCAACTAAGGTGTGAGTTAAAAGAAGAGAAGGTAAGGGTGCATGAGGTTTACAAGAAAGTAGAGATGATCACAAATGCCATTGTATTGAAGCATCTAGACTTGACACCACCAGTGCAGAAGTATGGATCCACCCTGGAATGCCTATAGGAATTGACCCACATCCTCACAATGGAAAGGTGACCACTGGCCTTGGAATCTACAGAAGAGGCATCAACACGTGCAAAGAGAAGGAGGACAAGATGAAGGTTGTGGCAATTGTTTCTTAGTACAATAAAGTCCTCACTGATGTGAAATCCACCACCCAAGTCACTGAGGCCACCTATGAAAAATGCACTGATAGAGATAGAGTGGCGAGCATTCTGGTCTCCACTCATGAAGTGGAGCTCAAGGATTTCTAAGAGAAGAACAAGGGGAATAGAGTGGAATGTGACAGAATTCTAGCCAAGGTTGAGAAGAAATCGGAGGCTATTGAGACCTTGTGGGGCTCAATGAAGAACCTACTGAAGGATTTGTATCCCTAAATCACTCAAAGGATGGATGTGCTCGAGGACTTGGGAAAAAAATTAGAGGGGATCGTGGAAATAATGAATACCCAAGGAGAAGGGCTAAGCATTGAAGAGATGAGCACCCTATTTGGCGACCTCTTTCAACAGGCACAGGATGAAGTCGATGCCTGGAATAAGTTGGAGGAAGAATTGAAGAAATATTTCCCTATCCTCTTGCAGAAGTAATCATAGTCTCCCCATTATTTCATTCTTCCCCAAATTCTTCATTCCTTTATTCTTTCCCCAAACTATTTCAGGAACAATCAGTTCTTATTTTATTCATTGAGAAAATGTTCCCAAGGGTGGAGAACGAGGCGTAGTGTGGGGTGATGTTGGGATCCTATAATATTGACTAAGTACAATAGGGCTTGTGGGAGCACGCAAGGCCTATTTGAGAAGGGCACGCAAGGTGAAAGTGCGTAGGATAGGGTTTTAGGAGGGTTTAGTAGAACCAGTGGCATGCACGCTCAAGGCAAAGTAAAGGTTTTGGGACTTAGCCATATTTGGCATATTGGGCAAAACACAAGGAAAGCATGACCCAACTGTGCATGTGGAGTGGATAAGGTGCCAACCTGGCAACTTGGTGCCCACAAAAGGAATATACCTTGTGATAGAAGATTCCAGAAGGTCATCATGGCAAAAAATGGAGAGATCGAGTCTAAAGGAGCATGCTCCCATGGAGGACCACTTGGACACTTAGCAACCAATCTATAACTTCAGAAAGGCATGGAAGTGCTTATTAAGGCTATATATACAAGCACCCAGTAGAAGAAAGGGAGATATATAGAGATACTAAGAGATTGGAAAGAGGTAAAGCTATGCAGAAATACTGTGAGAGTTCTACGGGTTGGGTTTAGAGGATTTGTAGGAGTATGATGTATCAAGGGGATGTGTCTGAATATTTTTATTTGTACTATGAGGGGCTTAAGTCCAGTTCTAATGCATGACATTGGTTTGCACTATTATATGGATCTATGATTGCCTCAGTAAATGTAATGTGGTTATCAAACATATTTAATATGGATATATGTGGTTCCAATTTTTACTTATATCTATATGAATTGGTTATATATATATATTTCATATGAGTGGGTGTGAACCCTTGTGCATTTCATTTTTGTTTTGATTCAGATCTATGTTCTGTAAACGTTTTCTTATCTGAATGAATACATTGGTCTAGAAGCTCGTTCTGAGCTCTAAGATGAATTTATGGTTCGTTTCCATTCTCTTCAATTAATTCTCTATCATAAATAATGGATTCTCACACAACTCACATAAAGGAAGGGCTCGGCACCCATGTGTGCCAAGGGTGACTACCCAATGCCCACTGGGTGATATGCCGACATGCATGGGATTTCCTTGTTCTTTGAAAGGTATTAAAATAACTACACATTGTATCAAGGAGCTCAATACATTCTGGTCAATGCCTATAATGCATCTTATCTAAATCCTCCCCCTCCACCTCCTCATCAAGAATATTCAATGGTGGAATCCTATGTAATGGGTACTTACACCAAGTACTTAAAGGAATCCCTTGACTTTACTATATGTGGTGTCATGCTTGCACTCCCATTTCCTGGTCTTCCTAAGTTTAAGGGATAAGGACACCTAAATTCTCATATCAAGGCCTATTCTACTGCTATCAGGGAATTGCTTTCTTTGGACGTTGTAGTAGCTAAAATATTTTTTAAAAATATCGAGGGAATCACATTGGATTAGTATTATTGTATTTCATAATACTCCATACATTCCTTTAAACAACTTGTTTCCAAAAATTTAGAGCATTTGACATGAAAAATTTGTTGCATACAGGGATTAGGGAGTTTCTATACATTAGGCAGGAGAAAAATGAATTTTCCACCCATTTCATCCAGATATGGTGTCAAGTTATCTACTCCTCTACAATTACAACCAAAATGTGTGAGATGGAACTTTGTGATTTATTTCTCCACTCACTTAGTCAAGAGACTAAAGAATAATTCCAAAAGTTTCCTTTCCGTAGTTATGATGAAGTATTGGAAGGTACGCTTTCAATCGACCAAGCCGCTATCGATAGTGGGCGTAAGACCTATGGTATCAATAGGAAATTGGTATCCATTAACAAAAACAGTGTAAAATATCAAAACATTGGGGCCAACAACCAAGGAGCCAAGGATATGAATCACAATCATGGTGCTACCACGAATAGTGTTACCGATCAAGACAAAAACTCTAGTTTTACGAACAACAGTAACACTAACAACCATAACAATAACAACAATATGGGTAATCAAAGAGGCCCTAACACTGTCTATTTGATCAACATGGATGATGTGAATTATCCCCCTCAAAAGAAAATTCAAACCCAAGGCCCAAACCAATACCAAAACTCTGGACAAGGGGCAACAAATCATGGTTATAATAATCAATTTCAAAAATATAATCGAGGTTATAATCAACAACAAAAGTATGTTTATTAAAGGCCAAGAAATTATGATCCTAAGCTATATTATGGTTTCCATTAGGTTTGAGGTCATGATGATAGAACTTGCCATGATTGCAACAAGTTTATATAAATAATTCCCGAAAACCAAAGGCAGCTCTTCGTAGACATGTTATTAGAAAATCCTGAAACAAACCCATAGTCTGATCATATGGGACCCGTCGCAGCTCATAACGAAAACCTAAGCATCTTTCGAGATCCATTCCCTAAACATTATGAAGATCGAAAAGTGAATCCTCAGAACATAAACAAGGGTATTCCTATAGGTAACGATGACCACAAGGCCTTAACTTCCAATAACTCTCAGGTTTCTCCTAACCTTGGCTCAAATGATAATATGAAGATCTTGGGGTTGGTTGAGTTAGAAGTTGAACCAGAAATTAATGCAAAAACTCAAGAAAAGGAATAATTTTTGCAACCCCTACCTTCTCATTCATTCTCATAGGATTACATCCCTACAATCTCAAAACTGGTAGGAGCCTATGATTTAATATCAAATTTGAACAAGATCTCTCACATCTCATTCCTAGATTTGCTGAAGAATTCCCCTACACATCATTATGCATTTATTGGTGCACTAGCTCTTATTCATATAATCCATGTTACACCTCCTATTATTGATCCAATAAATCATATTGAATTTGACATACATCCCCTAGGATAAAGTGATAGGGATAGTGGGTTTCTTTTTTATATAGACAAGATGCCATATGATGCTAAAATATCCCAAAGAGGCGATCCTGCTTTATATTTACAAGTCTAGGTTTACAACAATTGCATTAAGAGGTCCATGATCGATGATGGGGCTGTTGTAAATGTGGTTCCCTTCTCTTTCTTATATAAGTTAGGATACGGAGAGACTAATTTATCCTCTATAAGAAACACCTTGTGAGGGTATGATAGTTTTAAGGCTACTTCAATTGGAACCATATTTTTTCCTTTCACCCTTCAGATAAAAACCATCTTGATGGAGTTTTACATCATCGACAGGGAAAAAAATTATAACATGATGCTATGTACCTTAGGATATAATATTATAATGTATATGGGTTGATGGAGATGTCGACATGTGGCACACATCCCCTTAGTTATATGTATGGGTTCACATGGGATATAATGTTATGATGTATATGTATTGATGGAGATGCCGACATGTGGCACACATCCCCTTATCTTATTATATCATTCATTTATGATTTATTATGCTTAGGATGTCGGCCTCAGTATTGGCCATAGGTTAGAAAGGTATATATAGGGGTTAGAAGGTTGTAGTTGATCATCATATTGAGTATTGGAGTGTTATTGTATGGTTTGGAGGTTACCCCCTCGAAGTGGTATTAGAGGTTTCCCCCTCGAAGTGGAAAAGCTATTATATGAGCATATTGTCATCATTTATCTATATTTTGGTGTTCTCTCATATTATTCTACTGTATATATTCTAATTTATATAAGTAATATCCTTACACATGATCCTTGGGAGACCTTGGATTCATCGAATGAAGGCTATTCCCTCTACCTTGTTCCAGGAAGTTAGATTCCTCCATTTGGGAAAAGTATTTATTACCCAAGGGGATCCTAAGCCCTTTAATATACAATTAGAGAACCTCAAGAAGAAAAGAGGAATCCATTCATAATATGAGCTCCCCAAAAACCAATTAAACAAACCACCTCCATCAACAACAACAACTATGACCACCCTGAGTATTCCAAACGCTGAAGACATTGACCCAAAAATGTTTGAGGTAGAAAAAATAGATAAGGGTAAAGCAATATCCGTGGAAGCAGTTTCAACCAGAACCACTGGAAATTTTTAAACTCTTGGAAAGTGATGAGTTGATCTTCCTCCCTTTTGAACTGCAAGGAATGGGTAGCCTCCTTGGCACAACCTCTCTCCCTACTGATAATCTTGGTCTAAATGTAAACATGATTGAAATAATGAATGAAGAAGAGGACGTTAAGAACAAAAGGATATCCATCAAAGCCATCTCTAGGTATTCTTCCATTTCTATCTTTGGTTTGAACACAAACATATTAAAAAACCAATCCTTTAATATCCACGAGACATAATCCATCAGCACAAAAAATGTCAAATCAAACCACTACTCCCTACACAAGGGAAACAATTGAGCAGTGTATTTATGTTCACATGATATGTCAAAACATGACAAAGAGATTCACAAAGATATATTTCAAAAAGACGAATTCATGCCAATTTTATATGATCATATAGTGTTGGACAAGGGTTGTGAGTTTAAACCCGGGGTAGTAGGCCCTTGTCAAGAGAATGAAAACTTCAAAGATCATGTGAATCACTTGTGTACCTTAGATGGTGAAGAGTTTTACATTTGTCAACTCGCTTCACCTTAGACTCTTTCACACATAATTCATCTACATATCCACATGTATACTACTACATCCGCATTGCATTTTCATCTGCTAGTTCATTTTGTGAGTTGGTAATCAAGAAACTTATCTTTCAAGAAATTTTTAATAACTTCTTGAAATACTGGAAAAAATTTCAATCACATTTCTTCAAATGTCCACAATATTATCATCAACATTTCTGAATCATTTCATTAATTAAAAAAGATAAGACATAATTTTGACACTAATCCTACCAAGACCTGCATACTTGGTTCTAATTTTAGTTTCTTCCAGCTTAGGTTTCTTTTCCCGTGGTCTATTCTATAATCTTCTTGGTGTCACATCTCTCCTAGAAAAACCTCTTTGGTAGAATAATCATTCTAAACATTTTTAGCTAGCTTGCTTGTTCGCTTATCTCAGCCTTCGGTGTTGAGCCCTTGCATCTTACAAGTCACATGGGGTTGAGGCTAGGGGAAATTTCTCCATCCTAAAATCACAACTCAAGGTTAAAAATAAAAAAATTATATATGTCAAGTCAAAATAAATAAAAAACTTTCATTTACACACTTTCTTGCCCCACAAACCTTTGGTGATAATCCCATGCATCTTACTAGTACCGTGAGATTGAGAAAGGAGGGAAGTGCCCTTACTCGCCTATGACTTGTCATTGGTGATGAGCCCATACTTCATACTGGTATTATGGGGCAAGGTGTAGGGGGTCTCCACAAATAAATTAGTAAGTTAAAAGAAATTCATTCAATAAAAAGTGCTTTGAAATCATAAATTCCAAAAAAAGTGAGTTAGATGTGAATGTTCCACAAGAGTTAAAACCTTACAACCATATTTTTTAATCGGGAGGCCATCTACGGGTCTAAGCCTAGATAAACTTGCAAGAAAATCACATTCTAAACTGTGTAGAGTTCGTTTTTAGATTTCTAATTGGATTTATGTCAAAATCTTGTCTTTCTCTCACCATTTCCATCTACCAAAATCATACAACTCACGTCCCTTCTGGATCTTGGTTATGATCCCTTGCATCTTACTAGTTACATGGGGTTAGAAGTGGAGTGGCTTTATTTTATTATCAAATCATTCATCACATGTTGCCAACCAAACAGGCAGTACTAAATATTGTTTGAAAACCAAAGTTTCAGATTACATTGTGTTTGCATTAGCATCATATAAAACAAAACAAAAAGAATAAATCATTTTGTTAGCATATCATCATCCATGGCATGCATCCAAAGAGCATATAAAAAATTGGAAATTCTAAGCATCTAAGAGTACACAAGAGAAATAAACCATCAATGAGTCAACTCTTACGCAGGAATACCAAACAAAAAAGAATCATGTATGTATATATATGTGTGTGTGTGTGAATAATCGAGTTTGTATGCAATGCTATTGCACTTTATGTGTGGTCAAAATGCTCGCAATGAGCAAAAAATCTGAAAAAAAAAATTGATATGTGTAATAAAAAAACGAGACTAAGAAATAAATATATTTTGCATATCCACCTCTTTTAGGCCCCTTTTCAACCGCTTCAGTTATGAATTTAACATAAGTTCTTTCCAAGTACACTCAAAAGTCGAAATCCAATGTCTAACACAAAATACCAAATATCTCATACCTAATCCCTTTTCTAAGCCCCTTCCGCTTCCATTGGATCTGACACCATTGTTTCCAAATCCTTTCCAATTTAACCATACTTCTCACTCAAAACGGTGATAGGTGATCTAGAGCTCCAAAATCACTAAGAGGATATGTGTAAATGAATTGAAAATGAATGGTTTGAGTTATATATATGCTTTCTTTTAACTTCATTTTTAGTGTATATGCTTTACAGGGCTAGAGTGCTGATGCAAGTATAATTTTATCCCTACACAGATGGTAAGTCCTCTTGCCATTTTTTTTAGTGTTTATTTTTTGATATCATATCTAATGCACTTGAGTCTCATTTGCATCTTATAGGTAGTAGGATCTTAGATGATGTCACTTCAGCATATGGGCGTGTCAGGTATAACTTCTAACTCTCCATTTTGGTAACGCCATACTCAGACTCTACGTTTTACGCCTCTCTATGGTTAAAATGCTTCTCTGAGGGGGAAATATGTATGGACCCAAATTTGCATGTGCTACATTTTCAAAAAATAGTTTAAAGTCCCCAATGATTATTCATGTCTTTTCCAAAGGTGTATGAGCTCCTTAACCTCTTTGCAGCTTATATTTGTAGCCTAGTTTACCTTACTTAGCCATTGCAAGCTTTTCCTTAGCTTCCCACATCATTTTCCCACTGTTTTGGCATTTAGTTACAGAATTGCCACCCTACCTGGGTGGCGATCTTGTGTGAATTTTCTATAACTCTTTATGCGTGAATTAGACAAGTGTTCATCCACTCCAGTTCAATTATAGCGCACGTTTAAGATCCGTTTTAGCATATTTTAATCTTGAATGAATTGTGGCAATCTCCTCTTTCACTTGTGATTCATGAATGAATGTTTAAATTTTCCCTTCATGTGTTGATGTGGCACCCCATTGCTGTCAAGTGTGATAATGCATTGCCCAACCAGCCTTCTCTAAAACCATCGCTTGTTATCAAGTAAATGGTCAGAGATATTTTCCATGTATCACTATGTTAAACTAATACAATCCTACAAGATATTACACAATCAAGCTTTGTTCACTTGCATTGTTCTTCCTCTACTTGCATTCCCACCAAATTGCCCAGTAAGCCATTACTTGCTCTACCATCTTCTTCTAACTTACTCTGCATTCCCAAATCCCTAGACTCATGTGGAAACCAAAGGTTGGAAAATAATACCGAGGGGACACAAAATCACACCACAACTAGATTTTCACAACACTGTAATTTCCAAGTTAGGGTTGTAATTGGGTTTCATCATTTCTTTAATTATTTGTTTTTGAAATATATATACAAGTTATATACTACAGTAGAAAAGGAATTTCCATTTTTATTATTGTAATCATTGAATAGTTACAGTAGACCATTTCCTTAAACAAATATTTCTTAGGATAGATAGATTCCTTTTCCTATCTCTGTAGATTTGAAAAGAGATGATTTTGGAAGAATACTTCTCTGTTAATTTAGAAATAAGTTGAAATATCATTTTATTTAGAAGATCCTCCATGAAAACCTTCTTTACTTTTTCCAAGGAAGTTTTAGGAAAAGAAAATATTTTGAGAAGCTTTGATTTCTTCTCGTGCCTCTGAGGAAAAATAGGGGATCCACATACATCATCGAAAAAAATTCATTTAATTATAATAGACTAGATACACTCAGCACATGTGAATAAATACACCGGGTTGTTTACTTGTTTAATTTTAGTGTAGAAATAGCTTTAATTATTTAGAATAGAAGTAATTTGTTTTATTTTTTTGTAATAGTGTAGTTTAGTTGACTTATTTAATTAGTTTCCCTTCAAGAAAGTATATTAGATTGTCAAATTTTATCTTGGTTAAAATGGACTCTTCAACATAGTTTGATAGTTAGATTCAATAAAGTAGTTTAACCATAGGGGATTTACGTTACCTGTACTTAGCCTCTAATTCCCCCTTTGCTAAGTCATCTACTAGGAATTTACACTACCAGATCTTAGTCACTGATTCTCCTATAGTCATCCATCCGCAAATTCCACATTGGCCAACCCGACACAACCTCGGGAGGTCGAGTGAAATTGAAGGTCACGTGTCGATTTTCATTCGTACAGTAATATGTGTAAAATAAAGGTAGAAAGAAATGGCCATATAAACCCAAATGGGAGTTGATAGATAAATTACCAAAACATCCAATGTAGGAAGTAATGGGCATAGGAACCTAAATAGGAAGGGATAGATAAATGAAAAAAGTATCCTAGATAGGAAGAAATGGTCATAAAAACCCAATCGGGAGGAAGAAACCCAAGAGGGAGAGATAAACTGAAGTGGGATAGATAGTAGAGAGATATGAGGCACATCAAGTAAATTGAACTAATTAATGACAACATGGAAAATATTGACATGTTCCATTTATGATGTTGATTACTTGAAGTAGAATTTGATGTTGGGTTTGATTCATGAAGTCCTATAAGTTATCCTAAATGATTTGAATACATTCTTGAACATTATATCATGTAGTGAAAAGATATTCTTCAATTTTTTCAGAGATATTAGTGAGAACTGCATGGTGTATATAGTCAAGGGAGGGTGAGAGGAGAAGAAAATAAAGGTGAGAGAGAGATGATGGCATGAAGGGTTTTTGTGGTGATGGAGGATTTTAGGTCCCTCACTTTTGTGCCCAAACTTTTGTGCACAAGAAGAGGGTTATTAGATTTGGTGCTTATAGATAACCTAACAAGCATCATTTGTATGTGAGAAAAATCCATAATGAGAGAAATATCTTGGTGTAGATATGGTTGAGTGGATTATTTTTTTGATCTCTCATAGCCTCCACCTTGCTTTACTTTATATGATGTCGGTGAGTGCTAGAATATTAAATAACATTCCCAAAATATTCATTTCATGTGTAATATGGTTTATATATAGGATGGCGGGGGAAATAATGGAGATAAGAGCTAGAGGTGATCTCATGGATGGAATAGTTTTATAAACATGTGGAGAAATAGAAGGGGGAGGAGAAGGTATAAATGTCACAATAGGTGTCATGGGAGTATAGGATCTAATCAAGGGAGAATGTATTAGATCAAGCATTAGGTTGATAATAAGAGGAGTATGGTTATAAAACCTAAAAAACATAAAGTGAGTCAAGATCACCATTTGAAGGGCTAGAGTGGCAAAGATTAGAGAGACAAGATGAGTCATGTTGAACAAATGAAACTTGTCAAGGGTATTAGAAAAATTCCATTGTAATAGCTTTACGATTGTATTTGATTTTTGTAATAGTCCCAATAGTGGGAGTAGTATTGTCGATGTTCTCAAGGATTTTTTAAATTAATAAAAACTTTTATGTTTTTTTTTTGTTATGTGTTATAAGGAATTTCATGAGTCCATATATTCAAGAAACTATTGATACCTTTGGGATTTGTGAGGTTTATAAATTATAGTTTTGACACATATAAAATTCCTATAAATATTAATAGCCAATCAAGAAGTCCCCAAAACCTAAAATATGACTATATTCTTTCCCAAACCAGATTTCAATTACAGAATCTAAACCTTAAAAGCTTTAGGATGAATGCTCAAATCCTAAAAAATACCTATGTACTAACCAAATTAGAATATGAAAATCTATCTTCTAAATCGTGACTTATGGAGTTGTGAGACTAGTTCCATAAGGTGCAAAGTGACCTTAATTTTTTATATTTACTAAAATAAATTAAGTATAAGAAATAATAAATTATAAATATTAACAAATGAAAAACTTATATGTATAACACACTCACATTATATCGCGCTCACATTATAACAAGCTCACGCTTTAGGATTGGTAATTAAAAAACTAGTAATTCAAAAGGTGAAAGTGTTTTTCTAAACTGTGCTCATATTTTTCTTAAAATCACAAATCTTCCCACTTTTTGGTCCCCCATATCTATGCACTTACCCGTCGAAAAATGCTAGCGATCCCATGAAGAGATTGAATAAAAAATCAAAAAAATATTGTCAACAAGAGGTCTAATAGAGGTATACGTGTGTTGTAATTAGATATAGAGGTGATCGTAAGAGGGTAACAAAAGGATGGTTGTAAGGTTGTAAAAGATAAGTGATTATAGTAAAATGTAATATCCTAGCCTAATATAATGCAAGTTTGCAGTAAATAATGAATAAATAAATGAAGGAAATAACTCAAGCAAACTAAGCAATAAAAGTATGACACCCTAATGTGTAAAGAGGGTTAGAAGAGACTTAGCTGATTTGAAGATATTGCGGGATTGTCTCATAGTGAAGATCAACTTAATAAGAATGGGATATCATCGCACATGTGCCTGAGAAAATGTAGATCTGATTGATTTGACTGGATTGGGGTTCCTAGAAAAGGGATTAGGGTGCATTGGTTTGCAATCTGGGTGTCTTGGTTAGTAAAAATGATTCTAATAGGGTCACTAGAGCTTCACACTTGTTTTCTTCTTGTCATGTTAATGAACTTCTCTATATGCCATTGTAAATATGGAATGAAAGAATCACCCGTGAAACCCCAGACAAAGCATAAAAACCCTAACAAAGAAATAATCATATGAATAGGTTAGACTGGCCTCATCTACCAAAATTGTGGACTTACAACTAAGTGCTACACTACATCTCAGACCCAATGTAGTTCTCTGTGAGTGTGCAGAATTGTGCCCTAAGTTCCTCTTGTGTGTGTCACACTTGAAGTAGCGATAAAGTAGCTAGATGTAGAATGTAAATAATGTGTTCATGGAATAGAATAAACTCTCCTCCTATGAAGTGTGATGTAGAATACCCAACCTTTGTCCCTTTTGATGGATCTAGATTGATGCAAATGTAGCTCTAGATTCCTTGATGGATATAACCTTAGGTGGTGATAGCTAGTGATTAGCTCTTGGTCCCTTATTATGATCACATAACTTTATATTTATATGATTCATTTGCTTAAATTTCATAATTATCCCTGAAAATATTGAATACCAAAAAGATAAGATGCTCAAATGGATAGAAAGGACCTAAAAAGTGAGAATAAAGTGGAAAGAGGACTGGGGCACCCAGAGGGGATGAGGGCCCCTGGTGTTGGCATCCTGGTTGGGTGCTCTAGTACAGAAAAGGTAAAACTAAAGTATGAAAAGACAAAATGGGCCAATAAAGGTGCAAGACTATAAGTAGCAACAAAAAGCAATGAAAGATGGCAAATGACATGAGTTAATCAATAGTTTTCTTTCTTAGGAACCATATGAATGGTAGTATTTTATTGAGACTAGATAATTACTCAAAGTGCATGATTTTGTGTCTACATTTTCCGCCGCTTTATGTTGGTGAGAAGAATGTTTGGTAACATAAAGTAACTAGATACGTGTACCTAATATCTATGTAGATTCATGTAGAAAGCATGTTGAGGGACTACAAAAAGCATGGAGTGATAAAAATATGGAGTGTGGAGACTAAAAATGAAAAAGTGTAAAGAGTGATGAAAATGAACCTAGGGAGAAAGCATGTGTTTAAATGTCGATGTGTGTGATGTAACTGTTGTTAGTATCAATGTGTTTGTTTTTTATGTTGATGTTGACTACTTGCTTCCTATATGGATGGACCTATAAAAGAGAAGATGATCAAGTACTAAAATACACGTGCGTATATATATAACACATGTAAGGAAGTATGTAAAAGAAAAATGTGAAAAAAGAACATGTACCCCTGATCCATGATGATAAAAAGGGGTGTAGAAAGTATCTTGTCAATGAAGTGCGAGTTTCTTTGGGTGATCTCATGCCAATAGCCAAAGAAGTGTAGGGAGGAAAGTCTGATTTATCATCCAACCTGTAACAGCTTCCTGAAACTGTAGAAATCTTTGTACTATCTATTTTTTTGGTTGATCTTATGCCACTACATAAGTAGTGTAGAGAGGAAATTATGGTGTCATCCTCTAACCTATAACGAATCCTCAGAATAAAACACCATTGTAGATGATGTTTACCAATGCTTGTGCTAAGGAAAACTTGTATTGTAAAAGTTGTTGTGTAGAGTTATGTAGATTGTGTTGAACCCTATCGCTATGTGATATGCCCCTTGGTATTAGGTAATCCATATAAGGTCACTGTGTCATAGACCCAAGTCTGATTTTGAGCACAAAAATATGAAAAATATACTATATATCCCCCTGGTAATAGGTATTTTAAAAGGGTCATTGTGTCATGGACCCAAGTTTGATTTTGATCCCCGAAGTTTGAAAAATGTACTATACCAATACTGTGTTGTGTTGTGTATACTCTGTATGGGGTGACTGGTTCACCCAAATTATTACCCCCTTTTTGGGGGCGCATACAACTTCATTGTAGGAAGATGCATCCCAAAAGAGGAGAAACCAATGAAACTCTTCCCCAAAGGGGGAAGAGATGTGCTTGTTAAAAAGCAAGGCACATGTAAATAAGTGGCTGGGAGATAAGTGTTAGTACAAGAAAATAATAACATGCATGTATAAGAAAAAAATGTCATCTATACAAGAAATGTGTAAGATAAAACACACAAGAAGACAATGTAGACCATGAAAATAGGGTTGCAAAAATGGGACACAACTCAAGTGTCGCAAGACAATCAAGGTCAAAGAAGCCAAATTCATAAAAATGTGCATACAAACAAAGGGCAAAGCCTAGAAAAAAGGCATACAATGATAAACAATGTCATAGAAAACCATGGTGGCAAGTAATCCTGTAAAAGAAATGTTGCACATGAAGCACCCATTAGCATGTTAGAAAGATAACAAGTATGTCAAAAGTGTGTATAATCGATAAAGTATTGTGCTATAAAAAAAACTGAAATAATAACACTTGTAGTGTATGAAAGTGGATTCCCTCAAGATCTGTTATTGGAATAGTACTAGGTACTACACAAAGCATCCATGCTATGTGTAATGGACTTGTATAATTTGTGATCAAAAATAAAAATCAAATGAGAGCACATGTATGTATGATAAAGATAATGACATACAAGATATCTATCTAGCATGTGTAATAAGATGAACATGCACAAGTAAATTCCATCAAGATTAAAATCAACCAAGATATGCAATATTTCATGGATGGATGTTATGGAATGCAAATTGAATGATAGGATCCATGTTCCCCCTGAGAATATGTGTATGTATGCAATGAGGTTCATTTGGTTATGTCCCCTCAACAATCAAGAATGAACAAAAAATGAGAGTGTGTCATCTGGAAATGGTCGAATTATGTGTTGTATGTAGCACAGTGTGATGAATGTTTAGCAATGATGTGTGACATAGAGATGATGAGTGAAAATGTGTGATGATCTAGCCTAAAGCGTATATCACTACAAGATGAATAGGAGAAGTGATGATGTATCCTAAAACGTATATCACTAGGGGATATTGGATGAAGTGATGATGTAGCTTATAGCATATATCACTAGGGGATGCTAGATGAAATGATGATGTAGCCTATGGCGTATATCACTAGGGGATGCTAGATGAAGTGATGATGTAGCATATGGTGTATATCACTAAATGGTTCTAGGGTAAGTGATGATGTAGCCTATGATGTGTATTACTAAATGATGCTAAGGGAAGTGATGATGTAGCCTATGGCATGTATCACTAACCTCGGGATGTCACATGAGGAAAAATATTAAATGGTTGAATGTGTGAGTGTGATAGGGTACATTCATGATGTATACCCTCAATATTCCATTATGGACTGTGAGACTAGAGTGCGTCATTAGGTAGTGAGTGCAACATGTATAAGTAGATGCATATAACATGTGTAGGATGTGTGAGGAGGTGTAATGCATAATGTGTGATGTATAATGTGGAGTGTGTGAGGTTCATGTATAAGGGATTCCCTCAATAGTCAAGTGTGAACTGAAACACCAGAGTGTGTCATCGGGTAATGGTCAATGCTAACGTGTGTATTGTCGATGTCTATGAGAGAAGTTAGATATATGATGATGTAGATATGATACATGTGTCGATGCTAGGGGTTGTGAATGTAATTACCCTAAGAGTGTGTATGATGAAGAGAATAATCATGAAATTTCATCAAATAATTCATCAGTATCATGGTCAAATTTGAATGGTGAAGCATCAGATACTTGATAAGAAATAGTGTCAGGTTAATCAAGTAAGGATACATCAAGGCATAAGTTATACATGCCCATTGCATATTCCTTGTTAGTGAAAGGAGGTAATGGGAATTTGTACACATACCAATGAGTGAGATTTTGTGTACAGCCAAGAAAGGAGATGTTACAGATGAAAAAATGGCCAAAGGGCATATGGAATGGGATATCCATATGATCAAGGTCCAATTTTCTGCCTATATAAGCAGAACAAGACTGACCTAATGTGAGTGGAGAAGAGCGAGGAGTGCGTGCAAGGTAGACTGTGAGATGGAAGAAACATAGACCATAAGTAGTAGTGATAGTGATGAATCCATTATATAGATCAGGATCATGAGTTGGAGGATGAATATCCTTCAAAGAGAAATTGAGTCGAGTCAAACCATCATGTGAACATATAGAGACATCGCAAGTAGGATGAAATGGAATATTCTACCAATATGAATTATCCATAAAAATGTGCATGTAAATGGTGGTCGTGCGAGTGGAGGTGGCATATGTAAATTTGCAAGGGATAGATCGACGTCCGTAAACTAGAAAGGACCCCAATAAGGAATCATAGAATTAGTAGTATTTAGAGGAGGTGGTCTGCATGAAACTGTATCTATCATGAAAATAACACCTTTAAGTGGCGGTAGATGAGGTGGTTCATCTGTAAGTTGAGGGTCGTCAATAGTATCAGTTTTTAGAGTAGGAATGGTGGTATGAGGATCACGGTCACAATATTTATTTGGATGACGGTTATGAAATATAGTATATTTGAAGCTTTCATGGATGAATTTGACATGATGATGTACTATAGAGGTAATGTTTTGCATAGTATGGATCCATGGTCTACCAAGTAAATAATTATATGAGACCGGAAATCCAATGACAAATTTTATGTTTGTGGAGCCTGTTTTCATGTTAGAGTGTGGTACACCTTCTATGTGTTACACTCAAGTATTTTTATGATGGTCTCACTTACTAGTGAGTGGGTTGGGGGGGTTCGGGGGCAAAGCCCCCGAAGAAAATTTTCATGGGTGGTTTATTAACCCATGGGTAATAGGTAGCCGTTATGGGCTATTTTTGGGCCCATGGTTTTTCGGTACCCATTGTTTTGATACCCATGGTTTTTTTCCCATAGTTTTTGATACCCACAGTTTTTGCCCATGGTTTGATACCCATAGTTTTGTATCAAACTGCTTAAGCAATTGTCTATTTATATGGTCTTATGCATATGATACATAGGCAAGCAAATGCATTGTATATGTGCTTTGAATTTGGGTGTGAATTATGTAGAGTTTGTTAAGCATAGCTCCAAACGGATCTGGGTACTGCATTGAGAGAATGGAGGATTATAATAAAATATGAGCAAGTGATTCTTGGTGGATGTAGCCCAAATTGGGTAAACCATGTTAAATAGTGTCTCTTTGTGTTGTGTTATTTATTCTACACTTTTATTTGACATCTGTAATACTTTCTGCATATTAGTTTCTATTGTTGCGATTCTATAAGGGATTATTCTGCATATTTTATCTCTTATTTCCTATCAATTGGTATCAGAGCCTGGTTTTGGTTTGCTGAAGTGTTGAATTGCATAGGGAAAGTTTTATCTTGAGTGGGAGCTATGGCAGATGATGGAAGATCTAGGGTTGATAAATTCAACAGGCATAATTTTAGTCTTTGGAAGATACAGATGGAAGATTACCTTTATCAGAAGGATCTTTATACTCTGTTGTCTGAGAAGGTGAACAAACCCTTGAGTATGACAGATGTGGAATGGGATTTTTTGGATTGGAAGGCACTTGGAATGATCCGGTATGTGTCTTGAATCTTCGGTATTATTTAATGTTTCAATGGAAAAGACTACAAAAGATCTAATGGATGCATTAGGGAAGTTGTATGAAAAACCCTCTGCCTCTAACAAGATATTTTTAATGAAAAAGTTGTTTAATATGAAGATGTCTGAGAATATTTTAGTAGTAGATCATTTAAATGATCTCAATACAGATGTGAATATGCTAGCTTCGGTTACAATGGAATTTGATGAATAAGTTAGGTCTTTATTAATTTTGTGCTCTTTACCTGAAAGTTGGAATAGCCTGGTAATGACGGTAAACAACTCGGTTCCAGCTAACTTGAAGTTAAAGTTTAAGGATGTTGTAGGGGTGATTCTAAGTGAGGAAATACGAAGAAAAATATCTCAGGGAATCTTCTACTTCAGGGAATGCTTTGATAGTGGAAACTAGAGGGAGACAAAACAATAGAGGAAAACCGTGGAAAATCGAAAGATCGGGTAAGGTCAGAATCCAAGAGCAAGATTGTATGTTGGAACTGTGGAAATTATGGGCATGAAAAGAAGGATTGTTGGGAGATCTTTGGGACAAGAAGAAACAATAGGAAGAAAACAAGGAAAAAAATTTGGCATCGGGTAATGTATGCCAGGATGCTTTGATTCTTTCTTTGCATAATATTACTGAATCTTGGGTTTTAGATTCAGGGGCTTCTTTTCATGCTACTCCACATAGGAATTATTTTGTTGATTATGTTTAAGGGGATTTTGGGCATGTTTTTCTTGGTGATGATGAGCCTTATAGTATAGTTGGAAAAGGTTCTATTCAGGTTAAGATACATAATGGGAATACATGGCTATTGAAGGATGTCAGACATGTGTCTACATTAAGGAGAAATTTGATATCGGCGGGGTAATTGGGAAGTGATGGTTGTATTGTGATATTTACAGATGACTCTTGGAAGGTTACCAAGGGTTCTCTTGTGGTGGTAAGAGGTAAGAAGGTTGGAACCTTGTATTTATCCACTGATAGTACTAATGATTGTAATCTTGTGGCTTTAGAGTGTAGATACAACATTATGGAACTATAGGCTCGGTCATATGAGCCATAAGGGCATGGACATCATAAAGAAGAATTTTCCTGGATATATAGAAATAGGTTTTCATTTCTGTAAGAAATACATATATGAGGAAATAGAAGCGAGTAAGGTTTCTCAAGGTTGGACCTACGAAGAAAGAGAGTAAGTTAGAGTTGGTACATTCTAATGTGTGGGGGCCAGCTCAGGTATCATCTCTTAGGGGTTCAAGTTATTATGTTACTTTTATTGATGATGTAACAAGGAAAGTTTGCGTTTATTGTATTAGAAACAAATCTGATGTATTTGATACTTTTGTTAAATGGAAAGCCTTGGTAGAAAATGAAACATGTCTTAAGTTAAAATTTCTTAGGTTAGATAATGGAGGGGAGTATTGCAACAATTAATTTGATGATTATTGTTCTAAGAATGGAATCCACAGGTAAAAGATAGATTCCAGGAACCCTGCAACAGAATGGGGTGTCAGAAAGGATGAACAGAATAATAATGGAACATACTAGGAGCATGAGGATACATGTAGGACTGCCTCTTTATTTTTGGGTAGAAGCAGTAAGCACAACTGTGTACTTAATAAACAGAGGACCCTCAAGTGCCTTGGATGGAGGCATACCCGAGGAGGCTTGGTACGGTAAGAAATTTGATTACTCATTTCTTAGAGTCTTTGGATGTGAGGTGTTTGTTCATATTGACAAGGATGATAGGACCAAGCTAGAGGCTAAATCAGAAAAATGCACTTTTATTGGTTATGGTGGCGATGACTTTGGATTTAAATGTTGGAGTATTAAGGACAACAAAATCATTCGGTCTAGGGATGTGGTCTTTAATGAGAAAGTCATGTATAAGAAATAGTTATAGGAAAACATGGAATAATCCAAGAAAGAATATGCAGTGGTAGAGGATCTTCTAGATGGGACAATGACCCATGAATCAGTTCAGGAACCTACTCAACAGGAACCCCAAACTCCTACAGTGAGAAGGTCTTCTAGGGTAAGAAAAGAACCTGAACGTTTTTCTCCTTCTCTTTATTATTTATTACTCACTAGTAGTGGAGAGCTAGAGAGCTTTGATGAAGCAATGCAGGTAGATGTCAGTAATAAGTGGGAGCAAGCCATGGATGAGGAGCATAAGTCTCTCATGGAGAACTAGACTTGGGATTTGGTGAAGCTACCGGAAGGAAAAAGAGCATTGTAGAACAAGTGGGTCTACAGAGTTAAAGATGAAGAAAGAGGAAAGAAAAGATATAAGGCCCGGTTGGTGGTCAAGGGGTTTGCACAGAAACAAGGTATAGATTTTGATGAGATCTTTTCTCCTGTAGTAAAAATGACTTCTATTAGAATTGTTCTTGGAATAGTGGTAGTAGAAGACTTGCACTTAGAACAATTAGATGTAAAGACTGCATTTCTCTATGGTGATTTGGAGGAGGAGCTATATATGCAGTAGCCAGAAGGATATGAAGTCAAAGGTAAAGAGGAGATGGTGTGAAAACTGAAGAAGAGCTTATATGGCCTGAAACAAGATCCACGTCAATGGTATAAGAAGTTTGATAGCTTTATGATGAAGCAAGGTTATATCAGATTTCATTCTGACCATTGCATGTATACAAAGAAATTTGAGGATGGAAGTTATATTATCTTGTGTTTATATGTTGATGACATGCTGGTTGTAGGTAAAAACATGCATGAAATAAAAGTACTCAAGAAACAACTAAGTGAATCCTTTGATATGAAGGATTTGGGGGTTGCCAAACAAATCTTTGGTATGAGGATAACTCGGGATAGGAAGGAACAGAAGCTAAATTTATCTCAGGAAGAGTACATTAAGAAGGTATTGGATAGGTTTAACATGCAGGATGTTAAACCAGTTGGGACTCCTTTGGCAGGCCATTTTAAGTTATCAAAGAAGTAGTGTCCCAAGATAGAGCAGGAAAGAAACCATATGTCCAAGGTACCTTACTCATCAGCGGTTGGTAGTTTGATGTATGCTATGGTATGCACTAGGCCTAATATTGCCCATGCAGTAGGAGCTGTGAGTAGATTTATGAGTGATCCAGGTAAAGAGCATTGGCAAGCAGTAAAGTGGATCCTTCGGTATTTGAGAGGGACCATGGGGATAGTTTTGTGCTATAGTGGATCAGACACCACTTTATGTGGTTATGTAGATTCAAACATGGCTGTAGATGTTGACAGCAGGAGGAGCATGACAGGTTATATTTACACTGTAGGTAGGACAATAATGAGCTGGATTTCATGACTACAGAAGCTAGTGGCTTTATCAACCATGGAGGCTAAGTATGTTGCTGCCACAGAGGCAAGCAAAGAGATGATTTGGTTACAACAATTGCTTGAGGAGTTGGGGCATAAGCAGAAGGAATGTAAGCTACATAGTGATAGTTAGAGTGATATACACCTAGCTAAGAACTCTGCTTTCCACTCTAGGATGAAGCATATACAGTTGAGATATCACTTCATTAGGACAACTTTGGAAGAAGATAAGTTGAAGTTGGAGAAGATTCATACTAGTCAGAATCCTATAGACATGATGACCAAGGTGGTCACAAGGGATAAAATAAAGCTATGTTCATCTTTGGTTGGCCTTCGCAGATGACAGTGAAGGGTTGAGAAGCTTGCTCAGTGGAAATCTGTCTCCAAGTGGGAGATTGTTATGTTTGTGGAGCCTATTTTCATGTTAGAGTGTGATACACCTTCTATGTGCTACACTCGGGTATTTTTATGGTGGTCCCACTCACCGGTGAGTGGGTCAAGAGGGTTCGGGGGTGAAGCCCCCAAAGCAAATTTTCATGGGTGGTTTATTAACCCATGGGTAATAGGTAACCGTTATGGGATGTTTTTGGGCCCATGGTTTTTCGGTACCCATTATTTTGATACCCACGGTTTTTTTCCCATGGTTTTGATACCCACAGTTTTGTATCAAAATGCTTAAGCAATTGTCTATTTATATGGTCTTATGCATATGATAGATAGAAAAGAAAATGTATTACAGATGTGCTTTGAATTTGGGTGTGAATTCTGTAGAGTTTGTTGAGCATAGCTCCAAATGGATCTGGGTATTGTATTGAGAGAGTGGAGGTTTGTAATAACATCTGAGCAAGTGATTCTTGGTGGATGTAGCCCAAATTGGGTGAACCATGTTAAATCTTGTCTCTTTGTGTTGTGTTATTTATTCTGCACTTTTATTTGAGATCTGTAATATTTTCTGCATATTAGTTTCTACTGTTGTGATTCTGTAAGGGATTATTCTGCATATTTTATCTCTTATTTCCTTACAACAAAGAATATTATTTTAAGGGTTTGTGTCGTACAGTGATAGGTAGAGTAATGTGACCTATGCATGGATGAACAAAAACATCATATGCATGGAGGGAAACACATGATGGGTTAACATTAACAAGAGAAATACTAGGCTTTTATAGGAATGACATAGGACATAGGTTGAGCTCAGGGCCATCATCAATTGAAGTGTGCTTGACACCCACATTGTAAATGTGAATCATTATATGTAAATTTGGGTCATTATAAAAAACATTAAGATTAGTAGGAGGATTAGACAGAAAAGTAATATGTTGAGAGAAAGCATCAAAAAATGATTGATAGACTTAGTCAGGATGTATATCAGCCAGAATTCGAGTAGTGGCTAAGAGATGTTGGACTATGTCTTCAGTCAAGATTAGCAAGCAAGAAATCATTAATTGAGATACTCATGATGAGAATATGATATAAATATGAGAAATGACAAAATAAGGATCCTAGGAGTACAATGATCAAGTACAGGTTCCCCAAAATGATTATGCTAAAATTTAATATTCTAGTCCAATCTAATGCAAATATGTAGTAAATAATGAATAAATAAATGAAGGAAATAAATCAAGAAAACTAAGAAATAAAAATTTGAAACCCTAATGTGAAAAAAGGGTTGGAATATCCTTAACTGATTCAAAGATTCTGCAGGACTATGTCGTAATGAATGCCGACCAAACATGAATGGGAGATGATAACACAGAAACAAGAGAAAATGTAGATATGAGTGATTTGGCTATATTGGGGTGCTTAGAAAAGGGATTTTGGTGCCCTGGTCTATAATCTAGGCACCATAGTCTGTAAACATGGTTGGAACCTAGTTCTGAAAGGGTTGTTATAGCTTCACACTTGTTATCTTATTGTCACGTGTATGTCATTGAACTTCACCGGATGTCACTGTAAATCTAGAATGAAATAATTACCTACAAAATCATAAAAAGCACCAAAACCCTAAAAAATAAAGATTTATATGAATAGGTTAGACTATCCTCAGTTACCACAATGGTGGACTTACAATTGAGTGTTGTACTACATCTCAGATCCAATGTAGTTTTGTGTGTGTTTGTGTAGAATTGTGCCCTAGGTTGTTCTTGTGTTTTTTGCACTTGAAGTAGAAATCAAGTAATAAGATGTAGAATGTAAATAATGTGTGCATGGAATAAAATAAAATCCCCTCCTATGAAGTGTGATGTAGAATACTCGTCCTTTTTCCCTTGTGATGGAGCTAGATGGATGCAAATAAATCTCTAAATGACTTTATGGATGAAACCTTAGGTGGTAATAGCTAATTCTTAGTCTTTGGTCCCTTATTATGATCACATAACTTTATATTTATATGATTCCTTTTCTTCAATTTCGTAATTAACCCCAAAAATGTCAACTAGCAAAAAGATAAGATTCTCAAATGGCTAGCAAGGACTGAAAAAGTGAAAGCAAAGTGTGAAGAGGATTGAGGCACCTAGAGGGGATGAGGACGCCTGATGCTAGCGTCCTAGTTAGGCGCTACAGTCCAGAAAAGGTAAAGCTGGATTATGAAAAGATATACTGGGCCAATAAAGGTGCAAGACCAAAAGTAGTAACAGAAAGCAACAAAATATGGCCAAGTAGATGGGTAAATCAATACTTTTCTTGCTTAGGATCCATATGAATAATAGTATGCGATTGATGCTAGATAATTACCCAAAGTGCATGACTTTATGTCTACATTTTTCCCCGCTTTATGTTGAGGAGAAGAATTCTCGATAACATAAAGTAGATAGATATGCATACCTAATATCCATGTAGATTGATGTAGAAAGCGTGCCAAGGGACTAGAAAAAGTGCAAAGTGATAAAAATATGGAGTGTGAAGACTAAATATGTAAAAGTGTAAAGAGTGATGAAAATGAACCTATGATGAAAGCACATGTGTAAATGTCGATGTGTGTGATGTACATGTTGTTAGTATCGATGTGTGTGTTTTTTATGTTGATGTTGACTTCTTGTTTCCCATAAGGATGGACCTATAAAAGAGAAGACGATCAAGTATTCAAATGTTCATGTATATGTATAAAAAGCATTTAAGTATGTAAAAGAAAAAATATGAAAAATGTGAAAAAGGACCATGTGCACCTGATCCGTGATGAGAAAAATGGTGTATAAAGGATCATGTCAATGAAGTGCAAGTTTTTTAAGCAATCTCACGACACTGGCCAAAGAAGTGTAGGAAGGAAAGTCTGATTTATCCTCCAACCTATAACCACTTCCCAAAATTGTAGAGATCTATGTACTGTCTGGCTTTTTGGGTGATCCAACGCCAAGTAGATGAATTGTAGAGAGGAAAGTATGGTATTATCCTCTAACCTGTAACTGCTCCCTATGATAAAACACTAATGTAGATGATGTGTACCAACGCATGTGTTAAGGACAACCTACCCTATAAAAGACATTGTGTAGAGCTTTGTACACTTTGATGAACCCTATCACTATGTGATATGCCCCTAGTCTCTGGTAATCCATGTAAGGCCAATGTGTCATGGACCCAAGTCTAATTTTGAGCCTCAAAATCTAAAAATTGTATTGTATTTACCCCTAGTTACAAACATCCAAGAAGTTTATTGTGTCATGGACCCAAGTCTAATTCTGAGCCCCGAAGTGTGAAAATTGTACTATATCGGTAATGTGTTGTGCTATGTATACTATGTATGGGGTGACTAGTTCACACAAATTATTTTCCCCTCTTTGGGGGCACATGCGATGTTGTTGTAGGAGGATGTGGCCCAAAAGAGGACCCACCATTGAAACCATTCCCTATAGGGGGAAGGTATGTGCTTGGTAGAAACCAAGGCACATGAAAACAAGTGACTAGGAGACAACTGTTAGTACAAGCAAAGACGAACATGCATGTATAAGACAAAGTGTGAGCTAGAAAAACAATGTGTAAGCTATAACACACAAGAAGACATTGTAGAACACAAAAAGTGGGTTGTAAACATGGGACACCACTCACAGTGTCACAAGACAATCAAGGCTGATAAATTCAAAAGCATACAAGTGTGCACACAAACCAAGGGAAAATCCCACAAACAAAGGCATACAATGACAAGAAAGAACAAATGATGTAACAGAAAACTATGGTGGCAAGTAATCCTGTAAAACAAATGTTGCACTTGAAGCACCCATCAACATGTTAGAAAGATAACAAGTATGTCAAAAGCATGTATAATTGATAAAATAGTGTGTTATAAATCAAAATGAAATAATAACACCTGTAGTGTACAAAAGTGGATGCCCCCAAGAGCCATTTTGGGACTAGTATTAGGTATTGTGCCAAACATGCATGCTACGTGTAATGAACCTATGTAATCTGCGATCACAACTAGAAAGAAAGTGAACACGCACGTGTGTATGATAAAGATAATGACATATAAGATATCTATCTAGCATGTGTAATAAGATGAACATGTACATGTAAATGCCAACAAGAGTAAAAGAAACCACCATATGCAATATGTCATGAATGGATGGAATGGAATGTAAAGTGAATGATATGATCTGCATGGCTCCCAAGTGGATGTGTATATATGAAATGAGGTTCATTTGGTTATTCCCCCTTAGCATTCAAGAATGAACCACAAAAAAAAGTTCATCATCAAGAAATGGTCAAAATATGTGTTATATGTAGCGTGGTGTGATGAATTTTTAGTTATGATATGCGACATAGAGATGAGGTGTGAAAATGTGTAATGATCTAGCCTAAACCATTTATCACTACAATATGAGTAGGAGAAGTGATGATGTATCCTAAATCGTATATCACTAAGGGATGTTAGATGAAGCGATGATGTATCCTATAGTGTATATCACTAGGGGATGCTAGATGAAGTGTTGATGTATTTTATGGTGTATATCACTAGGGGATGATAGATGAAGTGATGATGTAGCCTATGGTGTATATCACTAAATGATGCTAGGGGAAGTGATGATGTAGCCTATGGCGTGTATAACTAAATGATGTTAGGGTAAGTGATGATGTAGCCTATAACATGTATCACTAATGTAGGAATTTTATATGAGGAAAAATATTGAATGGCTGAATGTGTGTGTGTGATAGGGTATATTTGTGATGTATACCCTCAACAATCCAGTATGGACCATGAGACTAGAGTGTGTCATCGGGTAGTAAGTACATCACATATAAGCAGATGTGTATAACATGTGTAACATGTATGAGGAGGTGTAATTTGTAATGTCTAATGTCTAATGTGTAGTGTGTGAGGTTCATGTGTACATGATGCTCTCAACAATCAAGTTTGAATCGAAGCACCAGAGTGTGTCATCGGATAATGGTCAATGCTAGCATGTGTATTGTCAATGTATAAGTGAGAAGTTAGGTGTATGACGATGTGGATATGAGACATGTGTCAATGCTAGGGGGATGTGAATGTAATTCCCCCCAAGAGTGTGTCTGATGAAGAGCACAATCATGTAATGTCATCAAATAGGTCATCAATATCATGGTTAAATCCTAATGGTGAAGCATCTGATACCTAATAACCAATAGTATCGGGTTTATCAAGTAAATAACCATTAAGGTGTAAGTTAGACATGCCCATAGCGTATTCTTTGTTAGTGAAAGGAGGCAATGGGCATCCATGTGCACACCAGTGAGTGATATTTTTTGTATAGCCAAGAAAGGAGATGTTACAGATGAACACATGGCCAAAGGGCATAGGGAATGAAATATTCATATGATCAAGGTCCAATGTACCGTCTATATAAGCAAGCCAAGACTCCCCTAATGTGAGTGGAGAAGAGCGAGGAGTGTGTGTAAGGTAGAATATGAGATGGAAGATACGTAGACCATAAGTAGTAGTGATAATAATGAATCCATAATATAGATGAGGATCATGAGTTGGAGGATAAAGATCCTCGAAATTGAAACCAAGCCGAGTCAAACCATCATGTGAACATAGAGAGACATTGTAAGTAGGATCAAATGGAATATTCTCCAATAAAATTATTCATAGAAATGTGCATTTAAATGGTGGTCATGCGAGTGGAAGTGGTGCATGTTAAGGTGCAAGGGATAGATTGACGTTTGTAGACTGGACATGACCCCGATAAAGAATCATAGCATTAGTAGTATTTGGAGGTAGTGGTGTGGAGGAAATTGTATCTATCATACAAAAAACACCTTCAAGCAGTGATAAATGAGGTGGTTCGTCCATAGGTTCAGGGTCGTCAGTAGTATCAGTTCGTAGAGTAGGAAGTGTGGTATGAGGATCACTATCACAATATTTGTATGGATGACGGTCATGAAAGACAACATATTCGATGCCTTCGTGGATGAATTTGACACAATGATGTACTGTAGATGTAATGGATTGCATAACATGGAGCCATGGTCTACCAAGTAAACAATTATATGAGACCGAAAATTCAATGACAAAGAATACTGTGTTAAGGGGTTTTGGCCCTATAGTGATAGGTTGAGTAATGTTATCTACGCATGGAAAAAAAAAACCATCATATGCACTAAGGGAAATACATGGTGGACTAACATTAGCAATGGAAAGAAGGATATTTTCAAAGAATGACATAGGACATAGGTTGAACTTAGAGCCATTGTCAATTAAAGTGCGCTTGACACCCACATTGTAAATGGGAGTCATGATATGTAAAGTTGGGTCATTATCAAAATCATTAAGATTAGCAGGAGGATTAGATGGAAAATAAATATGATGAGAGAAAGCATCGACAAATAATTGTTACACCGAGTCGGGATGCATATTAGTAGGAATGTGGGTAGTAACTAGGAGATGTTGGACTTTATGTCCTAAGTCATGATTAGCAAGAAATAAATCATTAATTGAGACAATCATGATGAGAATATGCTAGAAAGATGAGAAATGAAAGAATGAGGATCGTCGGAGTGCAATGATCAAGTACGGGTTAACCAAAAATATTATGCTAAAATGTAATATCATAGCCTAATCTAATGCAAGTTTGCAGTAAAAAATGAATAAATAAATGAACAGAATAACTCAATAAAACTAAGAAATAAAAATACGAAACCCTAATGTGAAAAGAGGGGTGGAATAGATTTAACTAATTCGAAGATGCCATGGGACTATGTCATAGTGAATACTGGTTGAACAAGAATGGGACATTGTTGCACAAGAGCCTGAGAAAATACAGATCCGAGTGATTTGGATGGACTGGGGTGCCTAGAAAAGGGACTGGGGAACCTGGGGTGCCCTAGTCTATAAAAAGTGTTGGAACCTAGTTCTGAAAGGGTCTCTAGAGCTTTCCACTTGTTCGATTCTTGTTGCATGTGTGTCGTTGAACTTCATTGGATGTCACTGTAAATCTGGAATGAAATAATCACTTGTAAAACCCAAAAAAAAAACATGAAAACCCTAAAAAATAAATATGCATATGAAGAGGTCAAAATTTCCTCAGCCACCGTAATAGTAGAATTACAATTGAGCATTGCACTACATATCATACCCAATGTAGTTTTGTGTGTGTGCGGAATTGTGCCCTAGCTTGTTCTTGTGCATGTCACACTTGAAGAAGTGAGAAAGTAGCTAGATGTAGAATGTAAATAATGTGTGCATAAAATAGAATAAACTCCCCTCCTATGAAGTGTGATGCATAATACCCAACCTTTTTCCCTTTTGATGGAGCTAGATGGATGCAAATAGAGCTCTAGATGCCTTGATGGATGTAACCTTAGGTGGTGATAACTAGTTGTTAGTGTTTGGTCCCTTATTATGATCACATAACTTTATATTCATATGATTCCTTTGCTTGAATTTCATAATTAACCGTGAAAAGGCCGACTACCAAAAAGATAATATGCTCAAAGGACCCACAAAGAGAGAGTAAAGTGTAAAGAGCACTAGTGCACCCAAAGGGGAAGAGGGCGCTTGATGTTGGCATCCTGGTTGGGTGCTCCAGTCCAGAAAAGGTAAAACTAAATTATGAAAAGAAAAACTAGGCCAATAAAGGTGCAAGACCGAAAGTAGAAATAGAAAGTAATGAAATATGGCCAAGCACATGGGTTAATCAATACTTTTCTTGCTTATTAACCATATCAATACTAGTATGCAATCGAGACTAGATAATTACCAAAAGTGCATGATTTTGTGTACAATAAGGTAACCGGGGTAATATTGAATGCACATCAAAGAGCATTCATAAATGCCACCACTAACCAATAAATGTGCTCATTTTATTTTATCCCTACTCTAAATAATATCCTCTAGGACATTGCTTTGGGTAATTCAATGTTCCAATAGTTATTGTGAAGAGAAAAAGTTAGAGAGAGTAAAATAAGGTGTATATATGCCCTAATCAAATATCATCACATCTTACAAGACATGTATGTGAGATGGTATTCAAGAAAATAATATAGAACATGAAATCAAAATGACTGAAGTAAATGAGTAGTAAAAGTGATTAAAATATGAACTCAAATGAAACATAATCACCCCATACTTGTCTTCCCTCTAGTGTGTAAACATAGTGTATCACCAAAATGTAGAAAGAATTTCAAGTGAACCCAAGTAATACATAATTAAAAAACACTAGAATGTAGATTAGATAAATAATGAATAAAGCCAAATATAAGGAAAGCTAATGGAAGGATAATATAAATGGGTTAGATAAGAAAATAAATGATAAAATATGTTTTAAATAGAAATAAGATTCAAATATAGATGATATGAGGAGTTTTAATGAGAGGAATCCAGTGTAACATGTATGAAGATAATAATAAATGATGATATAAGACATGAACACAAACCATGTAAGGATTATGGGGTATAAAAAGGGTGATTTATAAAAAATATGTGTAATATATGGGTGGATTTGTGATACGAATAAAGTTGTAATACTTCTTTTAGAAAAAATAAGAGTTATAGTTACAAATATATCATAGTTTTACAAAATATGTATGTTTAAAGAGAAGGTTTGGATTTTTTGAATGAAAATCTATAAATAGTATGCCAACATATTCATATGTCACTTTATGCTCGTCAATTTAAGATTCTAGAGCTATGGGTAATCCAATTTAGGAAATACCAAATTCCATGGCTAGAATTTGAGGAGATGATGTTTGTGGTCGAGGAAAAGGATCAGGATGATCCAAAAGTAGGATTTGTTTTTAATTTGGGAAAGGGTAGCTAATTGAAAAATGTTAAGTTGGTCCCATGGAAAATATGAGTAGCATAATTTTCCCCAAAAGGTGTCAAAATGTAAGTTCAAAAAAATTAAGATGGGTTTGGGATATTTTTACATTATGAGGTCTTTAGGTTAGGTTTTTTTAAAATTTTAATGTAAAAATGCATGAGGTTTTCTATATGATGGCATTGACCATCTTAGGTAAAAAAGTATCACAGAATAGCTAACGTTGCTAGTTTTCCCCAACATGGGAACTGCAACTGTGTACAAAGGTTGATTCCATGGGTGGTAAATTATTTTCTTTCGTGGATGATTTCATCTAGTTAGCATGGCCAACGTAGTATGAGATAAGGTATTTTTCCTACATGGTTGATGAATTTATATTACATGCCTGATGGCATAGGAACAAGTTTACTTAGTTTTTTATGTTTTAAATATTTTATCAATTTTTACTGTGACTGAGACTAATGGTTGAATGTTATTTGATGGTTTTTAGGTTTATAGAAAAGTTTGACTATGGTAACAATATGCCTCTTTCCTACAAAAAACCATAAAGGGATTTTTCAAATGAGGATAGAACACAACTGGTTGTGTTAGGGTCCAATTGTGTTATGTATATTGTAATGTCCCATTAGATGTGAATATTTTACCTATTTTCATCAGTTTCTAGGAGTTTAAATCAAACACCTTTAGGTGGAGGGTCATAGGGGATGTTATAGAGACCACATTTAATATAAAGGATTTGCATGCTATCCTAGGTCTACTTATTAGTGGGGTGCTGATTTTTTATATGTTGAAGAAAAATGTAGATATGCAAGTAGACTAAGTGGGCCAAAGTTGCAGATTGTTATTATCCATAGTCTTTGATAGTTCAAGTAAGGAAAATTCATATTTTTTTCATTTCAGAGATTTTAAAGGAAATGATAAGCATGTTTACGACATGAATCTTGTGTCAAAATTCAAATGGAGGTGTCCAATAATTATATATAGTAGTGTGTTGTGATGCATTGGAGAAGGGAACCATGTACAATTGGGTAATTTTCATAGCTTGAAATAGCTTGAAATAGGGCCAATGATTTTACTATGAACTTGAATATATAAGTGATTCTTGATGTATAGAACAAATACTACTCCACTTTAGATAGTATAAAATGTACTTAGGAGTCTACAGTGGGAGAGAGAACTGATTGTCCATATTCGAGAAAGATACATAAGATTACAAGAAATATAGAGATATTAGATCATATGGAGGTTGTATGTTAATTTCATGGACAACTGGTAATCATGGTTGATAAAAATGGTCACATGAGGTATTTTCCAAATATTATATGGCATTATTTGTGTTGGGTCAAATGTCACTTAGTAGATAGAGTGCCAAAGTAGTTTGGGGTTCCTCGACCCATAGTAACATTATGAATTTCATAATGTCAGTCACATCAAGCTAGAGATTCAGGGGTTAGATGTGGATAGGGTATAATACTCATGGTCCCACCATTGTGACCATAAAGAAAACACTGAAAACCCACATAAATAAGTTCATTAATAACCAATGAGGTTATATGTAGAGGCAGTGGGAGGGACACATATATACATTATAGACATCAATGTTAAGAAGGATCCCTCGACTAAGGTAGATTTCAAGAGGTATGGATACTGGCATCAAGATTGGTGACTCCAGAGACTAGATGTTGGTTATCTATCACTCTAGAGGTATAGATCCATAACATTTTGGATAGGGATCTAGTGAGATCACCACAGTTGTATAGGTAACCATGGGTGAAAGTCGTGTATAGAGAGTGTAATGTCACTTCTAGGGAATCAAACAAAAAACAAGGGTTTGGACTCCAACTCGAATCAAAACTTATTATTATTTTACATCCACATGTCCATCACTTCAAAACATAGAGGAAAAAATTTAAAATTTCATTAGCAACAAAGATAGATATGAATATTTATGACGGATAAGGAATTCATATGACAACCAAAAAAATAACCACTTAGCCCTAGTAATTAACCTAATTTTCTATTTCCTAGGGCAGCGAATGTATGGGATCTTCAAGACAATATTCTCATGCAATATAGACTAAAAAATCAATATAGAAATATTGCATACACTTAATAATTCCAGAAAGATGAAATTTAGAGAATATATATATTTTTTATAAATTTAATTCAATTGTAAACACAATTGAAACTTCAAAAATTCATAACTCCATCAATACTTGGAGTTTCAACAAAAATAAATGCTCAAAATGATCTCAGAGATACCAACTATCCACTAAAAGTTAAATCAAAATTTTCTAACCATGGAACCCCCTCTAAATTTTTTCCTCAACTTCCCAAGTGGGTAGATCAATTGGAGGAATATTTCCAACATCCTTGGAAGTTCTCTAACTAGAGTAGAAGTTCCCTATGCACTGATAAACACCTTCTTGTTATAGAAATTTTCCAATGAAGTATACTTGTGACTCCTAAATAAAGCCACCAATACACACAAGAGGGGTTCCATCCCTAAGTGTGATCCTATTGAATTTTTCCATCCTCAAAGGGTAACTAAGGAAGGGGTTTCATGTTTCACTGGCAAGAAGAGAAGCTACACTAGCTCCTAATCCCAAGTAAATGTCAAATGATGAATAATAATGATCCTCCTCCTCCATTTGAACCTCCTTAAGTACCCTTATTTAGTGACGAGGATTAATTATAAGATCAATCTTCATGAGTGACCTCTTAATGAAGGGGTAAGTGCACTTTTAATCTTCACTTAAAAAGATCAACCTCATAAAGAGGGAAAGAGTATTTCTCTATCTCCTTTTTAGCTCTCAAAGGACTGACCTTAATGAAGGAGAATATATAAGTTCATTTTTTCTTTTTCATTCACATATTATCTAATTGAATCACTCAAAGCAATAATTAGTAATTACATAAATAAGGAAAATACAATCACTTACAATTAGGGAAATTTTCATCTCCCTTGATTTCATTCCTTGAAGCCCACAGAAGGTGGAATGGACCCAATTCCTTCATAATGACTAGTATGGAAAAGGGGACATTATATTCCTCCCTTCCTAAACTTTCTTACCCTTAAGAAAATGCAAACACATATGCACAAGTATCAACGTATCAAGGTGGAGGAACATGTTGTAGTGCTCTCATAATCTAGATCCCATGCATGTTAAATGAAGGATATTCAATCCAAACAATCTCATACGTTTTCTTCCGATGTCTCCATTTAAGTATTCTTAATATTCCACTTCAAAAAAAAAGTGACATCTCCTTCATTTGCATACTCAGTTGTACCAAAATCCATACAAATTGTTGTAGTTTCCATGATAATTCCATAAATAGATGAATCATCAGTTTGACCAGCTATCTCTTCTATTACAAGATGAAATCAGATTGTGGAGGGGTTGGAAACAATTCACCACAACCATAAATCATATGGAATCTTATCCAAATCAGGGATATTAAGTCTTATTTGTTTTTTTCTTTCAACTATAACCTTCTTTCCACATAATCCCGTGATTGAATTCCCTTTGAAAATGTACGTTCATAGATGCTCGTGACTACTATTGGCAGTCTCAAATCTTATTTTTGCATGTTCATCCATTTGAAAGTGGCATAACAACTACCAAACTGAAATCTTATGGAAAAAGGAAAATTCATGAGTAATGTAGGGACTAAAAATTGTCTACATAAGTTAAAAATTTAAAAACAATGGGTCTACAATTGAAATCAATAAAAATATTGGCCCTTAACTCAAGACCCTTATTGAATCTATGCATTGATTGATATGAGAATATACCTCTTCCTCCTTCATGGTAGCCATACTTGGAACTCCATCCACTCTACCTTGAAGTATTTCCTTCTTCTTGAATTCCAAAATAAGGTGTGAACAATGTATACTAATACTTACGTTAAAATGTTTTTTATTTTAGTTACCTTGCTGATAAATTGGATTCCAAATGTTTCCTTAAGCTGCTCCACTGAATTTTCTTCAAAAATTGGCTCAAAAAAAATCCTATAAGATTTGGCGGATGAGTGTAATAGCCATATATAAATTTGGAATTCTTCAAATTAGTTAACTTGTGGTTGTTTGTATTTTTTATCAACATTTACAACTCAAACCCATTGGATATTAATAACATAAGTAAAAAATGCAATAATTGAAATCCCTTTCACACATCATGTTCAAACCAAATAAATTCATCATAAATGTCAACCTACGGTTTGCTAAGGAGAGTACTACCCATCTAAAATAAGAATTTAGAAAGAATATCTTACCATGGATGAAGTATGTATTTTTCCTTGAAAAACTAGGATGGTGGTAGTTGGAGACCATTTTACACCTGATTTAAACACTTCATCCCTCACCATGGGTGAAAATTTCCTTTTCCTTGTGCTTAGAAATTCTCTCCATAAGGATGGAGATACCAAAATTTCTCAAGTTTGTAGTAGCACTCTTCAAAATATCTCTCGGATCCCAAAATTCTATGTGCAAGAAATTTGAAATTTGCAAGGAAGAATTTATGTGCCCTTTTTCCTTCAACATGTTCTTCCTCTTATCAAATTGATCATGATGTTCTCCATGATACAAATATGGCAGCAACATAAAAGGAACCAATAAATCTGAATTATGTGGGTCATGTCTAGGGTTGTCAACCATGAGTTCACTTCCTAGTGCTGAAGTGGAATCCTCTTCCTATTTGGTACCCTTCATCTTCACAAAGTTGTTAGAACATTTCTTATGATGACTAAAATATTGTAAAGACATAACATGAAGGTGATGTAGCAAATCCTTACTAAGAAGATGTTGAAATAATTTACCATAGGTTGTTTTCATGAACTATCTAGCAAGATGATGATTAACTTGAGCATTAGGAGAGGTTTTTATTCCATGGGCATGCATCCCAACAAGATCACCTGGAATTTTCACCCCATTAACCCCTTTCAATTTTGATTTTTCTTCATTCTTAACACCATGATGATTACCCTTTTTTTTTTATTTACCATGGAACATAAAACTTGCTCCATGGTCACCCTTTTCAACACATTTCTCATGACCATAAATCTTAAATGGCATGGTAGAAAGCAACAAATCTAAATTACCTTCATACCTTCGGTTGTCTTCATAGTGTTCATTTTTCTTCGCCTTATGAGAATTTGTTAAAACATTCTCATTTTTTTGATACATGTAAGGAACCACATCATGAATATTTCTAGAATCATGAACATTACCAAATTTATTTTCATTTCTTATCCGAAAAGTCCTAGTGAGTTTATCATCTTCCTTGTCCTTTAGAAATTGAGCTTCGACATTAAACTTCTCTTCACCACCTTGTAAATCTGATTTTTATTCTTCATTTTTCTTTAACATGCCATCATTATAAATCAATGAATCTTCATTAAATATCAAAGGATTTTTACATTCAAACTCATGTTTTATGATTTCCTTCTTTTTCCTAGGCTCGTGCTTCAATATTTCATCAAACCCTTTACCCTTCATATTACTATTATGAAAATCATTCAATTGATCATCCTTGGGAAAAGTGAACATGTGCTTCTAGGGTTTCAATTGGCTGCTCCCTTTCAATTCCCAACAACTTTTATTGTTATTCTTGGTCATTGATCATGATGGAGGGATTATTTCCCTTTGGGGCTGAAACAAGTTTCCCATTTTCCTTAGGAAGAACTCAGGGCTTATACCTCGGTTCAATTCCCAATCTATAATTGGTAAAACCTATGAACTTGGAGAGTGACATGGCATCAAGAATCTCATCTGGAAGATCCATGTACTCCTTATAGATGGTACCAATGTTTTGGTCAATTGAATTTGTGTCTCAATCTCCATAATGGATTCTTCCGTAGGGAGGAAGGTAGGCTTATATTTTTGGATATCACAAGCACTGAGGGGGGGGGGGGGGTGAATCAGTGTTGACCATATTAACATCTTATAAAACCTCTTGAAAAGAGTAGCAATCAAACCGTGAACACAAATTAAGGTTCATGCATGAACATAAGTATATAAGACACGAAATTTATAGTGGGAAATCCAAAGGGAGAAAACCCACTTGAAATCAAATCCTTCTATTAATAACACCCATTCTTAACATACAATGATCTCCAATTTTGTTGAGCACCCACTCAACTTGAGAAAAACCCACTTCCTAGTCCTTCAAGCACCCACTTGAAGGTTTCCAAGCACCCATTAGGCTGATTTAGCAAGATACAACTTGTAAGGAGCTCCTACCCCTATAACCCAAAAACCCACTTAGGAAAAATACAATCACAATGCACAAACTGATCATTTAGTTCCTTATTGCTTCATACAACTGATTATGATCCTTTAATATCTCAATGTACTTATCTTACTGACTTTGCATTTCAGTTTTCTTCATTATTTGTTTCTTAACATCTTTCTCTTTGTTCACTTTTCCACTGGTATATGCATTCACAATTCAAAATTCTCTTTACCCTCTTACTCTTTCATCCATCACACTTTTTATATCTCAATCCTCTATCCAAATTTTGTCCCTATATACATATATATATGTATATATATATACATATATATATGTATATATATATACATATATATATGTATATATATATATATAGATATTATCTATATATATTATATATATATATATATATATAGATTATATATATATCTATATATCTATTATATATATATATATATATATATAATATATATCTAAGATATATATCTATCTGTCTCTCTCTCTTGATATCTATCTCTTGTCTCATCTCTCTCTCTCTCTCTCATCTCTCTATCTCTGTCTCTCTGTATCTTCTGTCTCTCTGTCTCTCGTTATATCTATCTGCTTGTTCTTCTGTATATATCTGTTATGGTATGTCTCATATCTGCTCTCTCTAGACACCCCCACACTCTATGCATATATATATATATATATATATATATATATATATCTACATATATATGTATGTATATATATATCTACATATATATGTATGTATATATATATATATACATATATGTATATGTACACACACACACACACACACACACACACACACACACACACACACATATATATACATATTGCCTTAACAGTCTTGTGTTCTCATCATATCCATACTTCAATTGCAGCCAAATATCCCCCATTGTCCTACTATCTCTGATCTCATATCACATAATACCTCATTGTATTTTATACTATCTTTTACTTCCCTTTTGTTAACTCTTTTCTATCATCTCTACCCTATATGACACCACATCAGTCGCCTATGTTTCAATATTATTTATCACATTCAACCTACTCACAATTTTGAAGAAATTCAAGTTCCATTTTGCCTCTTCAACTTCATCTTATCCCTTGCTCTATCTCTTTTCATGCCTCCTAAACTTTGAGCTCTAACCTTATTGTTTTTTACTCTCTCTTTTTAAGGTGAAAGGTCATTTAGTTTTAAATGAATGGGAAAATAGAGTGTCTCTTCACCGCACATTTGTAACTCCAAAATGTTTTTAACTCAAAAAGAACCAACCCTTCACATTCTCATTCGAGCTTGGAAAGGGCTCTTGACCTTCATTCAAAGACATTTTACCTTCTTCTCTCATGAAATTCCATTGCCAACATACTTGTGGCTATTTCATGTGTTTTTGTAGATCAAGGAGTGATAGTTTTTCATCTTCAATAGATTTACTATATTGAAATCAAACCAATGAAATAATTCTTGTCTTCATATACTGAGCAAATACATTGCACCTTACCTATTCCACCTGGTTTCATAATGAGAGATATTTCATGTTACATTATAGTGATGTAACTAAGGTCTCAGAAACTCTATTAAGGGAGTAATGACATTTCCAACATAATAACTTTAGCACAATTTCTTCAAACCTACACTGCACAGCTTGACAAGAACAAATAGATGACTACGTTTGAGTATTTAACCATTTCTACATGCTATAAGAAATTCAATCCTAGTAGAGGCATATAAATGGGATACAAAGGATCTCCAAATCATTTCTCAATCCATTTGAACTTGGTTCAAACCAAAACTACCTCAAATTTGTAATAGAGAGTGCAAAACTTCATCTAACTATCAAAACAATGACTATAATAGAGATAAAGAAAGTATGCTACGGATTTCTCCAAGATTATTCAACCAAATGAATAAATTCCTTTTGTAACTTTCACGCATAGATTCCATAGACATGTTTTTTAAATTTTGTGAATTTTCATTGGTGGGAAAAGGAGAACGAAGCAAATGAAGTTCGAACAAACCTTAGTTGAACAGAGAAGCCCGTAAGTATAAAAATAATGATTTCTTACTCAAAAATGGATGAAATTCAAAGATTTAAAATTTTCTAGGTTTGTAATGGAAGCATCTATCTATGTCATATAGTTTAGGATCTTGAAGATTCATCCTTTATTCAAATTATTCACCTATGTTCTTAGTCTGGCACTTCATTATAGTGAATTGTCATAATTTTGAGCCTTAAAAATTTACAAGTAAAACATTCTCTCTATCCCACTATTGAAGTTGCACTTGCAAAAATATAACTATCTAAATATGCCTTCAAAAACACCAAGTATTTTATTCAAATGCTTCTAACCATGAAATATAAAACAATTATAGTTACAAAGACCAAGTGATAGTGTTGTCAATGAGGGGAATGAGGGATTTCAATAACCAAACTTTGCATTTTGGAACTAGAGTTCATTAACTAATATTCTAAATCACCTTTGTATGGATGAGATATTTCCAACATGATGTCAAACTTGTAACTTTGATAAATGACAGTTTAGTTGCACACCTGTATGAAGTAAACCATGACTTCAAGTTGTTAGACAATGGTAAAAGGACCACAAACATCAAGACTTTGCTCAAGTGTTCCATGAATAAGATGGTTTGAGTTAATTTATTCTATGAGAATGTTATGAAATTTGATTTAGTGTAGGAAATAAAGGAAGAAACCTCAGGGCAGAGGCTTCTTGCATCACTGTTTCTAGACATCCTTTCAAGACAGTATGAAGCACTTAACCTTGTAGCTAGATCTTCAAGTGAAAACCATGTAAACTACTCAAAAACATTGGAATATTCACTACTCAAATATTTAGAATTTATAAAGGAAGGAATTTGAAACCAATCAAACCTTTTTACTCCTCTTAGCTCAAAACAAATTCTAGGAGAGCAAATAATTGCTTCACAAAACTGCTCATATGTTTTCACTGAAACCTCCAATTGACTTGAAATGTTTTTCACTAGTTCAAGTTTGGAATTCTCTTAAAAAATTAATTCTATGATTTATCTGATGGAGACACAATATTTTTTCATAAATGCTAAGAATCCAGGCAACTTAAAATGAGCTTTTCAATAGACCAGTTTTGCAAAAACTTACACAACTTGCTCAAATGACCTCCTAAAGACCTAAAAAATTGCATGAAGCACAAGGACACATTACTCCATCATCTCCCATGATTTTTTTAAAATTAATAGTTATAAAATATTCTAAACTATCTCATTTTCATGCAAGAACAGTTGGGTTCCCAAAGGGCAAATTTGGATAACTTTTGAATTTGGCCTTCAGAAACTAGAATAAGTTTATTTTTACTCAAACATGCCCTAGAGAAAATTACTAGGCTGATTCCATACTCTCATGGTCATGTCATGACATGTACTTATTATCCAAAATGAGCCCCCTGCTTATTTTGGCTAACTTGCATTCATTCTTTCCTTCTTTGTGCCTCAGTAAAATTTTTACACATTTTAGGTACTCAAAATTTTCTTGGTATTTCTTCATTAGATAGATAATTTTCTCCCCTTTCTAGAAAGGTAAAGAAGTCCTCCTAACTCCTTGTATTTTGCAAGTTATGGCTCGACGGAGTTTAGAGGGGAATTTTTCCCAAGGCGGGCCCGTGGGAAAAAAATTTACACTCAGCCTTTTGAGGTCAAAGGGGTAAAAGGGAAAATTTTGGTCTGAAATCCCATAAGGAAATGAAATGGTGCCATGTGTTAGGTCAGAGTAGTGGGGGTGGAAGGACTTTGAGTTTTTCAGTGTTTGGTCAAAGTGCGTCAAAGGGAAAAATACAAACACATCCCTGCCGAGCATGAGATGATGCCACGTGTCCTGTCAGTGGTGGGAGTCAGGGTGGTGGAAGGACTTTGGAATTTTTTCCAAAGTGGTTAATAGTGCAAGGGTAAAAATTGGAGTGCATCCCCACCAAGCAACTAGATGGTGCCATGTGTCCCGGAGTGGCGGAGGTGCGGAGTATTTTTGGAAAATTTTCCAATTTCACAAAAGGGGCAGAATGATCGTTTGAACCCACAGATCAATAAGATGGTGCCACGTGGCAGTGTAGGTAAGCCTCGGTGGAGATAATTTTTGGGAATTTTTTCTCAATTTGAAAAAGGAGGGAGAAAGTTTGAATTTCGGCATTGCAAACCCTAATTTAGCCCTAATTTCACCTATGTTTTCCCCTAAATCTTCAGAGGGCCATATCTTTTGATCCAGAGTTTGGATTTTCACATTTTTTATATCATTGGAAAGTTGTTGAAATTATCCACATGATGGGACTATTCAATTTTGATTTTTGGTGGAGATTTGTCAAAGAAAATTGAAGAAATGTCCCTGGCACGGGAAAAAATATAGAACCAACCCCCAACCACCAAAATTGATGAGGTATGGCACTCATTTCTTCTCTAACATGGCCAAATGCATCGAAAAATGGATTTTTGAGGGTGCCCTTGCTGTTTTAATGGATCTTATTGTTGGTTGGAGATCTCAAATCAATTTTCCCGTGTTTTTTCCTTTCCTTCGTTATGCTCCATCATTAAAAAGCCATTTTTGGCTCATTTGTAAAGGGTTGAATTTTTTTGTTCTTGTAGACTACCCTCTTCCCATTGGCACATGAATTTGAGGAGTTTCAGACCTTCCATGGAGATTGTGGCACAGTTTTTTTTCCTCTCTACCATTGTAATGCATTGTATTAAACTTGGGAATGGTAATGCATGTTTTGTGAATGATCCTCTAATCCTCTCATGCCTTTATCATTATCTTATGATATTTCATTATATTCTTGAAATATGTGCATGCTTTGGCATTACATATCTATGATCTGTGTTTATTTGCAAGACAAAAGTTCATCACTCCTTTGGTGTATCACCATTTTTAGCTTAGTTTTGTTTCCCTTTACCCTGCATCTTCTCTCAACCTCTGTCTCCCTTAGAAGTCTAGAGTAGGAATTTAGCATCAGAACCTTTGTAAAAATTGCATTGCATACACCTAAACATATGGAGTAAGAACCAGATTTCAATCTAGATATTTTTCTCACCTTGCAAGGTCCCACATCTTAGAGAAAACTCAATGTTGTGAAATCACACTAAATTGACCCAACTTTCTGGATTGTAGATCTGAAGGCCATTTAGGGGGGTGCTGTGAGATTTGCACTAACAGTTTTGGCACTGCCTAGTAGGACCTTAGAGGTCTTCATCTTCATTACAAAAAAGTTAATTTTGTAATTGTTATAAGTTTCTTTCTTGAAAGAGCCTTGATTTGCACATTTGGCGACTCCAAAAGGATAGAATCAACTGGTTTTCAACAGTCCTAAGCTTAAAGATTCATGAGAAGGATCCAAACAAGGTCAAGGACCAGAGTGGAGGGATTTTTTAACTATTTTTAATTATCCCCAGAAAGAGGAGAAAGAGGAAGAAGGATTCAAAGGTCTCCATCTCCACCAAACATAACTCTATCAACTCCTCCACCTGGTAAACCTTTCATCCAATCAACAAGGGTTCTCAGGATAATAAGAATGGCACAACCCAATCCTTATGTCAACTTTACTGGCAACAGTCCACTCGATCTCAATGCAAAAAACCTAGTTCCAATTGCAACATTGAAGAACATACCATACTTTATTGGAGAAAATTAGACCACCCCTGGTGATCATGTCAAAGACATTGCTAATGTTTGTGCAATCCATGAAATTGTTGAGATATAAATTGTTTTCAAATTGTTGACATCTTCATTCAAAGGGAAAGCCTTGTAATGGTTCAAGAGCCTTGAGGCAGGCTCTATCCAAAATTGGAACTAGTTTTGCATAACCCTCCATAACCAATTTGGAGAGAAAGGGAACAACTTTTCTCTATTGGAGCAACTGACAACTATCAAGAGAGCTCCCAATGAGCAACTAACAAACTTCAATTTCAGATTTCAAAGAACGTGGGATAGAATCCCATTAGCCAGTGAGGCCAACAACTCAAGGTGATTTCTTATACTTTCTCAAGGCTTTAAATTCTGGCATTTCTATGTTAATTCAATCCATAGGAGGTGCAACTATACCTGCAGCTTACAACATCGCCATTAGGGATGAGAATTATTTGATCCAAGCTAGTAAACTTGCACCTAGGCCTCTCATGCCCTTATATCCAGAGTTGGAAATCCTAAGTACTAGTCAAAACACCTACTTTTGCTCATATCCCCACCCCTAGAAATAAGAGTTCAAATGAAACTTCTACTTCATCATCTAGTACCTCAAATGAGCTTCGCGAAATTATGAAACAATTGCAAAATTTGGGAAATGAGATGGTTACGCTCAAGAGGAAACAAACTAAAAGTTTTAGGCCTTCTTATCAGCCTCAAACTCAGCCTAACAGGCCACCATATCATCCCAATAGGCCACCCAACCCAGCTGCAAATCAAAATCAAGTAAGGCCTCTTACCAATAGACCATTTCCAGCCTTATAACCCCAATGTTGCATCTACCTCTAAAGCCTTAGTGCCAATGCAAAATAATATAGGCTCAAGAATATGATTGGTGTTTCCCATGCAATGAACCTCACAATCAATCTATGTGCTTCAATGGTGCTTTGAACCAAGCTTTGATGGTGACAACAACTGGTGTAGAGATTGAAACAAGTGACGAAACAAACCAACAACAAGGAACATCTCAACAAGATACAACTCCAAATGAGACTACACTTGTGAATTGGCAGGCTGAAGATTTTTGTGGTATGAATCAAACACCTTCTCAAAGTGTAGCAGCTAACACATGGTCAAAGAAGAGGAATATTGGTGAAGGGAAATCATTAGATCCAAGTGATTCACAACCTTCCATCACTCCACAAGGTGTTGGCAAGCAAAATGCAGTTCCAAATGTGCAAGGACAGCCCAAGCCACCTTCTAGACCAACTCAAATGCCAGCTGTTGTAGCCCATGTATAAGAAAAGAATGTGTAGAACTAAGGGGCAGCAAAGAGATGGTTCATCCCCATTTAATATCATTGAACAAATGAATAAGACCAATGTGAACATATCTATGTGGGAGTCACTATCCATCCAAGGATAAAGGGATCTATTACAAGCTGCCATGAAGAATTGGTCAACCTCAAATCAGCTAGCTCATATGTAAGAGAAGGTACTCATAAATGCTACTCAACCTGAGGGGAATCATGGAGGACAACAAGGTAAAATTTTGAATCCCCCTCCATTCTATGTTTCATTGATCATTGGGGATAAACTAGTACATAATTGTATGATTGATTCTAGGGAAAGTAGTTATGTGATGCCCAAGTAAATAGCTGATCAATTGGGCCTTCAATATGAATTCATCTCCAAGGGGATAGTGCAATTAGATGGGACAAAAGTAACAACAGTTGGGGTAATTAAATATTTGAGCCTTACTTTGCATGCATGCCCCAATGTCACTATTTTGTAAGATGTGTCAGTGATAGACTTACCACCACTCTTTGCCATATGTTTGTCAAGGGACTTCATAGCTAGAATTAGAGGCTACATATCTACTGATTGGTCACACATGTTGTTTAGGACAAGGTATGGAGCCAAGGCTACAATCAGGTCTGAACCTATTGTAAACTTTCACATTGAACCTCATAATCTAAGCCCAATCAATGCCAACTGTTCAGCGTTTGATCAAGAGGATTATCCAAGCACACATGAAGCTGACACCAAAGTTGGAAGCATTCTAGATTTGAATCTTGATGAATGGAAAAGCAAGGTACATGATTTTTATCCCTATAAGGAAATTGAGGAATCTGAACTAGGAGTCTATTACATGCATGAAGAAAATATGCCTCTTCCTAGCATCACTAAGCCAGACCATAAAGATGAAAATGAGGTTTGTTTTTTGTTCTTTGATGGATCAAGAAGTAGATAAGGTGTACGAGGGGGAGTTATGCTTGTTTCACCTCAAGGCATTAAGTATTATTCATTTTTTAGATTTCAGTTTGTATGTTCTAACAACACTGCTGAATATGAAGCTTTGATACATGGATTACATTGGTCAAGGAAGAGAGGCATCAAAAACTTACAAGTCTTTGGTGATAGTGAGCTGATTGTTAATCAAGTTAAAGGATAACATGCTGCCAAGAATGACCTACTCAAAAGTTATAAGAATAGGGTGTGGGATCTCATTGAGGATTTTGAGGGCTTTGGCATCAACTCCATCCCTAGGAAAGAGAACCAAGCTGCTGATAGAGTTGCAACAATTGGAGAAATTTCGATGTTGTGGAAAGTATCAAATGAAATAAAATGTAGCCAAACATCCATGTGATTGTGAGGCCATCAATGCTAGACAATAATGCAAGTTTTCAAGTGTTTGAGAGTGACCAACAAATCATAAATTTCTTGCAAGAGGAAGCTGAGTTCTCAGCCAAAAATTAAGAAAAGTTAGAACAACAATACGGTGATCAAGTGGTACAGCTGAGAACCAACAAATTGCCAAAGGGACTTGTGACTTTAGAGTCAATTTTCAATCCTAATGATCAATTTAGGAAGGAGAAAGCAAACATCCAAATCAAGGGAGAGGATTCAGATCCCATCTCCAGTTGGAGAAGGCAAGTCACTTCAAATTGGTAAAGTGGCAACTGAGCAAGAAAGGTATGAGTTCATGAAACTTTTCCAAGAGTTCCCAGATGTATTTTCTTGGAGCTATGAAGACTTGAGGGGTTTCAATCCCAAGCTATCTCAACACACATATGAACTAGATCCAAGTGCTAAGCCCATCAGGCAAAAACAGAGACCGGTCAATCCACACATTGAGCCTCTCATGAAAAAGGAATTGAATAAGTTAATAGAGGTAAGTATCATATTCCCCATTAAGCATTCAAGCTGGGTTACAAACTTGGTTCCAGTTAGAAAGAAGAGTGTGGAAATCAGGTTGTGAGTAGACTTTAGAGATTTGAACAGAGCATCCCTCAAGGATCACTACCCACTTCCTTCTATGGAGTAGATTTTGCAAGTTGTTGCTGGCTCTGAGAGGTTTTCATTGCTAGATGGTTATTCAGGGTATAATCAGATCATAGTAAAGGAAGAGGATCAGTTCAAAACAACCTTTACCACCAAATGGAGAACCTATGCATATAGAAAAATGTCATTTTGGTTGTCTAATGCCAAATCTACTTTCCAAAGGGCAATGGACATGGCGTTCAAGGGATTGATAAAAAAAATAGTGCTGATATACCTAGATGATATTACTATATTTTCTAAAAGTGTAGTAGAGCATCTCTTTCATGTGAGACAAGTGTTCCAAAGATGTAGAAGATTTGGGGTATCCTTGAATCCCAAAAAAATGCATATTCCTAGCTCATGAAGGCAAACTCCTAGGCCACATTATTTCCAAAGAAGGGTTAGAAATTGATCTAGACAGGGTTGAAGCAATAAGAGCATTTCCATTTCCAAGACATAAGAAGGCTCTTCAAAGTTTCTTGAGAAGAATCAACTTTGTTCGAAGGTTTGTTCCAAACCTTTCAGCCCTTGTCAAGTCAATAACTATGATGTTGAAGAAAAGTGTGGCATTCAAATGGACAACTAAAGGTAAGGAAAGTTTTGAGGAAATAAAAGAAGCTATCTCACAGGATCCAGCTCTCATTAACCTAGATTTCTCCAAAGACTTCATCCTTTATGCATTTGGCGGTGATGATACAATTTCTGCAATTTTAGTACATCAGAAAGAAGAAAATGTAGAGAAGCCAATTGGATTATTTAGCCAAAGCTTGGAGGAATATGAAGTAAGGTATTCCTTCATTGAGAAGCATGTTCTTGTAGTGATTAGGAGTTTGAAGAAATTTAAGCATCTAGTTTCAAACGACAAGGTTCAACTGTTGGTTTCTCATGTGGGATTCAAAGAATTCCTCCTCAACAAAGATCTAAATGAAAAACGTGTAGGGTGGATTACTCGTGACATAGAGTATGACATTGAGATTAAAGTCACCAAGTTGGTACGAGGAAAGGGATTGTGTGAGAAATTGGCCTTGAGTTAACCAATTGAAGCAAGCAAAGAGAAGGATGTTGTTTTGGTGCTGCAAGACAACCAAGAACAGAGAGATATTCAAGAATAAAATGGTGGTATGCTCACTCCTTGTTGGACAAGGGCATAATGCACTTATTACAAACATGTCTATGCCCTCCAGAGATGAACAAAGCCAAAAGAAGACACTTCATATTGCAGGCTATTCTGTATGCACTTGTTGATGGTGTCTTGTTCAAAAGGGATATCAATGGAGTGTTATTGAGATGCATTGGGACAAATCAGATTGAGAAAATGTTAGAAGAGTTCCATGGTGGATAAGCTGAGGGCTATTTTTCTCTAAGAGTGACAACTCTTAAGATCATGAAGGCTAGCTATTATTGGCCCAAAATGTTTAGTGATTGTTATGCATGGATCAAGAGGTGTAAGAATTGTGCATTCTTCACATGTAAAGAGAGGTTAGCAGCACTTCCATTACACCCAATCTTAGTTGACCAGCCATTCATGCAATGGGGTTTGGACTTCATTGGATTCATTAATCCAAACTCAAGCCAAGGGCATAAATGGATTTTGAAAGCAACAGACTACTTCACCAAATGGACTGAGGCGGTGGTACTCAAAGAGGCAAATGAATCTAGCATTCTAGACTTCTATGAGGGGATAACAACCAAATTTGGTATACCTACCACTATAATATCAGATAATGCATCGGCATTCATAGGATCAAAGGTAACTGAATGGGCTATTAGAAATGGGATCTATTTGAGCACTTCATTAAATTATTACCCTCAAGGTAATGGCCAAGCTGAGTCCACAAACAAGAATCTATTAAGGATCATCAAGAGGACTCTTGATGAAAATCAGAGGACTTGGCACGCTAAGCTCAAATCAGCTCTATGGGCTAATAGGATAACTCCTAAGAGATTCATAGGTAACTCTCCATTCAGACTGGCTTATGGGAAAGAGACAGTCCTGCCTATGTCACTTGAGTTGCCAACATTGGAACTCATGAAGCAATTGGAATTGTTAGAGTTTGAGCCCATGGAGGTCAGATATGTATAATTGATAGAACTCTAAGAAATCAGAGAGCATGTAGCCCAAACAATGGAGAAGGACCAAGCTTTGATCAAGAGAATCTTTGATAGGAAAGCTAAGGCTAGAACTTTCTAAGTTGGAGATTTAGTGTTGAAATGGGATGCAGACCAAACAAAGTCAGGAAGGCATTCAAAATTTTATGCCATTTAGAGTGGCCCCAACATAGTCACAAAATGCAAAAATAGCAATGTCTTCCAATTGTCTACATTGGATGGCGAGGAACTGTAGATTCCACTTAATGGAATCCATCTAAAGCATTGCTACTAGAAGGGAAAATTATCACCTTGTACATATTAGCTTAGATTTTTCATTCCTCCAAGTGCTTATGCACATTGTTTTGTTGTAGCTTAGATTTACATTTCCCTAAGTTCTTTGGCACAAGTTTTATTTCCCCAAGGATGCACCTTTTGCAGGTCATGTTCCAGGCTAAAGTAATTTTCTACTCTCACAATCTTCATCTTAGAATATTTTCTAATGAGTTGAGAGTAACAATCAGTTAAGTTCATGACTCCATTACCCAATGGATTGCTTCAGGCAGCTAGTCACTTCATCCAACAGGCAGATGACCCCTCTAAGTCATCAAAATTGTTATCCAAAATGAGCCCCTTGCTTATTTTGGCTAACTTGCATTCATTCTTTCCTTCTTTTTGCCTCAGTCAAACTTTTACACATTTTAGGAACTTAAAATTTTCTAGGTATTGCTTCATCAGATAGAGAATTTTATCCCCTTTCCAGAAAGGTACAAAAGTCCTCCTAACTCCTTGTATTTTGGAAGTTATGGCTCGGTGGAGTTTGGAGGGGAAATATTCCCAAGGCGGGCCTGCGGAAATTCTTTTGCCACTTAGCCTTTTGGGGCAAAAGGGTAAAAGGGAAAATTTTGGCCCGAAAGCCCGTAAGGAAAGGAGATGGTGCCATGTGTCTTGTCAGCAGCGGAAGGACCTTGGAATTTTCTCCAAAGTGGTTAATGACGCAAAAGTAAAGAATGGAGTACATCCCTACCAAGCAGCTAGATGGTGCCATGTGTCCCGGAGTGGCGGAGGTGCGGAGTAATTTTGGAAAAAAAATCAATTTCACAAAAGGGGTAAAATTTTCCTCCGTAATTTCTATTTTATTAATGTATGTATTAGGAATAGGATGTTGTTAAGTATAATTAGTAGTGGCATCCAATAGAAGATAACGGCGCCGTCAGTACGGTGCCACCAATAATGTAGAGTACGGTAACAGTCAAAGTACAATAGGAATGTTGTAAAAAGTAAATATTTGTCGTAAGTGGTCCGGTAATGTTAAAATGTCAAAGTTGGGATAAGTAGAGAAGTAGGGTCTACATGATTAGGAATTAGAAATATTATATTTGTAATAAGGACAAAGAGTGATGTCATAAATATTTTGTATATTTTATTTGTGGAAAAGTCTAAAAAGGTGGAACCCATGTGAGATGATAAGGTTTATCTTATCTTAGAAGATAAGCCTACATGTAAAGGCAAGAGTTTAGGCATGGAATATGATTGGCCGGAAGAGATTTCCTATCCTATCTTAGAGATAAGGTGGATAAGCCTGAATTCCTATAAATAAAGAGGCCACCCCCCCTCATTTAGCATAGAGAGAAGTAGTGAGAAATATTGTATGAGTAAGTGTGTAAAGGAAGCCATCATTTTGAAGGTGTGTTAAAGAAGCCATTAAGAGGTGTAATTGTGAAGTTTCTCCCATAGTTATTGTTTGAAGGCAAGTGAAGTTAATAACACTTGAAGAACCTCATGGGTGAGATTGTAACAATTTCATGTTGATATTATAATTTACACTGATATTTCAGATTTATCATTATTCCTTCTTATCATAGTCTATGGTATTCTTGTGTTATGTTTGTTGTTGTGTTTCCAGATTACATCCACCAAACTAAGAGCTGTGCATTAGTTAATAATCATAGCACGAGGAGTTCCCGGTGAAGAATTATCATAGTGCCGGATTGGTGTTGACATTTTGGTTCCGTTGCCGGGACCATTCCTCGTTGGTGGATTTTCTGGAGAAATATTCCCACTTAGTCAGAAAACATTTGGAGGGTAACCTTGTTTTTACTGTGCATAGTAGTTACCATGGTAAAGTCACTTTTTGCCGTGAATAGTATTTACCGCAGTAAAGTCACTTTTTACCGTGAATAGTATTTACCGCAGTAACTTCACTTTTTACTGTGAATAGTGTTTAATAGTGTTTACCACAGTAAAGTCAGTTTTTTTACCGCAGTAAGTCAAGTTTTACCATAGTTTACCGTGGTCATTTCTATTTTCTATTATAGTGATTCCAATTATTTGTGCACATAAGTCTTGTTGATTGTACTTGTGGGTTGGTATTTCACTGTGGTTACTTTTGGAAATGGGGAAGATTCCTGTTTTTTCAGCCCAATCTAATGAAGATGCTTCCTCTTTCATTCAAGAGTTTAAACGATCTTGTATTTGTAATGGCCTTATAAGAAGGGAACAATGGACTGAATTTTTTCCTACCTTTTTGGATGGTTCAGCCCTTAGGTGGTTTGAAACACTAGGTGATAATGTGAAAAACTCATGGGATTTATTAACTGAAAGTTTTCTTGAAGAATTTGGTGAACAACAGAAATATGCAGATCTCATGATCGATATCACAAAGCTAGCCCAAGGAGAGAAGGAGAAGATAAGGGATTATCATGCTCGTGTTCTAGAGCTAAGGAGGAAGCTCGATGCCCAGATCCGGAAGGAAGGATTAGCGGATGGGTTAATGAATGGCGTGGATAATCTCCTCTGTAAGCACTTCATTCTTGGGATGAAGCCAGAGATCAGACAACGAGTGAAGTATGACCACCCAGCTACCATTGAACAAGCAAAGGAGATTGCAAGAAGGCAAGAAGAAAGCATGGAAGAGGAGCCCAAAGAAATTGTTGCTAAAGTAGAGCCTACACCAGCACCTTTGGTCCAGAATCCACAACCACTCTCGGTGAGCACAAATCTTTCTCCTAGTACATCTACTGAGTATGAAGATCTGCTCAGGAAGATGGGTCAGTTAACTATTAATCTTCTTCAAGGAAAAGAATTTAGTTCTCAGGGAGGAGATAGAGGTCCAAAAAGAAATATTTCTGAAGTTGTATGTTATGGTTGTTATAAAAAGGGTCATTATAAGTATAATTGTCCAGATAGAGCTTCTACATCTGGTACAAGAGATAATGATAAAGGGAAAGCACCTGTGAATTCTTTTGATGTAGTAGATAAGAGCATAAATAATGAAGTAGATGTGTTTGTAACAAAAAGAAAGAAAGAAAAAGATAACCAAGATGGAAATGATCCTAAGAAGATGAAAGGAGAAACTAGTAAGAAACATAGGAGAAGAAAGTTGGGTGTGCAGGATTTTCTGATTTCACAGGGACAAGGACCATACTCCATCTTAGACGATCTGTCCAAAAGGCCTGCAAATATTACATATGGTCAACTCTTGGCTATGTCTTCTGAGAAGAGGCGGGAGCTGCGAAGTGGACTCAATGCTCAACGAAGGAAGGAGGTTGAGGTCCCTGTTTTGGAGGCAGAGGCAGATCCCTACGCTCCACAAGCTGAGGTATTATGTAATGGTATTTCAATTCATGATGTCTTAGTTGATGGAGGTGCTGCAGTTAATGTAATGACCGAGTCTGTAATGAATATGTTGGGTTTAAAAATTGATCGCCCCTCAACACTTATGTTAAGGTCATTAAATAAAGGAAAAACTAAACCAGAAGGTGTAGTTTCAAATGTGGCAATATCTGTTATGGGTGTTGTATGTGTGGTAGACTTTCAGGTGATGAAAAATGGTACTGTTGCGTACCCAATGTTGTTGGGAAGACCATGGCTAAGGAGAGTTCATGCAAGAAACTACTGGAATGAAGGCTTCATGACACTTGGACGTGGTAGAGAGAGGGTGAAGATAAACGTGATCCCTCGGCATCATAAGGCAGAACCTGTGGATTCAAGTGATGAAACTGATGATTGGACATCCTCTGATTACTCGAGTACTAGTGAAGTGGACACTGAAGATGAAGAAAGTGAGGTTGATGTTTCGGTCATGGATATCCTTCCAGTCACACCGACTCATGATCCCATAAAATTATCTGAAGAAGAAATTGATGATCGTCTCCAACAAATAAAGATTGGTGATGCTGTGATGGAGAGTGAGAAGGAATCCTACCTCCAGCTCTTTCGAAGGTACATACACATATTCACTTTTGATTACAAGGAACTCCGTCAAGTAAGTTGGGTAGAACATTCTATTGAGCTGGTAGATGGTGCTAAGCCCATAAAGAAAATGCCATATAGAATGAATCCTAATTTTTCCAAGACTGTAAAAGAAGAAATAGATAAGTTGCTTGATGCAGGATTTATATTTGCTGTGGAGAATTCAGAATGGGTTTCTCCCATTGTGATCTCAATAAAAAATAATGGGAAGCTACGCATTTGTGTTGATTATAGGAAGCTCAATAAGGCAACAAAGAAGGATCATTACCCTCTTCCATTCTCAGATCAGATTTTGGACGAAGTAGCTGGCCAGGAGTGCTATAGTTTTGCTGATGGATATAGCGGATACAACCAAGTTCGTATAGCAGAGAAAGATCAGCTGAAGACCACGTTCACCACTCCTTGGGGAACGTTTGCTTATAGAGTTATGCCTTTTGGGTTGTGTAATGCTCCAGCAACGTTCCAGCGCTTGATGAATAGGGTGTTTGAACCCTACATTGGGAACTTCATCAGAGTATTTCTGGATGATTTTTGCATCTATGGGAGCAAGATGGACCACCTGCACCAGATGGAGACAACATTTCAAAGGTTAGATGAAGCACAAGCCTCACTAAACCCTACAAAGTGTGTCTTTGGATGTTCTAAAGGTGTTTTGTTAGGGCATGTTGTATCCAGAGATGGTATTGGTACTGATCCTGATAAAGTTTCAAAAATCAAAGAGTTACCATTTCCTATGAATAGAAGTAAGTTGAGATCATTTTTAGGCCATGTGGGTTACTATAGAAGGTTCATCAAGAATTTCTCAAAGATTGCACAGCCACTAACCCAGTTCTTGAAGAAGGATGTTACTTATGAACCAGGAAATAAGGCACATGAAGCTTTTGAACAACTGAAGGAAGCCCTGGTGTCTTCACCTATTTTAAAGAATCCAGATTGGAGCAAGCCATTCATTGTGTATACTGATGCCTCAGATGCAGCACTAGGAAGTACTCTGAGCCAAAAGGATGAAAATGGGAATGATCATCCAATTTACTTTGGGAGCAGACAAATGAGCAGTGCTGAGGTAAATTATACTGTAACTGAAAAAGAGGCTCTAGCTATCATTTTTGCTGTAAAGAAGTTTAGAAATTACTTGCTAGGGCAGAAATTTATAGTTGTAACAGATCATCAGGCTCTAAAATATATTGTCAATAAGCCTAACCCATCAGGGAGGATAGCAAGATGGATAATTTTGCTACAAGAATTTGAATTTGATATTATAGATAGGCCAGGAAAGAAGCATGTCAATGCAGATGCACTCTCTCGAGCCTATGATGGTTTAGGTTCACCTTGTGATGATGATGATTTCCCAGATGCAACATTGTTATCTCTTGACACAATCCCTAGTGAATACATAGATATTTGGAATTATCTAAATGAATTCAAGTTTCCTGATGGTGCCAATGCAAAGACTAAGAGGAAGATTACTCAAGCCAGTCGTCCATATTCTATTCTGCATGGAGTATTATTTCGAATAGGACCTGATGGATAGTACAAGAGGGCAGTTGGACGTGATCAAGGGAAGGAGCTGATAGAAGAATTCCACAATGGTACATGTGGAGGACACTTCTCTGGACAACTTACAGCAAGAAGGATCTTGGACGCAGGTTATCACTGGCCCACTCTTTTTAGAGATTGTTATAATTATTGTAAGACATGTGATATCTGTCAAACACATGGTAACCGTAAGACTTCATCAGCTCCATTATGCCCTATTCTTCCACTTGGTCCCTTTGAAAAGTGGGGAATAGACATTGTAGGTCCACTTCCAACTACCCCACGCAAAATAAGTATATTGTAGTTGCCACAGATTATTTAACCAAGTGGGTTGAAGCTAGGCCATTGAAAACAACTTCCATGGATGAAGTGGCAAGGTTCATATATGAACGCATTGTCACCAGATTTGGTTTCCCATTAGAAATTGTAACAGATCAAGGAAGCCACTTCATTAATGAGGTGGTAGAAGCCCTAGTCAACAAGTTTTCTATTAAGCACAGGAAGGCAACAACATACAAGCCAAGCACAAATGGACAGGTGGAACGAACAAATTTTGTGTTGTGTCAAATTCTAGCAAAAGATGCAGCCTTGCAGGTACATAAGTGGGATAAAAGGATTCATGCAACATTGTGGGCATATAGGGCAACATCAAAGTCAGCAACAGGATACTCCCCATTTCAGTTGGCTTATGGCATTGATCCAGTTCTTCCTATTGAGTTTGATATTCCCACTGTGAGAGTTATGAAAAATGAAAGGATGGATGAAAGTGATTCAATAAAAGAAAGGTTGGTACATCTTCATTTGCTAGAGGAAATGAGGGAAATAGCGAAGGATACAAGCTATAAGAAGAAAATGAAGCAGAAGGAATACTTTGATCAAAAGATCCGTTGGTCTCCATTTCATGTGAATGACTTGGTTCTAGTATATGATTCCAGATACAAAAAAAGAAGACAGAGAAAATTTCTTCCAAAGTGGATGGGGCCCTACAAAATAGCAGCTGTGCATGAAAATGGTACATATCGACTGGAGGAATTGGATGGTACTCCCATTACAAAATGGGTCAACCATGACAAGTTAAAGATTTTCCAAGCACCAGCTTCAGAATGTCCATAAGAGTCTACTCCGAGGACGGAGTAGAAGTTAGGAAGGGGGAAAATGTCGACATTAAAATTTTCCTCCGTAATTTCTATTTTATTAATGTATGTATTAGGAATAGGATGTTGTTAAGTATAATTAGTAGTGGCGTCCAATAGAAGATAACGGCGCCGTCAGTACGGTGCCACCAATAATGTAGAGTACGGTAACAGTCAAAGTACAATAGGAATGTTGTAAAAAGTAAATATTTGTCGTAAGTGGTCCGGTAATGTTAAAATGTCAAAGTTGGGATAAGTAGAGAAGTAGGGTCTACATGATTAGGAATTAGAAATATTATATTTGTAATAAGGACAAAGAGTGATGTCATAAATATTTTGTATATTTTATTTGTGGAAAAGTCTAAAAAGGTGGAACCCATGTGAGATGATAAGGTTTATCTTATCTTAGAAGATAAGCCTACATGTAAAGGCAAGAGTTTAGGCATGGAATATGATTGGCCGGAAGAGATTTCCTATCCTATCTTAGAGATAAGGTGGATAAGCCTGAATTCCTATAAATAAAGAGGCCACCCCCCTCATTTAGCATAGAGAGAAGTAGTGAGAAATATTGTATGAGTAAGTGTGTAAAGGAAGCCATCATTTTGAAGGTGTGTTAAAGAAGCCATTAAGAGGTGTAATTGTGAAGTTTCTCCCATAGTTATTGTTTGAAGGCAAGTGAAGTTAATAACACTTGAAGAACCTCATGGGTGAGATTGTAACAATTTCATGTTGATATTATAATTTACACTGATATTTCAGATTTATCATTATTCCTTCTTATCATAGTCTATGGTATTCTTGTGTTATGTTTGTTGTTGTGTTTCTAGATTACATCCACCAAACTAAGAGCTGTGCATTAGTTAATAATCATACATATCTTTTGATCCAAAGCTCAAATTTTCTTGTTTTTTATATCATTGGAAAGCTGTTGAAATTTTCCACACGATGGATAATTCAATTTTGATTTTGGGTGGAGATTTGTGGGATAAAATTTAAGAAATGTCTCTGGCACGGGAAAAATTGTAGAACTGACCCCCAACCACCAAAATTGATGAGGTATGGCGCTCATTTCTTCTCCAGCATGGAAAAATGCATCAAAAAATGGATTTTTGAGGGTGCCCCTTCTATTTTAATGGATCTTGTTGGTGGTTGGAGATCTAAAATCAATTTTCTCACATTTTTTACCTTTCCTTCATTTTGTTTCATCATTAAAAACCAGTTTTGGCTCATTTGTAAAGGGTTGGATGTTTTTGTTCTTACAGACTCCCCTTTTCCCCTTGGCACATGAATTCAAGGAGTTTCAGACCTTCCATGGAGATTGTGGCACATTTTTTTCCTTTCTACCATTGTAATGCATTGTATTAAACTTGGGTATGGTAATGCATGTCTTGTGAATGATCCTTCAATCCTCTCATGTGTTTATCATTGTCTTCTGATCTTTCATTATATTCTGGAAATTTGTGCATGCTTTGGTGTTACATCTCTATGATCTATTTTTATTTGCAAGACAAAATTTCATCACTCCTTTGGTGTATCACCGTTTTAGCTTAGTTTTGTTTCCCTTTACCATGTTTTCTCTCAACCCTGTCTCCTTGGTAGTTTAGAGTAGGAATTTTGAATCAGAACCTATACAAAAATTTCATTGCATACACCTAAACAGAGGAGTAAGAACCAACTTCAATCTGGAGAGTTTTCTCACCTTACAAGGTCTTACACCTTGGAGAAAACTCCATGTTGTGCATTCACACCAAATTGATCATTTTTCTATAGTAGATCTGAAGGTATTTTTGGGGGTGCTGTGAATTTTCACTAACAGTACCATCCTTTCACACCTCATCAGGCTCAAGAAATAGGCCTAAATGAATTAGTTTGACTAGAGACTTCCACCACCTAACCTGATACTCAGTGTAAGAGCTTGTTATCCTATACCATCATACCTGACCTATATCACATCTGAACTAGCCATACCTATCATTTCTATGCTTCCAATGGACTACTACCTCACCAACCAAGTCTGTAAAGCACTGAGACCATTCTGAACTTCCTTACAAGGTCTCACTTCACCTTTTATTACTGTGCAATCAATGCCACTTGACATCAATAACAACACCAATGACCAATGTTTCAATTGGTTGTTCCCTTTCAACTCCCTACAACTTTGATTGTTCTTCTTGGTCTTTGATCGTGATGGAGGGATTCTTTCCCTCTAGGGCTAAAACAACTTTCCCATTTTCCTTAGGTGTAACTTGGGGCTTATACCTTGGTTCAATTCCAGTCTATAATTAGTCAAATCTATTAACTTAGAGAGTGACATGGAATCACGAATATCATCTGGAAGATCCATGTACTCCTTATAGATGGTAGCAATGTTTTGGCCCACTGAATTTGTGTCTCAATCTCTAAAATGGATTCTTACCTAGGGAGGAAGGTAGGCTTATATGTTCTAGCAAAAACTCCAAACCTTAACCCTAAGGGCTACCTCACGTTATGAATTCCCAAAGAACTTCCTTCTCCTTTTTGGTTTTCAATGTCTTGGATCAACTATGTCATCATATTCATCAATATTTCTTTCCCTACAGAAAAAATCTCATATATGTTCACCATATATTTATTCATTTTGAATGAAACCTTCTAGGATGGGAAGGCCAAAGTTATTATACCATTGTAATGTCCCTTCTAGGGAATCAAACAAAAAACAAGGGTTTGGACCCAAACCCCAATCACAATTTCTGATTTTTATTATATCCACATGTCCATCACTTCAAACCCTAGAGGAATAAACTGAAAATGTCATTAGTAACCAAGAAATATTTGAATATTTATGACAACAAAGGAAAATCATTTGACAACCAATAATATAACCACTTAGCCTTAGAAATGAACCTAATTTTCTATTTCATAAGGCAATGAAATGTATGGGATCTTCAAGACAATATTCTCATGCAATATAGTCTAAAAATCAATATAGAAATATCCCAAACACTTAATAATTCAAACAAGATGAAATTTAGAGAAAATATATATTTTATAAATTTAATTCAAGTGTAAATACAACTAAAACTTTGAAAATTCATAACTCCATCAATACTTGGAGTTTCAACACAAAAAAATTCTCAAAATGATCTACGAGAGACCAATTATCCACTAAAAGTGAAATAAAAAATTTATAACTATAGAAACCCTTATAAAAGTGATCCTAAACTTCCCAAGTGGGTAGATCAAGTGGGTGAAGAGTTCTGACACCCTTGAAAGTGCCATAACTGGAGTATAAGTTCCCTATGCATGGATAAAAACCTTCTTGTTCTAGAAATTTTCCAATGAAGTCCACTTGTGACTCCCAAATGAAGCCATCAATAAACATGAGAGCGTTTCCATCCCCAAGTGTGATCCTATTGAAGGTTTTTGTCCTCAATTAGTAACCATGGAAGGGGTTTCATCCTTCACTATAAATAATAGAAGCTACAATAGATCCAAATCTCAGCTAAATGTCAAATGATGAATAATAATGATACCCTCCTCCTCCATTTGAACCTCCTAAGTACCCTTCTTTGGTGTCAAGGATGAACTAGAAGATCAATATTCATGACCAACCTCTTAATGAAGGGGGAAGTGCACTTTTAATCTTCACTTAAGAAGACCAACCTCGTAAAAAGGAAAGGATTATTTATTCATCTCCACTCTAGCTCTCAAGAAAACTGAGCTTAATGAAGGAGAATATAGTTCCTTTTTTCATTTTCATTTACCTATCATCTAATCGAATCACTCCAAGCCATAATTAGTAATTAAATAAATAAGGAAAATGTAATCACTTACAATTATGGAAATTTTCTGCCTTTATTTCCTTCCTTGAAGCCCATGGAAGGTGGAATGGCCCCAAGGTATTCATAACGAATAGCATGGAAAATGAGACATTACAGAGAGATGTAAACATTTAGTTATTTTGAGGCCATGAGACTAAGAGGATGACATCATGTTATTTGGGAGAGTATATGGGATGCTTTCATAGGACTACCCAAGACATTGAGGTATGATTATGTTAATTTATTTCCTTTCCTAAAGTAAAGATGCATGCTAGAAAGTAGGACGATTATATATGATATTTTATATGTTTTACATTTGTTAATATTTTATTTTAATAGAAAATGAAGCAGCCAATTGGAGAGCACTAATAGAGGACTAAAATCATGATATCTTGGATGGTGATCTTCATATGAGATACATGAAATTGATGTTAACTCTGGTGGTACCATCTACATGAGAGTATGGAAGATCCTTTAGGCTCATTGGAGAGGTATCACGGGAGTTAAAATGACATGAAAAATCCCTTGTAATTGTAGAGAAGAGTAATATGTGGGAATTCATGTATATGTTTTGGGACATTCAAATAGTGTTATCCTTAGATTAGGCTAAGGGAATGGTTGATACTTGTACAATTGTTGATAAATAGTAGTGAGAGGCCAAGACTATAGACAAATTGCATGTTTGAGTGGCTTGAGCATATAGTGAGGCATAAGGGGCCTAGTCAATGATTTCATCATTACTTCTCTCTTTACAAATGGGTAGTTAGACTCTATCAACTCATAATATGACACCTCCTCTTGCGAGTAGAAAAATGGATGTATGAGAGATAGATGATTGTGTGTGTGTGTACAATATTTTGACTCATTCTATACATGGATTATGTGATTTTATTGTGTTGGATTTGATGATCATATGTATGGTGGTATGTTTTCTTATGTTTTTGTATTTTTTCACAAATGTGATAACATATATAGCTAAAAATGAAAATGAAATATAAAATGGACATCTAACGAAAAAGGAAAAAAATTGTAATATAAAAAATGTGCTAATATGTTAAGTCAATTTGGTATTTTATAAAATCTAAGTTCTAATAAAACAAAGAAATCAAAAGATACAATAAATTATTATAAGAAATATAATAAAATATAAGAAATAAATAAGAGAGATTATGAGGCATGGAAATGATTGTAAGACACATAATATAACCTAAGTAAGTAATAAAAGAAATTAAAAATGTAAAAACAAGGCTATAATAAATGTCTAATGTAATCTAAGACATCGGATGAGAAAACATATTATATGATACCAATGTTGATAGTAAACATAAAATGTAATCTATGAAATGGTCAAATAAAATGTAAGATTTGATAAAGAGGAAAAACCAAAATCAATAGGATCACAATTAATAATTGAGTTAAATTTTCTTAGAAGATAAAACAATACCATATAATATCACAAATAGGGTGAATGAAGATGGTGTGGATGCAAAAGGATATATTTTTATGAAGGCTTGAAGTTTTTTTAATCATACTGACAAATATATGGTAAGGGAGTTGAGGTCATAAAGTATATAGTAGTTTGAAAGAAGATAGTAGGATGTCAAAGGGTACAAATTCATGGTCAACTACTGGTAATATCCATCAATGGGTAAAGGGAGTGATAATGAAAGAGGAAAATATAAGGTCCCACAATGACGATACAACATTTTTAGTGGATATAAGACACTCTAATAAAGAGGGCATGAGTAAAAGTTTTCATCATGTAGGCGAAAAGGAAATCAAGTAGGTGGGTTCATCTTAGGCTAACTAGTGAGGTATAAAAGTATATCTCAAGTCATTTAGGAAAGTATATGATAATAAATGATGCATTTTACCTTTCTATGATCTTTTCCTTATTCCTTGGGACCTCACTTGAGGAGTTAGAGGCCTACTACAAGGATTAGATACTAGTGTGATAAGGTAGAGGTGAGAGTGATATATATGAGACCTGTTTCCCCAACTAAAAAATACCTAACACACCCCAAATGACCTCAAAGTTGTGTAACAAGGAAAAATATAGAGTTTAAACTTTCAACTAGAGTCTAGGATAAGGGCGTGCCAAAATGATTATATCACGTCTTTTTTGTTTGTGATTTACTTTTTTATAATAATTACTTTTTTGTTGTCTTTTGCTTGATTTTTATTTGATAATATGAACTTTATATTGTATTATTCCTCCTCCATATGGATTTAGAAGGATGATCAAATGGATGTAAAATATTATTAAGACAAAAATTATTATACATAATTGTTATAGAGGAGGATTTATTTAGAAACCATGATCCTTAGGTACCTCTAGACCTACCTTGAGGAAAGAGTATGGTCTCATCTTTGACCTAAATATGTCTCAAGTGACATGAATGGGATAAGTACAAATTCCAAGGATATAAGAGTGATACAATGATGGATAAGTCTAAGAGATTAGCATTAGGATATGCTAAGGGTGATTAATATGAAATGAAGGATTAAAAGAGGTGAAATAGGTAGTGTAGGAAGTGCGATTCACTAGAGATGGAAAGACATAAAAGTGTAAACCTATGATAGGGCTAGTAATGTTAGGAAACATAGATATATAATACCAAATATTTATATATCCACCAAAATAAATTGTGGAGGATTAGAATTTATGATTGAACAACAATTTATGATAGATTATATAAAAGAATGAATTACATATTATATTTAGAGCATGAACATGAAATTAAATGAACACAAGACACAAGATTTAAGTGGGAAAACCTTTAGGTAAAAATACCCACATATAAATAACTTATCTTTATTTAGAATATAAATTTTACCTAGAATCCCACTATTTCCTTGACTACACACAATTACATTAATTCATCAGCTCACATCTAGCTTGCATGATAGTTCACTCTTCTTGTTCGATGATCAGACACCAATATGCATCTATGTGTTTGTCCAATCTCAAAGAGATCAAATTGATTTGTACCAAGGCGATTGGTCTGTCTCCACTCTTATATTTTAAATTTTAAATTGTGCTAACTTGATATGGGAATACACCACAATATAAACCAAAGTTCATACTCTTTGGCAGATTTTCTAATTAAGCATTTTCCTGCTTAATATTACAACCCCAACACCCCCTTAATGTTAATTAGGGAAATACACCAAATCACCTTTTTATATGAAAGGAATTACAATCCATAAATAACCAAATGAATATTTAGGCTAGTTCCCCAATAACACATGCAAGTTACATAGGAATTACAATCCATAAAACATTGATTCCATGCAAAATAAACTTTACATAAAAAATCCACAATACACATATGTAGTCTTCCATGGGTTTTGAAAAAAAATGACACGTGACAAAGATTTAATGTTTTTAAATTTTTTGAGAAAATTTATGGACAGAGCTAGTGTTTCGCATATTTTCAGAAAATCCACAGTACATTGCTAAGTGTTATGTGGATTTTAGAAAATCCACGGTACACTGGTTAGTGTTTCGCGGGTTTTAGAAAATCCACAACCCAAAGCTATTGTTCCGTGGGCTTTAGAAAAAGTCACATTACACTACCAAAAATGTGTCATGGTTTTGAAAGAACAAAAACTCCATGGTACACTGCATAGTGTTCCACAAGTTTTTGGAAAGAAAAAAAAAAAACGTGATACACAAGAAAAAATAATGATTCTCAAGATAAAGTGATTAATTATGAAGGCTTACATAAGATCATGGATTATTTTATAAAAAAAGAATCTCTCATATCTAATGTTTTGTTGGGTCTTACAAGTAAACTTCACATAAAGTAGAAATAGTATAGGGAGTTTACAATTGGCACAATCAGGATGTTAAGAGGAGACATTGCAAAGGAGGTGGCATTGTAAGAAACATGCAAAACATGTTCATTCCTCCTTATTTCCCCCTCAAGGAAAAATTTGAAAGTCCATATGCTCATTTGATTCAGAGGTGAAAACGTCATTCACATAATCATTTGAGTCTTACACATCTGATTCATAGGTAGAGATCAAAGTCATACACATGATCATTTGAGTCACATTATACCACATGATCATTATATTCAGAGGTGGAGAAAAAATTCACCATTTGAACTGCACACCAACATGATATGTTCCATTCTTTAATCCTAATCTAGATTTTTTACAAGAACAATGCAACACTGGCTATCATTCACAAGAATAACGCTTCCTTTGATGCCCATATGAAGTTCATCAATAATATTTTCAGCCACATAACTTCCTTTTTTGCTTCTATAGTACATCATATTGATTGATCCTTACTACTCCAAGTGAGTTCACTTGCATTCAACTTGAAATAAGCATATCCAATGTAGATATCCTATATACAATGTCATTAACATGGTTAGAATTTAAAAAAAAAATTTAATATTATTACTAAAATAATAATACAAAACATGATTGATTATACCTTAAAATCCTTTTTTATTTTCCAATGGTCATCACAAGGATCCTACTTGAATCTTAGGATAAAATCCTTATTCATAGGATATTAGTGATAGTTAAATAAATTTATCACATGCAAGTTTATAATCAATGATTCTAACTTATTTGAAGTAAGTTAGTGGCATACAACAAAAGTGATGCAACAATATATTTTTGATATTGATATATAACCATGCATAAAAGAATGGCTTAGTTTACATTGTTTTAATCTCTTTTTTATTTTAATAATTATATTCTTATTGCTACAAGAAATCAAGAGATCAAACATAAGACAATAATAAAAAATATTATTATTTTCAAATTTTACAAATCATAATCAACAAGAAAGATTTTGCAAAACAAAATCTTAAAAGAAAAAAAAAGTCTTAGTTTATAAAGTTGTACCATTTCCAATTATATTTGCATGATGAGGTGTTCCTCAATGTTTAAGAAAATTTAAACAACTTAGGTAATGGAAGACAATGCAGATTTCCATGAAAACTTGGCTTGAGAACAGTTAACCATGCTCTGATTTGGCAAAAAACTTATTGTCTAGATCATCTGGTGCATTTTTGGCATAATGTCTCAAAAAAGGAAAGATGCAGGAGTATGAAATAAAACTTTAGAGTTCAATTCTGGATCATGAAACATTCTATTTCTCAAGATAAACAATTTTTTTCTCCCGTGTGCCTAGAAAACCCTCAACATGACTTGATGAAAAGTTCTCAAATTTGGTTAAGAGACACTGATTTGGATTATAACCAAGATGTAAAGATCAAGTTTCAAACCATTTCAGCAAGAAAAGCTTCTTCAAAAATGATACAACACCAAGTAAGCATGTTTAGAAGGTTGCATGCGGGTTGTCTTCCTTAGGTTAATAGGAAGAGGAATAAAACCCATATCAAAGCCCATTTAGGAATTCTAGACAGAGACACATTTTGAGATGGCTCCCCTTTAATATCCAAATCTATCAAAACTGAATAAGGATTATCATCCTCTTGGACATTTGTTTCCAATTTTTCCAAAGAAGTATTAAAAAACTCTAAGATTTCTATTTTACGAGAAAACAAAGGAGAGTTAATCCAAAAAGAGGTTTCTCTATAGCATATACATTCCTAAAACATTCATGCCAAAGTTGTAGAACATTATGAGAAGAATAAGAACACAAGTTTCATAAATGAATCCATGAAACATACAATCACATATACGTTATACATGTATAAATAACATTACCAAGAACATTTTCATAAAGTAAGAGGTTGCTCAATAATATATATATATTGGTTTTTGTTCTTGTTCTTATTTATATTCTTCTTACATAGAGCATTTTAATAATATTCAAATTATTTATGACCAAATTTACCAAAAAAGGTATAAGTACAATCAAACTTAACCTTGGAATTCGTATTCTTATTTACAAAATTTTTAGAATTAGTTTTAAACTTAAATTTAGAGTTTGATTGTTGGTTAGTATTGTTGTTATTCTGATTAACAAATTTCTGATTTTGGGAGAACAATGTTGAGATTCATTATCTTTTGAGTCAAAGTTCTCCATTACTCTTTCTTCATGAACTAAGAGAGTAGACACAATATCTAAACTAGGTGAATCAAATTCATTTTGATATTTAGAATTTAAAATAGAGATATAATTTCTAAATTTCTCATGAATATCAATCAGAATAATAATGTACATCAACTTATCTTGAAATAATTCACAATTACATCCATCTATTTGAGCCTTAATGTTCTTAATTTTAGCTAGATAATTAACTATATTTTCATCTCCTTTCATTGCAATTGTAAACAGTTCCATGATTAGCTAATGATATTAGAAAGGTGGCTGCCTTCATACATAGTGGGTAATTCCTTTCATGCATTAGCTGAGAGAATCCATGTGACCTATGTATGCAGTAATAAATCATTATTAATACTTTGCAACACGTATTTACATGGCCCTCTTGGGATTTTTGGGAGAAGACATTCAAGATTTTCAGGGGTAGACTTTTCTACCAATGGGTCTCTTTTAAACACCAATAACTAGATCCCAAAGCTTTCTAGCCATAAAGATGGATTTAAGCATAAATTTCCATATAATATAGTTAGTACCATCCAAAAATTGAGATTCATTCATGGAAAAGTTAGAAAAACTATCCATATTAAATCAGTAAGCAATATTTAGGTGTTATGTGGTTTTCAACAGTTGTAATATTTATGGTTTAGAAAAAAAAATAGACTTATGCAGATTTGAAATAAAGGGAAAAGAAAGCAACTTAATGAACACATTCAAACAAGGTGTGAGAACTAAGAAGGGAGGCCATAAAACATAAATAATATGCCACGAGAGGCCGCAAGGAAATAGATAAAAATTAATATTAACTAAAAACATATACTTAAAGCCCTAAACCATTTACACTTTGGCTATGCCTAAATATAATACCAGCTTTGGACTAGATATACTGCCAAGTCTAGAACAAATAGACTGCTAGCTTTGGACTAAATACACTACTAGCTCTAAACCAAATACATCGCTAGCTCTAGACCAAATCCAAGAAAACCTTGAAAAAAGGTATGCAAACTTAGTAGAGAGGATGTAAAACATAAATCACAGTATGTTAGAGGCCGCAAAGCAAAGATCAAGAATTTGAATGCTTGATTAAGCTAAGAAAGTCGCATAACAAGAAAATGAGATCCACTAACTTAAACAAGAGGATTTTTTTCTTAAATCCTTTAGAAAAGGTATGAAGCCTAAGAGAAACAATGCTTAAAGAAAATCAGACAAGACATAAAGAACAAAAAAGTAAGATACAATATTTTAAGGCTTGGCCCACTTCCGAAAGTCGTAGAACAATTAAAATAGTATCAGTGGACTTGAAGAAATTTACAAATTGATGAAAATCCTTAAGAAGAATATGGAGGGACTAAGGAACATCCATAAAGCACAAAAAATTATCCATAAAGATTTGTAAGCCAACACACAATAATTTATAGTTTATCCAAGTTCATAAGTCATAGAACAAAGAAACAATGTTTCATAGGTTTTTTATATTTTTAGTGTTTTACGGAATAATAAGGTAAAAGTTATGGAACAAGGATTGGGGGAAAAATTGTGAGACAAAAAACTATGTAGAAAAAAGGACAAAGGCCATGGGAAAATAAAGTCTAAGGATCCACAAAGCAAGAGACAGTACCGTGAAGCAAAGAAAAAATGTGTAACACCTAAATCAACTGTGAAAGACTTGAATAAGTTGCAGGACAAAGAAAATATGTGGAACAAAGAAGATATCCACAAATCAAGAGAAAGTTCCATGAAGGAAATAAAAAATGTGCAACACTTAAACCAACCATGAAAGAATTGAATAAGCCACAAGACAAGCAACTAGGCCACAAAATACACACACTGTGAAAAACTTAGAAATGTTGTGAAAGGATAAGAAAGGTTGTTTCCCATGTAAATAATATGTGAAGACCTTAGAGATGTTGTAAAATACTAAGGAAGATACACAAGACTATGAAAATCCACGCAACAGGAGAATAATTTGTGAAGGACTTAAATAAGCCATGATACACTCAAAAATACCATGAAGCTAAGGAAAATCCTACAAAGCAATGCAGAAATCCATGAAGGTCTTGAAAAAATAGAATAAGGCCATGGGTGATTAAAAATGATCTGACCACGCAGAGTCAATAACAACCTAGGTTTTTATTATTCACACTAATTTAAAGCATACAATCATGTTAAGAAATCATTGTTAGTGTTCACATATTATTAGTGTTTAACTGTGTGGTAAAATAGTATTTACTTGTTAGTAATTAATAAATTTTATTAGTTTAATTTTTTAATAGAATATGTTTTTATAATAACAATGTATTATGTAGTTATATGGTTGTCCCTGTAATATTGAAATGGGTTTGTAGAACCTATTTTGTAGGAGGTAGTTTTCCTACCTCCATGGCTATTTAATAGCCTTTGCATTGACTGTATTATTATGTTGAATATATTATTACATATTTTTTCTTTCTTCTTTCTTTGTGTTGATTCCATTCTCCTAGTTCACAAACTCTGACCAAATTTAAGATTCGGTATCAGACCAGATCTAAATCCTCTCTCCATGATGATTTTTTGAAGTGTAGCCAAGGGCAGTTATGTTGTTTGTTATTTCCTATGCATGTATTTTTTATGGAGTGCATTTTCCTTCTATACGTCCTATCTTTTTTGTCATTAAATAACTTGTCTTATACATCGAATACAATCAAATCTCCAGAAGGAGGATTTATCCAAGTTTAAATTCTTACAACTGTCAAAGAAAAGAAAGCATGATTATTTGGTCAGTTGGGCATCAAAATCAGTAAAGAATAGATTTCAGATCATGTAATTAAATCCAAAAAATTAGTACCATTGTGAAGCTCTGGAAATAAGCTTTCTGACGTATTAAACGGATTACAAATCGGAGATCTGGATCTCAAGTTTTGAACAAATCATTGTGGGTAATTTTAACTCAAAAAAAATCAACGCATTATTGATGGAACGAGACATCTAATTTTTGGGGCTGATTCTTGAGCTTCATGATCAAATCAAGTTGAGATAGCATCATGAAATTAGAGATCAAAGGAAACAGATGATGGAGGGAAATCAATGCCTCTCGTCAGTCACAAATGATGGGGCCACATTTTGGTATGGTGGCATCTCCTTTTTTAGTTTGATTTGATTTGATTTTAAGTGTTCCTAGTTTTGTGAATAAATGAAAATTTCACATTGTGGGGGGAACATAACACCAATGTTCCGTTTCCATTTTACACCTAAAACGACTAAAGTCAATGGTAACTTCTAATGGCAATGGCAGTTTCCTATGTTGTTTGAGATCAAGTGGTAGTGATAAAAAAAAATGACTACAATTAAGAACATTACAATTTGTATAGAATGTGATGTAAAAAAAATTTCTATGTTTCATTTGTTTTTTTAGTGGTGTGTGGTTTCATTCCTATGTTATGATTGAAATGCAGAGGATGTGCATTTTAGAATCTGTGAACATTGTATAGGCGGGTAACTGACTGCGGCAATCCTCTAACTGTCGTACGGTCCTCTAACAGTTGTAATTCATTGGAAGACAATCATCCAGTGAATAAATTCACACATAGAGGTGATCATATACAGCAAGATCAAGACAACAAGATCCAAGCCAACAATATACAAACCTAAAAGTATGCGGAGGCATACGATTCTGTTTCCATTTTTTCGATGTGCTTCTTCCCATGTAAACACTAAGGGGGAATGTTAGGAAATCATTGTTAGTGTTTTACCCTGTTGTAAAATAGTATTTACTTGTTAGTAATTAGTAAATGTTATTAGGTCAATTTGTTAATAGAATATATTGTTAAAATAACAATATATTATGTAGTTATATGGTTGTACCAGTAATATTAAAACGGGTTTGTAGTTCCTATTTTGTAGGAAGTATTTTTCCTAACTCCATGGATATTTAATAGCCTTTTCATTGATTGTATTATTATGTTAAATATAATATTATATTTTGTTTCTTTCTGCTTTCTCTGTGTTGATTCAGTTCTCCTGGTGCACAGACTCTGACCAAATTTAAGAAAGCATTCCGCATTTATCTTAATTCATGTTCAATTAGGGTTTGTGCACTTTATAGAACTAAAACAGTCATACACCACTAGTTAGGTTGTCGTGGATATAACATTTTTCCAATTACTTCGGATCTACAAGATTCTTTACACCTGAAAATCATAAACAACTAGATCTATCTTTCACAAGCATAAACACCTACTTTGATACCATATTAGGAAACACGGGGATAGATAATACCATAGATCTATATCCACCAAAATAAATTGCATAGGATTATAGTTTATGATTGAACAACAAGTTATGATAAATTACATCAAAAAATGAATTAGCTATTACATTTAGTGCATGAACATGAAATTAAATGAACACAAGAAAAAATATTTAAGTGGGAAAAACTTTTGGTAAAAATCCCACTAAGAAATCACTTATATTTATTGAGAATATGAACTTTACTCAAAACTCCCACTATTTCCTTAAATACACACAATTACTTTCACTCATTAGCTCGCATCTAGCTCACATGATAGTTCACCCTTCTTGGTTGATGACCAGTCACCGATATTCATTTGTGTGTGTCCAAGCTCAAAGAGATCACCTTGATTTATATTAAGGAGAGTGGTCTGTATCAACTCATATATTTTAAATTTAAACATGTGCCAACCTGATATGGGAATCTGCCACATTATCCGCCAAAATTCTTAGTCTGTGGCGGGTTTTCTAATTAAGCAATTTCTCGCTTAATATTACAATCGTGACAAGTAAAAACATACAAAGTGATAGTATCCAGGTGAAGCATAAGACCATAAAGATGGATAAACAACCTGCCAAAAAATTAATAAAGAAACAAATGGTAGATATAAGTCAAAAATATATCACAAGGAGTTTGAAAATCATTATATATTATATCGTAATATGGATAAACAACATACTAAATGATTAGGTAAGAAGTGAATGGCATAAATAAATCCAAAATAATGTTTTAAAAAAGTTACAAATAATATAACTTGGATGTAAAGAGAGTAGCAAAAACATGTAGACTAATTGACCTATGTGAAAATAAATTATATAGGATTTTAAGAGGTCGCTGACAACATCAAAGTAACTAGCCTATGTTAACATAGAGGATTTCAAGGGGTAGCTGAATAATTCAAACTAATTGACCTTTTCTAAAAGTAGAATAATTTAAGGGGTAGTTGAAACATTTGAAGTAGTTGTTTGGTGCTAAAATAATAGGATTTCAATGGGTAGCCACAACATCTAAGCTAGTCATCGTGTGCTAAAGTAGAGGATTTTAAGGGGTAGCTAATAAATTTGGACTAACCATCTTGAGGATGTCTTGGGAGTGTAGGTAGTAAACGTAGGAAATTAAAAGATGATATGGAAAAAATAAAAAAAAGTGCTAAAAATATAATTCAAGGTGATTTAATAAAATTAAATATTAATAAAAGGAAAGTCCTAAAACAACTATATCAAAGTACAATTATGAGAAAACACAATCAATGAGAGGATAAGAGTGGCTTAGCTGATGTTTAGTTTTTTAGACAAGATTTGGGTTGGATTCATGGTGGAACAGGCTCAATATTAATTATATATGCTTTGTTTGGAAAACAGTGATACGAGAACTATACTGGATAGTAACACTAAGAAGGGGACAATATTGCCTAGAGTAGTGTCTGAATTGGGAGGTAGTGTCCTAACGATGAGTGTAGGTCTAGTTATTTTAGTGTCTGAAAATATCAACTTCACTTTGCTTTGTGTCACATCCACTTCACCGTGGGGTTCTCATATCACACATGTTCCTAAAAAACATGCTATAGTTATGTGCACAAGACTCAATAACACATTAGACTAAATAAAATATGTAAATGCTTGAGCTAGATTTACCTCAGTGGTCACCTTAATGTGATTATCACCACGTGTTGCACTATATTTCAGACTCTATGTAATTTTGGTGTGTGTGTGATATAGATTGTGTCCCTTGAAACTATGTTTCCCTTTTGCAAGTTGTACCAATATAGTGGGATACAACTACTTTTTTCCCAAGATAATGTGTGTCATGAAATTCATAATCTACCCTTCATATGCAGTGAATAATACAACCCAAATGCAATCCTTAAGTTGCTCCTTTTTTCCCAAGTAGTAGATAGAAAATAGTAACACAATGTCCCTTAGAATAGTTAGTAGGTTGTGTATATATATGAATCCTTTGTTTATATTTTGACACTTAGTGACAGCAAAGGCCGACCCCAAATATGAAATAGGAATAATAAAAATTTCAAAATTAGCTTCCAAGTAGTAAATTGAAATATAAGAAAGAGTGGATAAAAACACCAAGAAGGGACAATAACGATGGGCATTATTGTCCGTCCTATGCGCTATTGTCCCTAAGACATAGAAAAATAAATCAAACTACAAGTAGAGAAAAGGATCCTTGTGACATGACCAAAAGAACATAAGAAAATATAGAAAACATAAGACAAATGTCACAATCAAATTCAATCAAAAATCGATAAAAAGACCAAGATAGGTGTCACCAGTGTCTAGTCTTCTCATTAGGAATTTCATGTATATAGTAGCATACTTTGGTACATAATGTAATAGAACTGTGTGCATATTTTTGTGTCTACATTTTCCCACACTTTATGTTGGTGAATCAATATTTGGTAGTAAAAAGTAGATAGGAAGAGCGTACTGTTTGGAGAGATAAAGTAGAGTGTATCCGATAATGTGTCGAATGGAAAGTGTACGATGTGTATCATGGAGCGTAAGAAGGGATAAGAACCCTAAGGGTGAATTGTGCACATAGTGAAAAATATACCTACATTTGCAGCTGAATATTTCATTTTTGTGAGCATTTTATGCTTGAGATTTCTCCTTGTTCCAATTTTCTTACCTTTTTTCAAGATAAGGATGGACCTGCAAAAGAAGAAAAGTGTATTTAATGTTAACTATAAATAAAATTAAAATTTAACTTAGATAAAATAGAATTATATGCATACGAATGTGTAAAATAAACAAGTGAATCAAAGATGTAGTACATATAAATATCGAGAGAGGAAGGATAACATGTCCCTGTGTATTGTCTCCTTGGATTAAATTTCCTTGGAGATGGTTAGAGGGGTCAAGAGTGATCAATTCCTGAACTGATGTGAATTATCTTAGGACTTGAGTTTCCTAATGCCAAAGGAAGAGTGTTGGGAGAGAAGTCAGCTTTTCCTTTTGTCTATAATGATTCCCCAAAACCCATGGATAAGTGCCACTAAAGATGGTCACCAACCCAATAGTAACTAGTCACATATGACACTTCGTTCTAAACATATCGTTGTCCCTACATATGCCATAGGTGAAACTCCTTATTAGATACCATTATAAAAGTATGAAAAATGTGAACTTGACAAGTACAAGCATTTTGCATAGCAACAAAAATAATCTCCATTCATATATTTCTCTCATATACATGTCAATATATAGGAAATAGTTTTCCTATAAAATAGGAGATCGAACTATCTCCAAGACAACCCATAAACAAACAATTATGATGGTTTTTTTAGGAGATGCAACAACCTTCAAGGATGGTTTTATTGGAAAACCACCAACCAACAAGGATGATTTTTTAGGACAACCAACAACCTCAACAAGGATGGTTTTTCAAGTGGCTTACCAACAACCACAACAAAGGATGGTTTTAGAGGACAACCAACAACCCAAATATCATGATGCTAATTTTTATTGTGCTTTCATTTGTCCACTATGTTCTTACATTAGGGAAGTACGTAGGAATTACTAGTCATTGAATAGAAACTTGAAAATTGGAAATAGGAACACACTACAAAACAAGTACTCTGAAAATGAAGCTCACCAGAAACTGGATATCTGAAACTATAACAGAAAGAAAAATACACACCATAAAATTTCACCACATATTTTTGTGGCCTTGTTATTGGTGACTGAACAGAGATCATTGATTGACCTCCATCAACCTATGCCTCTATGATGTGACTAACTCCCCGAAACTTTAAAAAAGAATTTAAGACTTCTAGATTATTAAAGATATAGTTTGATTTAAGCAAACATATTGTAATAAGCTATTTATGTAATGAATATCCTGAGCAATTGATTAAAGATGCTTAATTTATTTATGAAAGGGTGTGAAACCATTGCGATGGTTCATAACTTCCAATGAAATCTTATAAAAGGCATGCAAATTATTATGAGAGAGACCATTGAATTGTGTTGGTGATTCTGAGAAAAATAATATTGACAAAATAATTTTTTTAAGATTTTGTAAATTGAGTTTGTGGAATTAAATTCCAAGGTTGACTAGGTACAGGAAGGCGGTGGGAAAGAGAGAGGGGCACCAATGGTGTCCTTACCAAGTGTATAGAGTACAATCTTGGATGGTCCTGGCCCTGGGGAAAGGTGAACATACACGAGGTGTATAACACAGTCCTCTCATAGTGTGGCCATAGTCTAGAGTCGGTTGCTTGTGTCTGTGCATTGGACTATTGTACTAGAATTCCTACTTACCATCTCAGATAAGTTCTTTCTCTATAAAAGCTTTGTAAATACCTGCAAAATCTATGTAAACATTTGTATAAAGATAATAGAAAGTAGTTAATTCTTCTATTTTAATTTGATAAATGAACAAATGAATGTATTTTGTTTAATTTCTCTATGTATATCTTGTGTTATCAAAAACAATGAATAGCATAAATAAGTTAATGAAATATGTAATTTTAGATATATAAGTCTGTTTTAAAGATAATTTGTATAATTTAATACAGAACAATAATGTATGTGTGTAATCAGTCATATTTAAAGTATAGTCTTGCAATTGTTAGGAAATATCATTTATGAGGCATATATTTATTAGTGCATACATGTATTGTTTTGGTGGTTGAAACAATCTGCCTAAATTTAGTTTGAGTAGTTCATGGAAGTTTAATAGGATTCCTAAGTTTAAGGAGATCCTCTCCCTATATATGTAATGTATTCTTCCTAAATGATCAATCAATAGATAATGAAGTATTATTATTTTGTATTCAGTGTATAATCTGGTGTTGTGCTTTCATCTAGTATCAGAGTGACATTATGAGAGCCCTCGAGAGCTTCAGCTCAACGTGGTTCAAAAAAATAATTGTATTTTAATGCTGTCATTTCTGTGCACACAGATCGCTTCGAATTTCTTCTGAGGTTCGTAGAATGGAGGGTGTTTCTTGCAAACGTGGTTGTCTATTTATTTCTACATAGGAATATATCCATCCCTCTCTAGATACATGTATTTCCAATCTATTTCTCGAATTATCCAACAAAAAAAATTCTCTATCATTCACGTTGTGCTTTTAATTGACTTCTATGAAACCAAACTACTTGGATCTGAAGTTTTCGACGACACGTTGCAGCTGTAGCATGTGATTACTGTTTCTAATATGCACTCGATAGTTACAAGCTTGGGTGAGAAAATAAAAGTATTTCGTGTCCATGAATGTTTCTTAGCCATCACAAGCTTCAACGTATTTTTTATTATTTCCTACGTTACAAATCGGAGTGTTATCTTTAATTTTTTTGAAACAAAAAAAGAGAGAAAAAACATAATTCTGACGGAAAATGGGAGGTATTAGCGAATCTGCACACATCTGATCAAGCTGATTGAATTCATTATTCAATATATCAATCCAAGCATTTCTTCGACGACGTCATCCATGAAAAGTGATGCCAAGGAGAAATCACCAAGATCTGTCATGGAATTTATTATTTTTGCCTTGTTCAATAAAAATGTGATGTGATGTTTTTAGTATGATCAGAGGATTTCAAGCAGGATCTGCATACAAATTGGTTTTATCACCATCGTGCAACCTTGATTATAGTCAATGCCCAGCCGTAACTTCTCCACGTAGCAGCAAGAGGTCAAACCACAAGTCTTTTATTACAAATTTTTAGCAATAGGTTTCAGGTTAGTCGTTTAGTGTATTCTTTTAAGTTTTTGATTTAATTTGTTATATAATCAAATTCGTTCATAAGTAATTCTTTACATTCCTTTAGGTGCACGAGTCTTAAGTTTTAATATTGGCCTTTTGAAATCATGTTTATCACATTATAAGTGTTGAGTTATATTAAATCAATAAGTTCTATTTTCCATAGGAGTCTCAAATATAAAGGTCTCTTTCATTATTTTTTATATGTTAAAAGTTGTAGTAAAGAATTATCTTTGTTGTCATATTTTATATGTCCGTCTATATCAATAATTAAGTTATTGTTGGTCATTAAATGTTGCAAAAGTGTATTTTCGGTCAATGTCATTGTAAAAAGTGTAGTTGTCAAAAGTGCAAAAAAAAATTCTTTATGGATGCATTTTCGGTGTAACCCGACATTCGAGAACCATGATTATGCTCCATGATCAAATTCAGTTGAGCTAGCAACATGACACTGAAGGATGGAGGAAAACAGAGGTTGGAGGTCAATCAATGACCTCTCATCAGTCACTAACGACAGTGCCGCATATAAGTTGTGGTGACATTTTTGTGGTGTGATTATTTTCTTTCAGTTTTTGTAGTGTGATTTTTGTTGTGCTTTCAGAGTTCCAGTTTCAGTATGCTTCAGTTTTCAGTGTTCCTGTTTGAATAAGTGGAAATTTAGCATTGAGGGGGGAGTATGATTCTAATGTTCCATTTCCAGATTTTAGCTTACATGTGTGAGAAGATTTTCCTAGGTTATTCCCTATGGTGAAATATGATGAGGGCTAATAATAGTACTTGGCACATCATGATGTGGTTGTAGGTAAACCACTTCAAAACCTTTATTCTTTGATTTGTGGTAAACTAATTTACAAAACCACTATTGTTGGTTGTTGGTAAACCATATGTAAAACCATCACCTTTTTGGTTTGTGGTACCCCAGTTTGTAAAACCACCATTTTCGGTTTATGGTCAACCATTTGTAAAACTATCCGTCGGGTTTGTGATCATCCTCTGAAAATCACCTAATCATGAAAGTAGGTGCATGTACAAAGGTAGGTTTTCCCCATGTTCGCACTAAGGGGGGAACGTTAGGAAATATCATTTATGGGGCATATATTTGTTAGTGTGTACATGTATTGTTTTGGTGGTTGAAACAATCTGCCTAAATTTAGTTTGAATAGTTCATGAAAGCTTAATAGGAATCTTAAGTTTAAGGAGATCCTCTCCCTATATATGTAATGTATTCTTCCCAAATGATCAATCAATAGATAATGAAGTATTATTATTGTGCATTCAATGTTTATTCTGGTGTTGTGCTTTCAGCAATTTAATGGTGTTTTCAGGTTGAATTATCTATTTTGTCTTTCCTAGTCATGTTTGTTGTATTTCTTGTATTTTATGATATGGACCTGAAAGTTTTCCTTAGATACAGTTAATCCCGTGGTTCTAATTATGCCCCAACACCAAAGCAATATATAATATTGCAAAGTTCGATCCAATAAAAATGATCCATGTAACTTCGTTGTGTCAGAGATTTGTTAAGATCCTTCTGAGCATTACAAAGTGTGAACCAATGAGATCTTTCCACGCTCTTCACTACGTTAGAATTTTACTAATTGTTCTGTCTATTACGAAAACCCAAACCAACAGAATAGCTCTAAGTATTTCACGATGTTAGTATTTTGTTAGTCTTGACAGTTTTTAGCCAATAATATTAAGCCCCCGATTTCATATGTTATTTCCTTTTTCAGATTTGTCAGAATGGGAACTAATAGAACTTGTCCATGTTCTTTCGCATGTTGTTTTCTTTTTCATAACCTTGTCAATATGCAAAAAGTTAGACATTCAAATAATTCCACGTATGTACAGTTTAATACACTATTTCACTATTAGTTGGTCTTTGGTCTTGTGTGTTGCACTGCAAAGTGCGAACTAATAGCAAAATACATACTAGTTTCATAGAGTCACACTTTAGATATCCTTTTCCATTGACATATAGCCATCTGTATTTGTCATTTTCTTCACTAACTATTCGGACCTGAAATTATTTGGTCTTTGGTTAATTCCATAATCCTGGAGTCCGTGAGGCGGAATTGTTAAGAAAAGCCACATAATCATGCCACACATATTTCAACTAGATTTTAATCATGTTTTAAAGCTTTAAATTAATCAAGTGTAACTATAGCTGCGTATTTTTGAATACTTTTAGCTTCTCAATTTAAACGGTATCATCATATAGGAAACATATTAGACTTCCGCAATAAGATATTTTGTCAAAGTATTATAGAATTTGTTGAGGGAAAAAGTTGCATTTCATCCTCCATCCTCCAGTTCGACATTTCTAACTCAGCTTGATCTGGATTTAAGGCTCAATAGTTTCCACATTAGATTTATTGGTGTAATTTCCCTCCCATTTTTCGGTGTTATTTTTTGGATGTCAGATAATACCGAAAATGCATCCGTAAAGCATTTTTTTTATTTTTACAAACTTTTGAATACAATGAAAATGATGACTTTATGACATTTGACACTATTTGAAAATATGAGGGCTGGACTAGATATTTAAAAATTAATAAACTGAGATTACTTTTTAAATGGAAATGAATTTGACAATGACAATACCATTAAAAAATGTTTTAACTCTTTTGCATGACCTCAATTCTTTTAATGACACTTGACAACAATGATGATGACTCTATTACAAAAAAATGACTTTTGACTTTGAGCAAGACAATATACCAAATTAAACAATAATTATATTGACATAGACTTTTAAATGACTCTTTTAATAAGAAGATGACACAACACTATTAACCTATAAATGAAATAAAAATTAAACATGGCAATAGACACAATATTGACTCGAAGAGGATATTCAAGATATGACCGACTCTTTTTTTTCATTATAGAGTCTAACACCTCTAATAAAATAGAGTAAAACTTAATCAACTCATGATACCACAAATACAAAATTGACTCAAAAATCACTCAAGATTTGAAGCTTAGTTGGAAACGACATGCACGGTTTTTCGAATCTTCACATAGATGTCATGTGCAAATTAATACAAATGGTAAATTTGTGTACCATGTTTAGAGGAGGAAGAGATTAAACACTGTAATTTGAGCTCATATGCATACGTAAGAATTCTGTTAACAATACAGATGTCGTATACGTCTCATCAAGAAACATGTTTCTATGCCAGAACCCTCACGAAGATCATACTATGGACAAAATTTGTATGAGGATGACGCAAACACGAATGGTTGTTGCACAACACCTCTATATGAGCTATAGGATTTCACTAAGCAGTTGACAGGTGTTGGATGATGCAAGCTTGGACTTCATTCATTTTGGCTGATCGTCACTCTCCTCTTATCTTTATCTTATCCGATCCAAATGGGAATGGAAGTGCGTTAGGGACTGTGGTCCAAACTAACAATGAGATTTCTAATGTACACATTAAAAGGAACAGATGCATGCGTTATGCATGATGGAGATATTCCAAAGCTTAAATATGATGATAAGGCAAAGATTGATCTTGGGAAATGAATGCAGAACCAATCAAAATAACGCCACTGTCGACTATGTGAAGCCTGTTCCACCAATGCAAGATAAAATTTCTAAGATCCAAATTTGGCTAGCTCGCGAATCAAAGACAAGAAACAAAGAGCTTGAGAACAATATTGAAGAGGTTGTGGAATGATCTGGCAAGGAGGATTTTCTACGAATGACAATATCAATGCAGTTACAACTATGTGACATGTTTGACCAGTAAAATCAATACATGAACAATAATCCGTAGATAAAATACTTGATGCAAACTCCTTCGAATGATGCACAATCGATGCTTTTAACAGGCATAAATTTTTCACATATCACTCTCTCATTCACAGGGCCAAAACACAATTCTCCTGCCCCCTTTTCCTTCTAATCCTCCATACTATATCTCTATGATACCAAATGACAGGTAAGAGAAATTTACATAGCAACAAAAATAATCTACATTCATATATTTCTCTCATATACATGCCAACATATAGGAAATAGTTTTCCTATAAAATAGGAGATCTAACTATCTCCAAAACAATCCATAAACAAACAATTGTATTTATGAGTTGTTATAACTCACTCAGTCCTATTTACGTGGATTATTAACAACTCACCCACATAGTTACATCACACTAATAATTACATTTTACCACTTCATAACTATAATGTGAGCACTACATTAATGAATTCATAACAGAACTAAGAATGAAAAGTGGTTAGTTCCCTTGCCCAAAGTATGAAACATGTTACTGATTTTGTTCCTTCATTATGGATAGTAAACTAAAATTGAGTGTCTGTTGTTGGATTATGTACAAAATTGTCACTGTGAAATTGTCCCATCTGCAAAACTACTTGTTTTTTCCCTAGGACAAAAATGCCCAAGTGGGACAATAACACCCACCATTACTATCTACTCTAGGTGATTTTGTCCCTCGGTTGTTTCTAGACCATGTTTGATTCTAAACCATTTTTTGAGACTTTTTTCTACCCATTTTTTCTTTGTACCATTTTGTCTCTAATTTTTGAACTATTGAGAGGGTGAAATAATCCCCTGATGGTTTCCCCCCTCATTTTGGGTGCGTGATATAGATCAAAGTGAGTGCGGACCAAATGAGAGGACTCAAAGCTAATGTTCACATCTAAAAAAGGATTATTACAAGGGGAATAGGATAAGTGCATGGTAACAACCATGGCACATATAAAAAAATGGAAAGAAAGCTAGCTAAAATTATTAGTGATAAAGAATCATAGCATTGTGTAATAAAATCAAGTCAAACACATAATAACACATCAAGAGGACAACATATTAGCTAGTTGAAAATAAGGTGCACCACTCAGGATTTCACAAGATGTTCAAGGAATTCAAGGCCATATAAGAAAGAAAAAAAAAACCCGTAATCATAGGGAATATCCTGCAAACAAAGGAAAACAAGTCACAATCATAGAAGATAAGACATAAGAAAATAATATAATTAGATAACCATGGTTGGAATTAAGCCTAAAAGAGAAATGTTACGCATAAAACACTCATTAGCATTTTATAATAATGAATAGTATACCGCAATGCATATATCTAAATGAAATACAAATGAAAGTAATAGATATTGCAATTATAACCCCTGAATGTGGAAAGGTAGGGAAGGTAGATGCCCCCAAGAGCCTCAATGGGATTGGTAGAGAACAATGTCAAGCATCATTGATCGTTTGATAACCTGTATATATCAAGCATTCACCTAAAATTACCATGTGAATGTGCATGTGTACATATAAAAGGATATAACATATTATGAATCAAGCTAACATGATAGGTAAAATGCAACATGGAATTATATAAGAAAATAGAGATACATCCAACCAAGATGTAAGCTAGCATTTTTGTATTTTGGAAAAATTTGAACGTTTTTGTATTATTATAATATAAGATTCTATGACTAGGGAAGGGAAGCAAGGTTACCCCCAATGTGTATGTGTGCAAAGTGAGGTTCATGTGTGTAAGTGTGCCCTCAATGGTCGTGTTTGAACCTAAAACAAGAGTAAGTCATTGGGTAGCAAGGGGGAATTAAATGTCTCCCCTAAGTGTGATAAGTGATGTAACTGTGTACTATTTCTTAAGGTGCATGATTTTCATTAGATTCTCAACGGGTTTTCCCATAAGTGTCACAAGATGATAAACATCATTGTTAAGTTTTTCAATAACAACATATGGGTCAAGCCAATTAGGTTTTAATTTTCCTTAAGGGAAGGTTTTGCATTAGTGTTCTTTTTATTCTCTTTAAGAGCTAAATTACCAATATTAAACTCTTACAAGCACACCTTGGTACTATAAGTTTGTTTGATACATTCTTGGTATGCGTAAAGGTGTTCTAAATCCTGTACGCAGTGAGAGTCAAGCATTTATAGATCATATAGTCATTTCTCATGGTATTCATTATATTGGAGGATATATTTCACCGAAACATGTAATGATGGAATCTCTAGTTCCAAGGGAATAAATGCTTTTCTTTTGTATATGTAGTGCCCCTCCCATTACCACCTCTTGATTGTAGTTTCGTGGGCTTGAGTCTGCTTTCGTTTGAGTGAGTTCATTGTTCTAGCGTCATGCAGATATTATGAGTAATTTGTAAAAAAAGTAACATTTAAATTAAACATTTTCGACAGTAAAATAATAAGGGTGGTTTTGAAGCGTCCTTTCTTAAACTAACCCTTTTGTAACACTAGGATTGTCCCCATGTCATCGATTTGTGAGGTGAAGTCATTCTTTTCGTGACTCATCCAACTCAGGATCATTCGCGAACCTTGAGTTTGAAATATTAATAAATTTCTTTATATTTTTAAACGTCGATCTAGCTATAGTGTATTCCATTATCAATAAAAGGAATCTGATTAATTTTCAAATGAAAATTATTTCATGGTAATTGGCCTGTCGGGCAGTGGTTAAGATTTTTCTTGAATCAAATTTAAATAATAAAAACAAATCATGAAATTATTAATAAGAAAGGAATTCAATTAAATCTAAATAAATCATAAAATTATATATTCTTAAATTCTCCAAATTTACTTTAGGGCTTAAACCAAAGGTCATTTCAAAAAGAATTTAATGTACCTTGGGTATTGTAAGTTTGTTTTTCCATGAAAAGATTATGAGAATTTTTCTTCAGGCTAGTGATTTTTCTCATGGGAGGATTTCTGGAAAATTCTTGGTTAGTGAATGTTTGTTGCAAACCCATGGTTTTGAATTGGAGCTCCCTGGTGCGTGTTGGCTGCTTGTATGCCACAAAGAAATGCCTTAACCGAATGTCATCTCATGGAGCGCAATGGTTGCATGTTTGGGCAAAAATTGTTTTATTTTAAAAAATGTGTTTGGCTGCATGGACGCAATAGTTGCAGGATAAAGACAAATTGGTTCAGTTAAAAATGGGCCTTTCTTACAAATGTGTTCACCCAGAAGAGAGTGGGACACCTCATCCTCCAGTAGTACCTACTTGTCTGCGTCAATTAAGAGCTTTGGAACTGATTTCATTTAGTCATAACTTAGCGCTTGGGAATTGGGGGAATTTTTGTTTCAACTTGCTGCTGTTTATTCCTTGTACAAGGCGTCTTTTTGTCTACTAAAATGCCCCAAAAAAAATGATGGGCTCGTGCTTTTTTGTTGGTTGTTGGGTATGCATTGTTTGGGTGTGCTTAATTGAATTTGGGAGTTTCTTAGCAAAATAAATTTGGAAGTTTTAAAACCACCTCCACATCCTTGACAAATATGCTCCCAGCTAGTGCGTGGGGTTGGACATATAAGATAGGCTTCCAAAAGAAAAGGTCAGAGAATTTGTCTTTTATTGCAGTTGTTTTGGTATTGGTGGAGCTATGTGGAAGCATGTGCAAGGCTCATGAATTATTTGGCTTAATGCCTCTAGAAATGTGGTCAATCAAGCCGGGGAGCTTTGTTGGATGTGCACAAATATAAAATGGCGGACATGGGGTAGTATTGATTGTTGGATGCGCAAGGAGAGGCCTTGCACCCGATGAAATGGTTGGAAAAAAAAAGTAAAAATAAGAAATGCTTGGAACTTTTAAGAAAATATGACTGGATTTTGTTAAGTCGGTACTCCAAAACTCTTGCCAGCATGTGCCAACACAATAGATTTTTACCACGGTTTTGACGGCTACAAAAGCATACGGGATATGGATTTTTTTGTTAGTGTTGTAGTTGCAATTACCCCCTAGTAGTCATATGTGCATATGTGGAATCTTTCTCAAGGCTGCAAACTGTTTGACAGAATGTTTGGACGGAAGGAAAAAGAATTTTGTTTGACGAAATGCTCCAAGAGATCTTGATCTCATCGTTTGGGGTGATGGTAAATTGCGAAAAATAGGTATGGATTTCCTTTTCTTCTTGTAATTAAATTACGCACTTTATCGTGTTCTATGTGGTTAGGTCTAAATATTTTGGATCGTAGAAAATATTTCTAGAACGAATTTTACAAGTTTTACCATCCTAAAACCTTTTAAAATATAGAAAAAATTAGCCTCATAAAGTGTACGCATGGAGCACCACACCCAAATGTACTATGAATCTGAAACTTCTAATTGGATCCCTGGTAACGTAGGACACCATGGGAGACTTAAATATGATTTTCAAACTCTTTTAATTGCTTCTTAGTCGAGTCTTGAATCCCATTTTAGTATATCAGTGACTCGTGGTGACGAGTCAATTTTACTAAAATGCGATTGGTTTTAGCTTGTAGATGCCTCATCGTTTGAGCAAAACTGAAAACTGCCACCACCTACCTATAGATTGCCAATAGGAGAATTAGATCCAACTCTCTGTGATGAAAAATCACTATCAGGGATTATTTTTGCGAGTGGGTTTCGAGGCCCTCCAGCCATGTTTGACAGGAAATTTTAGTTGTGTTTACGATAATCAACCTCGAAGATACCCTTGTAACTTGAGTCTAGTTCGTTGTATTCGAACTCCGTCGAATGAGATGAAGTCTCTGTATATAGGGGAATAAGTATGATTCTTCCAAAATTGTACTCCAACTCAAGATGAGTGTTTTCAAGACCCAATTTGTAAGCACTTTTGTTTTTTTGGTCAGTTTTCTCAACTTGCTAGTTTAGCTAGAAACTCTTTTTGAGGGTTCTGTTTGACCTCTAACTATGCGAGAGACCCTTCTCATATTGTCTCAATGATGTCTAGAGTATTATTCTATCTTTTAACTTATATTAATAAATTTTTAAATGTATGGTGTTTTTTTCTTTCTCCTCCCTCTTCTCTCTCCAAATATGACTATGATACTTTGTTGGTATTTGAAAACATAAGTGAAATGGAAAATATAAATTGGTTAAAACGAAATGAAAATGGAAATGAAATACAAATTGTTATGACATTGTGGATGGAAAATAAAATGCCAATCAACCTTCTCTCTCATCCTTACTATCTCTCTTACTAGAATCCAAAACGTAAAGTGCAAATGCATGAGGAGCAAACTCTTTCTTATTATCTCTCCCTATCTCTATCTCTCCCTACTCTTTATTTGAAAGTTTTCAAAATGATGAATGCATGGATTTATGCTTGAGTGTAAGGTATTTCCATACAAGTTATAGGACTGACCCTACAGTGGTTATAGGTACACGAGACAAGAATAAAATGATAGCGTTAATTGTGTTTCTTTTGTACCCATGGGATTAATTTTGGAATACATAAAATATTTGTATAGAATATACTAGCGATATAGTTATGAATAGAATACTATATTTCATTGTTTCCATGATGTATTCAATCTTGTTTCCTATTGGTGAAATTTACTATTTCTTACGTAGTTGTACTTTTGCATGTTTAACTAATTCTACACTTAGTTGTATTTCATTATAAATTTTTAGGTAAACGAAGTTGATTGTATCGTGTCGCATTGGACAACATTGCAAGAGGATCCCTTTTATTATATCCAAATCATCGTTAGGAGAATGAAATTGAAATCCTGTTAATAAAAATTGTTTGTACCATTGTAACCTTGGATGGGATTGTACCATTAAAATTGATGGTAGTAATCTAGTAATGGCATAATTCGTTTGTATGGTAGTGGTGTTTGTACTTAGGAAGTATCTTAGCCTTCAAAGAAAAATATAATAACTTGTATGTGTGTGTTTCATTTGGGGCATAAAACGTCCACCCAACTCATAGTTTGAAATATGAACCCTTGTGGTATGGAATGAACCCTTTGAGCTTAACATCATTCCTTATTTCTATAGCATAACTGAACACCTCTTGGGACTTATCTACACCTTATAAATGGAAGTGTTTTCCTTACCTTAATTATAGGAACAACTTTGAGGTTTGGAAGCCTTTGGGGAGTTGGTTATTGAATGCTATCTTTGGCCTATAGTCAGGCATAAGTACCTTGGGGTAAATGGGAATAAATTTAAAAGTAATCCTAGGACCTTTTGAGGATAATGTGTGGACATAATTTTATATCTAAACCTTCGCAAGTGGGATTTTTAATGATAAGATGTTGGCCGTTAGATAGGTGATAATTGTGACTTGTTCCTCACTCCTTGATAAGTCTCCTTTCTCTGATATTAAAGGTAATATGAGATATCCCCTTCGAGAACATGATATTCTAGAACAATATATTTGACTTGAACACTAACCATAGGTGACCCTTTTGTATCTTATAAATGCTCCCAATATATCCTATCTTCAAGGTGTACCACAAACATACGTTTAGATTAAAATTCTCCTCTTATCGTTATGAGATATTTTCCCTTACAATGAAAACTAAGTGAAATGGCGAGTAGCCATGCTCTTTAAGAAAAAAAACCATATTCCAATAATATGTGTTGGGTGGAATTTATGTGTTTAAAATGTTTGGAACTAGCATTGGGTGTTACAAATTAATGGAAATTGAAATGTGAACCAATTAGTGTACACTTATCTTTTTAAGTTATTCACGATGTGTAATAGAGTTTTGTAGTTTGGAGAAGAGGGGATTTTCACCTTGCATGTTAATGCTCTTCAAGCCATGTGACTAAGTGTCCCTATTACAAATTAAACCTGAAATGAAATAAATAATGTATATCGTTGTGAATAAAACTACATGCTCTCATGATTAATGGATTCAATACCTATAAGGTTGATTAAGGAAATGTAAATGGTAGTGAAGTGGAAATCATCTTAAATGAAGTGTTAAACAAAGTAAGGGAAATGCAATCTAAAGTAAAAGGAAAATGTACTTGTTTTCCATGTTTTTTGCACTTTAAACCTTTAATTTTGAATTTAGCTTTTGACCACGATAAAGATTGAAACCTGAAAAGAGGACAATGTGGAAGGTGCTTATTTGTGTTGTTCATGTCGGGATTGTATCGTAGACTCATACTTTCTCATTTATCTAGGTGTGACGTTGGTTGCACATTGTTTCATTTTGGATTTTGCATGATTTTACAAGCTGATGTAAATGTTGCATGTGGTGTTGTGAAAACCCTTGTGAGTCTTTTGGTCTCACATAGTTGTATATAGTAATATAAAAGTTAAAAATAATATATTTTATTATGTTTGGCCTTGTGTTTGTGTCCCACATGGTGGGCACTACAATATACAAGGGAGACGGGTGTAGCATTGGTTGGGTTACACACACTCGTACGGTAATCCCAAAGGGCATACAACACTTGATTATGCTAATCATCACCACATCTATCAACAGTATTATGCATAACCTTAATAAAAAAATATTATTAGCTTCGGCTTGGCCATTTCTTTGAGGATAATAAGGTGTGGAAAATGTTTGCTTGATTTTATTTTTAGCACATAACGTTTTGACATCATAATTTTTTAAGGATAAGCCATTGTCTGTCACAATCACAGAAGGCATCCCAAACCATATAATAATATGTGTAGTGATAAATCTACATATATCTACACCAATGGTAGTTTATAAAGGTGAAACTTCAACCCATTTTGTGAAATATTCAGTAGTGGTGATGATGAATTTTCATCCTTTAGCTGATTCAGGATTTATCTTTCCAAAAAGGTCAAAGCCCATAAAGAGAAGGGCCATGTTGACACAATACGTTGTAGCTCGTAATTTGGTGCATGGTGAAGGTTACTATGACATTGGAATTTATCACATCATTTAGCATATTCCAAGCAATCTTGTTCCGTAATATGCTAATAGTAACGTTTCTAAAGTAGCTTTTGGAACATAACCTTGCCACTAAAATGTCCACCACATATACCATCGTGTATCTGAGATAGAGGAAGTGGAATATCATTTACTCCTATACACAGGACTAGATTACCATCGAAATCATGTTTAAATAAAGAACCACCAATAATCACATATCGTATAGCATTATGGAGCAATCAACATGCTTCTTGTGGGAATATATTGCTAGGTAAATCTTTCTGGTAGAGAAAATCATATATATTAGTGTACCATTCAAGATGGTTAGCACTACATGTAACAACAAGAACTTGTAGTGCATCTATCATACATGATTTGATAGAGGGACGAAGCATATGATGAATGATGAATGTAGCATGGTCATTTATAATGTCTAGTGGAATAAGAGAGGCAACACTAGCCATGACATCAACATGTTGATTTTTCTTGCACGACACAATGGGAATAGTGTAGGAATCGAATGTAGAAAGGATGTCTTTAATAACAATGTGATATGGAATTATTTTCTCTTATTTTTTTGATAAGCACTGTTGAACTAGTTAACATAGAGATGAGAGTTTCCAAATATTTGAATATGACATATATGAAGAGTGTGAGTGATAGATAATCCTAGAATGAGTGCTTCATACTAGGCAATATTGTTCATGCAAGAGAAGTCTAGTTGGTAAGAAAAGGGCATATGTTCACCATGTGGTGTGATAAAAACAATGTCGGCCCCAACCCCAGTGGCACATCGAGAGGGATCAAAGTACATAGTCCAAATATCAACATGAATAGTATAAGCGATGAAATCATCATGAAAATAGTCTCAAACCAGGAAAGGAATCATCGATAAAGATCCTCAACTAATTGGTCTGCGGATAACTTGTCCTTTGATTTATTTTTGTGAAACAAACTTAAGATTAAATTCAGTAAGAAACATGACCCAATGAGCTAAGCGGCCATATAAATGTGTTTGGGAGAGTAGGTGTTGCAATGGATCAACTTTAGTGATGAAATGAATTTCAGCATTGATCATGTAATGACATAGATTGTCAGTGACAAAGACAAGTTTGAGGCATAATTTCTCAATATACATGTAATTGTACTCAAAGGAGAGTAATGTCTGACTAATATAATAGATAGTTCACTCTTGTTGAGTCTTATCGTGTCGAGCAATCAAGGCTCCCAATACATGAAATGTGGCAAAGATATACAAAAGTAATGGTTGATCAGGAATGAGAGGAGTCAAGACAAGCGGGTGGATTAAATAAGAATTTATAGTATCAAATGATAGTTGGCAATTGTCATCCCATATAAACTTAGTATCATTTTTCATTAGTCATGTAAATGGTTGGGTTTTATCAACTAACTATGCAATGAATCATTGGATAGCTTGGATTTTGATTTATAATGAGCGTGATTGATGAAGGTTATGAGGAGGCATATCTGTAGTGGCTTATATTTTCTATTGATCAATCTCAATACCTCATCGGGAGATTATATATCCTAATGAATTCCTAGTAGTAACACCAAAAATACACTTTTTGGGATTGATTAGTACATTATATTTCCTTAAGCATGTAAAAAGTGTGTGAAGGTCCTGAGCATGATGAGCATGATGCTTTGAATTGGAAATTATGTCATAAAAATAATCCTCAATGATCTTATGAATATAATCATGGAATATGTGAGTCATAACACATTGGTATGTAGCTCCAACATTTTAAAGTCCAAAGGGCATGAAACTATATCAAAAGGTTCCCCATGGTGTGGTGAAGGAGGTCTTCTCTTGGTTAGCAGGGTTGATTTTGATTAATTATAAACAACAAACCCATCCATAAAGGAAAGCATGTCATGAATAGTAGTGGATTCAAAAATAGTATCAATAAGTTGGTAGGGGGAAGCTATCCTTGGGGTAGGATTTGTTAAGATTGCTGAAGTTAGTGCAACAACAAAAATGCCCATTAGGTTTCATCACATGGAGAATATTAGAGACCCATTTTGGGTAGTCAACAATGTGAATAAATCCCACATCTGATAATCATTGTATCTCTTCTTTGACTAATAGGGCCACTCGAGGGTGCATCTTACAAATTTTTTATTACATAGGTTTAACGCCCTCATGAAGCACGATGTTGTGCATAGCTATAGAAGGGGTCGATACCAAGCATATCACTATAGTGCCAAGAAAATAAATCAGTGAATTCTTATAGAACTTGCTAAACATAAAATTTATCGATATCACTAAGAGAGGTTGTTAAAAAACTAATTGTGGATCTTCATTAGTGCCCAAGTTGTATGATGTAGTCTCTTCATTGAGTAGTGTAGAAATATCCTCAACATATGGTTGTGTGGGTTTAATATCAGGAGTATCCATATTTACATTAGTAGGATCACTCTCACCAAAGTATGTGGTAGCATGCAAGGAATGGGGGAACCTCTTCTTATGATGATGCAAAGGGAAATGTTCATAGGCTCCAATGTACTCTAGGAGTGCCTCATCATTATGAAATTCATCTAAGAGTGGTAGGTTAGGAGAGATAATATCATCAATAAGGTGTAGATGAACTAATTGAAGTGTATGTGTCTGTGAAGTAGTGTATACCTCATAGAGAGATTTAGTAGGAAGAAATGTGTTCCTTATATGAATGAAAGGAGAGAACCCTATTCTAGCTTTATCAAGGTTATTAGGAAGAGAAATAGGATCAGTAATACCTTGGCCATTTCTTTCGAGTCATGTAATAGAAAAACCATGTCGTAACAAATACTTATAACTAGTACCATAGGTGTTATAATCAATAGTAGGCTTGGTAGACCTATCCTTATGAGTATGTGTGTTCTCATGGTCAATAGTGTCACAAAAAGTAAAGGGTGATTGGTCATCCAAAACATCATATACTACACCCTCATGTAAGAATTTAACTCGCGCATGGAGGGTAGAAGGGACTACATGCATAATATGTAACCAAGGATGACCTAGAAGGATATTATAATTGAGATTATTAGGCATAATGTGACATCAAACATTAAGAGTGCATATTCCTACAATAATGGGTAGAGTGATTTCTCCCAACACTCGCTTAGGTGTATTATTAAAACCAAAAATACATAGAGTAGATGGAGTTAAATCAGTAACAGAAAGTCCTCTTGATGGAGAAAAGATTTTTTTGCATATATTAAGACCATATCCATTATCAACTAAATCATGTTTAACAAGCACATTATGAATGTGAACTTAAATATATAATGGAGGTGCATTATCAACAATTGTTTGGGAAGGGATATCAACTGATGTAAAATTAATATGTTCATCACTTATTGCAAGAGATTTTGATACACAGTGGTAGACATAACCATGAGAAACATCCAAGTGAATGTAAGTATTATCCATAGTGTGCATTAAAGCATATATACATTCAGGGTGGGCCTTATAGAATTTAGTCATAGAGATATCCATTGTAACATGCAAGAATAAGAAGATCTAAAATAAAACAATTTTCAAAGAATACAAGCATATACAAAATGCATACACATGGAAATCTATGGTTGGATCAATAATCGAGTTCACTAAATGATTTGATAAAATTAAATATTAATCGTATGACTGGATTAAATCAACTATATCAAAGTACAATGATGAGAAAAAATAACCAATGAGAGGATAAGAGTTACTTAAATGATGTTTGGTTGTCTTGACTGGATCTAGGATGCAGTGATGATGGAACAAGCTTAGTATGAATTGTATATGCTTCATCTAGAAAATAGTGATTTGAGAACTATACTGGATAGTAATGCCCAGAAGGGAACAATATCACCTAGAGTAGTATTTGAATTGGGTGGTAATGTCCCAATGATGGGTATGTGTATGGTTCTTTTAGTGTTTTACAATGTTACCTTCACTTTTTTGTGTCACATCCACTTCATTGTAGGGTTATCTTGCCGCACATGTTCTTGAAAAAAAAAAAACCTAGCTACATGTACAACACTCAAGCACACACTACACTAAATAAAAGATTCAAATGCTTGATTCATGTTGACCTCAGCAATCACCCCAAAGTTATTGTCACCGAGAACTACACTACATTTCAGACTCTATGTACTTCTAGTGTGTGTGTGTGTGTGTGTGTGTGTGTGTGTGTGTGTGTGTGTGTGTGTGTGTGAGAGAGAGAGAGAGAGAGAGAGAGAGAGAGAGAGAGAGAGAGAGAGAGAGAGAGTGTGTGTGTGTGTGTGTGTGAGTGTATGTGAGATATAGATAGTGTGTGTGAGAGAGAGATATGAGAGATAGAGGACTATTAACTAATTTCCCCCAAGATAATGTATGCCATGATATTTTTAATTTTTCCTTCCTATGCAATGAATAATGCATCCCAAATGCAGTCTTTAAGTTGCTCCTATTTTCCCAAGTAGGAGATATAAAATAGTAACCGAGTATCCCTTAGAATAGTTAGTAGGTTGTGCATATATATGAATCCTTTGTTTGATTTTGACACTTAGTGACACCAAAGGCTGACCCCAAATATGAAATAGGAATTAGAAAATACTTTAAAACCAAACAAGTGGTAGATTAAAATATAAGCAAGAATGGACAAAAATGTCAAGAAGGGACAATAGCAACATGCGGTATTGTCATTCATGGGTGCTATTGTCCCTAAGACATAGAAAAATAAATTAGAAAACAAGCAGAGACATGGATCCCTATAACATGAATAAAAGCACATGAGAAAATTAGAAGACATAAGACAAATGTCACAATCAAAATCAATCAAAAATTGATAGAAATACTAAGAGAGGTGTCACCAGTGTCTAGTCTTATCACTTAGGAACCATGCATATAATAGCATAATTTGGGACATAATGTAATATAATGATATGCATATATTTTTGTCTACACAAATTAACTACAGGTTTCCTCGATAACCTCATGAACCTGCTACCATATATCATAATGTATGTTTATCATGGTGTCCTCAATGTCTTCAAGGACCTAGGAGACCTTTTGATAGATCTCATGATGCAACCACCTTAAACTTCTCCACCCTCATGGAAATATAACATGATATCTCTTGGTGCAAGTCCATTATAGAGGGAGGGAGGGTAGAGATGAAATGAGGTATTTGTACTCGAGGAGGATGAAAGTGAGGAAGTGATACATCAACTAGTCTAAATGGTGTGTATGTGTGTAGATGGGCAGTATGCAAGTTTGGGAATTAAGTTCAACAAAAAGGATGTGCTAAATTTTTAGCTCATGGTGGAGAAGAATCATTAGATTCCTTATGATGAGTATGTGACAAGTATAATTAAAGTGTTAAAATCCCATGATGGGAGAAAACTATTGAGCACTAGAAAAAGGTCATGATGGTCATCATTTTTGCTCTTTGCACACTTCTACTTCATGATTCTTAATGAGCTTATTATAAGCTTGTCAATCTATGACATTGCACCTCATTCCATTTGTAGAATGATCATGATTTGTTTGAGGATTCAGTAGTTGGTGTAATAGGAGGTAGGGGTGGAGATGTAAGGCAAGGCAAGGGAGTGTATGTGATAGTAAAGCTAAGTGAAGGATTAAACAAGCGTTTTGACTTAGGCACTGGGTCACAGGGAGGATTAGAAGTAGGTGAGATAGATTTTTACTATTCTTCATCCTCTTCATCCATTAGGTCATCTTGTTCAGGATCAAAGTCAGAGTATTTTGGCTTGCCTTTCGGAAGCTTTGGCTTAAAATGTGTGAAGGAATGGAACATGTTGATGTTACAATTAAAATATGATTCTGTAGATTATGTTTTATCTGTAGACACTCGAAATTGGGTCGTAACCCTCTAGGCCCCCTTCAATTAACATACCCCTTACCATGACTCCTCCACACATTATTATTAATTTAATTACCCAATATTAAGTTAATAATTCCCTCACTCCTCCACCTCACCTCTCCACCTCGCCATGGACCCATTCCAAGCCTATTTATTAACCTAGAATAAGTCACCACTTCCCTTAATAAAGTAACTAAGACTCATTATAACCCTAAAATTCATTACATATTATCCCTCCTACCAATTTTCTGCTTCATTTAGCGCAAACTCAAACTCTTAGTCCATAAAAAACCTTGGCTAATGCCAAAAATGGAGAGAAAAGGTTAGTTTTGGCAAAATAGGACCTTTTCTCCCTAACTGATGTCGGTTGTTGCATGACTGACACTGGTCAACTAACCGTCATTGGTTTCTTTAATTGGAAATTTCCAACCCTTTACCCAGGTTCTGCCATATTGGATTTTAGAGTTATGGCACTCTTAGCTCTCACATCCAAGCATCCAAGCAACCTCACGACGAACTAGAGATCATTCCAAGAATTCACAACCCCTAGAAAGCGTCAACAATGTGTTCCAAAGCATTGTATCACTCACGGAATTCCATATCCTTCTGTTGCTGTTGCACATGATCGGGACTTGTCTCTCCTTCAACCATTGTGTTAGCATATGGATTTTCATGCATGCAAATGACATGTAAAACTGTGGGACCAAAGTCCCTCCTCAATGAAGGTGAGGTTGCCTTTATTGAAAACTAAAACTGTATTTACATCTGTACGTTCAAAATTTTATGTGGGCGGGGTTTGGAACATCAATGGAAAGAAAAGAGAATGAGGGAGATGGAATGGAAAGGAATGAATAGAAGGAACATGCAAGAGTTAGATAAAAGCATAGCCTAATATTGCATGGAGAAGAACAATCAATAACTAACAAAAATAAAACAGATTTTGCATCACCTAAATGAAAATGAGTAAAAGGGAACACGTGAGCAAGTAGATAATCAGAGTTTGATCACTGTGAACTAGAACAACAAATTAGTAGCGTTGAAAATAAGATCCAAGACAATATTTGCATGCAAGATTCAAACACTAACATCTAATAAACATAAGAACATCAAATGCTATAAGATTCAATAAATGGGACACAAAGTTCATATTTCATTAACTTCAAAATGCCTTCTCCAAAGAACACAAAGTTTATTTCTTTGAAGTAAAGCTTGCAAACAAAAGTATATTCTTCTCCTCTCTCAAAGTCACCCTTACAAATGAGCCCCTCACTTCCTTTTATAACCCAAAAGATGGTAACGAAGTAGTTAAGATTGACATGCACATTAAATGGGGCAATTAAGTGATTATGAATTTTTCAACAAACTTTTAAAACGTGGCTAAAAATAAAAACCACTTAAGTTATAAAAAAATGTCAAAAGTGACTTGAACAATAACCTCATTCTATAACAATTTTAAAGTCATTTTAGGAAAAGTACATAAATAAAAGCAATGGGTACATGTGGACCCCACTTAAATGACTTAGACACACAAATAGACATCCTAGTCAGTAGTGCGCCACCTAGATAAAGACACCTAGGATCAGTGCCTTATCCATTGGGCCAAGAGTCTGCCTAACCCAGTCATATAGGAATGAACTCATCGACTGTGCTCCACAATCCTCTAGATGACAAGAGAGCCAATCTTAAAACTTGAGCAATTCATCCACCTCTCCATTTGAGCAACATCCTGGTGTGAGAAATTTTGTCTTTATTCACATTCGCATTCACAATTACACACAATTCTCCACATGCTCCGAAAACCTTTCCATGGTGAATTCTTCATTTGTCGCGAGACCGTAGTCACTCTTGATCTTTTTCCATTGAGAAGATATTCCAAGATTCGAGATTTCAATCCACTTCCTGGAGTTATGTCTTTCATTTTTTTCACTATCATGAAGTATTGCCATTTGGATTCTCTCACGATCATCTAATTCGAGAACGCTCAAACTTTAATATTGGCAGATGAAGTATCGCGACCACTGCTAACTGAGAGTTGATAAGGACACGCTTGAATGATGTGGCCTTGCTTAATGATCCGCACAACTGCACTTATCATTGATCTTAGTATGTCAATGAAAATATTCGTACAATGATTAAGTGAAGACAATTGATGTAGAAATATTTCTCCCATTATCGATTTCTATCGATAACAATGGCTTTTGACTCTGAAGAGACCTCTTCCAACAACTACGACCTATAGTGCATAATGAGGAAATCATATGTTGCTTCCGATTTGGGGCTCTTGGATTTGAATCGCCATATTGTGTAGGTGTCATGGTGCATCCATGCAAGTGATGAACAATTCAGAACAAGCGTTAAGAATATTGTAACTCACCTTCAGTTGATATGCAATTGTAGATTGACCTACGTCGACATGTCCCAAGTTGGTATCGACGATGTTCTCATACTCTGAATGGAGCGTCAAGGTGAGTAGAATTCCCTGGAATCCATACCGCAACATCATTTTTTTTGAAGATGACGTGATTTTGACAGAAGTGTGATTTCAGGGTATTACTTCCTTCTTACAAAACTGCACAAATCACCTTTGAAACTACCCTGGGAAAAATAACAAATCTTGTTATGAGAAACTCTCACTTGATGAGGGAGTCTATTAAGGTACCAAATTTTTTTAGATCAGATATAATTTTTTCCAAATCAAATTATTCAGTGAAATATTAAAGGTCAAAGTTGACTCTTCTGAAACTACTAGGAAAATGCAAGTGTAAAACTGTAAAAATCCCGTTTGGTTTTATCCTAGGAAAAATACCAAACATCACCCTGGATATCTACAACATGGAAAGGGAGCATATGAATGTGAGAAGAATCCAAAACACAAATCCTTTTCTCCTGATAATCATCCGAGTTCAAAATATCAACTCTCAAAGTCACTCTCCATCACAGGTTGAAAACTACACGTGCAGAGGTAAATCATGCAAACTTCATTTTATTTGACTCTGTGAAGAATATCAAAAGAAGTTTTGTACATTTTAATTTTAACAAATAAGTACATGAATGTGGGAATAATTCAATAAACCAAACCGTTTCTCTTGACGATCATCTGGGATCGAGATATGGATTCACAAAGTAGGCCTTCCGCCAAGCTGAAACTACACGCGCGGCAAAATCGAGTAAACTATATATTTCTTGGGTTCGTAAAAAATATCAAATGAGGTTTTGTTCGTTTAAAAATTAGAAAACATGAATATGAGAAGAATTCAATGAAACAATCCGTTCTTCTCGAAAATCACTCATCTTCGAGATATTAAGCTTCGAAATCGATTACTTCATCAGACACAACCTGCGACACATTCTCTCCACATCTTATGGTCTTCTTCATTAAATTTATATTCCTTTGTGCCAATATACATTGGTAATGCATTTGAATGTGTGATATTTTTGTCTGAATACTTCTCACCAATGCGTAATGAAAGTGATTTATATATTTTTTAAATTAAATTCTCCTGATTTTTAATGACTTCGCGCAAGACCAATTTTAATATTTTTGCTATGGCGTTTAAATTCTTCTCTTCTCTAACTGCATTGGAAATTTTTTTTAAACCAGGCGTGAAGATTCGTACTTGCTTGAGCGTGGATTACTAATTCTTGGCTTGTGTGGATTTCTTTTTGCTTTGCTTGCGTTGGAAATTCTCTTGCGTAATGTTTTTCTTCTAGCAAATGATGGAACGTGGCACTACTGCCTTCAAAACCTGTGTGGATTCCTTTCTTATTTCCAGCGTGGCCTTTGCTGCAAAATAAAACAATTAACAACAAAAAAACAAAATTTCATGGACAATTTTGGCATTGCGTTAGATTTTGATGAATGGTTGAAATCCTTTTGTTATTATTATTGTTGTCCTGCTTGGCAATGCGTGGGCTCTTTTGGAGAATATTTCTTCTTCTTTTATTACCTTTTGGTGTGGAGAATTCTCCTCCTCCTGTGTGAAGACTTATCTCTTTGGAGTGGGCTCTCTCTCCTTTCCCTCTTTTTTTTACTTGCTACCAAAAGTGCGTGGATACTTGGTTGGTGTGGACTGTTTCCTTTTTCCTTTGGCTGCGTTGGTTTTCTCTTCTGATCAGCATGGGCAGATTGCAGGTAGGGTGTATGGATTTTTGCTTGCTCACCCAAGTAATGCATAGATATCAGCTTCAACGTGACTTTATTCTTCCCAATCACTGGTGTGGGTAATGAATGCATGAGAAACTTGCAAAGGATGAAAGATTTTGACTTTCTTTGTCTTCTTTGGAAGCTTTCTACAAGATATGCATGGAAACTTTGTTTTTTTTACTATTTTTATTTATTTCAAAACATGAGTTGAATTTTCCCTCTATGGCTTTGTGGTAATATTCTTTGCTATGTGGAAAATCTTCTTGGAAAATGTGTTGTTGATTTGTCCCTGTTGTGTTTTCAACTGATCTTCCTTACATTTCAGCGTAGATTATTATTGCTTCAACATGGGTTTCTTCTAAGGCAATGTGGGTTCTCTGTGTGGAAAACTCAAAACGTTTTTTTATTTTCTTGTTGATTAATGTGTGAATCTTGAAAAAAATGCGTGATGGATAGCTTTGGTATTTCTTCCCCACATGCATGCACTATTATTCTTTTTCAAGGGAGTGGATCTACAATTTTTTTAGGCCTTCACCCTTGCGTGGATCTTGTGTTGACAACTATGAATAGCTTGCTTACTTTTGTGTAGGTGAACTATTTTATTCCTTGTATACATGAACTATGGCCTATGTTGGTTTCCTTTATTGTCGTGGCTATATTTCTTTCCCTTCACTACAAATTCAATTACTTATTTTCCCCTAAAAGAAATAAGAAACCAAACTTCTTCCAACTAGTTTAACGAGGAAATGGTTATAAGAATTAAAGAATCTTCCCCATAATTGTTTCCCCTTCCTTTTGAAATAACCAATTTCCTTTTCGTTTGGGTAGCGGCATTAATTGCCATGGGGAAAATGGAAAAAAGATAACCATTTTCCAGTGGAAATGGAAAGGCAGGCTGACAATCCCCACCCCATTTCCCCATGTGGGAGATTGGGAGATTTTTTTCCCGTTTGCCAACCATTTGGATTGGAAATCAGTAGAAGAAATCCCACAAGCAGGGAAATAAGAAGAATTTGCCAGGAAAGGAGAAATTTGGGTACGGTAAGCCAATTTGGCATCCTCGACAATTGGAAGCGGAAGCTTAATTTTCCCCCGACAATAAAAAATACAACTTGTCGATTGATTTTTAAATTATATTAGTATTTATTTAATTAAAATCTTCAAAAACAAATAAAATTGATTTTATCAAATAAGGGGTGATAAATTAATTAATTATTAATGCAGTTTATGATGTGGCAGGAGGAGTTCTCACCCAAAATGAACGAAACAAAGAGTGGACGATCACAAGAACGAGACGATTGCGAAGAGGGTGATAAAACACACAAAAGAATACTTTTGAAAAATTTCAAAATTTTCATACTTTTAAATTTAGCGAAGTCAAAATTAGTCGATAACAACTGGCTCTAATTGGGGACAAGGACTTCATGGATGCAACAACGAGCCCAAACCCAAATATTTAATGAACATGGTCCCAAAAACGAAGGTGCACAAAAATAGGATTACAAAAGAGAGGAAACCAAAAAATAGGGAAAAGAAACAAACCAAAATCCTAATTACTTATGTACATACGGGGGACAACCCATTTTCAATTTTGATAATGCTTGAGATATTTCCCGCTGTATGGAAAAGGAAAATGAATTCCATTGGGATATGCCAAGAAATATGTGTTATCTCCATAGAAATGTCTGATCTTGAAAGGTCCTGGCCACAACGAATCAAAATTCTCGTGTTTTCCTTTTGGTTCACGTCTCTTATCCCAGAGGAGAACCAAGTCATTGATTTAAAATTACCTCTCCTTAGTTTTCCTGTCGAACAACCTCTTCACTTTGGATTGGTGTTCCTCGATCCTGTTTGCTGCTTGACTTATTTGTTATTCGAGTTTTCTTAGGAACATGATCCTTTTATCCAATGCATTGGTGAAGCATTCATCGTCAACGGCTTGAGCTAATTGTAATGTTGTTAAATCTAATGTGATGGGGATTTGAGCATTGGTTCCATACAAGAGTTGGAATGGAGGCATCCTGATTTATCTTTTGGGAGTTATGTGGTCAACCCTCAATGCATCATATAACTTCTTATGCCAAGTTATTTGATTTTCTTCAACTAACTTGCGCACAATAGTAATGATGTTTTTGTTACTGGATTCTACTTGACCGTTTCCCTGAGGGTAGTAATTTGACAAATGAGCTAAAGATATCTCATACCCATAACAAAAACCTATCATCTCTGTAGAAGAGAAATTGGTGCCATTGTCTGTCACAATCTTTTGTGGAATTTTGTGACAAATCAATATATTCTCTTTGATGAAGTCACAGATTACCGCAGTAGATGTTTGTTTCACCAGTATAGCTTCTACCCACTTCATAAAGTAGTCAGTTACAGTGAGCATGTGAGTATGACCAGCACCGGAATTTAGTTTCAAGACCCCGATGAAATCTAAACCCCGTTGTTGAAAGGGTTCTTCAATGACAACTAGCTTCAAAGGCAAAGCCACCAATTTAGGTCTTCCAAAAAATTGCTAACAAGCTTTGCATTTTGCTACCTATTTCTGAGCATCAGAAAACATAGTGGGCCAGTAATAATGTGGTCATAAAATTTTATGAGTTGTCACTGGTCCAAAAAATTGACCACCGCAAGCATGATTGTGAAAGGCTTCCAGGAAGCTAGGTTGTTGTTCTTTATTGACACATTTGAGGAACATGCCATTAATTCCTTTCTTGAACAAAGTGTTATACCAAATGACGTACCTAGAAGCTCTTAATTTGATAGCTCTCTTTTCCTTAGCTATCAAATTTTCAAGACATTCTCCATATGTGAGAAAGTAGGCTATATCGGAATACTATGCATCTGTGATACTGATGATAATTACTAATGGTAAACTTTCTTCAACTGGTTCTTCTTCAAATTCATCTCATGGCTCATTCTTTGCGATGAGTTGGCAAAGTCCTCTTCCTCTAACCAAGTTGGTAGGCTTGATGTCCAAGTCATATTCTTGGATCTTGGAGACCTAGTTACCTCTTTTAGATCTTTGTTTCTTGTTTTTGTCAGCATTGATTTAACTATGGCATCCGAAACTAAGACTTTGGTGTGATAATTCAATAAATAGTACCTGAAATGGTTCAAAGCTCTAACTACCACATATGCATGCCTCTCAAGGGTAGTGTAATTGAGTTCATGTTTCTTGAATCTAGAACTCATGAATGCAATAAGAGATTTGATTCCCTCTTGATTGTGTTGAGTCAGGATGACATAGATCGTGTGTGATGAATCATACCAATAGATTATGAAATCCTTTTTAAAATTGGGACACACTAATGTAGGAGCTTTTGCAATAAAACTCTTTATTTGTTCAAATGTTTCTCTACCTTCCTTCCACCATTTGAAGGATTATTTTCCTTTCATCATATCAGTGATTTCTTTGGTCAGCTCAGTGAAATCTAGCATGAACCTTCCCAAAGAATGGGTGAACTCCAGGTTTACTTTTAGGTAAGGAAAGATCCTTGATAGCTTGAACGCACTCAGGATTGATCTTAGTTCCTTCTTTAGAAACAATATGACCTAGGGGTTTCCCTTCCGTAACTTCTAACATAGACTTCTTCGAATTCAGGGAGATCTTATGAAGTCTGCACCTTTGTAATATTTTCTCTAAATATTTTAGGTGATCTTCTCTCTTCTTTGAGAATGTTGTCAATTCATCTAGGTATATCACAATGATCTTCTCTTTATAATCTGCGAATGTCATATCTATAGCCCTTTGAAAATTTGTGCTAGCATTGATCAAACCAAAAGGCATTCTTCTATATGCGAACATACCCCAGGGGGTAGTGAACGTTGTTTTATGTTGGTCTTCTCTAGCCACTTCAATTTGATTATATCCATAGAAACTGTCCAGCATGGATAACATTTCTGATCCAGTTATTGCTTGCAGAATATGGACCATGACCGATAGTGGATAGTTATCCTTCAAGGAAGCTTGATTAGGATTGCAAAAATTCATGAAAAATCCTAATTTCTCCATTTTTCGTACAAACCATTACAATATTAGCTATCCAAGTTGAATGTCGAATAGGAAAAACTATTTGTGCATCTAACATCTTTTGAACCTCATGAAATATTGTCCCTACTATCTTGGGATTATATTGTCTTTTATTCTACCTGAATGGAGTTATACCAGATTTCAAAGGTATGACATGCTCCATTTCCTTAGGTTGGAAAGACTTCAAGTCCTCATATGAGTAAGCCAAGAAGTAAGAATATTTAGTAAGGAGGCTTACAAATTTCTTGTGCTCCTCAGGTGAGAAACACTTATCAATGTTCACCAGGTGAGGTTTGTCCTTGATACCAATGTTAACTTGCTAGTAGTCACCAAAATTCGCAGGCCCTGCATATTCTTTCTCTTTGATAAAACTGTCATGTTTATTAAAAAGTTCAAGTGAAACCAATCCTTTTGGAATTTTATTTACTTTGAGTTGAATGATGTCATCATCAGGATCCTTGTTCTCAACTTCTTCTTGAATGGATGAGGTCACTAATTCATGAAAGTTAGAATCACTTCCTTCAAATTACAACTGTTCAAACTTATGCCTCTTTTCCAAGAAGGAAATAATTTGTTGATAATCATTGAAGACTTGCCAATTTTCTACATTGTCAGGAACACTTGGCCTAAAAACCATTTCAATGGTGTATTTTTCTTGATCAAACTTTGAATGAGGGATCATCAATGAAGCTGAGACTGCTATGGAATTGTTAGCTAGATTTTCTGCATAGCATAAAACCTAAGCAGTCATGAGATAAATCTCCCTCATTTACCGGTGAGGCTCCCGTGTCAGATTTGTCAATTAAAGTATGCTAGTATCTATATGGGGTTTTACTTTAACTGTTCAGCTCATGAACCATAGCTGTATAGTTCTGTAGCAAGTAAGCAGCTGTTTAAGAAAGGAAATATTTATAGAAGAAGGGAATTATAAAAACACAGAGAAGAAATGGGGAAGATGTGCATCCCAATCAATAGATAACAGAGTTGATTGCATGCACATAGAAGAAACCAATAGATATCAACCTAGAATTATAAAAAAAGGTAGCTCTAGATCTAGATCTAAAATAACACAAAGTTTATTCAAAGATCTAAGATAGAAAGCTAGAAACAAAATACACCGTGACACAAAGTTCTCTGGAAATCTGCTCCTGTATATTCCTTTGCTTCAAGTGGCTCTCAAGGGTTTCAGCAAAAAGTCTGGAACACAAGAATGCTGCTTACAAATTCTGATCCTTAACCCGAAGGTTCTTCCTCTACTTATAGAATGTAGAGGGACAATTACAAGTTGGAAGCTTTTAGTTGAACTGACACATGTGGAAGTCGGAAAGGAAACAACTGGCAATCTCCCTCCTGGAATTCCTCTTTGCATGACATGCATGATTTGCAACTGAAAATAGAACCTTCTATTTTGCACGTCTGCCACCTATCTCTAAGTAGTTGACTTCTTCAAGTAATGGCTTTTAAACCAATCACTTAAGTTGTATAATTTAATTGATCGCTCAATTATTTTGTCGGAGGAAATAAGGGAAAGAAGAAGAAAGAAGAAAGCTGAGTCTTGTCCTTTTTCATATTCTGCATGCAGCTGATTCAAACTAGATTTGGAAGTTGGATATGGGAGTGGCTGGATCTGGAAGCATCCGGAAACAAGCTGGATTTGGAAGCTGGATTTGGTTGTACGAGTGTTGCCTTCGCCTTATCTTCCCTTTTATCCTTAAAGATTTTACAGTTCTTCTCCTGTACATGCATCAGTGTAATGTTCTGCCATAAATAACTCATCATTTTTATTTTTAATTGCATATGAGCAATTAAAAATTCTGGAAAGCACTCCGGGTGAATGCAACTTCAATGAAGGCTTCAACTGGAAGATTGGGAGCACATGCACAAGATCCTGGAAGAAATTTTCCACGCACTGACTTCTTCACGGGCTGCATTCGAAACAAGAGGATGAAGCCTTTGTGCCGGAATCTTTTGCAATTATGAGATCTGAATTTGGATCTGTTCACTTCAGCAAATCTAGAAACTATGCATGATTCTGTTGATCCTTCTCTTTCATCCCACTTTTCCATGGCAGTATCTATGTCTATCTTTGTCTGAACAATTCTTTTTCTCCTTATTCGGCCAGAATTCTTCAAAACTAGTGCAGATCTAGATAATTCTTCAGATTTAGAGGATATGTTCAATGTATTGGACATTGATTTAAGCTCCCTTTCTCTTATAAAATCACCTGTAATGAATTCCTGCAATTAATTCAGACAAAGATGGCAACCGGAACATGAACAGTGGATTTTAATCATAAAAATCTGCATAATTCAAGCCTGCTGCCCCAAAATTTGATGTTTTATTTGCATGCAAAGCAAACATGAATTTTACCAACTTCACCTGAGCACCTGTATCACTTATGCAAACAATTATCCAGACACAAATCAACCTCCTTCAACCTGTGCGCCAAAATTGGAAGCTTTCAGCATTAATTTCACCTTCTTTTGAGCAAAAATCCTCTCCAAATGGGGCACACTTTTCCTCTGGGCTGCACTTCTCTGCCTTTGAATTAATTAATTCATCCTTATGGCAGCCCCTGCTTATATAATCCTCATGATTCTATAATTAATTAATGCCTTTCCTATTACTGACAATTAATTAATTAATTAATAAGCTTCACTCTTCAAATGGGGCGCCTATTTTGTGCATGCTCATGGCTGCCATTAAATAAATTAAATTTATTTAATTTTAGACTTCTGCTTCCAGTTAACTCAAGCCTCACAGTATGCTTTGACCTTAGCCACTGAAAATAGGAATTAATTTAATCATTTAATACTTAAAAAAGTATTATTTATCTTCCAAATGGGGCGCACTTTTTGACATAAAGGGGCTGCATTAAATAAATATTATTTATTTAATTTTAGAACAGTCTATTTCCAACTTCCTTTTGTCCACTTTACCTCTGTTGACTTTTCCACAAGCCTGGGCACCAAAATTGGGTGAATAAATATTAACAAATATTTATTTAATGCATTATTATTCACCCAAGGTGGGTCGCACTTTTTGGAATAAGGAATTTCTATTTTTAAAAGTCAGCTAACAATGGGATTATTTACCCTGCAAGGCAGCCCTGAAAATCCCATGATTCACTTAAGTCGTTTGACTTTCATAATGGGATTATTTACCTTGCAAGGTAGGTAATAAAATCTCATGAACGCACTTAAGTGTTTTTCTTTTATTCCACAATGAGAATTTTTACCCTGCAAGGCAGGTAACAAATTCCCGCTTGCCTTGCTACCTCTAATTTTCCCATTGTAACTTAAGTGGCTTTGCTTTTATGGGAAAAATTACCCTGCAAGGCAGGTACCAAAATCCCACCTGCCTGCTGCTTCCAAAAATCCCATGATCCACTTCAAAACCTGTTTGAATTTCAAAAATGCTGATTATTTACCCTGAAAGGCAGGTAAGAAAATCCCATTAATGGTGCTTACGTGACTTTTTCTTCTATTTTACAAGAGAACCATTTTTACCTGCAAGGATGGTAAGAAATTCCCGCCTGCTGCTGCCTCAATTTTCCCATTGTGACTTATGTGACGTTGCTTCCATGGGAAAAAGTACTCTGCTAGGCAGAACAATCGGGCCACCTGCCTGGCTTCCAAAGGAATCCCATGATCTACTTCAAACCCTTTTTTTCACAGAAAATGAAACGGGAAAACACCTAGAACACAAAACGTTTTGGTGCATGACTTCGTCTTTTCCAAGAGAACCAAATCTTCGATGGCAAATTCCTTCTGGCACAATGTGTGTATGTAATCTCTAGATACTCTAGGCGAAGAATCAGGCCAAAATGGCAAAGGAATTGATCCAGAGAAATTTCACAAAAAACGAAACGAGAAAACACTAAAAACACAAAACGTTGCCAGAAGTTACAAATAAAGCCCAAAATGCATTCCTAGTTAAAAACCTACTGGTATATGGGAAAAATGACATGTACAATCACAATAGGGTTAAACTGGAGCACAATTTTCTCTTTGGGAATATCTTGACACAATACAGGAACTTTCTGGCAATAAAAACACAAAACGTCCCATTATTTTAAAAGTGTGAAAATTTTAATATGGGGTAGTCTCAGATTTCAAGGTGAAATCTGGGGACACCAGTTGGCTCCATCTATGGAAATCTTTTCCTCTATCATAATGACAAGGGAAAATATGAGATCCCAGCATCTCTGGTTTTGTATCTTGTCTTTTGGGCACGGGTTCTAGCAAACAAAAACAACACAACACAAAAACAAAACAAGGAAAAAAAAAAGTTTTATTTATATACATACAGGTTTTACCCTACTTTTTTATGTCTGGAAAAGCTTCAGATGTTTCCCGTTGAAAGGCAATGGTAACTCAATTCCATCCCAGTAGGTGAGGAAGAAAGTGTCCATCCCGGAAGATCTTTTGATCACGAAGGGCACTTTCCAGAGTGAATCAAATTTGTCATGCATGCCCTTCGGTTCATGTCTCTTATCCCACCAGAGTACCCAGTCTCCGATCTTGAACTTCCTTTCTTTGGCCTTCTTGTCAAATACCTTGGGCAAGTCCTTATCAACTTCATCTGGTGGTGGCTCATCCTTTCTTCTCTCTATGGTGGGTAAGTCTGCATCAACTTGCTCCATTCCCAGATTTATTTGTTGCATTTCTGAGGAAGAACTATCACCATATCACTTTGTTCTTCTTCAGGTACTGATCATGCTTGTTGAAAGTCTCCACTAAGGAAACCAAACCCTTGGGGATTTTGTTACCTTTTGGTTGGATTGCTCCACTACTGTCATCATAACCTGGATCAGCTTTTCCTGTGACTGTTTGTCATGGTGGTGATTTACTCCCTTCAACATGCAGACATGCAGATGTTTGTTCAGGGACTTTGGGGCTGTAGATCATCTCCACTTTATAGTTTCCTTGTCTGAATATGGACGGTGGTCTATCCGGATTCAATAGTGCAGCTGTGACTGCCAAAGAATCTGCCTTGGAGTTCTGATTGGTTGGAATAAAGTCAATAGAGAAGGCATGCAAAATCCAGTGTGGCAGAAAGCACTTTATCTCTGTAATGCTTCAGCTCATCTCTTTTGATTTGATCTTTCCCTCGAACTTGCTTTACTAGAAGTTCAGCATCTCCTTGGGCTTTGAGGAGTCTGACTCCTTTCTTTTTAGCTTGCTCCATTCCTAGCAGCAAGACTTCATACTCCGCCGTATTATTGGTGTTCTCGAACATCAGCTTGTGGGATTATGGAAATATCTCATGATCTAGAGATATTAATAGAGCGATAGCTCCTGATCCAAAAGAACAACATGTGCCTTTAAACTCCAGAGTCCAAGCTTTTTCTTCTTCTTTTGCTAGCTTTGGCTCTATTTGAAGTTCTGGCTCTAGAATGTCTTTATCCATTTCCAAGAAATAGACCCCACGGTCAGATTCCTGAAAAAGAATCTGAGATCTAGGATCCTTAGATTTTGTAACCGTGTACTTGGACTTCTTTTTCGGCTCCAGCTTCTGATTAATTCCTTTGATAGGAATATGAGCATAGGACCAATCCATATTTACTTCTCCTTCCAGATCTTTGCAGAAGTTTCTGCTCAGCAACATCCCGTAGGAGACAGGAATATCTGCAACTAAGATTGTCATCTTTAATCTTTTATCAGGAAAAGTTGCCAGAACAACTTGTGCATCTTTGATTTGTCCGATTAAAGGGACTTGTCTCTCCATGGAGTAACACCTTTTTATGGTCTTTGTCAAGGTAAGCCCAAGAGCATCTGCAACTTTAGCTGGCATGACATTGTCAGAAGCACCTGAATCTAAAACGCAGTTGCTTAACTTGAAACCATTAAGCAATAAGGAGACATAGAAAGGTTCCACCCTTTCAGAAGATGGTGAGGGTTTAACAACTGCAGTGTTGTTTTGGGGAGGAGTATCTTTGGGCTTAGGCAAAAGGCCTTTTGATGTATTGGATTGTCCTGGTGATTGTACATATTTGACTAGCCTATTTAACTGTTCAGGAAAGGCTCTCAAGTATTCAGCTTCTGACATTTGAACTTTAGTTTTCTTGGCATGATCAATAATGTCAAAAGAAGAAATAGATTCAGATACCTGAGCCTCTTTCTTTGGTTGAGATGAATAACTCACATGCTTACTTCCATGAGCTAAGGAAGAAGGTAAAGGGATGCCCCTTATTTTCTCGTCTGCTAATGCTTCAGCTTGGCGAGTTTGTGATCTTGTAAGTACTGCATATGTATGACCATGATCATCTTCATGAAGTTTCTCATCGTCATGTTCAAATTTGTAGTTTAGGTAATTAATGTTGGAGTCACCAGCAGGACCTACAAAATCATCATCCTCGAGCTGATCAGCGTCAGCTTCCTGGTCTTCTTCATTCATCTCCACATTGTTTCTGGGAGTAGCTTCAATTGCTAATCTTTGGGAACCAGCAATGCGGTTCGGTTGTTGTTGAAATTCCGAGCAGGGGCAGTATTGTTGCCTTGAGCCATTTGAGCCATTTGTTTCTTCATCTGCATCATCTCATTTGCTAACTTTTGCAGCAATGAATCAGAAGTAGTAGCAGAGGATGAACTTTCAGCTCTAGAAGTGTTGCTCTTTATCTTTCCAGCCATGATGAGGTCACCTTCAATTTCAACCGCCATGTTTTGAGCTGCTAACAAGTCAGTAGGATGTGCTCTTCGCAGTTGATAGCTTACTTCAAGAAGTAAAGCATTGATGAAGAATACCTTTTGATTCTCATCATTCAGAGAAGTAGAAACCAGAATTTTGTAAAGTAATCTTTGGAATTTTGCAATAAAATCCTACATGTGCTCATGTGGCTCCTTCTTCAACTGAGTGAGCTGAGTTATCAATGTGTTGGAATCTTCAGCTGGTTTGAATCTTTTCAGGAATGCATCCCGCATAGTAGCCCAGTTGGTTATGGTGCCAGGAGCTAGCCGGTAGAACCATTCTCCAGCCAAGTCATGCAGAGTCTCTATGAAGAGCTAGACAGATACATCTTCATGTTCGACTGCAAGCACTCCACAGAATATGAAAAACGTAACTAAGTGGTCATCTAGATTCTACTTGCCATCTCCAAAGAATTTTGGAAAATTCTTTCTCGTCCCTTTAGGTAGATCATGCATAGGAGTTATATTCAGAGGCCCAAAAGCTACTCCCCATGGGACAAGTACGTATCTGGGGCAAGTGGCTGATTCTGCATGATGAATGGGGCATCTTCTTTGAGAATAGACTTGATGAATAATTCTAGCCACTGGATTATGCTAAAGATGATCCGGATTTGGACGCGTGTGCACTCTCCTTCCTGGTGAGAAACTAGGTCTGCAACTTCTAACTTGAGGAGGATGATTGAAATTGAATTGCTCCTATAGTTTGAAGAAATGATCAGTCCTTCCTTGTGCCTTCACAGATCGGGTGAATGAACATTCAGCCAGGTTGAGATTTGTATGGAAAACACTCTGATCTTCAAGAGATAAGATTTGGTATGCAAAGATAGTTGTTCCCCAGCGGAGTCGCCAAAAACTGTTGGCTAGATTTTCTGCATAGCATAAAACCTAGGCAGTCATGAGATAAATCTCCCTCATTTACCGGTGAGGCTCCCGTGTCAGATTTGTCAATTAAAATATGCTAGTATCTATATGGGGTTTTACTTTAACTATTCAACTCATGAACCATAGCTGTACAGTTCTGCAGCAAGTAAGCAGCTGTTTAAGAAAGGAAATATTTATAGAAGAAGGGAATTATATAAACACAGAGAAGAAATGGGGAAGATGTGCATCCCAATCAATAGATAACAGAGTTGATTGCATGCACATAGAAGAAACCAATAGATATCAACACAGAATTATAAGCAAAGGTAGCTCTAGATCTAGATCTAAAATAACACAAAGTTTATTCAAAGATCTAAGATAGAAAGCTAGAAACAAAATACACCGTGACACAAAGTTCTCTAGAAATCTGCTCCTGTATATTCCTTTGCTTCAAGTGGCTCTCAAGGGTTTCAACACAAAGTCTGGAACACAAGAATGCTGCTTACAAATTCTGATCTTAACCCGAAGGTTCTTCCTCTACTTATAGAATGTAGAGGGGCAATTACAAGTCGGAATCTTTTAGTTGAACTGGCACATGTGGAAGTCAGAAAGGAAACAACTGGCAATCTCCCTCCTTGAATTCCTCTTTGCATGACATGCATGATTTGCAACTAAAAATAGAACCTTCTATTTTGCACGTCTGCCACCTATCTCCAAGTAGTTGACTTCTTCAAGTAATGGCTTTTAAACCAATCACTTAAGTTGTATAATTTAATTGATCGCTCAATTACTTTGTCAGAGGAAATAAGAGAAAGAAGAAGAAAGAGGAAAGTTGCAGTCTTGTCCTTTTTCATATTCTGCATGCAGCTGATTCTTTTGCCTTTGATTCTCACCAAGTGGACTTGGATCTAGAAGCATCTGGAATTTTGCTAGCAGGTGATTGGAAGCGCCTTGTCTTCCCTTTTATCCTTGAAGCTTTTGTAGTTCTTCTCCTGTACATGCATCAGTGCAATTTCTGCCGTAAATAACTCATCATTTTTATTTTTAATTGCATATGAGCAATTAAAAATTCTAGAAAGCACTCCAAGTGAATGCAACTTCAATGAAGGCTTCAACTGGAAGATTGGGAGCACATGCACAAGATCCTGGAAGAAATTTTCCACGCACTGACTTCTTCACAGGGCTGCGTCAGAAACAAGAGGATGAAGCCTTTTTGCTGGAAGCTTTTGCAATTATGAGATCTGGATCTGGATCTGGGCCTAGATTTGTGTCTCCAATGTCAGCAAATCTGGAAGTAATGCATGATTCCGCTGAGCTTTCTCTTTCATCCCACTTTGCCATGGCTGGAGCAATCTTTGTCTGAACAATTCTTTTTCTCTTTATTCGGCCAGAATTCTTCACAACTGGTGCAGATCTGGATAATTCTTCAGATTCGGAGGATATGTTCAATGTATTGGACATTGATTTAAGCTCCCTTTCTCTTATAAAAGCACCTGTGATGAATTCCTGTAATTAATTCAGACAAAGATGGCAACCGGAACATGAACAGTGGATTTTAATCATAAAAATCTGCATAATTCAAGCCTGCTGCCCCAAAATTTGATGTTTTATTTGCATGCAAAGCAAGCATGGATTTTACCAACTTCACCTGAGCACCTGTATCACTTATGCAAACAATTATCCAGACACAAATCAACCTCCTTCAACCTGTGTGCCAAAATTGGAAGCTTTCAGCATTAATTTCACCTTCTTCTGAGCAAAAATCCTCTCCAAATGGGGCACACTTTTCCTCTGGGCTGCACTTCTCTGCCTGTGAATTAATTAATTCATCCATATGGCAGCCCCTGCTTATATAATCCTCACGATTCTATAATTAATTAATGTCTTTCCTATTCCTGGCAATTAATTAATTAATTAATAAGCTTCACTCTTCAAATGGGGCGCCTATTTTGTGCATGCTCATGGCTGCCATTAAATAAATTAAATTTATTTAATTTTAGACTTCTGCTTCCAGTTAACTCAAGCCTCACAGTATGCTTTGACCTTAGCCACTGAAAATAGGAATTAATTTAATCATTTAATACTTTAAAAAGTATTATTTCTCTCCCAAATGGGGCACTTTTTGCATTAAGGGGCTGCATTAAATAAATAAATTTATTTAATTTTGGAATTCTATTTTTAAATTCCTTTTGTCCACTTTCCCCTTTGTTGACTTTTCCACAAGCCTGGGCACCAAAATTGGGTGAATAAATATTAATAAATATTTGTTTAATGCATTATTATTCACCCAAGGTGGGTCGCACTTTTTGGAATAAGGAATTTCTATTTTTAAAAGTCACATGAAAATGGGATTATTTACCCTGCAAGGATGCCCTGAAAATCCCATGATTCACTTAAGTCGTTTGACTTTCATAATGCGATTATTTACCCTGCAGGCAGGCAATAAAATTTCATGATTCATTTTAGTTGTTTTTCTTTTATTCCACAATGGGAATTTTTACCCTGCAAGGCAAGTAAGAAATTCCCACCTACCTACTGCCTCTAATTTTCCCATCATAACTTAAGTGACTTTGCCTTTATGGGAAAAAGTACTCTGCAAGGCAGGTACAAAAATCCCACTTGCCTGCTGTGACCAAAAATCCCATGATCCACTTAAGTTGTTTGACTTTCATAATGGGATTATTTACCCTGCAAGGCAGGTAAGAAAATCCCATCAATGCCTTAAGTGATTTTTCTTTTATTTCACAATGGGAATTTTTACCCTGCAAGGCAGGTAAGAAATTCCCACCTGCCTGCTGCCTCTAATTTTCCCATTGTGACTTAAGTGGCGTTGCTTCCATGGGAAAAAGTACCCTGCTAGGCAGGTACAAAATTCCCACCTGCCTGCTGCTTCCAAAAATCCCATGATCCACTTCAAACCCTCTTTTTCCAAAAATGCGGCCAGCCCAGAAGAAGCTTTTTGGTGCACGACTTCGTCTTTTCCAAGAGAACCAGACCTCCGATGGCGAATTCCTTCTGGCACAACGTGCATATGTGATCTCCAGATACTCCAGGCCAAGAATCAGGCCAAACCGGAAAAGGAATTGATCCAGAGAAATTTCACAGAAAACGAAACGGGAAAAACACAAAACGTTGCCAGAAGTTACAAATAAAGCCCAGGATTCATTCCTGGTTAAAACCCTACTGGTATATGGGGAAAATGACATGTACAATCACAACAAGGTTAAACTGGAGCACAATTTTCCTCAAACGGGGCTCAAAATAATTAAATAAAAATTTCCCGCAGGTAAATCCCGATGACAGAATATAATAATTTTGGGCATCTGGGTATTTGGCAAAAATGGCTAATATGGCTCCTTGGGAATATCTTGACACATTACAGGAAACTTTCTAGCAATTAAAACACAAAATGACCCATTATTTTAAAAGTATGAAATTTTTTACATGGGTAGTCTCAAATTTCAGGGTGAAATCTGGGGACACCAGTTGGCTCCGTCTGTGGACATCTTTGCCTCTGTCAGAATGACAAGGGAAAAGATGAGATCCCAGCATCTCTAGTTTCGTATCTTGTCTTTTGGGCATGGGGTCAGGCAAACAAAAACAACACAACACAAAAACAAAACAAGGAAAAACAAACAAAGTTTTATTTATATACATACAGGTTTTACCCTGCTTTTTTTATGTCTGGAAAAGCTTCAGATGCTACCCATTGAAAGGAAGTGGTAACTCAATTCCATCCCGGTAGGCAAGGAAGAAAGTTTCCATTCCGGCAGCTCTTTTGATCACGAAGGGCCCTTTCCAGAGTGAATCAGATTTGTCGTGCATGCCCTTCGGTTCATGTCTCTTGTCCCACCAGAGTACCCAGTCTCCGATCTTGAACTTCCTTTCTCTGGCCTTCTTGTCAAATACCTTGGGCAAGTCCTTATCAACTTCATCTGGTGGTGGCTCATCCTTTCTTCTCTCTATGGTGGGTAAGTCTACATCAACTTGCTCCGTTCCTAGATTTATTTGTTGCATTTCTGAGGAAGAACTATCACCATATTCTTTGTTCTTACTTCAGGTACTGATCATGCTTGTTGAAAGTCTCCACTAAGGAAACTAAACCCTTGGGGATTTTGTTACCTTTTGGTTGGATTGCTCCACTACTGTCATCATAACCTGGATCAGCTTTTCCTGTGACTGTTTGTCATGGTGGTGATTCACTCCCTTCAACATGCAGACATGCAGATGTTTGTTCAGGGACTTTGGGGTGGTAGACCATCTCCACTTTATAGTTTCCTTGTCTGAATATGGATGGTGGTCTATCTAGATTCAATAGTGCAGCTGTGACTGCCAAAGAATCTGCCTTGGAGTTCTGATTGGTTGGAATAAAGTCAATAGAGAAGGCTACAAAATCCAGTGTGGCAGAAAGCACTTTATCTCTGTAATGCTTCAGCTCATCTCTTTTGATTTGATCTTTCACTTGAACCTTGCTTTACTAGAAGTTCAGCATCTCCTTGGGCTTTGAGGAGTCTTACTCCTTTCTTTTTAGCTTGCTCCATTCCTAGCAGCAAGGCTTCATACTCCGCCGTATTATTGGTGTTCTCGAACATCAGCTTGTGGGAGTATGGAAATATCTCATGATCTGGAGATATTAGTAGAGCGCCAGCTCCTAATCCAAAAGAACAACATGTGCCTTTAAACTCCAGAGTCCAAACTTTTTCTTCTTCTTTTGCTGGCTCTGGCTCTGGTTGAAGTTCTGGCTCTAGAATGTCTTTATCCATTTCCAAGAAATAGACCCCATGGTCAGATTCCTGAAAAAGAATTTGAGATCTAGGATCCTCAGATTTTGTAACCGTGTACCTGGACTTCTTTTCCGGCTCCAGCTTATGATTAATCCCTTTGATAGGAATATGAGCACAGGACCAATCCATCTTTACTTCTCCTCCCAGCTCTTTGCAGAAGTTTCTGCTCAGCAACATCCCGTAGGAGACAGGAATATCTGCAACTAGAATTGTCATCTTTAATCTTTTGTCAGGAAAATTCACCAGAACAACTTGTGCATCTTTGATTTGTCCGATTAAAGGGACTTGTCTCTCCATGGAGTAGCACCTTTTTATGGTCTTTGTCAAGGTAAGCCCAAGAGCATCTACAACTTTAGCTGGCATGACATTGTCAGAAGCACCTGAATCTAAAACGCAGTTGCTTAACTTGAAACCATTAAGCAATAAGGAGACATAGAAAGGTTCCACTCTTTCAGAAGATGGTGAGGGTTTAACAACTGCAGTGTTGTTTTGTGGAGGAGTATCTTTGGGCTTAGGCAAAAGGCCTTTTGATGTATTGGATTGTCTTGGTGATTGTACATATTTGACTAGCCTATTTAACTGCTCAGGAAAATATCTCAGGTATTCGGCTTCTGACATTTGAACTTTAGTTTTCTTAGCATGATCAATAATATCAAAAGAAGAAATAAATTCAGATACCTGAGCCGCTTTCTGTGGTTGAGATGAAGAACTTTCACGCTTACTTCCAGGAGCTAAGGAAGAAGGTAAAGGGATGCCCCTTCTTTTTCATCTGCTAATGCTTCAGCTTGGCGAGTTTGTGATCTTGTAAGTACTGCATATGTATGACCATGATCATCTTCATGAAGTTTCTCATCGTCATGTTCAAATTTGTAGTTTAGGTAATTAATGTTGGAGTCGCCAGCAGGTCCTACAAAATCATCATCCTCAAGCTGATCAGCGTCAGCTTCCTGGTCTTCTTCATTCATCTCCACATTGTTTCTGGGAGCAGCTTCAATTGCTAATCTTTGGGAACCAACAATGTGGTTCCGGTTGTTGTTGAAATTCCAAGAAGGGGCAGTGTTGTTGCCTTGATCCATTTGAGCCATTTGTTTCTTCATCTGCATCATCTCATTTGCTAACTTTTGCAGCAACGAATCAGAAGTAGTAGCAGAGGATGAAATTTCAGCTCTAGAAGTGTTGCTCTTTATCTTTCCAGCCATGATGAGGTCGTCTTCAATTTCAACCACCATGTTTTGAGCTGCTAACAAGTCAGCAGGACGTGCTCTTCACAGTTGATAGCTTACTTCAGGAAGTAAAGCATTGATGAAGAATACCTTTTGATTCTCGTCATTCAAAGAAGAAGAAATTGAAATTTTGTAAAGTAATCTTTGGAATTTTGCAATAAAATCTTGCATGTGCTCATGTGGCTCCTTCTTTAATTGAGTGAGTTGAGTTATCAATGTGGTGGAATCTTCAACTAGTTTGAATCTTTTCAGGAATGCATCCCGCATAGTAGCCCAGTTGGTTATGGTACCAGGAGCTAGCCAGTAGAACCATTCTCTAGGCAAGTCATGTAGAGTCTCTATGAAGAGTCGGACAGATACATCTTCATGTTTGACTGCAAGCACTCCACGGGATATGAAAAATGCAGCCAAGTGGTCATCTAGATTCTGCTTGCCATCTCCAAAGAATTTTGGAAAATTATTTCTCATCCCTTTAGGTAGATCATGCATAGGAGGAGTCGGATTCAAAGGCCCAAAAGCTACTCCCCATGGGATAGGTACTATCTAGTTCTGATTTGCCATGATTAATGGCACGTCTTCTACTTATGTAGACTTGATGAATAATTCCAGCAGCCAGATTATTCTGAAGATGATCCGGATCTGGATGCGCGTGCACTCTCCTTCCTGGTGAGAGACTAGATCTGCGGCTTCTAACTTGAGGAGGATGATTGAAATTGAATTGCTCCTACAGTCTGAAGAAATGATCAGTCCTTCCTTGTGCCTTCACGAATCGGGTGAATGGACGTTCAGCCAGGTTGAGATTTGTATGGAAAACACTCTAATCTTCAAGAGATAAACTTTGATCTGCAAAGATAGTTGTTCCCCAGTGGAGTCACCAAAAACTGTTGGCTAGATTTTCTGCATAGCATAAAACCTAGGTAGTCATGAGATAAATCTCCCTCATTTACCGGTGAGGCTCCCGTGTCAAATTTTTTAATTAAAATATGCTAGTATCTATATGGGGTTTTACTTTAACTATTCAGCTCATGAACCATAGCTGTACAGTTCTGCAGCAAGTAAGCAGCTGTTTAAGAAAGGAAATATTTATAGAAGAAGGGAATTATATAAACACAGAGAAGAAATGGGGAAGATGTGCATCCCAATCAATAGATAACAGAGTTGATTACATGCACATAGAAGAAACCAATAGATATCAACACAGAATTATAAGCAAAGGTAGCTCTAGATCTAGATCTAAAATAACACAAAGTTTATTCAAAGATCTAAGATAGAAAGCTAGAAACAAAATACACCGTGACACAAATTTCTCTGGAAATCTGCTCCTGTATATTCCTTTACTTCAAGTGGCTCTCAAGGGTTTCAGCACAAAGTCTAGAACACAATAATGCTGCTTACAAATTTTGATCCTTAACCTGAAGGTTCTTCCTCTACTTATAGAATGTAGAGGGGCAATTACAAGTCAGAAGCTTTTAGTTGAACTGGCACATGTGGAAGTCGGAAAGGAAACAACTGGTAATCTCCCTCCTGAAATTCCTCTTTGCATGACATGCATGATTTGCAACTAAAAATAGAACCTTCTATTTTGCACATCTGCCACCTATCTCCAAGTAGTTGACTTCTTCAAGTAATGGCTTTTAAACCAATCACTTAAGTTGTATAATTTAATTTATTGCTCAATTATTTTGTCGAAGGAAATAAGAGAAACAAGAAGAAAGAGGAAAGCTTCAGTCTTGTCCTTTTTCATATTCTGCATGTAGCTGATTCAAACTAGATCTGGAAGTGGTTAGATCTGGAATTTTTCTTACGGGTGTTGCCTTTTCCTTATCTTCCCTTTTATCCTTGAAGCTTTTGCAGTTCTTCTCTTGTACATGCATCGGTGTAATGTCTGCCGTAAATAACTCATCATTTTTATTTTTAATTGCATATAAGCAATTAAATTTTTTGAAATGCACTCCGAATGAATGAAACTTCAATGAAGGCTTCAACTGGAAGATTGGGAGCACATGCACAAGATCCTAGAAGAAATTTTCCATGCACTAACTTCTTCACAAGTTGCGTTCGAAACAAGAGGATGAAGCCTTTGTGCCAGAAGCTTTTGTAATTATGATATCTGGATCTGGATCTGTTGATTTCAACAAATCTGGAAGCTATGCATGATTCTATTGATCATTCCCTTTCATCCCACTTTGCCATGGTAGTATCTGTGTCTATCTTTGTTTGAACAATTCTTTTTCTCCTTTTCGGCCAGAATTCTTTAAAACTAGTGCAGATCTTGAAATTTCTTCAAATTCAGAGGATATGTTCAATGTATTGGACATTGATTTAAGCTCCCTTTCTCTTATAAAGAACCTGTAATGAATTCCTGTAATTAATTCAGACAAAGATGGCAATCGTAACATGAACAGTGGATTTTAATCATAAAAATCTACATAATTCAAGCCTGCTGCCCCAAAATTTGATGTTTTATTTGCATGCAAAGCAAGCATGGATTTTACCAACTTCACCTGAGCACCTGTATCACTTATGCAAACAATTATCCAGACACAAATCAACCTCCTTCAACCTGTGCGCCAAAATTAGAAGCTTTTAGCATTAATTTCACCTTCTTCTGAGCAAAAATCCTCTCCAAATGGGGCACACTTTTCCTCTGGGCTGCACTTCTCTGCCTGTGAATTAATTAATTCATCCATATGGCAGCCCCTACTTATATAATCTTCACCATTCTATAATTAATTAATGCCTTTCCTATTCCTGGCAATTAATTAATTAATTAATAAGCTTCACTCTTCAAATGGGGTGCCTATTTTGTGCATGCTCATGGCTGCCATTAAATAAATTAAATTTATTTAATTTTAGACTTCTGCTTCAAGTTAACTCAAGCCTCACAGTATGCTTTGACCTTAGCCACTGAAAATAGGAATTAATTTAATCATTTAATACTTTAAAAAGTATTATTTCTCTCCCAAATGGGGCTGCATTAAATAAATTAAATTTATTTAATTTTGGAATTCTACTTTTAAATTCCTTTTATCCACTTCCCTTTGTTGACTTTTCCACAAGCCTGGGCACTAAAATTGGGTGAATAAATATTAATAAATATTTGTTTAATGCATTATTATTCACCCAAGGTGGGTCGCACTTTTTGGAATAAGGAATTTCTATTTTTAAAAGTCACATGAAAATGGGATTATTTACCCTGCAAGGCAGCCTTGAAAATCTCGTGATTCATTTAAGTCGTTTGACTTTGATAATGAGATTATTTACCCTGTCAGGCAGGCAATAAAATTCCATGATTCACTTAAGTTGTTTTTCTTTTATTCCATAATGGGAATTTTTACCCTGCAAGGCAGGTAAGAAATTCTCACCTGGCTGTTGCCTCTAATTTTCCCATCATAACTTAAGTGACTTTGCCTTCATGGGAAAAAGTACCCTGCAAGGTAGGTACAAAAATCCCACCTGCCTGCTGCAACCAAAAATACCATGATCCACTTAAGCTATTTGACTTTCATAATGGGATTATTTACCTTGTAAGGCAGGTAAGAAAATCTCATCAATGCCTTAAGTGATTTTTCTTTTATTTCACAAAGAGAATTTTTACCTTGCAAGGCAGGTAAGAAATTCTCGCCTGCCTGCTGCCTCCAATTTTCCCATTGTGACTTAAGTGACGTTTCTTCCATGGGAAAAAGTACCCTGCTAGTCAGGTATAAAATTTCCACCTGCTTGTTGCTTCCAAAAATCCCATGATCCACTTCAAACCCTCTTTTTCCAAAAATGTGGCCAGCCCAGAAGAAGCTTTTTGGTGCACGACTTCGTCTTTTCCAAGAGAACCAAATCTCCGATGGTGAATTTCTTCTGGCACAATGTGTGTATGTGATCTCCAGATACTCCAAGCCAAGAATTAGGCCAAACCGGCAAAGGAATTGATCCAGAGAAATTTCACAAAAATGAAACGGGAAAACATTATATACACAAAACGTTGCCATAAGTTACAAATAAAGCCCAAAATGCATTCTTGGTTAAAACCCTACTAGTATATGGGGAAAATGACATGTACAATCACAACAAGGTTAAACCAGAGCACAATTTTCCTCAAATGAGGCTCAAAATAATTAAATACAAATTTCCCGCAAGCAAATCCTGACGACAGAATATAACAATTTTGGGCATCTGGGTATTTGGCGAAAATGGCTAATACGACTCTTTGGGAATATCTTGACACAATACAAGAACTTTCTGGCAATAAAAACACAAAACAGACCATTATTTTAAAAGTATGAAAATTTTAACATGGGGTAGTCTCAAATTTCAAGGTGAAATCTGGGGACACCAGGAATATTCTATCATTCTTTTCACGAGGGACAAATTCCTTGGAAAAAACATCGAAGGTTTCTATCGCGTCCCACACTTTATTTCTGTAGTTTCTCAAACGATTATATTTTACCTGAAACTAATTTTTTACTTTCTTCACGATCAATTCTACATCTCTAAAAACCTTCAAAAAATTTATCCCTTTCTCTTATGCAACTTAGAGGCCAAGGATTAATGCCTCATATTCTGCAGTGTTGTTAGTATTCAAAAATTAGAGTTTGTAAGAAAAAGGAAATATTTTTCCATTCAAAGATATCAGCACCACTCCTACGCCGAAACCTGTTAAGCAACAACTTGCATCAAACTCAAGAGTCTAGATCTCATTGGGATCTTGGCAAGTGACCTCAGATGCATGAATCTTTGTAGTCATCATATAATTACCCATACTTGAGTTTTGAAACAGGACCTATGCGTGGGGATCATCAGTTTTCATTACGGTGAACTTTTCATGAGTTTTTGGTATTAGCTTCTTCATTTCTGCACTGATAGGGATCATAGCATGAGACTAGTCCATTTGAATCTTACCACCCATATCTCTACAAAATTTACTACTCAACAACATACCATATGAAGAAGGAATGTCGGCACCTAGAAAGGTTACCTTGACTCACTTTTGAGGAAATTGAGCTAAAACCATTTGAGCATCTTTAATCTACCCAATCATAGGGACTTGTCTTGTCTCCATTGAGTAACAAGATCCTAATGTTCTCATACAAGTCAACGCAAGAGCATGTGCTACTTTTGCAGGCATCACATTATTCAAGGATCTAGAATCTATAATACAATTATTTAATTTGCATCCATTGATTAGAAAGGACATAAAGAAAGGTTTAATCTTTTTGTTTGAAGGTGTAGTGGCTGCCACAATATTTCAAGTCTTCCTATCTTTGGGAGTTTTCAGAATTCCTTTAGAGGAATGAACAGTAGAGTCACCTTTGATAAACTGAACCAATTTCTCGAGTTAATCCTTATTGGACTTCAAGTACTCTGCCTGTGACATGGAAATATTTGTTTTATTGATATGATCAATAATATCAAATTTGTGCAAAATGACCGTACTTGATGTCTTCGATACTAGTTATTTTGAACTTGATGATGGCACACTTTTGACCTTTTCTTCGGGCTTGGTTGATTCTGATGTGGAAGAAGAAACTTTCTTCATAGCTGATTTATCAACTGATTGACTTGACAAAGACCCTCCTTTCTTTAAGATAGTTTTGACCTTAGAAACCTCAGTCGCCTTGGACTCTTTAGGAGTCTCATTTGTCTTGGATTCTTTGGAAGCTTCTTTAGTTTTAGATTCTTTAGGAACCTCCTTGGAGCTCTTTTTATCTTCTAGTTTAATGGTACTTTGCTCCTTTTTATGAGAGCATGTGAAGACAACAAAATATTGACTATTCATATCTTCTATAATTTCTTCATATTCGTCTTCTTCTTCTGAACGGTACTCAAAGAAATAATTATATGTTTCTTCTTTAGGCTCTTTGAATTCAGGTTCAGATGTCCCAAATTCTGGCTCTTCTTCTTCAACCTCAATGACCTCAACTTCATCATCTCTTTCTTCAACGATGTCACCTTTTGAGTTAGTTGTGGGAGCTACTTCAATAGTAAGCCTCGTCAGAGCGCCTGTCATTCTAGCTTTTTTGGGAATGTAACCTTTTCTTGGGATGTCTTTGTAATGAGCAGGTGTAATACTTTGAGCAACTTTCCTTTTCAAAGCTAGCACATCATTAGCCAATTTAGTGAGTATAGCCTCTAAAGCATTAGGGGTTTCTTAACTCTTTCCCTTGAGGGAATTTTTCTTGAATTTTCCCGCCATGATTAAGTCATCCTCAATTTCTATGGCCAAGGATTGAGAAAGTTCCAAAGTAACCACTCTAGCCTTTCTCAATTGATAACACACTTCTGGTTGTTATGTGTTAATAAAGAAATATGTGTGTCTGTCAGGGTTCGGGTGAATCCCGGCAGGAACTTTGTTCACCATTTTGTTGAATTTAGCCATGAAATTCCTCATGGGTTCTATTGGCTCTTTCTTTGCCTGAGATAGTTTGGCAAGAAGGTCATGTTCATCTTCTTTTGTCTTAAATCAGTATTTAAACTTAGTTTTCATATCATTCTAGTTTGTAATGCATCCATTTGGTAGATGATGAAACCAATCTGTGGCAACTTCTTGCAATGTTTTGACAAAGAGGCAAACAACAAAATCTTCATATTCCACTGACTAAACTGCACATGCAACAAAGAAGGCAGAAATGTGGTCATCGGGTGAAGTCTTCCCATCTCCATTGAACGTAGGAAGAATCTTCCTTGATCCTTGTGGGAGGTCATGTTGAGATGGAAAGGGTAATGAGCCTATGAAATTTCCCCATGGTACGTTAACTACCATCTTGGGAAAGGTGGTATGTGAAAGAAAAATAATGTGAGCAAGAACAAGTTCTTGACTTGTAGTGATTCCTTTCTTGCTTTTTCTTGTAGGACTTGATGCAAGGCTTACAGATCTACGGGGCATGTTCCTCCTTGGAGGAGATAACTTGAAACCAAACTTTCCATGAAATTCAAAAACGAGATCTAATTGACCTTTAGTTTTTTCTCCTTTTGTAAACCTCTTTCCTGCCAATTTGAAATCTTTACTATGAAAGGGTCACTATCATTTTTTGATTAGCTCTTGCCTTTTCTCTTTGCTATCTTTCTTGATCTCTTTGTGCCTGAATGACTCTGGAAATTCTTGCAACTTGATCTTATTCGTTATCTAGTACTGATGCAATGAGATGAAAAAGATAGTTTCTTGTACACTTTTCCCAATTAACTTCCCTCAAATATGATGATATGTCTTCTTGAGTATCTTCAAAAATAAGATTTGGTTGCAAGATAGGTGAGTTACCTAAAATAGTCATACAAATTATTGCCATGGTGGAAGAGGGCCGTGTTGGTGAACAATGATCAACACATCTCCAAAAGGTCTTCTGGCCACAAGTGTGGGTGCTCTTCTTCTAAGGTTTTTGATGTAGATTTCTCTGTCAATGGCTCTATCAATAGCCAAAAATCGTTGCAAGCTTTCACGGTTTTCCCAAGATACTATTCAAAGGTTGGGAACAATGTCTCCTTGAAAATCTTCATTGGGCACAAGATTTGGTTGAAGAACTGGAGCTTGTGCAGAGGGGATAGTCATAAAGATTTAACCAAGAACTAGTTAACGATTCCTGAGTTCCCCAGTAGAGTCACCAAAAATTGTTAGCATATGGATTTGCACGCATGCAAATGACATGCAACAATGTGGGACCGAAGTCCCTCCTCAATGAAGGTGAGGCTTCCTTTATTGAAAACTAAAACTGTATTTATATCTATACATTCAAAATTGTATTTGGGGGGGGGGGGGGGTTTGGAACATCAATGGAAAGAAAAATGAATGAGGGAGATGGAATGGAATGAAGGAAAGGAATGGAAAGGAATGAATGGAAGAAAAATGCAAGAGTTAGGTAAAATCATAGCCTAATATTGCAAGGAGAAGAAAAATCAATAACTAACACAAATAAAATGGATTTTGCATCAACTAAATGAAAATGAGTAAAAGGGAACACACGTGAGCAAGTAGATATTCATATTTTGATCACTGTGAACTAGAACAACATATTAGTAGCGTTGAAAATAGGATCCAAGACAATATTTGCATGCAAGATTCAAACACTAACATCTAATGAACATAAGAAAATCAAATGTTATAAGAGACAATGAATGAGACACAAAGTTCATATTTCATTAACTTTAAAATGCCTTCTCAAAAGAACACAAAGTTTTTCTTTGAAGTAAATATTACATACAAAAGTATATTCTTCTCCTCTCTCAAAGTCGCCCTTATAAATGAGCCCCTCACTTCCTTTTATAACCCAAAAGTTGGTTACAAAGTAGTTAGGATTTACATGCACATTAAATAAAGCAATTAAGTGACTATGAGTTTTTCAACCAACTTTTAAAAAGTGACTAAAAATAGAAACCACTTAAGTTATCAAAAAATTGTCAAAAGTGAGTTTAACAATAACCTCACTTTATAAAAATTTTAAAGTCATCTTAGGAAAAGTACATAAATAAAAGAAATGGGTACATGTGGACCCCAATTAAATGACTTGAAAAAACATATAGACATCCTAGTCAGCATTGCACCACCTAGATAAAGACACCTAGGATCATTGCCTTATCCATTGGGCCAAGAGTCTGCCTAACCCGGTCATACAGGAATGAACTCATCGACTGTGCTCCGCAATCCTCCAAATGACAAGAGAGCCAAGCTTGAAACTTGAGCAACTCATCCACCTCTCCATTTGAGCAACATCCTGGTGTGAGAAATTTTGTCTTTATTCGCATTCGCATTCACAATTACACAAAATTCTCCACATGCTCTAAAAACCTTTCCATGTTGAATTCTTCATTTGTCACGAAACCGTAGTCATTACGCCACCTTGGCCTGTCAAAATCCAACTCTTGATCTTTCTCCATTGAGAAGATATTCCAAGAGTCGAGATCGTAATACACTTCCTGGAGTTATGTATTTCATCTTTTTCACTATCCCGAAGTGTTGCCATTATGATTTTCTCACGATCATCCAATTCGATAACGCTCCAACTTTAAGATTGACCGATGAAGTATCGCGCCCGCTGCTAACTGAGAGTTGATAGGGATACACTTGAATGATGCAACCTTGCTTAATGATCCACACAACTGCACTTGTTATTGATCTTGATATGTCAATGAATAGATCTGTACAATGATTAACTGAAGATAATTTATGTATAATTTTTTTTCCCATTATCAATCTCTACCGATAACAATGGCTTTTGACTCTGAAGAGACCTCTACCAACAACTACAACCTATACTGCATAATGAGGAAGTCATAGGTTGCTTCCACTTCGGGGTTGTTGAAATTGAATCACCACACTATGTAGGTGTCATGGTGCATCTATGCAAGTGATGATGAATTCTAAACAAGCGTCAGGAAAATTGTGACTCGCATTCAGTTGATATGCAATTGTAGATCGACATACGTCGACGTGTCCCAAGTTGGTATCGATGATGTTATCATAATCTGAATGGAGCATCGAGGTGATTAGAATGCCCTGGAATCCATACCGCAACATCATTTTTTTAAAGATGACATGATTGTGACAAAAACGTGATTTTAGGCTATTATTTCCTTCTTACAAAACTGCACAAATTGCCTCTGAAACCAGCCTAGGAAAAATAACAAATTTTGTTCTGAGAAAATATCATTATATGAGGGAGTCTATTAAGGTACCAATTTTTTTTGGATCAGATTTTTTTTCCCAAATAAAATTCTTCAGTGAAATATTAAAGGTCAAAGTTGACTCTTCTGAAACTACTAGGAAAATGAAAGTATAAAACTATGAAAATCCTGTTTGGTTTTAGCCTAGGAAAATACCAAATGTCACCCTAAGCATCTACAACTTGGAAATGGAGCATATGAATGTGATGAGAATAAAAAAAACCAATTAGTTTCTCCTGAAAATCATCCAAGTTCAAAATATCAACCCTAAGAGTCAGTCTCCTGGACAGGCTTAAAACTGCACGCACTAGGAAATCATGCAAACTTCATTTTATTTGACTTCGTGAAAATATCAAATGAAGTGTTATAAACTTTAATTTTTTCAAAGAAATACATGAATGTGGGAATTATTCAATGAACCAAACCATTTTTCTTGAAGTTCATATGGGCTCAAGATATGGATTCTCAAAGTAGGCCTTCCACCAAGCTAAAACTGTGCGGGTGGAAAAATCGAGTAAACTGCGTTTTTCTTGGGTTCGTGAAAAATATAATTTGAGGTGTTGTTCATTTAAATTTTGGAAAATGAGTACACGAAGATGGGAATAATTCAACGAAGAAAACCATTCTTCTCGAAAATCACTCAACTTCGAGATATTGAGCTCCGAAGTTGATTGCTTCATCAAACACAACCCACGACACGTTCTTTCCGCATCTTATCGTCTTATTCAATAAATTCATTTTCCTTTGTTCCGATATACATCGGTAATGTGTTTGAATGCGTGATATTTTTGTCTGAATAATTCTCACCAATGCGTGATGAAAATGATTTATATATTTTTAAAATTAAATTCTCCCAATTTTTAATGACTTTGTGCAGGACCAATTTTAATATTTTTGCTATGGCGTTTAAATCTTTTTCTTCTCTGACTACATTGGAAATTGTTTTCCAACCCATCATGAATATTTGTACTTTCCTAAGCGTGGATATTGCTAATCCTTGGCTTGCATGGATTTCTTTTTGCTTTGCTTACGTTGGAAATTCTCCTCCGTAGTGTTTTTCTTCTAGCAAATGATGGAACGTGGCACTCTTGCCTTCAAAACATGCGTCGATTCCTTTCTTATTTCCCATGTGGAATTTTCTACAAAATAAAACAATCAACAAATAAAAACCAAATTTTTATGGACAAGTTTGGTAACGAGTTGGATTTTGATGAATGGTTGAAATCCTTTTTTATTGTTATTGTTGTCCTACTTGGCAATGTGTGGGCTCTTTTGGAGAATCTTTCTTCTTTTTTATTACCTTTTAGTGTGGAGAATTCTCCTCCTCCTATGTGAATACTTAGCTCTTTGGTGTGGGCTCTCTCTCCTTTCCCTCTTTTTTTACTTGTTGTCAAAAGTGCGTGGATACTTGGTTGGTGTGGACTGTTTCCTTTTTCCTTTAGCTGCATTAGTTTTCTCTTATGATCAATTGTGGGCAGATTGTAGGTAGGGTGTATGGATTTTTTCTTGCTCACCCAAGTAATGTGTAGATAGCAACTTCAACGTGGCTTTCTTCTTCCCAATCACTGGCATGGGCAATGGATGCATGAGAAACTTGCAAAGGATGAAAGCTTTTGATTTTCTTTGTCTTCTTTGGCATCTTTCTACAAGATATGCATGGAAACTTTGTTTTTGTTGATTTTTTTAATTTATTCCCTAAACATCCGTTGAATTTTCCCTCTATGGTTGTGTGTTAATATTCCTTGCTACGTGGAAACTCTTCTTGGAAAATGTGTTGTTGATTTGTCCCTGTTGTGTTTTTGACTGATCTTCCTTACATTCCAACGTAGATTATTGTTGCTTCAACATGGGTTTCTTCTAAGGCAACGTAGGTTCTCTGCTTGAAAAAATCAAAACATTTTTTTTATTTTCTTGTTGATTAATGTGTGAATCTTGAAAATAATGTGTTACAGATAGCTTTGGTATTTCTTCAGCACGTGCATGCACTATTCTTCTTCTTCAGGGGTGTGGATCTACAAATTTTTTGGGCCTTCACCCTTGCATGGATCTTGTGTTGACAACTATGAATAACTTTCTCCCTTCTGCGTAGGTGAATTGTTTTCTTCCTTGTATGCATGGACTATGGCCTGTGTTGGTTTCCTTTATTGTCGTGGCTATATTTATTTCCCTTCACTGAAAATTCAATTATTCTTGTTCCCCTAAAAGAAATAAGAAACAAAACTTCTTCCAACTGGTTTCATGGGGAAATGGTTACGGGAATTAAAGAAGCTTCTTCGTAATTATTTCCCCTTCCCATTGAAATGACCAATTTCCTTTTCCTTCAGGTAGTGGCATTAATTGTCAGGGGGGAAATGGAATAAAGATAACCATTTGCCAATGAAAATGGCAAGGCAAGCTGATAATCCCCACCCTATTTCCCCATGTGGGATATCGGGAGATTTTTTTCCCATTTGTAAACCGGTTGGATTGACGATCAGTAAAAAAAATCCCACCAGTGGGGAAATAAGAATAATTTTCTAGGGAAGGGGAAACCTGGGTACGGTAAGCCAATTTGGCATACCCGACAATTGAAAGCAAAAGCTTAATTTTCCCACAGCAATAAAAAATACAACTTGTTGATTGATTTTTTAATTATATTAATATTTATTTAATTTAAAACCCCCAAAATTAATAAAATTGGTTTTTATCAAGTAAAGGGTAATAAATTAATTAAATATTAATTAATTAATTATTAACACAGTTTATGACTTAGCAGGAGGAGTTCTCGCCCAAAATGAAAAAAAAGAAGGCCAGAACGATCACAAGAATGAGACGATCGCAACGAGGGTGATGAAACATGAAAAAGAATACTTTTCAAAATTTTCAAAGTTTTCATGCTTATTAATTTTGTGAAGTCAAAATTAGCCGATAACATATTGTCATTCCTTCTACAACCAATTTCCAATATATAAGTAAGTAATCTCTACCTTGTGATTGTTTTAAGTATTTTGGTTGTTAATCATTCATTTGGTTTCTTCACCTTATATCTCTCTCGGATCTCCTCCATAGCACCTCTACCCAACCACCTACCTATTGATCCTTGTACTCTTCTCAACCACCTATTTTACTATCTCTGAGTCTTCACATAAATCCTAGCACCTAGCCTAAGCCCCCCAAATCTCTGTGCAATCACAGAGAGTTCCCAACCAACTTATTTTAACCTTCTCATCTAATTTCCCCTACCATCATCGGTCACCCAACTGGCATCAGTTATTACCAGGTACCATCATTAGTCACCCAACTGATACCTGTCTCTATGACTAGTAATTTATACCAGACCAGCGAGCTCCTAACTTACCCAAAACCTTCCCAAATCTCACCTTATATCACCCAGACCTACTTAAAAATCTCTGCCACACCTGCCAACCTTAACAACACCCTGCCTTCTCTAGATTTAGTTGTATATTCAATATTTAGCTTAAATCTAGTATATTGTTAGCATATGATATACCTAAATCATATTGTTACAATAGGACCTTTATTTTCCCGTCTCTTCTTTACATTAATTTTTTTAAGCAGTGGATTGACGACCTTTATAGAAAGTATCACACTCCCTGTATCTAGCATACACTAGGCAGTCCACTATTATATGCTATTTAATTTTATGCGGTGGTATTGTTGTGCTTTTATAGGTAGTCCTTCCTAGACAAAAAGGAGCTCTTCATGATCAACCTGGTCTTCTACAATGTGTGCAACCTTCTTCAACTTCACAAGTATTCCTCCTCACCTCACCTTTACCTTTTTTTTTATACACAACATTGTGGTGAGACATTTTGGCACACCCAGTGGGACCCTCATTTGTGTGTTTCATTCTATTCATATAGGTTGCTTCTTGTGTGTTTCCTATCTAAATCATTATTCACTAAATCTTCTTCTTTGGTAATCTGCTCCTTCTTTCTGATTTTTCTAAATGAAACATTTCTTTTGCTGCATTTAAAATGAATCCTTATTCTTTCTTTTGTTCTTGCGTTAGTGAAATTCATACTTCTTCTTATTCACTCTTGTTTACATCAAATATTATATTTCGATTTGGGGCCTAAAACACTTGCATTTCACCCTTGTATGTCTACATATTTAGCTCACATAGTTAAGTAGCAATCATACGAAGGAGGTCATGACTGTTTTGTGATTGACTAATAAAATGTAGCTCACATTTGTGCACAAACTTCTTATCCAAATCACTTAACACAATCTACAAATTTCTTAAACATTCCCTTCCATAAAGAAACCGCCAAGAATTTAAAAACCCATTGACGGTGGGCCCCGCACAATGTTTTGGATGGTTTATCATATCAGAGCTCAGACCTCACGTACCATAAGGTATATCAAGGAATCCTTCGCCAAAACAAAACCTAAAACCATCCATAGATTTATTCCTAGGTACTTTTGTTATCCAAACATTTTATATCATTCACAGTCAGTCTTAAGGCATAAGCCAACTAAACACTAGAAATATGATCCTAGGATAACATGTTTATTTAGTTTTTACTTGTTCGATTGTTGCCTTTCTTTCTTGTCTTCTACAGTTTGAGTTGTGAGGACGTATTCACCACTTTTTCTTCTTTTCCACACTTAACCATCACAACCAGTTAATTCTAGTTTTTCCTAAGTATGTTAAATCATCTCTGTTATACACAACCTCTTTCAGGGCTTCTTTTCATCAAATTTAACTCAAAAAATCATGTTTTCTTCATTACTCCAGTTTTTATCAGTAACCAACATCGGTCCAATGACCGACATCGGTTATTTCATCCTACCGGCATTGGCTCCTGACCAGTATCAGTTTCTTTGTTTTTGATTTTTCTGTAAAAAAAAACAATCGGGTTATTTCAAACAACCAAATTATTTTAAGAACTCTGTTTTTGAGTTTCTATCACCCTTAATAGAACCCATAATTCCCGTATTTCACTTTTCTTCACTAGATATTCAAATTTCTTCATTTTCACAGTAACCGGCATCGGTTACCTTCCTACCAGCATCGGTCCAACAACTGACATCCTTATTTATTCCTAACCGACACCGGTTTACTAATCAGTATTGGTCTTTGTGTTTTTTATTTTTATCAAAAACAACAACCTATTTCTATCCTCCAGACTTCACCAAACATATGTTTCTGAGTTTTGTTAGTTATGCAGAGCCTAGAATACCTATCTTCTAGCTTTCTTATGGTTTGGACTTGCCAACAGGCGTGAGCACGTTCCTCTCATGTTAGTTACATATCATTACTTGCTTCTCCTTTTCCGCCATCTATTTCTTCACCAATGGAACAAAACATTCTTGTAACTATACCTACAACTAATGAGGAATTCACTAAATTCCTCGATCATAATGTCATAGCCTTACAACATTACCTTTCCCACTCTTGTACCCATGACTCATTAGGCCAACCACTATTGGGTATGCCTATCTTCATGCCCCTTAGCATATCTGTGAATACTACTTTAGCATTACCTACTCCCGTATTGACGCCACCTACTACACCATTGACATACATCGCACCTTCGACATCTGTCACACCTTCGACGTTTGTCACTCCCCAGACATCTGTCATATCCTCATCCACATCTCCTAGTATATGGATCCCCACATCATCAGTACCTATTACTTCACAGCCACTAGTTGCGTTGACATCCTATATACCTTATAAAAATTTGGTGGTTTTGATTCCTCCTACTTTTCCACATGTTACCACAAGGATATTCCCACAAGGTCCTCCCACCTACACCCCACCTCAGTCACATCCTATATCATCCACCTCGTATTCAGGGTACATGCCCTCATCATCTATTCCTACCTACGTACCTGTTTCTAATTTCACATATTCGACACCACCATACATTGGTATGACTTCTATGACCTATTCATCTCATCCACCCCCTTATACCGCAGGGGGCACTCCTTAATTTAATCCTACCATGGATCTTATCAAGATGATGATGGATAAGATGTAAACACTCAAGGCCTCCATTTTTGGATCTCATAATGTCCTCACTTATGATGAAATTTGTAATGAGCCCATCCACCCATCCATAGCTACTCACCCTTATCCCACGCAATGGGAGTTTCCCAAATTCAATTGTTTCAATAGTAAGGAAGACACTCAACAACATTTATGATCATTCAAACATCGCTGTGTTATTTGATCAGGCCATAATGATGCCTTACTTATTCAGAACATTTCCCCATGTCTTTGTCAGGACCCACCCTAGATTGGTATAGTGTTTACCTAGGCACTCGATCTTCTCTTTCAACCAATTAGTCCCAAACCTTCCTTGATCACTTCTCAATCAATATCTCTAAGAAGGTCTCTATGACTAGACTCTATACTCTATTCGCCAATATGAGGATGAATCTATCACAAATTTTATCGCACGTTGGTGAGGCCTCATCAATCAACTCACCTTCTAGATACCACAAGCATAGCTCATAGATTTATTCACAAGGGCATGTGTTAGAGACATTTCCCTGACTCTCCAGGTTTAAATTTTTTGCACGTTTGACGAAGCCTTCACCATGGCCTAGAAACTAGAGATTTGTGCCCTTGAAGAAGAGAAACTTAAGTTACGTAACAAGAATGCTAACTTCAAATCGAACGACTCTTCTTCTAAACTTCTGAACAACCATTCTAATAACCATTCCAAGTCCAAAGGATCCACCAACACGGTGATTCTAAAATTTGGCCCCTCTCATCCGTCTAATCAACCAAAACCACATATCAACCTCTCTCTTGTTCAACACTTTCAATACAAGTATGAATAGAGGGCTTACACTCCTATCGAAGAACCATATTCTTCTGTATTGGAAAAGCTTTTAAAATTAGGAGACATCACCCTTCCACTTATCAAACCAAACACTTTTTTTGATCCTTCTTGTCCTACACTGTCATGGTACAAAGAAAATGACTTCTATAACTATCACCAAGTTAGGGGACATAGTCGACGGAAATTACAAAACCTTTAGGAATATTATCCAAGGAATGATAGATAGTGGTAATCTCGTCCTGGACAACCCTAATGCACCTGCCAATGCCAATATGGGTGTGTTTAAGAAATTTTTTCCTAATCATACCCATTCATCAAACCAGGATTTAGAGACCTCTACTAGTGACACCAATGTGCATGAGGTTCATGTCATTTTTAACACAATACATGTTCCATCTAGCTAGTTTCCTCCCGTAGAGTCATCTATCGAGGAAATTCTATTACACGAACTCCTTGCCCGAGGATCCTATCACACCTACTCCTCTATCCATAGAGGAGCCTATCACACCTACTCCTCTATCCATAGAGGATCCTATCACACCTACTCCTCTACCCATGGAGGATCCTACCCACCTATTTCTCTACCTACCACAGATCCTATCTTTCCTATTCCTCTACCCAAGGAGGAACCTATCTCACCTGTTCCTCTACCCAAGGAGGAGCTAACCCTATCCACCTTTCTACCTAAATAGGAGTCCACATCTCTTGTTTTTCCTTCTCCTCGACCCATAGAGGAGCCACTCTTATCTCCTCTTCCTATAGGCGATGCTTCTCCCAGGGTCTTCCAAGATCCTATCAACCTTCTTACATCACTTTTTCCTACTGAATCATAGGCAAAAACCTTCCATGTATCACAGGACTTGGATTTATGGATGGGTTTCACCACTGGTTCGTTGTCTTCTAAACCAAAACCTTTCTCATGTTTGGTGGACCGATTAGATTATGTTGATTACTCCACACTTTGGGGGCACCTTTGACTCATAATATCCACCCAAATGTATATGTTGGCCCCTGATACCCCAACTATCTATCCTAAGGTATTCAACATAGCTTAAACCTTGACACCTGAGTCGATCATATCAACCCCTTCTTCTTCAACCTCGTCTTCACCCAAACCCCTATCCACACCTAAACCTACCACTTCCTTAACCATTTCCTTAGGTTTCCTACCAAAACCTAGACTACTGCATCCCATAGTGAAACTAGACTTGTCTACTTAACCACCACCTATCACAAAACTGATTCCCACACCTAAGAGGAAAACCCAACCTCCTAGGCCTTGCACCCCAGTCTCTCCCACACCTTATCTTTCACCTTCACCTCTACCTTCAGTTTTAGGCCCACACCCTTCCACCTTGGTCAAGTTACCTCTTCACCAAGGAAAATCCAAGGCGTGACAACCCACACCCACACCTTTACCTTCTCTTTTTCCCACACCTTCACCTTCATCACCTCTTCTGCCTACATCTTCTCCATTACCTACAACCACACTATTTCCAACACCACCACTCTCACCTTGGATTTCTAGGGTACCCCTTCCTTCTACATCTCCTTCTACCTTGTGCACCCCTCCTGCACCTTTACCCAAGAAGTTGTAACCTAAACCGAAACCAAAACCTTCACTACCTACCAGAAAGGTAGTCACACCTACACCACCTCCAACAACACCTCTCCCATGAAAATCACCCGCACCTTCATCCAAGCGAACTCTGACTTCTCACTGTAATCCATTAGTAGGATCCTATTCTAACATCCTCACTAGGTTGTTAGAAACCTCGATATCTCATTGCCACCTATTAAGCCTTATGACCCACTCAAACCCAAACTAGTAGGGTTTGATGACACCAAAATATGTGCATATCATCTCTCACCAGGGCATGATGTCAAAGGTTGTAAGGCCCTCAAAAACATTCTCCTTCAACTTTGTACTTTGGATGGTCTCTTTGACAAAGATGACCTATTGGAGGAGAATTACATTCCCCCTTCACCCGTCCCCACACGGTCTAGCCCTATATCTATTCAATGGCCTTTACCTACATCTCCACAACCCTCTTTTCCTCCTCTGATCTTTGAAATAAATATGGTCTGAGTAGCCACTCGATCGCAAAAAGATAAAGGAAAAGAGAAAACTGGTATCCCATCCAATGCACCTTCACCCACCATTCCACCTACACCTTCCCCCAAGGTAACCATATGTGGGATGAGTTATCTTATTTCTAAAGGAGTCACACATCGCTATATGATTAAACAACTTCATCAATATCCTCTGAAGATGTCCTTGTAAGACCTAATTCAAACCTCAAAGTCTCATCGTCAAGCCCTCATTGAGGTCCTACAATCTATCAAGGTTCTACCAAATGATCCTACACATGTCGCCGCCATCTTTACCCCTCATCATGTGGTCTCCCTCACCACTTCCCCTCAAACTTCTGCCCTCATTACCGATCCTTAGGTTTTCACTATCATTTTCTATGACTCAGAGATTTCCCCTCTACAATTAGATGATCTTGATCCCACCCTCTTCATCTCCGCCTACATCAATGATACTCACATTTGACACATTATGATTGATGGAGGTGCTAGCATTAATATCATTTCTTCCAATGCGTATGAATAATTGCGCATACCCACCAACTGCATGCATAGTAACCCTGTTATCCTGTGTTATTTTAATGATTCCATGACTTCTACCCTAGGCACTATCATCCTTCACATCCATGTGGGTCCCCGTACTAGTCCCAAACTATTCTATGTTCTTGAGGAGGGATTTCAATATAACTTGCTACTTAGTCGACCCTAGATTCGTACCATGGGGTGTGTACCTTCAACCCTTCACTATTGCATAAAATTTGAATATGAAGGGCACCCCTACACCATTTGGGTATATCCTTCACCTTTTAAAACCTGCAACATGCTTTACCAACCAAATGATGTCCTTGTTCCAGTCAAGGTATCTACCACCCCTTCCACTTCATCTTCTTCTACTACCTCATCTACCACTTGTGTCGCTACACCTTCCACAACTAGCCCATTTATCCCCTCTATTTCCGTATCTTCCACAACTAGCCCATCTACCAACCCACATATTTCACTGACAACTGATGCCCCACCTTCTTAGACTTCGTGTAGCTCATCCATCCCAGCTACCCAAGTACTAAATTTAGAACCCTTGGTAGGTGTTTTTCAATGCCTTTCCCTGAGGGAGTACTGCTTATACAACATAGACACTTTCCTTACTCCTTAGGAGTATAGAAGCCTTCACCAACACCCACATTATGACCGTCATGTAGGAGAGGTTTTTCCATATGGTCCTCCCCACCTTCACACCAACCTGACATATGGGGGACTTGACACTTCTTATTCTCTTGAACCACCTACCCAAACCTAGACTTTCTCATCTGACTTCCAATACCTCACCAACCACCTCTTCCCACACTTTTCTTCATCAATGTGCCTGGAAGGGCTTTGGATTTGGTCTTCATGAGCAAGTTCGTCACACATTCATACCTTACACCACTCGAAAACACAAAGACCATTGTGGTATCAGATTTTATGTGCCACATATTCCTAAGAAGGCTAGAATCAACCTTGTAGAGGAAGATAAGCCTTCCCCACCTAACTCACCTACCACACCGCCTTCACCCACGGAGTCCATGGATCCAGAATCCATCCCTCCTAACTTTTTTTTTTCATGAACACCATTTCTTTGGGACCTTTGACCTATCATCGTGATGGTGAGGTTCCCTCTTCCCTTCCTCTTCTTTATCTTGACATGTTGGATGATGACACACCTTCTATCAATGTCATTCAATGTTAGGATGATGATTCTATTCTCACCTATTTAGGTGCAGATGATTCTTACATTCACCGGTCATTACCTTCTGAGACACAAACCATGTTGAATGAATCGACCATAGAGATCAACATTCACACTCAGGATGACCCTCGAATTCTAAAGATAGGCCAATCTTTAGATTCTTCCGAACAGGAAGCCTTCACCTCTTTCCTTTGAGATCATAACAATGCTTTTTCTTGGTATTATGCTGATATGCCTGATATTGACCCTAATATCGTGGTCCACACTATTGTGACTATCCCCAATGCAAAAATCTGTGAAACAGAAGCTACAAAAAATGCATCCATGCATTTCCCTTCTTGTGAAAGAAGAACTCCAACACCTTCTTTCTGTTTCCTTCATTCTACCCATTGACTATCCATAATGGATTTCTAACATTATTCATATCACCAAAGCGACAGGGGAAATCCACATCTACATGGAATTCTGTTACCTTAACCTTGCCTACCCTAAGGATGAATTTCCTCTTCCTAGCATCAACCAACTTGTTGATCTTACAACCATCCATGAGATGCTATCTCTTATGGATGGATTCTCTGGTTATAATCAAATATTACTCACTCCGTAAGATCAACACAAAACTTCCTTCATCACCCCTTGAGGTACCTTTTGCTATTGTGTCATGCCCTTTGGCTTGAAAGAATTTGGTGCCACCTATCAGCCTATTATAACCTATATCTTCCACAATATCATGCATGACATATTGGAAGATTATGTCGATGACCTTCTCAGTAAGTCCAAAAGTCATTCCGAACACCTCACAGTTCTTAAAGTCATCTTTGATCATCTCATCCAATACTGTGTTCACCTTCAACCAAAGAAGTGCATCTTTTCCATTCTCTCTAGAAAACTCCTTGGTTTCATTGTCTCTTTGTGGGGCATCAAAGTCAATCCCGCCAAAATCAAGGCTATTCTCGAGATGCCTCCACCTACTAACCTTTGACAATTTCGTAGTTTGCAAGGAAAATTGCAATCCATTCGACGCTTTATTTCTTAACTTTCTGACCAATGTCATCCTTTTCATCATCTCCTTAAAAAGGATGTCTCCTTCACTTGGAATGAATGAGTGCCACAAATCCTTTAAAGCATTGAAGAAATACCTTCTCCAACCACCTGTGGTCATCCCACCTAAAGATGAAAAACCTTTTACCTCTACATTTATGTCACTGATCATTCCTTAAGTGCCATGCTGCTCATCGTGATGAGCAACACAGGGAACAAATTTATTACATAAGTCTTACTCTTTTGGACTATGAGACTAGGTATACTCACATGGAAAATATTTTCTTAGCCTTGGTCTTCGTGGCCACTAAACTTCGCCACTACCTACTTAACCACAAAACCTTCATCATCACCAACACTGACCCTCTGCATTACATGTATGCTAAACCTTACCAACACCAACACACCACATTGGCTCATGCTCCTTGTAGACCTAGACCTGGAATTCATTCATCAAAAGTCTATCAAGGGACAAACCATTACAGATCAGCTTGCAGATGCTCCTCTCCCTGGAAATCAATCTTCTAACTTTGATTTTCCTCATGAATCCATTACCACTCTTTCCTTGGATGATATTGTTACCAAATGACCTTATTCTTTGATGGATCCAAATGTTAAATGTGGGGAGATGTAGGGGTCATCCTCATTCCTCTTGATGGTGAGCCTATTCCACCATCCTTTAAGTTATACTTCAACTACACTAATAACATGGCCAAGTATGAAGCACTTTCTTTAGCTCTTCAAACTACCATTTCCCTAGATGTTAAATCCATTAATATCTTTGGTGACTCTCAACTGGTTGTGAACCAAGTCAATGGTTTGTACCAGTGTCATAATGAGGAACTTCAAAAGTATAAACATCATGTCGACATACTTTTGACCACATTTGACCACTTCCTCATTCAAACCACTCCGTGATCCACTAACAAATTCATGGATACCATGGCTTGTCTTACTTCTCAAATACTTGCCTCACCTTTGGACTCCAAAATATTTGTCATAGTACAATGGTTGTAGTCACCCTCTTATATTATCCATGGTAAATTTTGTGGGAAGAATTGAAACTGACCCACATGAAATTTGGTATAATTAGTTCACTGACTACCTCTCCCTTTCAATTCTACCTCCAGATCTCACTCGCAATGGATGACGAGCCTTCCTAAAAGTGTTTCTCATTACATCATCATGGGGGTATTCTCTACAAACAGTGGCTTTGATGGTATCCTCCTGTGATGCCTCACCAGTTTGAAATCCCATACACCATCAAAGAAATTCACGAATGGGATTTGTGGTGGACATTTTGGTGGCCTCAGTGTCATAAAACATATCCTTCACCTTGGCTATTACTGGCCAACCCTTAACCAAGACTGTTATGACTATGTCAAACATTGTGTGAAGTGTCAGGAACATGCTAACCTTCATCATATTCATAGTCACACCTTATAAGTCGTTCAAGAATTTTGGCCCTTCTCTCAATGGGGTTTGGATCTCGTTGGAGAGATTAACCCTCATTCCTCGCAACGTCATCGCTGGATCATCACAACGACTGAATATTACACTAAATGGGTGGAATCCATCCCTCTCATTTCTACCAAAGCAGAGAAAATATGTGAATTTATCAACCACCATATCATTTTTCACTTTGGTGTTCCTCATCGCCTCATCACTGATAATGGAAAACAATTCAAAAACAAAACCCTACACAAATTATGTGACAATTTTGTCATTCAACTCATTTTTTCATCACCATATTACCCACAATTAAATATTTAATCTGAATCTTCTAACAAAACCCTCAAAAAAATTCTTATGAAAGTCGTCGATGACATTGGTAAGGATTGGCACACACACATTCCTTTCACCTTATGGGCTTATCATACCAGAATTTGCACCTCTACCAATGCCACACATTTCTCTTTGGTCTATGGTACAAAGGTCCTCCTGCCTCTCGAAGTCCAAATTCCATCTCTTTGTATATCACTTAAAGATATACTCTTTGATGACAATTTTTTCACCAAGAATTTTGACATAACTTGAGTTATTGACGAACACTCCATCTAAACACTCTAGACCATATCCAAATCTACCAAAAATGCATCAAGCATGCCTATGAAAAATGTGTCATGAATGAACATTCAAAATAGGTGACCTTGTCCTGAAGGAAAATCCAACATGTAACCAAAGCTGAGAAAAGTAAATGAGGAAAGTTTGCTCCTAATTGTCTTGGACCCTATATTGTCACCCAACCTATGGATCAGGAGCTTATTGTTTATCTTCTCTTGAGGGTAAACCTGAACCTGAGCCCCTTAATGCCTTGCATCTTCAACCGTTCTACTATTGAATAAAGTACTACATCACTTTATGTCACTTATATGCTTGTCCCTTGAGAAAACCTCTCCTTCCACCTACCTCTTTTAAGGACCAATGACTAAACTAGAATTGTGTGATTATCCGTCACCATTCAACCTTGTCTTCAATATGAGTACCATGACTCTACTCATGGCATGATTCTCATGGATACTTTTCTTCCTTTTCAGGATGGAATCCCATGGTCGTTCATCACTTGAAACCCCTCTTTCATAGCTAACATTTTTTGTGCTATGGTTTTTCCTTCATAAAAGAGGCCTATACTTCTTTATAGTCTTGTCCATGACTTCAAGTACAAAAATAATGAAAAAAAAATATGGGATAACAAAAACTCTCCTCCTTGAGTCAAACTTATTACAAGTAGATGATTCCCTCAAATGAACATCTATGTCTCTCTCTTTTTGCTATAAGTAGACTTCTCCCTCGAAGGAAAGCTATAAAAATCCAGCCACCTAGTGTACTTAGTCTATCAAAAAAGAAGACTAATCTTATATTTGTCGAAAAAAAAATTATTATCTTGTAGCTTCCTGCATCGATCAGCTTCACGAAGACCTCGAAGGAGACATCTATTATTTATCCCCATATGGAATTCCCACATAAATAAGTCTATGCATTCAAAAAAAAAAGAAAAAAAAAAAAAATGAAAAATACAAACTTTTGGTCATGGAATTGCATATTCTGGTTTTAGGGTATCTTGACAGAAGGGGCATGTTGTCCCACAACAAGGTTACGCTAAATGAACCACTCTTCTACCTTACCTTCTGTTTATTATCTCCTATCCATAAACTCAAGGGACATGGCAATCATTCTGACACATTTGTGATCATGACAAATTCTTTCAACCTTAGACCTATTGAGCATGTAATGCCTCTAGGGGTTTTATGTTCCTAAGCCTCTCTTTGGTATGCCCATTATGGTCCTTGCCAACTATGGATAATTTTTCTTCTTTTCAATTCACATCTTCCTACTTATTGATTCTTCAGTAGGACGTGATCTTCAACATATGATATCTTGGCATTCTTCTCACTCACCTTTATCTATATAAATACATCCAATTCACCATTACCTATTACCTATTTGACATTCAATTGCATATTTTCAAACATGCCTTACCAAACTTTCATCTTACCTTATCCAACCCACATATCTAACAATGATCTACCTAACCCAATCTCATTCTTCCACAACCTTACCTCACCCAACTACATATCTTTCCTGAATCCTATTTGTAACTTATGTAGGCAATCACCTTACCCTCATCTACCTTACCGGTATCTACCTCACCTAAAATCCACCAAAGTACCTACAACCATCTTATTCTTCCCATATTTAAAGCTAGATAGTTACATTTCCATAAGGCCCCAGTTGCAAGGGCTATGTAACATTAACACTTCAAGGGCATGGGACCAAGGTTAGCATCAACCACTATTTTCCACCATGCCTCCCCCATAAACAAAAAAATAGTTAGTTAGTTTCCATAAATACAATAACTTAGAAATTAACCCAAAACAAACCATACATCAACCCATGCACATCATCATCTAATTTCGATAAATAACAATAAATTGGAAATTAAATTGAAACAAACACATGCAAACCATGCCTAGTTTCCATAACAATTACCTTAACATCAAAACATTGGACATCATCTCATATCACAACAACATCAACCATGCCTAATATCTAGTTTCCATAACAATCAATACATTGGAAATTAAACCATTCAAATCATACATACCATGACAATTATCTAGTTTCCATAACATCAATAACTTGGAAATTACAACCAAACCATGCTCACATCATCTAGTTTCCATAACATCAATACATTGGAAATTAAATCATTCAATAAACTCATACAACCATCACCAACCATGCCTACAATCTAGTTTCCATGACATTAATATAATGGAAATAAAATCAATCATAAACCATACCCAAACCAAGCCTACACATCTACTTTCCATCATAACAATACAATGGAAATGAAATCAACATACAACAGATATAAATGTCATCATCTATATACTGGAAAGTATGTATGTCAATACAATGTATATACAGATATAAATAAAGTCTCTCAAAAACTCTCATGTACATCTCACCTCTTCGGCACACAGGCCGGTATATATAAGTCAAAAATAAAAAATAAACACCATCTCCATGATCTCCTCATCCCTGGGAGGGCCAACGTGCCTCTTCTAATGTCTCTCCTGTCTCCCTCACCTGGCCTCTGTCTCCGTGAACTGGTCACCTCTCGATGGCCCTACCCATGAGACTAATGGCTCCATGAACTACTGGTACTACAGGTCTGTGAACTGGACCTCTCACTAGCTACCTGCTAGGCTCTATAGGTGACATAGCTAACAAAAGGGATACCACTCTCTGTAATCCGATCCTCATAGTATCTGGCCTCTACCACAACCTCTCAATATCTGTCCATAGATATCACCTATGGAGGTTCCATCACTCTAACACCTGTCTGTGGACCTTGTCCTAGTAATAGTGGCCCTTGTTCATGTACTTGAGGTTTTGGACCCTATCCTACTGTGGCCCCTATCCCTATAGACCCTATCCTCCATCATGTGTCCTGATGGAGGGGAAGGATGGGAAACCACTTGTCCCCCGCGACTGGACCTATACCTAGTGCCACTTGCCAACTACATCTGTAAAGTGGCCACCTTTGCCTTTAACACCTGCAACCTGGGACTGTAATGCTATAACCTTCCCCCCGTCTTCGTGCAGTGTGCCTGTGTTAGTACCTTTAACTGTCCTTATAAGGTAATCACCTATGCCTGAACTGGTCCCACTGCTAGCTGCCACTGTAATGCCATGACCTGGCCTGTAATGTAGTCATCCACTCCCTTGTAACCTATCCCTCTCAATAGTAATAGTAGCCAAATCAGGTTGTCCTGGCCTAAGAGGTGCTGCTTGTAGTTGTGGTTATCCACCACTTCCTATATCCCATAAGTCATAGCATGCATCATCTATCCTCTTATTTGCCACCTTCTCCTCTACCCCTACTGGATCTGGTAGATGTGGTGGAGATAATGGTCTCTCCACGTCATCCCTGCGGTACTATGGGAAGGGCAGAGGCACATCCTTTCGTAGCCCGTCCTGACATCTAACCCAATCAACCGGTATCATCTCATGCTCTCCAGATCTTCATCTTTGTATCCATCACACTAGATGTAAACCTGCTAACTCCTCCTCCATACCTCCAAATGAAGGGTAACCAAGATATGGCCTCCATAAGAAATAAACTGCTGATAGGCCATCTAGTAAACGCCTCTAATATGTCACATCCTGTGATGCCGCATCCACCCTCACATGTGTTGCTATCTGAATCCACCTCTTGTAACCTACTCTATAAACCCCTCTGTACCAATCCCTTCATGGTAGGCCTGGTGGATGTAGACATAGTATATGCTCATAGGACCAATAAGTGAAGAAGATAGGTGCAACATAAACCAAACCACGGTTAATCCTCCTATATGCCCATAACTCCTTATACAACTGCACTAGGAAAGTTGGCACCATGCAAAACAGACCCTTTCCTCAATCATATCCTCTAACACTCCCATTAGTTCCTGTGGAAACCTCCCACCCTCTAAGTCTAGGAGCACATAACAACCAATACCCACCATCATTAATACTGCTAATCTAGTTTCTCCTAGCATGTGTGATATACATCTTGCTGTAGCTAATGCTCACACTGTGATAAGACAAATCTCCATAGCCTCTTAAAAAAATGTAACCATAGATTGAATGAATCATCCAACGAGATCTGATATAATGGATCCCCCATGATAGGTAGCCTCAGGATCCTATAGACATCCTCCAAGGTGATAGTCATCTCCTCGGTAGGTAGGTGGAATTTTTTGGTCTCCGAGTCCCATCTATAGATGAGGGCGACCATCATGCTATGATCTCAAACTATCCCTCTATACTACCTAACCCTACCCATCCCGACATCCCTCATATGATCCCACTCATCTTCTATGAACATTAAGTCTCATCTGGACACTAATAAGGGTGGTAGTCTATCTCTCATCGTTGGCTACTGTCATACTTGTATCATCAACATTCACATCAGTTAATCATTGGCCCTTGCCTATCATGATCTACATTCTACCTTTCCTTACCATTTTAACTACCTATGACCTATCTTCCATTTACATTTATTTCCCTTTCTTTCTATCTAACTAGTTACCCACTTCCAAGTTTCATTTATTTCCCCCCTTCATCTATTGACCTACCTTACCTCATCCATCTTGTGCCCATCCTACACTGTTGACCTATACCTTTGATATGTCCTTACACCTTATCACTTCTTCCTACCCACCCTTACTTGGCCTAAACCAACCTATTCCTACCTTGGACACCACTACCCACCCTTCTCTTACCTTTCAACCTTCCCAATTCACCCTTTTCCAAAAATTTGGTCACTTTTCACAGTGACTGGTATCAGTCACCCCAACCAACATCGGTCCCTCTTTTACCTCCCCGATGCTGGTAGGCCTACTGATGCTGGCCAATAGCCAACCAATGTCAGTTACTGGTTCAGCCCTAGGGCTTAACCTCCACATCCTCAATTTCGAAAAAAATCATATAACACCTAAAATACCCACCCAAATCCCCCTAATTTGCCTCCTACATTCACTTTACCACCTAATTAAACTATTTTCAACCTCCCCATACCCAATTTCACCCACATTTCAATCAAATTTTCACAAACCAAATTTTTTAATTTAACTTCAACTATTTTTCTACAAAATCATGTTGGAGGTCTGACTCCTACCTCTACTCGGCTCTGTCCTCCATGGTAGGATGTCAGGTCTCTACACTGGGGAATTCCCCTACGCCATCCTCCTACCTCTGCCATGTCTAAATAAAAATCCTAGCTCTCAACCAATCAAATCGATTGGGTAGATATCGTGGGCCCACAAAATACACTCCTACAACTGCTAACCTCTCACTAAATCACCTCTCTCAGTATCTCTATCTTTTTCATCACCAATTGTCCTCTCTCCATAATTTTCACCAAGTCAAAATGCTCAAATGAGCCTTTTCCATGCGGGTTATTTATTTTAATCCATTGATTGGGTGACCAACGTTGGTTTGATCATGCCCTATGTGCCCAACATCAGTCATCCTTACTAGCATTAGTTAACTCTAAACCGATATCGGTTACCCTGCCTAAACCAATTTTGCATAATTTACCCAAATATTTGCTACAGGATGCCATTTTCTTATAGTCACAGCCTTACCACAACCCTACAGACTCACCTAATAGCACTACTAGACCTTAATCACCTCTCTAATTATACTCAGGGGAACATTTTTTGCCTACACCTTGGCCTTACCCATGGTCTTACCTATACACTCACACCGACCTTGCCCATTTGACACTCAAATTTTCTTACTCATTGTATACCTCACGATGATGCTACTCGTGTGATGTTTAGCCTACCAAAATCTTCCTTGCCTTATGCCATGATGTTTATCTCAACCAGCCTAAACCTTTTGGTGCTTCAGAACATACCTATGCCCATTCCTGGACCTAGCCTCGTTATGTTTCCGGGAGAACTTTCTATACCTTGGATATCTGGACCATATTAACCTTGTTTGGATAAAATATCAACCTTTGATGATTTAGAGTTTTTGAGCTCTTCATCCTAGTGCCTCGTCACATTCTAGACATGTGCATGTGTTTGAATGCCCGCACCTATTACCCACACTGATATCAACCTTTTCCTATACCCACACCTTACCTCATTTTTAATCACATATCACTTTATCAAACCCATCAATGTTTTTTCCTGCCCGTCAATCAATTCATGGTTTGATGGGGATCACCTCTACCTATACATGGGGTAACCACTTCTTATTTTTTTCATCATCACTTATTATCACAAGTTACATGACAAAAAGGGGAAAATGTAGACACCAAAAATTGGGTCATAACCCTCTAGGCCCCCCTTCGACTAACATACCCCTTACCATGACCCCTCCACACATTATTATTAATTTAACTACCCATATTAAGTTAATAATTCCCTCACCCATCCACCTCACCTCTCCACCTCACCATGGACCCAATCCAAGCCTATTTATTAACCTAGACTAAGCCACCACCTCCCTTAACTAAATAATACTCATTCTAACTGTAACATTCATTACCTATTATCCCTCCTACTAATTTCCCTCTTCATTTAGCGCTAACTTAGACTCCTAGTCCATAACAAATCTTAACCAACACCAAAAATGGAGAGAAAATGATATTTTTGGAAAAATATGACCTTTTCTCCATAATAGATGCTAGTTATTCCTCGGTCAACATTGGTCAGCTAACTGACATCGATTCGTTTAAGTAAGGAATTCCAATCCTTTTCCTAGGTTCTTCTTGGATCTTGGATTTTGGGGCACTCTGGCATTTGGTATTCTCAAGCATCCAAACAACCTCACAATGAACCAGAGATCATTTTAAGCCTTCAAAACAGCCACCAAGCATCAAAAGTGTGTTCTAGAGCATTAGATCACTCATAGGAAAGTACAAAGCCTTCTACTACTATTGCACAGGATCAAGAATTGTCTCTGCTTCAACCACAACTATTATTTCTACTACTAGCTTCTAATATGCAAGTAAGTAATTTATACCTTTTCATTTCTTCCAATATTTCATTTGCTAATAATTTATCTACTTTCTTTCCCCTTCTACCCTTCTCGGATCTCTTCTGTCTCACCTCCTCCCAACCACTTCCCCATTTGAAATTTTTACCCATCCTAAATGCCTATTTCTTCATCTCTGAGTCTTTAATAAAATCCTACCACCTTACCTAAGCCTCCCTAACTCTCTATACAATCCCAAAGATATAAAAAACACCTCATTTCAATATTTGCACCCAATTTCCCCTACTGGAATCAGTCGCCCAACCGACGTTAACTATTACTAGGTATTGATATCGGTTGCCCAACCGATACTGGTATATGTGATTGGTAATTTATCTCAGACCAGTGAGCTCCCAACTCACCCAAAACCTTCTAAAACTTTACCCAATCTCACCGATACCTTCCTAAACACCTCTACAACACCTTCCAGCCTTGACATTTTATATTCAATATTTAGCTTAAATCTAGTTTATTATTATCATATGCGATACCTAAATCATATTATTACAATAAGACCTTTCTTTTATCGTCATTTATTTACATTAAGTTTTTTTCAAATAGTGGATTGATGACCTTTTAAGGAAGTATCACACTTCCCAGATCTATCATACGCTAGGCAGTCCACTTTCATATGATATTTAACTCTATTTGGTAGTATTGTTGTGCTTCTATAGGTAGTCCTTCCTAGCAAAAAATGAGCTCTTCATAATCAACCTGGTATTCTCAATGGTACACAACCTTCTTTGACTTCAAATTCACCAGTATTCCTCCTGACCTCATCTTTACCTTATTTGTTGTATATGCAACATTGTGGTGAAAATGATCATTAACTATTTAGAGAGGAGTGTAACAAGTTCTGAAACTGAATGACCTCTTCATTCTTAAATTGGGCATATCCAAAAAAGAAGGGGTCATTAAACAAATAATTTTGATCACACCTGGGGTAGGGATATCAATGTTATGGAGTTCAATGCCAACTTCACTTAATGGTGAATAAGGAAACTCCTTGGCAAGAGGCAAGGAAAAATCTCTATTGATAGGAATTACATTTTTCACCTTATTGCAAGAAAAAGGAACAAAGAACCTAGAGAATTTGATGTTTTAATCTTGAAATTGATCTTGTTGAGTTTGTCATCATCTAAGCCGAGGAAGTTAGGTGGGATGTTCTCAATAAGCTCAAGGTGACCACTATATCCACAAAGAACATTGATACTCTTGAAATGGGACATAATGTAGTTCTTTGAGAGGGAATTTTGTAGACACAACATTGATGGGAGTATTCAAATTTACAGAGTTTTGTGTTGTCTTGATTTTTGTATATGGATCCTAGGTAGGGGAATTTGATACAGTGATAAGTGGATGAGATGAATGCATAGGTCCAATGTGCATGTGGTCAATCAAGAAGAATGTTATATGAAAGAGGAAAATTGAAGATCATGACTTTATCTTTAATGGTGTGAGGAGACACAATAAAAGGAAACCAAATACAACCTATAGGGAAAATTTCCTTCAGTCATATCGTTAAGACCTATTACATGTATATTTGAGGTAATTAGTAGAATAGAATAAACCATTTCATTTGAGATCTCACTTGACTTGCACGTTGTTGATCTTGATGGAAATGAAGAGAGGTGTCATTTTCTCAGAAGAGATGCTCATCCATAACCATAGATTAGGTTGGAAAGTGTGTAGATAAATATTTAATCATAGTTAGATGATTTTAGATTGAAATATCTACGTACTTTTGAAGTACACTCTCATCCAAACCATGCAAGATGGAGTCTTGCCTCAAATATGGTGGTGAGGGTACATATGAAAGAGGTAAGTCATAAGGAAATTATGATGTTTAGGAGAAGTTTGCATTAATGCAAAGAAGGGAATTTGAATTAGAGGGTTTGAGATCTCTATAATTTGAATCTTTTTCAAAGAAAATTAGAAATCAAATTGAGAGAGATTTTTATTTTGTTTTTTGACTATATAACATCAATCATGCATGATGGTTAAAGCATCCCATGATACATTATTGTCCCTAAAAATGTAATGTTTGATACACATGGGGATGTCAGGATCTGAAATAAGCATCGCACATATTGGTTTAGGATGGCCTATGGCATGTTTTTTTAAAAATTGGTGTCCTAAAGGTGATTCAAGGAAAGTATGACCTTTAGGGTAGTCTTAAATATTCATGTAGGTATGATGATAATAAGCATAGAATGTGGCATAGATCATGAAAAATCACATGTCTCATGTCATTCTTTCTAGTCACATTCTCTACGGGTTCTAAGTCAGGACTGTAAGTGGTTTCTATAGTGTTATTACAATATGTTACTTGTTTCTCATTTCTAGGTTGAGGATTTTCCTCATCCTTGGAATGATCAGGTAAGGATTCTCGATAGGATTTAAGGTGTGTGTTGGTTTGATGAATGGTATTTTTATGGTCACGCATCATGAAAAATTTCTCATAAATCTTATTGGTCATACCATCGTGGTCAAAATTAACATCACGTAAGACAATATAGGTGAAGGTGTGAAGTCCTTTATAGTTCTCATGAGATTGGCCTCGATGGGCATGCCATAAAAAAAATAGGTTGTCATTTTACCATAGGAGGATAGGGCGGGAGGTATCCATAGGAATTTTATATTGCCAGGGGAGATGATTTAACAACTCTTCCATGGAGATAGGTCGGTAAAAATTCATACGCAAAGAAGTGGAAATTGATATCCTCCTTTAAATTGTGGAGGCATGGGATCAATGTCATGAATGGTTTTATGGGAAGTGTTTCCAAGATTAGGAGTGTCGGTGACTCCATAATCCATATCATTGTGATTTTGAGGTCTCGTTAATACTTGTAAATTCTTTTGAGACTAATATTGAAATTTTTTGGATTGAGGTTTCTAAAATGTTTGAATAAGATAGTCCTACTTCTTATCCTACTTAGTGGCATCCTCCAAAGTAGTAGGATAAAAGGAACTTACCTTATATTGAAGGTGACGTTCTAAAGAGTTAAAGAATATTTGTTAGATACTATTTTTGGAAAAGGGGTGATTTTTTCTATTACAAATGGATTTACATCGCTTGATAAAAGATTGGGTATTTTCATTCTCACCTTTGTTTACAATTGATAAAGATGTTCAAATTTTACTCGAGTAAGTCTTGAGAATGAAATTTCTTGATTATTGCATTGGTAAATCCCTCAAGTTGAACAATGGAGTTTGTTAAAAGAGTATGGTACCCATCTAAATTATATATTATAAGGGTATTATCTAAGAGCTTGGTAATCAAATATGAGTTATCTTTCATTCAATCCTTGTAGAAATTTCCAAAGGCCTTAATGTGAATACTAGTGTCAATAAATCGACTGTAAGTAAGAAGAATAATACCTCCAATATCCATAAATGGATATATAGATATCTAAAGGTTTCTTCTAAATAGATTAGAGAACCTTATTGTTTATGATATGTTGTGGAATTAGAGTCTTATTAGTAGTGACAAGAGAAGGTCGGCGTGGACATTGATTTGACATGCCTAATTGAATTTGTTGAGGTTTTTAATTCATGTGAGAAATTTTTTCTTTCATTTGAAGGAATTGGTTGTTAGTACTGGTTTATTGACTCATTTGGTTAATGAATTTCAAAATAATCTAATTCAAATCATTAGAAGGAGGTGTTAGAGATAGAATTGCACCTGGTATAGATTATGGAAAATCCAAAATTCTAGACAAACATAGGATTATCTCCAAGTGTGGGACTTGCATCTTAAGACAAACTTTCAGAGAAGGCCATTTTCCTCTTCCTATCTAACCTAATCCTAACACTACCTCTAAGTTGATATAAAACTAACACATCAAAGGAATCAAGGTTAATGAGAGATGCATAAAGTAAAAACTAAGCTAGAATAGGTGGTGATAGCATCATAAAAGAAGGGGTGATCACTCTCCATGAGGAAGAATATAAGGATACACATAGATGATAGGGAAGACATGTGCCATAGACAAAAACTGTGTAAAATCTTATCCTATACACATTGACAATACACAAAAATGAAACTTTGTAAGTAAAATCCACACACAACAGACCAAAGAAAGAATGGAGAGGAAAGGAAACAAAAAAATGTGAGTACGTGGAAGGAGGAACCACAAACACAATATTTTATTTCTTAAAAGATGCACAAACCATTAAATCAATGGTGAAAGGCATTGAATGTGTTACAGAGTCCAAATCTGAGGCCTATAACTCATGGGAAGTCGGGAACCATTTTGGAATTGTGTTGTTACAACAAAAGAGGGATCATTTTATAATGAGATGAGTTCTATACTTATAGAGAAAAGGATAAGAAGAGAGAAGTAGAAAGAGGCACCAACATGAGAGAGATTAAACCACCAAGGAACAATCACCATTAATTTCTATAGATCGAGAAAGGGGGCTCTTGACATCACTTCTACCACATGCCATCATATTTACATGTTAAGGAGGAAGACACCCATAATTCATTAAATTAGGGTTGGTGGAGTGGTTGATTTTTTTTTCCAAACAAATGTGACTCTATCATTCTTCATAGAATTTGATGTTTTCCATGGCTTCTAGTGGATTTCACATCCTTTAGGTGATGTACGTAGTCATATATGAACCCAAAAATGTATTAAAACACTTGCGTTCTTACTTTCCTTATCCATAGAGTTTCCTAATATTGTGGCATTTTGAATGACCTATGGTTATCACTTGTCATGTGGCTTTGAAAACTCCCACACTTTGCATTTTAATGCCCCTACTATGTCGTGAAGTTCTTCTTCATTCTGTTGTGTGGAAATTTTTCCCACAACCATCTTTATTTATTCTACAGACTCTGAAATCCGTGGAACACTGCTATTGGGGAACTTGTGGAGCATTGGATAATGTCTTGTGGATTTCAACTTTAATTGCTTTCTAAACTCTATTTCCTTTTCCGTGCAGTGCCTTGTGACATTTTTTCCTTTTTGCATCATAGATTTTCCTCAGTAGAATATAACCTTATTCTCACATAATTGTAAAAATTCGTAGAGTTATATACCTTAAAATTCTACGTAACATTGTGTTTTTCCATACTACGCAACACCATTTTTTTTTTGTTATTTCTACGGAAGACTAAACTCCTTTTTTTCACAGATTTCATGTGTAAAATCCGTGGCATGCTAACATTGCAACCAACCTTCCGTGGTTTTTTTCCATAGCCAAATTTGGACTTGAAAAACTCTAATTCAAATGTGCAAATACATTTAAGGCTCTTGAAACACCAATATATGACCCAAGAAGGATCAACATGGCCCCCTCCTTTCCCTCTTTCCAGCTCTGAACCGATTCTAACAGCTCTAAAACATGTTGGCCATTGTGTGGTTGTGTTGTCATTAATGTAAACCCCCATTGATGGAAAATGGTTTTATGATTCTCCATAAGATGTTAGTCAGGTATCAAAGCTGAAGGTTGATTGGTAGTGTCAAGATTTGGTGAGTTCTAGGATGTCTTGGTGCATGGTTGAGTATGCCTAGTCATGGTTTGAGTCTTCCCAAGTTGGTTGGAGTGTGTCATGAGGTCATACATGGTCCATATGACGTGTCATGGGTTTCCATGGGCATGCATTGAGGCAACAAGGTCATTTCAGTGTTGAGTCACGTCATTTCAAGCTTGTTTCTAGCCCTGATGCATGATGAATGGTAAGGATATATGAGATTTCGAGTTTATGAGTCTTTTTTAAGAATAGAAATAGTTTTATGTAAGTGTACCTGAGGTGTGTGATGAGTTTCATTTCATAATTCATAGGTTAGATGCATATTTGAGGTCTTTGAGAAGAAAGCAGTGGGAAACATATAAGAAAGAACATGAAAATGAGATTGGATAAAGATTTTGAGATATATATAAGCTATATGGTGAGCATGGATAGTTAGATCAGTTTTTAATTGTGCTTCATGAAATATTTCAAGTCATTTTGAAGAATATTTTTTAAGTTATGCAAGTTTTGGATAAACCAGGTAAGCTACAATGTGTTTTTATAGCAAAGTTGGACTTTCTGATGCTCATTGTGAACTATATGCTTTGCATGGAAACCTGAAATATTTAGAATAGCCTCTTAGGTAAGTTATGAAGCTTTAAAAAAATAATGAGGTATCTCGATCATCAATTTTTAATGAATGATCATTAAGAAGGCAAAGTGGTTTAAAACCCTAGCTAAAACCTAGGTAGGAGCAACTTGCAAAAAAGTGCTTGTACTAGGCCAAATTTGATTGTATAGGACTCTCCCATATTTATAGAAAGGTAATATAGAGCTTGTGACAGTATGTGGGCCCCACCTGAAAATTCAAGTTTTTGAATAGTTCTAGTTTGTAGAACAGTTTTCCAAAAGAGGTATAGACTAAATTGCCATTTATAAAATCCAAAGATTTTTTCTAGATGTACATGAAAGTTTTAGGTCATAGTGATGCTGAAAAAGTGCAAAGTGTGCCCTATTTGTGTTGACTAGTCAAAGGGTAGTTTTGGGGCAGTTAGAAGGAGTCCTTAGTAAAATGGACACTACAAAAGACACAAAGGGAGCTAGGAGGTGATTCAAATTGTGTTAGAAAGATAATTCAGATATATTTACATTGATATAATTTTTTTCTCATGATTTTTATTTTTTCTATGGTTTCCAAGTTAGTTTGTGGAATAGAATATTTTTGGCTATCCAAGATATAACTTTATTTACTAAAATATTGAGTTGGTTGGTGCATGAAATGGATTGGATGATGCTTTATATCACCTATAATGAAAATAGGGATGAATATTTCATCCAATGAATCCATGTGGAGGTCTTGAAAGTGTTAGGAAGGGTGTTAACCAGTTGCTTTTTGAAAATTCATTTTTGGGAAGCTTGATTTGGTGAAGACAACAATTATTGTGGTTTGAACCATGAGATGTTTCATGAGATATAAATTACTTATATGTTTTATTCAATATTGAAATTTACATATATATTTCCCATGCTATAGTTTATGTCATCTTGAGGATTCTTGAGGTTCAAATTTAGATTCAAGTTGTTGGAAACAACTCTTTGGTAAGGGTAATGAACCAGAAGGCCCATCAAACAAACTAATTTGATTGGATAATTAAAATTGAAATCATATATGGTGTTTAAATGTCATTTTACTCATGTGTGGTGATTTTTAGAGCTTGAATAAAAATATTTTTGGCATGAGGGGATTTTTTGCATTCCAATGGTAGGGGTTTGAGACACTTTGGTGTATGAATGATGGTTTTTGGTTAGGCTGACCTATATGGGTCATATGTGACAATTGTAATGGATGTATTTGAATTTAATGAAGTTTCATGGGTCAAATTTATAATGAGGGACTATCCTATTTTGGGTTAGAGAGAAGAAAAACATATAAAAGTGAAGTTTGAACTCATTTGGTGAGCTAATCTGGAAAGGGGATAAGTGTGACCTAGAGGAAATATATTTACATGTAGCATGCATTGAAGGATGATAGAGTGTGTTTAATATTGAGGAAGGTATGGCAGTAGAAGAAAAAATGTTTAGAGGTAAGACAAGTTGAGAAGGAAGAATATTGGGAAAGATTGAAGACCTAGGGTACGAGCTAGGGTTTGTGAGTTGACTAAGTGATCTCCATCAGTTATGGCAAAAAAAAATTCAAAGATAAAATATATTCAAGTGGTGGAGTTGGTGTTTAGTCATCCTAGATTTTTTTTCCTCCTTATCGAGTGGGATCTTCACTAAATTAGGGGTTGGTGCTCCTTGTAGGGTTGGTGCTCCTTTTGGGGTTGGTGCCTCACTAAATTTTAAACATGACAATATAATGTTTTTGTTTCGGTGATTTTTCTTCCCCATGATGGTTTCCCACTTAAATATTGTTTCTATGAGCTCTCTTGAATTTGTTATGGCTCTTTAAATACATTGTGCACACTTAATATGATATGATTGAATACATGTGAATGGATGAATGTTATTGATTGCTGAAACTAATGGTAAATGAAATAAGGAATTTTTAGGATTGATTCATCCCCCATTATTCCATTGTTCTTCCAACAATTGGTATCAGATAAGGTCCTTGTGAAGCAAGTTTAGCAACTTGAAAGAGACCCTTTGAAGTATAAGTAATGGGTAAGTTTGCAGAGCTTATAGCGTCATTAAGAATGAGAGATGAAGTTTCTCAGTCATGTATTGAATCCTACCAAATTCATGTCAAGAGAATAGAAATATAGCATGATGAAGCCATAAAGGATTTGAAATCTCAAGTGGAGAATATGTCAAAATCCCTAAAGGAGAAAGAGGAAGCTTGTTCTAGATATGAAAACAAATTGAAAGCTCTTGAATCATATTTAGAAAGTGCATCTAGTAGGTTAAAGCTATATGATAGACTTGATAAGAACTCCAAAGGTCTTAATGGATTTCTATAAGTTCAAAATTCCACATGTGATAAAATAGGCCTAGATTTTTCTAGAAAGCATGATGATGAAGCTGGTACAAGTACTAAATTAGTTGAGAAAGTGACTAAAAATGAAGATCCAAGAAGTTATAACTCAGTTAGACAACCTAATTCTATGAGGTATGGTTCTTCATTCAATGGATATTTCTTTGTTTTCCATGATTTTGGTCATAGATCTAGAGATTGTAAAAGGAGATCTCCTAGGAATAGTGTTGGGTCCTTCAATGGTGAATGTCATTCATGTTGTGAGTATGGCCATAGAGCCAAGGATTTTGGATGGAATCTAATATTTTGTGAACCTATAAGGAACAAGAATGATGTGGTATGTTATAAGTGTCACAAACTAGGGCATATTGCAAGATTTTGTCACCAAATAGGATCTTCAGGGTATAAAAGTAGATTTAAATCTCAAAATGGAATGTTCTTCAAGAAAAATAATCTTATGAATGAGTTCAATGATGTTAGGTCATATTCTAAGTGAAAGGAAATGCTTGTTCATGTTAATAAGGGAAAGAAATCTGATTCTCAGTCTGAATTGCAACCCAATCCAATAAGATTTTTCAAGGAAAGGTCCAAGTCAATTCAAGGAGGCTTGTTTTCTCTTGTTGAGGGGCTTAGAACTAAAGAAGAGCATCTATGTCTAAATACCATTCACTCTCATTTTCATGATAATTTTAATTCACTTGGAGTATGGGACACCCTAAGAGTGATAAGGTATGTCAAATGATCTATTTATAAGTCTTTGAGCTCTTGTGTTTATAGGTGTCTAAGTTGTGAGTCAAACTTGTCATGTTGTCTCTCAAATGTGAGTCTTTTTGTATGTTCCTTGTGTGATTTCTATCTGGTAGCCATTCAAAGTTTTTCATGGTTTATTTTTTTTCCTTAGGTCAAAGTTTTAAATGCCTATGTCAATGCAAATCTAGTTAAGTATCTCAGAGTTCATAAGACTATCATGTTATCAAAGGATGCTCTAAGTCAAAATTCTGAGTCCAAATGTTGCAATATGTTTTGTGTGAAGAATATTTGTATTCAATCCTATTTTATCCATGTTTTGGGTTAGTGTACATTGTTAACGGTTATTGTCTCCGTGTAGGAAGTTTGTGATGTCATGAAAGGGTTAAAATTAAGTGTTAAGGACTTTCATGTTTCTAAAAGCTCAAAAGGTGAATCTTGACCATTCATGAATGGTTAGAGTGTATGTGTTATGTGGTGTGTGTCTAGTCTGTGAGAGAGGAATATTGTGTCTAGTTTTTATGCTTATGTCATAAAAATTTCAGACGTGAGTGTATGTCCCTCAGTCAAATTATCTTGTGGAGTTTTGTCTGTCATGATTGTATAAGTATAAAAGAGTCTAAAGGAGTTAAGTTCATAATCATGAAAGATAAGAGTGTTGTCAAGACTATATTGCATTTTTCAAAGTGTCAATGTCTTAAAATGTGTATGAATGGTTTCATAGAAATTTCAGACACAGTCAATATGTCTTAAGGAAGTGTTTAGGTGCCCAAAGCATGTATCATGTCATGTGCAAAGTAAGAAAAAGTGATTTCTATCATTGAAGGCCAACATACTTCTTAGAATTTGGTAATGTGTTACAAAGTTGAAAATACACACTCCCAGGGGGAGTTTGGTTCTTGATGATCATCAATATTAAGAGCTATAACAAGGGAACTGTATTATAGCTTGATTTTGTTGTTCCTTATGAAATGTTGATGATTGGTCTCAAATGGAAAGTATATCAAGGTCTATGCAGGGAAGTATGGATATTCCTCATCAAGGAATCAAATGCTGTTACAAGAAATATTGTCTTAGAATTATCAACAATACAAAGGTTGACCAAAATTTGGGTGTTAACATGCTCAGTTGAAGATAAGTATCTTAGAGATTATGTAAGGTCACTTGTTGCTTATCAGGTATGCTTATGTGTTATTGATGTTTGAAGGGTGTTAGAGCTTGAAGTATTCAAATTTATTTTCAAGTTACAAATTCAGATGTTGAATTAAACTATGTTTTGAGTTGAAGTGATACCCATGTTTGAGATTTATGATGTTCTATGAGAAAATACCGATTCTTAGTGGAAAAGTCAATACAAGAGCTGAAATGAAAAGTGTCTTAATGGTTTGTGTGCTTATTCAATATAAACCAGGTGTGACAGAGGCCTTAAGGCATGTGATAAAAGGATGTAGGGTACATGTTGATGGGTTTGTGTCTAAGGTGTTAGATTAGAGAAAATTCTCTCAGGATATTATCAAAAAAATAAAGAATTCTATGACTGAAACAATGCTCTGACCCATAAGGAATTTGTATCGAGGTTTTTAATGATGATTAGACTATGAAGTGCCATTCTAAATGTTCTAGGATTTTGAGTCAGAGTTTCAATCACAGTATGGGTATAATATGCCTTATGTCACTCTCTGATTCCTTAAGTAGGTTTAAAACGTGTTCTTGAGCTCAAATAGAGAGAGTGCAGTGCATGATCAAGTCTAAGATTAATGGTGTTATGTTGATATTTCCTATTACATCTTGAAAAAAGGTTAAAATCCCTAAAAATTCTAAGAATGCAAGATCAAAGGACTGTAGACTAAAAACATGATGCTACAGGACCTGCAACAGGTGTATGAAAAGGTTGTACAAAGTATGCAAGGGTTATCTACAGGAACCAAAGTGTTAATATAAAGGGTAAGTTTTTCTTAAGTCTCAAATTGGTAAGTTGAAGCTCAAAGTGACTAGGAAAGCCAAAATACTAAGGTTTCAAGGTGTTATTGGAGGTAGAGGAGAAGATATTTATACCTAGAATTTGTGATTTGTGCTTCTTAAAGTGGATACTCTAAGTTTGTTAAAGATGTGTAGCTTTGATTCATTATGCAATTTAGTGGAATTCTTAGTGTAAAGGAGTTACTCTAACCTTGAAGATCATGGATGAATATACTTAAAACTGTATAGAGGATATGATATGTATGTGTTAAAGAGTTATAGTATGAAATGTGGTATGAAATGTATTGTTACAGGTGGCAGGATACTGATGTGAAATTTCAAAGCATGAATTTTTCTATAGGTGTCAGGGTTCATTTTAAGACCCACCTTGAAAAATTATTATAGAATGGTTGGCGAATATCTGAAATGGAATTTCAAAATGATGGTGAATCTCTAAAAAATTTACAGTTGTTTCGTGGCAAAGGAAAATTTACAGTTGTTTCATAAAGAATTTTTTTGTACAATTTGATGGGTGTTGGTCCAATTTATATCTCACTAAGAAGGATGTCACATAATTAATAGACATCCATATATCGGAATTGGATGAGCTACCATGTGCACAACCTGACGGTCTAACCTTGTTATATAGAGTACTTTGCATCCAACGTTATTGAACAGAGTGCTTGGCGTCTAACCTAGTTGGATGAAATCCTTGTCATCTAACTTGGTTGGACATAGTACTTACCATTTAACAAGTCTGGATGACAAGGAATCCATCCAACTAGGTTCGATAGAAAGTATTTCGTCCAACCAGGGTACATGATAAGGATTCTGTCCAACCAAGTTAAACAATAAGCACTCCATCCAACAAGTTCCTCTCGACGTGGTTGGGCAATTTAACAAGGACAAGTTGGATGGGAAACTTTGGCATGAGCCCCCATGACCCTTGCCTTGAACTTCACAACCAACCATTTTTTGCCACATGTCCAGTGTCATGATCCCAAGACCTATATATAACCATACGAGGTTCATTTCTTCACTAATTTCACCATATCCATAGTGCTCTGAGCTCTCCAATTTTCTCTCTGACTAATGTTCCTAGACTCTAGTACTTACTATTACTCTTTTTGCTCCACTTACAGTTTCCAAATATTTTAAATTTTCAACAATGACTAGCAGAAGTGTCAATCCTATCACTCCCTCCAAATTCCAATATAAAAATCTGATGTGCCCTCAGATCACAATGCTCATTAAACTCAAAGAAACACCGAAGGATTGGATGCAGAAAACACAATTCACATGTCTTGTCCACGTGCCCTAGTTCGAAACAAAATACATCCGTCCTTGATTACTTGTTGAATTTTTACAACAAAAAATATGTAGATTTTACAATTCCCCTAATGGATCGTACAATATCTTTAACCATAGAACCCTAAGATGTCCATTGGTTAAGTGCATTACCTCTCCAAAACCAACCTCCCGTCACTACAAAAGTTGTCCTTACTGATGACGACAAAAAAAAATTGGAGTCTCATTACAATGTGTCGATTGATGGTAAGTTAAATATTATTTTCAATTGTTTGTTTTCCTAATTTTACTTGACTACCAAGAATCTAAAATTTCTTGTTTCTTCTTATAGCTCCTACAAATCATTCCAAAAGAGGCCTTATTATACAAGGCATTACAAAAAAATTATTTCATGCAATGATATCTTTATTTCAAGTGAGGATTGTGTTGCAGGGCATATCTGTAGACATTCCTCTTTGGGTAATTCAATATATATTGCGTACACTTGCAGGGTAACAATTCGATTGGTGCACATATTTGTCCAATTAAATTAAATAGATGTCAACAATGCCCTTACCAGTTCAAAAACATCTAATAAATCCAAGATTTTTTTCTATTATGCCAATTATTTTCTTGCTTTGTATCAAGAATATTTCCACCAATTACATGACAAACAAATTTATATTTCCTTTAATGAAAAAAATATTGGGCTCTCTCTTGAATAACAACAGGTAACAATTAACTTTCACATTTTATCGATTTCCTATTTTGGAATGCAAATTGGCAATACAAATAATAATTTTTTCTTTTGTAGAGAAGAATTATGGCTGAAATGTCTTATAAGGAAGTTATTTCACGAGGTAAATCCCCTCATGAGGTCTCTGGTGATTCTAATATGGATTCGATAGAATCAACCCTTATACAATTTCCTCGTCAAAAAAGATCTAGGGGTCAATAGCTCCACAACACCAATCTTCTATGCCATCACACTTCTCTATAGGTGCAATCATTATTATTTACTCTTTATAATAATTAATTAAGCTAATAATAAGTGGTACATTATTTTAATATTTCTACATTTTTGTTTTTCAGAAATTTCCGAGTTTGAAGGTATAGATCAAACTCGTTCTCGATGTCAAGATTTAGTCATCACGTCTCTGTGCATGCAAGGTATTGTATGATTAATAATATTTATCATTTTTTGTTTACTTGCAAATATTTGTTGATAAGTTTTTTACTACATTGTAGTTTTATTCTTACAGTGAATAGACCTTCACAGCTGATTGCAAAAAGGCCTCCAGTGCCACCGTCGCATACTATTCAAACAACAAGAAAATTTGTAGGCATGAATAGAAGGTTTCCTTTAGACTCTGCAAGAACTATTATTCCACTTACCTCAGAATTTCATGGTTTATCACTAGGCGGTGTTCTCAACATGACTAGCAAATAGATTTTTAATCAGATTGAGCTCAATGACGAGTATTTGGGTTTTGATAGTGGCGACACAGAGAAGGGTAACTATTTTGACACACATAATGTGATACAATCTACCTCATCTCCTCAGCCACAAGCAGAACTAGATGTACAATAGGTAATAGATTCTCCTACTCCAAGTAAAAATCCACTCATAGACGATCAGAAGATGGATTTTGCCTTCAAAAATCTGATATTAGATAGTATGATGGCCACAATTCAGGAAGTAGTTATGTCTAATGTGGAAACAATGCACACTTATGAGAGAAGGGAAAAAAATTGAACAAATAAATAAATACCTAATACCATAATTACGCTCAAAGGCATTCATTATTCATTGCCGTAGAGAGCCAACCAACAAAGATTGACATTTTTCTAAACAAATCTCATTCAGGCATAATTTTTTATTATAATGATTATGAGGATGATATTATGGACATAATTTTAAACATGTTGGATAATCTTAATGTAGAAGCCCAAGCGTACTGTAATAAATGGGCTAAGGACAAAAGCAATGTTTTAATTGTAAATGAAGAAAAATAGAGATTTGTGGTATATCATCTTTTACATGCAAAATTGTGATATTATGAGCATTGCAATAAATTCTTGACTTATCTAATAGATTACTAATACATTTGTATTTCAATTTTACAGGAAAAATATGAAAATTTAAAGAAAGAAGCAGTTGTATTTGATGCACATTTGAAGAATGCAAAAAAAGCTTAAATTGATTTATATAGTTGAAGGAAAAGCTTGTATTATTAAATAAAAATAATAATACATTGAAAAGGATAATCAACGAGCATAAGATGGATCCAAAAATATTACTAAAGGAAAAGATAGATGTTGATCCATCAATTTTGTCATCAAGAGATGTTGCAAGGGAGGAGTAGAATATTCTTCAAAATATTGATACCGCAGCACATGATTTGCAGGCATTAGGAATTATATCAGAGAGCAATATACAAACTGAGAAAATTTTTACTATTGTGGAAGAAAAAGATCAAGCCTCCTCTGCAACATAAAATTGAAAAAATTAGTTTCACCATGCGACAAGTGCGTTGTCACAATTCTGACACTGGCGTAGGAATTAAAAGATAGTGGATAGCTATTTTTTTCTTTTTTATTCCATGTGGCAGACGTAAGGACAACTATGATTCATAATCATAGGCAAAAAAGAGGATTCCCTTGTAATGTGGTCTTATATGATAGAACTTTCCCGAAAGCTTTGAAAACCATTTACAACCCACAATTTTGCAATTGTATTGGCCAACAATGCTTTATAAAAAGATGTATGCCTTTATAAAGTAATCCGTAACTTTATAGAATGAATATAATAATACTTTTGAATTGGAACTATATTTATTGTTGTATCACATTTATTGAAAGTTTTCAACAATTTAATATGCAAATTGCTAATTGGATTTCTGCTTACTGTTAATGGTTTTAACATTACTATTTAGATATTTAAACATTAAAGCATGGTTAAAGATTCTTAGTTTGTGTTTGTTTAAAATTATTTACATTTCATGCAAATGTAATATATTAATCAATAATCACATAGATGGATCCAAATAAATCAGTCCTTATTTCAATCATAAAATAAAATATTAATTTTTTTTTTGGGAAAAGTAAAAAACATTCTATTAAGACGAGTTGATTATAATTAATGAATATCAAATATATCAATACATCAAATCATTTTCAATAGCATCAAAAATGTATACAAGAATTTAGAATTGTGGCAATTAAAAAAATCCCATACTAACTTGTTCATTTTTGTCTCGGAATTAAATTGAATCGGAAGCATGTTTGGTGGATATGTTTGGATCCCCTGGATCAATCAGAATGTTACTGAATCCTCTTCTTTCTACGAGTGAATTCCATAATGCAAGTGCTCTCTCATAAAGAAAATTTTCCACAAAGTAACTAGATACATACAATCTCAAACAACTTTCAAAATTCCTATCCAATATGTTTTGGACTTTTGAATTTATAAAGAAAAAAAACTGAACACCCTCTCATCTTCGACAGAACCCAGAATCATTTTTGACAAATTTCATATAGTTGAATATACTTGCTCAAATCTTCTCACAAAATACTACTTGAATAAATATTCTTCCAAATTCTTCTGATGGAACCATTTTCGTAAGGCTCATCCAGAAACTTAAATTTCTCTAGCATAGTTGTAGCAAAATCAAGTGACTAAGAACTAAGTAACCTATTTTCTAAAATACCTTTGACAGCAACTTCGTTAATTTCTTCGCACTTACAGAAATGATCTGTTAGACTAGTCATGTATTTGGTAAATAAAGTACTGATGGCTGAATTAGGTATGCCTCCATTTGTATTCCAAAATTTTGGATTGAAAACTCCCATTGCTTCAAGTGATTTATCCTTTTTTAATATTTCACGTATATTTGTAGATAAATATTGAGAAATAGTTTTCAATTTATTTTGAGTTTCATACAATACCGTGTTAAATAAATGGTGTGTCACTCTAACTTCTTCCATTTCTGAACCCTCTAAATCTATTCTTTTTTGAAAAGTATGAAATGGTATCTCTTTCCCATGTGTTGTTATACAAAGATGATCATGTATATTGAATTTTAAGAAGCAACCGGGATTCTTAAGGTCTTTTAATGCATTCCATCTTTCAGAAACATGACCTTGAAAAACTCCATCTGATGTATACAAATTATCTAGAATCAAGCACGCATGTTTTCTTAGTCTTATGAAGTCTGTTATGTAGATGCAACACTCTTGCGCATGCTTCATCAAAACATTTAGCTCCTTTAACATAGGAAAAATACCACATATTGTGAGTAAAGTTTCAATGTATCTTAAAAGGTACAACAAATCTTTAGATTTATCTACATCCCTGTGGTATTTAAAAATAAAACCTGTCAATGAAGGATATTCTTCAAATATTCTATAGGAAGGTTCATACATTGAAATCCATCTGGTATCTACATCGTTGAGAAAATTTTTCCCATTTGTCAATCCTATTACAAATTTATGAAATTATAAAAATATCTTTGGACTGCTAGAATAATAATCATGCAAACCATGGATTAGTTTCTCCACTTTGGAAACATTTTCAAATGTGCTCATAATTTTGTAGGCCAGATTCATTTTGTGAGGCATGTAATGAATTGCAATCATATAGGGGCAACAATTGTTTGTAGTCGTATGCAAAGACCATTTTTTGGCCCCTACATTACAGATGCACCATCATTTCAACACAAACTAACTTCGTTGCAATGGAAAAATCATTCATACCTGTAATATCCTTCAGACTTGACACCACAAATTTGTCAATGTTTTTAGAATTGTAATTTTCACTCATTTTATAAACTACTAAGATATGGGGAGTTCTTACTTCATTTGTAAATGCATATACATGAATACAAACCCATGAAGTATTGTCCACTGTTGTAACCTCATCAGATGAAAGGGAAATAAAATTTTCCTTTTGAATAGACTCTTTCAGATCCCCCTTTTCTACCAGAGCAAGACATTTGAAAATTTCTCGCCCACTGGTATTTGACCAATGTGATTGAGGAATGTTTTGTAAGCCAATAACCTGAAACATGATTTTATTTTTATGAGAAATCTAAAATGGCTCTTCCCTTCTTCAATATATGGTTTAGAGTAAAAAATTGAATACTTTTTGCATGCATTTTAGTCTCCATAGCTTTGCTTAATTTTGCTACAATAATGCCACCTTTTTCATTTAGATTTTAATTTTTTTTGTTCTTTTTCATATTCTTCTACATATTTCGCTTGCAAATGGTCTTTTGCACCTTTCCATTTATAAGATCTTACTATGCTCCCATCCTTTTTCTTTTGGGAAATATAGCTTTTCCCACAATGTTTTTCAATGGTGTCTAGTTTGAGTTGCATTGTGTGATCCTTCCCTTGTTTCCAACTACATATTTTACATCAACATTGTGTTGGAACATCATTACCATTTTTCAGATCCACATGTTAAATAAATGGATATTTGGCTGCCAAGTCGAACCTGAAATTCCTTCCTATTGTCCAGTTTCTCCTCTTTCTTCTAATAGATTTTTTTATGTTCTTTGACTTCAACTTATGCATCTGGGTTCTAAGCAGGAATATCTTGGTTGTCACATCTCCTTTTCTAGAAACAAACATTGGAGTAGAAGCATCCTCTTTTGTTGGTGTTGGATGATAATTTGATGAACCTTCTTCTACTTTGATGTCATCAAGGGAAGGGATGTTTTCCTCAACATATAAAGGATCTTCGACATCTAGAAATGGAGTAGTTTGTGAAGGTGTTCGGGAAATGTTTCCATATAATTTTATAAAAGTGTTACAGAAATAATATTAATTATGTATATTATCAATACCACTAGATAAACATAAAATAAGAGTGCAAAGAGTTTGAAAAATAGTATGAAAAATATAATTATAAAATTCTCAGATTTTGTAAATTAGTAAACTGTAAATAGTACATATCGATATTTTTAGCAGATCCAGACACAACCTTCATTTTTTGTGAGTTTCTAAAATATCCAAACAATGTTTAGGTACCCTTTTTTGAACTGGTTATAACCTTCTTACCCTACTTTCTAGAATCCATGGTCTTAGTACCTTTTTTGAATAGGGCTCACCTCTGATTGAATTCATTAGGATGGCTAGCAGTTGAGGTACTAAGTTGGATGGCTAGTAGTTGGACGGATAACTATTGGATGATTTATTATTTCAGTCGTACGGCTAATGGTTGGATGAATTATTGTTATAGCTAGACAACTATCTATTGGATGACTTAGTGATGTAGTCATACGACTATTAATAACAGTTGGATGGCTCCCAGTTGGATAGGTAGTAGTTGGGTGGCTAGAGGTTGGGTAGGCAGCGGTTGGACTACGATCAAGTTTACAGTTACTCTCGTGGTTGGACAGCTTATAATTGTAGTTGGACGAATTTGGGTTTGGTGACAAAGCTTGAAGTCAGATTGGAAGAGGTAAGATGGGTTGATGTTCATCTTTGGTGGCAAATATTTCAAAAAATGTTGGATAGTTGTATATGTATTATATGGATACATAGGCACTATATATAATAGACTATAGTATACTTTGGTGAATATGTGCACAGGCTGATTTGAAAAGTTGGCAAATTACATGCATAAGTTCATTTATATGTGTAAATTCTAGGTGAAATGATCCATACTAAGGACTTGTTGGCCAAAATTTTCAGCGAATTAGGCAGCAGCTGACTGCTGAAAATTCACCACTAAAATTTTCCTTGGTTGGTGTTGATTTTCAAGGCAGAGGAAGAGTAAATGGTCCATAATTCCTATGGAAAGGTGTCAAGAAACTCTTAAAGGCTACAAAGCATATGATGACTCAAAGAAGGTAAAAAATAGTATGCTATAGGGGCTAAGAGCTATGAAGATGTGGTTCATTAATTCATGTCAAGAGTTAAACCCTTAAAGGATGTGACATGCCTAAACAGAGTACCAAGGTACAGATAGCATGAAGAGTTTTATCCTCAGTGTATGTGTATGATTGTTACTGAAGAGTCAAGGAAATCTTGTGTCAAAGGTTTATAAGATTTGTAATTTCTTGTATCATGATGCTCTGAGTTTGAATCTCAAACTCAAAGTAACCATAATTAAGTATCAATGGGTTATCTCAACGTAAAAATGTTTTCTAGTTTGGTCTAGACCATCATGAGATTGGTAAGGATGGAGAGGTATTTACAAAGTGTCAATACTGTGAAAAATGGAGCTATATAACTATATACAAAGCTTCTCAACATGATCAGAGGAAAAGGATTAGGGTTCTCAGTCAAGAGAAATAGATTAAATAACAAGGGTATCTCAGCTTTATAGGAAAGCAATACTACAAGTCAAAAAATAGTGATTTGGCATTCATCAAGTGTCTAAGCTCCTTGTGAATTTATGAAAAGGTTAACAAGAATGAAAAGGTACGTTAAATTTGAGCAGAGGTGATAAAGTGTATTCTCATATTCATTTGAAGAACAATAGATATGCTTAGGTGTTTGGAGGTCTTCTCAAAGGCAGGGGTGTTGACATGAGCCCTAGTCAAGAGGTCTTTAAATGTCAAAGAAGATGGATAAGTTCTTTTGATGTATGATTGAAAATGTATTTAGAAGTTCAAGACATGTTATACGGAGGTAAAGGCTTTATCATAATTTAAAGGTGCTAATCTCAGAGATGTGAAGTTCAAAAATGGAGGTATTTAGGTACATGTAGATTATGTCAAGAGTGTTGCTGGTGTATAAAATCTTCATGAGCTAGTGTTGAGGTTGTCTTGTCTTTAAGTGATCCATCTAAGGATTCTATAAGCGCATGCAATGGCTTCTTTAGTAATTTAATGGTAGATAGTTGCAATAGATATAACCTATATATCATTACATAGAACTGTATGTTTGAGAAGAGAAAAAGTAAGATGATATAGCTATCAGAAGGAATTTAAGGTAGGGGGAGTATTTTTTATTCTTAAACAACTGATGTTTGTCTAAAGATGTATAGAACATGGCAGTTTTCATTGAAAGAAAGTTTCAAGACTGTGCAAATGTTGTTGATCCACTTTCATGACTCGCAAACAAGGTAAGTAGCCCAATTTTTGTGTTTTTCAATGAGAGATTGACAGTATGCTTCCAGGGGAGCTCTAAATTGATGATTCATGAGGAATATTTGCTTCTACATATTTCCAAAGTTTCTCAAAAAGGCTATGAGAATATTTTTCAGGGACATGTGTTCCTAAAAGGTCAAAATGATAGTTTGGAGGAAAAATTTTGTTTTTGGGCTTGAAACAAGGTCTAGAAGAGAGGTATTGCATGATTAAAGGACAAAATGGAAGTGTATCATCTCAAGGGGATATTTTCTAGGTCCATATGATATTTTTTTATACTGTTAGAGTAAAAAAAGAGAGATTTCCACCACATAGGAGTACTGTATGAAAAAGTGATTTAAAAGGTAAAGGTAAGGTACATGAAGAATACCTGGAGGTCGTGAAGAGGTTTCACACCATTTTTTAAAATCAATTTGATTGTAGAGCACTCTTTTTTGTCTTGGAAGGACTACCTTAGAAGAAAAGAAAGACCACAAAATAGATTTAATAACATAGGTAAGTGGATTTCATAGCGTGAGATAGATCTGGGAAAAAGGGTGCTACCTCGAAGGCTGTCAATCCACATCTTAATAAAAATTAATGCCGATAAATATCATGAAATAGAAACTCCTATTGTATTTATATGATTTGGATATCTCACACAACACAATATTCTAAATCTAATCTAAATGCCAAATATAAAATTAAATATAGGAGAATGGTCGATTATCAAGGTCTATGGGTATGTGAGAGGGCAGAAAGAAGGTCTAAGTGAAGTCTTGGGACGTTTTGGAGAGTTATGGGTAGAGGAATGAGCTCACTGGTCTAAGGGGAAAATTACAGACTGTTGGTCTGAAAATCTGTCGCCTGGAAAGATCTATGGATAGACGAGCCAACAGTGTGCAGGGCTTAGCCCCTCTTTGAGTCAGCAAAGCAAAACTGGTTTATTGCTATTCTACCAGCAGGAACCTATGCAAGTCTCACAGATTCTGCCTTCGGGGGTTTGGGATCTCATCCCAGCAGAGTGTTTCAGGCTGCGAAAAGAAAGGAATGAAAGAGGGAAAGAACAGATCCGAAGGAAGAAAAGAAATGAATTCCAAAGCAGAAATGTCAGAAGATTTATGTTTTTGGGTTGGTAGTAAACAGAGCCAAACCTACTTGCATAAATAAACAAAGCAATACTGATGAGCAAATGACAGAAAAGTAGATATGAATCCAACAGATTAAACACATATAGATCTAACGTAAGGAAGATCTAATGTATAACACAGCTATTGAGCACAAAGTCTTAATATTTGTATAAATGTTTTCTTCTGTTACAGGAAAGCTCAAAGTCTTTCTCTCCTCACTTCTATTTTCATCTAAAAAATGTTCACCCCGAATACAAAAAGTATTCCAGTATTTATAGAAGAGAGGAGAAGGAAAGCAAAAAGGAGCCAACAAATATTTACAAAGATATTTACAAAATATCTAAAATTCATGTTGACTTTTGACAACTTGATGGATGACATCATCCCATGATGAAACATGGATGATGTCATTATTTGTGCCAACACACTTTAGACATTCCAACAAGAAAGTCGGAGAATAGAGAGAAGAAGAAGAAGAAGCAAAAGAAGCAGCTACTCATCATCGTCATCCTGCGGCCGAAAGGGGGTTGCCTGCTTCTGATGCTGCTCAGGAGATGATATGTGGAACTGAGCGCGGTATTCCAAAAACTTGCTAATCATGGGCCCAAATTGATCCTGTGATGGATCCTTGTGCCGTTCGCTGATTGCATTTTATAAAAGGCGCATGAGAACAGTGTGTTGCATGGAAACAGGATGCGCCAAAGGCGCATGGGCCTTGCATGTTACATTAGGATTGGGTGCATCTTTGGCGCATGGGAAAAGCGTGTAACATGGACTTTTCATGCGCCAAAGGAAATATGGCGCGGCGCATGAAGAGTTTACACAACATGATGTTATTGCAATCAGGGATGCGCCTGCGCCTTTATAGCTTCATACTTGCGCAGATAAAGCTTGTGTTGCATGGAAGCTAGGTGCGCCATGGGCGCATGGAAAAGGGATGCAACATGGACGGATGGTGCGCCATTGGGGTGCAGTTTCAGTACTTGTAGCACGCGGAAAAGGCGCGCCTTGAGGGCGCATGAGCTCATGATGCAGCAGGCCGAAAGGGTGCGCCATTGGCGCGGATTTTTCTCTTTGTAATAGGGCGGGTAGGTGCGCCATGGGGGCGCAACTGTTCTTAGTGTTATAGGGGTTACAGACGCGCCAAGGAGAAAAACAGAAAACTAAACTCTTAAAGGGGGTTTTTTACATGATTCATAGATTTCTTCTCCTCTCTTTTTTTAACATGCTCAGTGGGAAAACGAAACGGTTAAAACCAAGAGGATTATAACCATGGTTTCAAGAAAATGACCTTCTCCAGCAGATCTGGAAAGAGGAAGGATAGCATGGGGGGCAGACAGCAAACGGAGGAGGCTAGGCCAACACATTTACATATAAAAAACCACCCAACAAGCAAGAACCAAACCAGGAACACACCAGGAAATGAAAGCACAAAACGCACAAGAGAGAAATAACACCTCTTACCTGGATATATAGCAAAAGTTGCAACGGGTCCACAGGACGATGAAAACGACGGAGCAGAGGCTGACAAGTTCAGAACGATCACGTGCTCAACAAAAGTGAAAATGACATTTGGGCGCGCAAACCATATATATATAGAAAAACTGGACATAAATGCGCCAACCACTTTTCCAAAGGCGCAGGAGATTTGTTGTCGACACGGGAAGGGATGCGCCCTTTGGCGCATCAAAGCATCTGCCAACATGAGATAAAGCGCACCCTTGGCGCACCAAATCTATTGTCGACACGGTATTATGTGTGCCCTTTGGTGCACCAAATAGCGGCGCAACACAAGTTGTATCAACACAAGCGCATGCGCCTTGGCACACGCAAAAGAGACTCAACATCCTTTGGCGCACCGAAAGACGTGTTAACATGGAAAACCATGCGCCAAAGGTTTTTAAGGGGGTGCATCAAAAGCTAGTGTTACAAGGATATTTCATGCGCCCAGCCAAAAAGGCTCAGAAAGACTAAGTTCGAAAACTAGATTTCCCGCGAAGGGATTTTACAACGTTTCAAATGCAAGGGATCCCTAACGAGGGATCGGAACAAAATTTTCCGTATGGTTATCGGTAAAATTGCCCTTGTCAATTTTATGGGATAACAACTGGCTCTTTCTGGGGACTATCCCTGAACGCACTCGGGGGTAGAGAATCCCAGATCACTTGTGCCTATCCATTGGGTAACAGAGTCAAAAACAAGGGGAAACGGAGGGAGAACAAAAGAAACACACGACAAACCGAAAGCAAACACACGATGAAAGCAAACACACAACTTAAAGCAAATTGTACAAAGAAGAGAGCAAGCTCTACTTCCTGAAGATCTTCAGATGCTGCCCGCTATAGGGAAGCGGGAGCTCAGTTCCATCCAGATATGAGAGATAGAAACTATTCTCTCCATTGAGTTGCTTGATTTTGAAGGGCCCTCTCCACAGGGAATCAAACTTTCCATGCATGCCCTTTGGTTCTCTTCTCTTATCCCATAAAAGGACGAGATCTCCCACTTGAAAATCTCTTTGCTTGGCCTTCTTATCGAAAAGCCTCTTAACTTGATTCTGATGTTCAGTGATCCTGTCGATCACTCTCACTCTCTTTTCTTCAAGTGCTGCCAAATACATGATTCTCTTTTCTAGAGAATTCTGGAAAGTTTCATCTTCAATGGCTCGTGCCAAGCGTAGAGCAAGAAGTTCCACAGAAATGGGAAGCTCGGCATCAGTGCCATATAACACTTGAAAAGGTGACATGCCGAGAGATCTCTTGGGAGTAATGCGGTCCGCCCACAAAGCATCGTACAAAGACTTGTGCCACATCCGCTGATTTGATTCCACCAGTTTTCGTATGATGGCCACCAAGTTCTTGTTGTTGGATTCCACTTGACCATTTCCCTGAGGATAATAGTCGGATGCGTGAGCCAAGGTTATCCCATATTCATAGCAAAAACTAATAACTTCTCGTGAGGAGAAGTTAGAAGCATTATCAGCAACGATTTTGTTTGGAACGCCGAACCTGACAATGATATTTTCTTTAATGAAATTGCAAACCACCTCAGAAGTGGCATGCTTGACAGGGTATGGCTTCCACCCACTTGGTGAAGTAATCCGTTGCTGTAAGGACATAGCTATGTCCAGCACTCGATTGAGGATTAAGTGTGCCAATAAAATCAATTCCCCATTTTCTGAATGGTTCATTGATAATGATCGGCCTTAGGGGAAGGGCAACCAGCTTGGGCTTGCCAACAAATTGTTGGCAGGGTTCACATTTCACCACCCACGTGGCTGTATCTTGAAAGAGTGTCGGACAATAATACCTGGCTCGAATGATCTTGTGTGCAATTACGGATGAAGAGAAATGCCCTCCACAAGCTGAATTGTGAAAACTTTCCAGTAGTTTTACTTGCTGGGGCTTGTCGACACATCGCAGGAAGATGCCATCTATCCTGCGCTTATATAAGCCGTCATCCCAGATGACGTATTTAGCCACCCTGAGCTTTATAGTGCGCTTCTCCTTTGCAGTTAGGTGCATCGGGCATTCGCCGTAGGTAAGGAAGAAAGTGATGTCGGAGTACCACTCATTACTAGTTGCAACAAATAGAACCAGAGGCAGAGAATCAGGCCCTTCTTGCCGGTCCTGCGCTTCTTCGATGTAGTCACCCCTCTCATCAGGATTTTCTGAATCTTTGTTTTCAGCCATTAGCTGACACAGGCCCTTGCCCCTTACTAGCTTGGTTGGTTTAATATCCAGGTCATACTCCTGGACCTTTGCGATCCAATTTCCTCGCAAGCTTCCTAACTCCTGCTGAGTTAGAATTGATTTCACCGCCGTGTCTGGAACCAACACCACCGTATGCGAGTTTAGAATGTAATACCTGAAATTCTTCACTACTTTGACAACGGCAAAGGCGTGCTTTTCCAGCTGAGTCATCTTTAGTTCGTGAAGCTTGAGGGGAGAACTCATGAATGCAATCGGGGACTCAATGTCTTCTGAATTATTTTGCATTAAGATTGCAGACACAGTATGCTCAGATGCATAACTATACATGATGAAGTCCTTGGAGAAATCTGGACATACCAGGACTGGTGCATGGGCAACGGAAGCTTTTATTTCTTCAAATGACCTTTTCCCCTCTTCACTCCATCTGAAAGTTGGTGACCCCTTCATCATGTTCAATATGTGACGGGTCTTCTCGGCAAAGTTAGGAACAAAACGCCTAAGAAAGTTCACCTTTCCAAAGAAAGAATGAACACCAGTCTTGCTTGTAGGCAGAGTAAGGCTTTGAATAGCCTTAACTATTTCAGTATCTATCTTTGTCCCTTCTTTGCTGACCACATGGCCTAGCAACTTCCCTTCCGTGACTCCAAAAACAGACTTTTTTGGGTTTAGGGAAATCCCATGTTCTCGGCACCTGGCCAACACTTGCTCCAAGTGATCACAGTGATCGCTTCGTTGTTTGGAGAACACAGTCAGGTCATCTAAATAAACCACAATGACCTTCCCCATCATACCTTTGAATGCAAAGTCCATGGCCCGCTGAAAAGTAGCACCAGCATTAGTTAGGCCAAAAGGCATCCTACTGTAGGCAAATGTACCCCAGGGAGTAGTGAATGTTGTTTTAAACTAATCTTCAGGTGAAACTTCAATCTGATTGTAACCTGAAAAACTGTCAAGCATGGACAGCATCTCTGATCCAGTTACTGCTTGCAGAACTTGATCCATTATCGAAAGAGGGTAGTTGTCTTTCAGCGAAGCTTGATTCAAGTTTCGAAAGTCTACGCAGATGCGTATTTCACCGTTTTTCTTGCGCACTGGCACAATATTTGCTACCCAAGTACTGTGATGGATAGGGAAGATGATTCTTGCGTCTAGCATCTTCTGAATTTTGGCCTGGATGGTACCCGAAATCTTGGGATTATAGTGCCTCTGCTTCTGGCGGAAGGCTTTGGCATCGTCTTTCAACGGAATATCATGTTGAACGTCCTTTGGCCTGAAGGACTTTAAATCAGCATAAGACCATGCCAATACATCCATATATTTTTTTAGCAACTTGAAAAATTTTCACTTTTCTTCTGGTGTGCAACATTTCCCGATGTTCACAAATTGCGGATGTGCCTCCGAACCTAAATTGACTGGTTCGGTCTCTGGGGATGAGTCAGGATCATCCCGCCTCTTCTTTTTTACAAAACGGTCATGCCTGTCAAACAGGCGTTCCAGAGAAACCAGGCTTTTTGGAATTTTGTTTCCCTTGAGCTGACATATGCCATCGATACCTTCAGATTCATTGCCTTGGTCGGTGACTGACTCACGGCAAGTGGAAGTAGAACCTTCAAAGTGCAATTCTTTAAAATTTTCTGCCTTCTCTAGAAAGGCAATGAGTTGATTATCATCGTTGAACACTTGCCAATGCTGAGAATTGTCTGGTATGCTCGGGCGGAAAACCACCTCAATGGTGTACTTGTTTGTTTTCAAACCTGGATGTGGGAGCATGAGAGATGCTGAAACAGCCAATGAATCAGCCATGTCATTTTGGGCTCTTGAAATTGCCCCTATTGAAAAGGCATCAAATTCTTCGATGCTGTCCCATACTGCGTTACGGTAGTGCCTGAGCCTTTCATTTTTCACTTGGTAAATCCTTTTGACCTGATTTACAACTAGCTCAGCATCACCTTGTACTTTTAGATTTTTTATTCCTCTTTCTTTTGCGGCTTGCATACCGAGTAAGAGAGATTCATCCTCAGTGGTATTGTTGGTGTTGAAAAAATGCAATTTGAAAGAGAGAGGAATGACTTCTTCCTCAGGAGATATTAACACGACCCCAGCGCCACATCCACTAGTTGCACAGCTCCCATCGAATTGCAATGTCCAGATCTTATTAAGATCTCCTTCCTGAACGAGAACAACCCCTGTTTTATCTGTCTCAGTAGATAAGAAGTAATTCCCCATCCCTGATGATTCAAAAAGGATTTGAGCTTTGGGGTCTTCAGAGTTGGTAACCAAGTATTTCTTTTGTGATTCTGGTTCCAAAGTCTGCATTACGCCTTTGACTGGAATTCTAGCTTTGGACCAGTCCATATGAATTTCTCCACCAACTTCACTGCAAAAACTTCTTCCCAGCAATATTCCATATGCTGCCGGAATGTCAACAACGAGGACTGTCATTTTTTACTCTTTTATCCGGGAAAGCCGCAAATGCAAATTGCGCGTCCTTGATTTGGCCAACCAACGGGACTTGCTTAGTTTCTAAGGAATAACATCTGCCGAAAGGTTTGGTAAGAGTGAGGCCCAAAGCATGGGCGACTTTTGCCGGCATGACATTATCAGAAGCCCCGGAATCAATTATGCAGTTACTCAGCTTGTGTCCATTGATCAGAAGAGAGAGATAGAAAGGCTCTATCTTGCCTGACGCAGATGTTGAAGCAACATTTATATGGGATTCAGGGGGAGTGGAAAGGATTCCTTTTGGGGAAGCCTGATTAGGTATAACAACTTGACTTTGGATATACTTAGTCAATCTTACAAGTTGTTCGGGGTTTGACTGAAGATACTCAGCTTCAGACATTTGGATCTTGGTCTTTTTTGCATGATCTATAATATCAAATGCGGCCAAGGGTTGCGTTGGTAAAGGAATGAGTCCCTCACCTCGCGATGATGGAATAGGATTGGTGGTCTTAGTAGGAATGTGAGAGGACTGATTTGGAGGAGAGATAGGGGGAAAGATTTCTTTGTAAAAGATTTGCCAGGGAGTTGAGTAGGAAGAGGATTACCTCTTTTAGCAATGATCGGAGGCGCGTTTGACACAGCCTTCTCCTGCTGGACATGGGCAGCAACTTTCGCTTCTTTTCCTTGCGAACGAGTAAAAACAGCATATGACTGCCTGCTTGCATACCCCTGGGTACCCTCTTCTTCAGCAGATTCTTCCTCATCAAATTCCATATACCCGATAGTAGAGTTGCCAGTCGGTTCACCGACATCTTGATCATCTTCGCCTTGAGATGAAGGTTCTTCATAATACTGCTCTTCTTCTTCAATCTCGGCCAGAGCATTGACCGGAGGGGCCTCAAGTGCCAACCGTGGAGCAGCTGTAGGTAGACGCGGCCTTTGTGAGATATTATTAGGAACGAAATTCCTCCGCGGAATATCCCGGTATGAGGAACTGGGAGAGGCTTGGGCTAACTGCTTCTTCAATGCAAGCAAATCGTTCGCCATCTTTTGGAATGCTGGGTCAGACGAAGTGGTGGGCGAAGGGCCCAAAGATTTAGGCTTGGCTGATTCCTTTTTTAATTCACCGGATATTATCAGATTATCCTCTATGCGAATGGCAGCGGCTTGGGCGAGAACCAAGGTGGCAACTCGTTCCTAAAGGAGCAAGAAACTAACTTTCGAGCTCATAGTGTTTACGAAGAAACACTTTTGATTTTCTGGCGTTAGAAGCATGGCAACAGGGACACGGTTGATTAGCGCATTGAACTGGGTGAAAAAATCGCGCATGGTCTCATTCGCCTCCTTTTTCAGGTGAGTGATTCGTGATAATAATGCAAACGCATCCTCTGAAGGCTTGTACCTATCTTCAAAAGCATCCCGCAAGGTGGCCCAACTGGTGATAGATCCGGCCGGCAAATGCTGAAACCATTCAGCTGCAGGCCCTTGTAGGGTTTCCAGAAAAAGGCGAACCGACACATCTTCGTGGGTCACATCCAAAATACTGCATGACATAATGAATGCAGATATGTGGGAATCTGTGCTTTGATTTCCGCTCCCGTCAAATTTGGGAAAATTCTTTCGATTTCCGTGAGGGAGAGCGTGAACTGGATGTGGTAAAGCCAACGGACCCATCGCGTTTCCCCATGGAACCGCCATTTGAAAAGCCGGAAAGAGAACACGAGCTAGAAGTGTAGTTCCGCTGAGTAGCAAGGCACTACAAAGGGACGTAGATGCTCCTTGTAACAAACTTTTTCTTTATGGAGGTGAGACACTCCTGGATGACCGGCTAGCTGAGCTTAGCGCTGAAAAACGTGCCAGTGTTACACTGAAATTGTGCCTCTGAAGCAGATCGAAAGTAGGATCAGCTTCTCCACGGGCTCTCCTGCTGCGCGTAAAAGGTTCACTCACCAGTGTACCTTCCAGATCTGCAATGTTATGGCACAGATTTAAACTTTCTTTTTGGTTGTACTGGTTGATTTTCTGGTTTTTTTTTTTTTGACAAAAACCAGCAGCAAATACTTTTCTAAATATTTAAAATTATCCTCTTCAGAAACCGATTGCGGTTAAATGACAAATTATAATAGGGATAAGATGGCAGGGAAGATTAGTAGGCTGATTTTCTGATCTGATTTTAACTTCTTTTTTTTTTTAGAGGGTTTCAAACTTCTTGCAAACAGTCAAAACTCAGATCTATGGAAAAATTCCATATTTTTCAAAAACTCAGCGAACTAAAGATCTATAACTGGACCAGATCTATGACTCTCAGAAGAATTTTTTTTAATTTGAGCACTTTTGCAAATTTTTTGGATTTTTACAAAAAGTTCAGATTTGCAAACAGGCAGCAATCTGCTGATTTTTTCTGATTTTTTATCTTACCACCATCATAGATCTGACAGATCTATTCGTTCCCCAGCGGAGTCGCCAAAAACTATTGGTCTGAAAATCTGTCGCCTGGACAGATCTATGGATAGACGAGCCAACAGTGTGCAAGGCTTAGCCCCTCTTTGAGTCAGCAAAGCGAAACTGGTTTATTGCTATTCTACCAGCAGGAACCTATGCAAGTCTCACAGATTCTGCCTTCGGGGGTTTGGGATCTCATCCCAGCAGAGTGTTTCAGGCTGCGAAAAGAAAGGAATGAAAGAGGGAAAGAACAGATCCGAAGGAAGAAAAGAAATGAATTCCAAAGCAGAAAGGTCAGAAGATTTATGTTTTTGGGTTGGTAGTAAACAGAGCCAAACCTACTTGCATAAATAAAAAAAGCAATACTGATGAGAAAATGACAGAAAAGTAGATATGAATCCAACAGATTAAACACATACAGATCTAACGTAAGGAAGATCTAATGCATAACACAGCTATTGAGCACAAAGTCTTAATATTTGTATTACTGTTTTCTTCTGTTACAGGAAAGCTCAAAGTCTTTCTCTCCTCGCTTCTATTTTCATCTAAAAAATGTTCACCCCGAATACAACAAGTATTCCAGTATTTATAGAAGAGAGGAGAAGGAAAGCAAAAAGGAGCCAACAAATATTTACAAAGATATTTACAAAATATCTAAAAGTCATGTTGACTTTTGACAACTTGATGGATGACATCATCCCATGATGCAACATGGATGATGTCATTATTTGTGCCAACACACTTTAGACATTCCAACAAGAAATTCGGAGAATAGAGAGAAGAAGAAGAAGAAGCAGAAGAAGTAGCTACTCGTCATCGTCATCCTGCGGCCGAAAGGGGGTTGCCTGCTTCTGATGCTGCTCAGGAGATGATATGTGGAACTGAGCGTGGTATTCCAAAAACTTGCTAATCATGGGCCCAAATTGATCCTGTGATGGATCCTTGTGCCGTTTGCTGATTGCATTTTATAAAAGGCGCATGAGAACAGTGTGTTGCATGGAAATAGGATGCGCCAAAGGCGCATGGGCCTTGCATGTTACATTAGGATTGGGTGCGTCTTTGGCGCATGGGAAAAGCGTGTAACATGGACTTTTCGTGCGCCGAAGGAAATATGGCGCGGCGCATGAAGAGTTTACACAACATGATGTTATTGCAATCGGGGATGCGCCTGCGCCTTTATAGCTTCATACTTGCGCAGATAAAGCTTGTGTTGCATGGAAGCTAGGTGCGCCATGGGCGCATGGAAAAGGGATGCAACATGGACGGATGGTGCACCATTGGGGCGCAGTTTCAGTACTTGTAGCACGCGGAAAAGGCGCGCCTTGAGGGCGCATGAGCTCATGATGCAGCAGGCCGAAAGGGTGCGCCATTTGCGTGGATTTTGCTCTTTGTAATAGGGCGGGTAGGTGCGCCATAGGGGTGCAACTGTTCTTAGTGTTGCAGGGGTTACAGACATGCCAAGGATAAAAATAGAAAACTAAACTCTTAAAGGGGGTTTTTTACATGATTCATAGATTTCTTCTCCTCTCTTTTTTTAACATGCTCAGTGGGCAAACGAAACGGTTAAAACCAAGAGGATTATAACCATGGTTTCAAGAAAATGACCTTCTCCAGAAGATCTGGAAAGAGGAAGGATAGCATGGGGGGCAGACAGCAAATGAAGGAGGCTAGGCCAACACATTTACATATAAACAACCACCCAACAAGCAAGAACCAAACCAGGAACACACCAGGAAATGAAAGCACAAAATGCACAAGAGAGAAATAACACCTCTTACCTGGATATATAGCAAAAGTTGCAACGGGTCCACAGGACGATGAAAATGACGGAGCAGAGGCTGACAAGTTCAGAACGATCACGTGCTCAACAAAAGTGAAAATGACATTTGGGCGCGCAAACCATATATATATAGAAAAACTGGACATAAATGCGCCAACCACTTTTCCAAAGGCGCAGGAGATTTGTTGTCGACACGGGAAGGGATGCGCCCTTTGGCGCATCAAAGCATCTTCCAACATGAGATAAAGCACACCCTTGGTGCACCAAATCTATTGTTGACACGGTATTATGTGCGCCCTTTGGCGCACCAAAGAGCGGCGCAACACAAGTTGTATCAACACAAGCGCATGCGCCTTGGCGCACGCAAAAGAGACTCAACATCCTTTGGTGCACCGAAAGACGTGTTAACATGGAAAACCATGCGCCAAAGGTTTTTAAGGGGGCGCATCAAAAGCTAGTGTTACAAGGATATTTCATGCGCCCAGCCAAAAAGGCTCAGAAAGACTAAGTTCGAAAACTAGATTTCTCGGGAAGGGATTTTACAACGTTTCGAACGCAAGGGATCCCTAACGAGGGATCGGAACAAAATTTTCCGTATGGTTATCGGTAAAATTGCCCTTGTCAATTTTACGGGATAACACAGACACAGAGACCAAAGTCATTTGAGGAACTGAGGTCAGTCACTGATTATATCCGGGATCGGCTGGGTAACCAATCACAATAGGGGAAATTGAGTTTCAAAGATAGAAAGGAGGTTGATTTGGGCTCTCTTTGATTACACAGAGTATTGGGAGGTCTTAGGTAGGGTGTAGAAATTTAGGTGAAGACTCAACAAGGGTAAAAGGGGTGGTTGAAAGGAAAGAGTGGTTTTGGTTGGTAGCGTGTCAGGTGAATGGGCTATGGAAGGTATCCGAGAGAGGAAGGAGGTGATTAGAAAAAATATAAAGGATCTAAAACCAAATCCAATGAAATCAATAACCTAGTTAAGAATACTTATTAGATATCCAGAGATTGGTAGAACGTGGTGGTTAGTGGGTGTTTGTAGGAGAGATGATCCGAGATCTAGTGCTGCGGAAGCGAAGGCTGAGTGCTTCTCCATGCAAATAGTTCAAGCCTATGAAGTCATAGATTGGTTGTTGGTGGATATTTTGATGCTTCAATTGATCTTTAGGGTGTTAATTGAATGCCAAAGATGCAATATCCAATAATGTCAACCAAAAGATGAACCCATGCAAAGATTTTAAAAATATTATTTAAAGGAACTAATGGCAGTTCCTTTACTAGCACCGCCCGAGGAATAACCAATGTCAGCTAGGGAGAAATAGTCTTATTTTCTATAAATAACCTTTTCACTCCCTTTTTGGAATGAGCCAAGAATGGTTCTGGGTTAGGAGTCTTGATTCTTGTTAAATCACATGGGAAAATAGTGGGAGAGGTAGTTGGCAATTAATATTAGGTTTAGAAGAAGTCTCAGTTGGTTAGGGGGAATGATGAATCAGTATTAGGTAGTAAATAAGCTTGGAATGGGTCAAAGGTGAGATAGAGAGGTGAGGTGGAGGTCTAAGGTAATAATTAATCTAATATAGGTAATTAGATTAATAAAAATATGTGGAAGGCGTCATGGTAAGGGGGTATATAATAAAAGGGGACCTAGAGAGTGTTGTCCCAACTTTGAGTGTCTACATTTGCCCCTTTTTGTCACGTAGCTTGTACTAATAAGAGATGATGAAAAAAAAAGAAGTGGATGCCCTAGATATGGGTGGAGATTATCCCCCTCAAACAAAGAACTAATGTAGTGGAAGGCAGAATCGGTGATGGGTTTGATAAGGTGGTAGGTGATGGAAAATGGGGTTATATGAAGTATAGGCAGTGGTGGTGATAGGAAAAGGTGGAGGAAATCAAATGCACAGACACACTTAGAATGCAACAAGACACAAGGTTGAAGAGCACACAAACACTAACTCATCAATGGTTGATAGTTTATCCAAACAAAGGTGATGTGGTCCAAGTATCCAAGGTATAGGATGTGATCCTGGAAACAGAACTAGGCTAGGTGCAATAACAGGTATATGTGTGTTCTGAAACACCAAAAGGTTTGGTCTGGTTGAGATAAATGTCATGAAATAAGGCAAGGTAATGTCAGTAGGCTAAACAACACGGATAGCATTATCGCATAGTAGATCGAGTAAGTGAGTTTGATTTTCATATAGGTGAGGTTGGGTTGGTGAAGGTATATAGGTAAGGTCATGGGTAAGGCCTAGGTGAATTCAAATGTGCCCCTAGTATTTGTAGGGAGTTGGTGAGGTGGTGAGGTTGTGAGGTGAACATGTAATGAGGTTTTAGGGCTATGTCTACTAGAAAAAGGCAAGCGGGAGCAAAAATTAGGAAAAAGGAAGCATAATGGGTTATATGCAGGGTGACCGATACCGGTTCAGAGGGAACCGATGCTGGTCACCTAGGGCAAGACCCCGGCCGATGTCGGTCACTAAAATGGAGAGTTCAAAATATAATCCTGCCCAAAACGTTCTCATTTGAACATTGGTTGAGTTAGACAACGATTGGTGGAGAGTTTATTTGTGAGGAAGACAATAAATAGTGCCAGGAGACTAAGTTGACAAGAGATAAGTGGGTAGAGGAGATGATTTCATGGCCCCACATGCAACTATCGGATAGGTTGGAGAGCTGGGAGCTATTTGTCATGGTAGAGGTAGAGGAAGGATCACGGGGTGCTCCAGTTTAGGATCCAACCATCCCAGCACAGAGGCATCGACGAGTAGAGGTAGGATTTAGGATTTAAGCTTGGTTTTCGAAAATTATAAGCAACGGAAATAAAAAAATTATTGTTTTGTGAAATTTGATTGAAATTGGGGTGAAATCAAGGTATGGGAGGGTGTAACTAGAGTAATTAGGGGTGAAAATGAACTTAGGGGTAGGGGGAAGAGATTTGGGTGGGTTATTTGGGTGTTTTTTGAAAAGACATTCTTTGCAATTGGGGGCATGGGGGTTTAACCTTGGGGTCTAACCAGTAACCAACATCAGTCTATTATCGACCGATGTTAGTTGACTAACCAACTCCAGTAATATGAAGGGGACCGACATTGGTAGGGGAACCGATGCTGATTGCTCAGTTAAATAACCAAGTGTAAGAAAATGTTAAATTTAGGCTGCCGAAGGGAGTGTGAGGTTGGGTAGGGGGGAAAAGAGAATTCTTAGGGAAGGGTTCAGGTAAAAGATGATGTTATAAGATGATTTTAGGAGGGATGGGGTTGGGTAGGTCAATAGGTGAACTAGTGGGAGGGAAGACAGGTAAGATTAGAAAAGGGAGAAAATAGTTGAATGGAGTGGACTGAGATAACCTTCGAAGACCCCATGTATTCTAAGTGTTGCCTACATAGCACTTGTAAAAGGGGCCTCACATTGATGTAGTTATCCCATAGGGCATGGAATAATATGATTTTGGTAAGTAGGTTGGGTAAAGGTGAATGATTTAGGTAAGGCATGGTAAATATTAGGCAAGGTTGAGTTTTTAATAGAAAGTGGAAAGGGCAAATGATGAGTGTGTGTGGGTGTTGATGATGTAGGCTAGAAAGCAAATGACTATGAGGGACCGACTTCCTCCCCTTCTAGTATAGATGAGATCCACCATTTTGGATGAGGAATGGCAGCACATGTGGGCAGTTGGGCTAGGTGTGGTGAGGAGGTCCAGGAGGATTACATGAGACAACAGTATGATGTAGTCCTCATTGATAGATAGGACCTGACTACGAACACCTTTCATCTGCCAACGAGAGAGATGAGCATCACATTAGAGGATGTATACAAGATTTTTTGGCTTCCAATTATTGGGGAGCGACTTTATCAGGTGTCATCTACAGATGTGGTAGATCATATTGTTATAGTGTTCAGGTCAGCCATGGCATACCTAACATACCATAGTGTGAGTATCAGTTATGATGTAATGTATAAGGCACATCCTTAGGAGAGACACATTTCAGTGTTGATGATGGTTTGCATCATTTGTTTTTCCCTTCCAAACTCAGAGGGTGGGAGGTTTCCACGGGCCTTGATCAGAGTTCTAGAGGACATGGTTTTTGACAGGGTTCATTTTGCATGGGCACCAACCTACTTGGTTTAGATGTACAAGGAGCTTTGGGATTACAAGAGGATATAGCGATTCGGTCTTTGTTGCACTTGTTTGTTACACTTTTGGGAATATGAGAACATTGTTTGCCTTTTTCTGCTAGGTTTACCACGATAGGGGTGGTATGTGGGAGTATACAGGGCAGGATACAGGTGGTGGCTACTGATAAGGGAGGATGCGAGGGTAGATGGGGTGACTCGGGATATTATTTACTATTAGTAGGTATTGGATATCCTATCACCTGTAGATATTCTATGGAGGCCATACCTCACTTACCCAGAGTTTGCAGGCATGGAGGAGGAGCTGGAGGGTCTACAACTTGTGAGATGGATCCAGGGGTGTATGGCCAAGGAGCACAAGATCATACCCATAAATTGTGTCAAATGACAGTTTGGATTTAATAGGATGTGCCTCTGTCATTCCCACAGTACCGTCGAGATGATGTGGAGAGGCTGTTATCTCTTCCACATTTGGCATCACCAGCAAAAGTGGAGGAACAGGTAGATAATGAGATGATAGACAATTTCGGGTTCATGGCTTGGTATAGGAAGTGGTGGAAAACATAGTTATAGGAAACACTAGCTAGGCTAGAGCAACCCAATTTGGCCACTGTTATCCGTGAGAGAGAAAGGCTACGAGGGAAGGTTATAGGATTGCAAGCCTGGGTTAGTACTTTACAGGAACAAGTGGCCACATTACAAACATAGTTAGTGACAACTCAGGAAAAGGCTGGTGATGGGGGACACGTGGCTTCCCTCCTTCACCTCCGAGGGTTCATGATGAGACACAAATATAGGGACATGCTCCACCATCATAGGTACAGGTACCAGAACAGGATCCACAACCACACATACAGGGACAAGGACCACTACCACAGGGACAGGTTCCATAGCCTCAGGGACATGGATAGATAGGTAGTAGAGTGATGCCACCACCACAAGTGATATCGATGGACTGATATAGAGAGGTTTTGGCTAAGGCTAGATATTATGATGATTAGATTACAGAGCTTGATCTCCCTATTGTCAGTTATGCGACCTACATAGCACAACAAGCAGTCATTTAGAGGTCCATCTCATAGACCTATAGTGCTGGTAGTTCAGGGAGCCACCATACTCATGGGTAGGGCCAACAGGAGGTGACTAGTGCACAGAGACAAAGGCCAGGTGAGGGGACAAGAGAAAGTGGCAAAGGTGTCAGGCCCTCCCAGAGATGATGAGATGATGGAGATTGTTTTTTATTTTTAAATTATGACTTATATATACCCTCCTGCGCGCCAAAGAGGTGAGTTGTACATGATATTTTTTGAGATACTTATTTATATTTGTGTATACAGTATATTGACACATGAATTTTCCAATATATAGATGATAGTTTTTATATTTGTTGTGTTTGATTTCATTTCCATTGTGTTGTTATCATGGAAATTAGCTGTAGGTATGATTGATAATGTTGTGATTCATTTTAATTTCCAATGTATTGATATTATGGAAATTAGATGTGTAGACATGGTGATGATGCATGGTTTGGTTTGGGTTTAATTTCCAGTGTATTTATATTATGGAAATTATATGTAGGCATGGTTGATGATTTTTTGGTTTGGGTTAGTTTCCAATGTATTGATATTATGGAAACTAGATGTAGGCATGGTTGATGATGTTTTGGTTTGGTTTTAATTTCCAATGTATTGATATTATGGAAATTAGATGTAGGCATTGTTGATGATGTTTTTGGTTTGGTTTAATTTCCAATGTATTGATTTTATGGAAACTATTTATGGGGTGGTAGAGTGGATAGGTAAGATAGGATTAGTTAGATAGATCACGTAAGAGGGGAAAATAATGGTCGATATAACCTTCGAATAACCCATGTATTTGGAGTGTTTCCTACATATCCCTTGTAAAATGGGCCTCGATCCGATGTGGTTCTCCCATAAGATAGGGGAAAATAAGATGATGGTAGGTAAGTTGGGTAGGATTGGGTAAGGTAGATTGGGTAAGATAGATTTTGGTAAGGTAAGTTGGGTAAGATTCGGTAAGGTGGATGTGATTTGATTTAATTTCCAATGTATGATGATATTGTGGGAACTAAATGATGGATGTAGGTGTGGGTGAGATGAGAATAAAACCAAGATATCTGATGCCAATGGTCTCATCCTATTTAGGAGGCAACAAGTAGATAGTGGGGAACCGAAAAGATGTGAAATTCTCCATACTTGGCAAGGACCATAACGACCATACCAAATAGGATTATGAACATAAAACTCTTGATCCATTGCATGATTGAGAGGTCTATGGTTTGAAATAATTTGCATGATCATAAAGTGTCGCATGAGCGCCATGTCTCTTGAGCAGATATGAGATAATAAAAGAGGGTAGGGTGGAGTGGTTTTTTTAGAATAAGATTTTATGGGACAACATGCCCCTTCTGCAAGATACCCAAAACCAGCATAGGCAAGTCCATGACCAAAATTTTGTATTTTTCTTGATTTTTATTTTGCATTTTTCTTTTTACTTTCATAGAATGATCGATGTGAGAAGTGTATATTGGGATGAATAGTAGTGTCTCCTTGAGGTCTTCGTGAAGTCAATCGATGTGGGAAGCTCTAAGATAATTTTTGTTTTAACAAATACATATTAGTCTTCTTTTGGGTAGACTAAGTACAACATGTGGCTAGTTTTTTATAGTTGTCCTTCGAGGGAACAATCTAATTATAACAACAATAGAGAGACATAGATGTTCATTCGAGGGAATCATCTATTTGCGAGAAGCTTGACACAAGGAGTACAATTTTTTTTATCCCAAAATTTTTGCATTATTTCAGACTTGTAGTCATGGACAAGACTATAAGGGAGTATAGGCCTCTTTTATGAAGGCAAAACCATAGCATGAGAAAGGTTAGCTATGAAAGAAGGGTTTCAAGTGACGAACGACCATGGGATTCCATCCTAAAAAGGATGAAAAGTATCCATGAGAATCATGCCATGAGTAGAGCCATAGTACTCATATTCAAGATAAGGTTGAGTGGTGATGGATAATCACACAATTCTATTTGAGTCATTGGTCATTAAAAGAGGTAAGCGGAAGGAGAGGTTTTCTCAAGGGACGAGCATATATGAGACATAAAGTGATCTAGGACTTTATTCAACAATATAACGGTCGAAGACGCAAGGCATTAAGGGGCTCAGGTTTAGGTTTACCCTCAAGAGAAGATAAACGATAAGTTCCTGATCCATAGGTATGGGTGACAATATAAGGTCAAAGCCAATTAGGTGCAAATTTGCCTTGTTTACTTTTCTCCATTTCAGTTACGTGTTGATTTTCCTTCAGGACAAGATAGTCAATCTTGAATGTTCATTCTCAAATGCATTTTTCATAGGCACACTTAATGTGCTTTTGGTAGATTTGGAGGTGGTCTAGAGCATTTAAACGATGTTTTTCCAGTAGCTCAAGTTGTGCCAAACATTCTTGGCAAAAATCATCATCAGAGAGGAAATATTTAAGAGATATATGGGGAGATGGAATTTGGACTTCGAGAGGTAGGTCAACCTCTGTACCATAGACCAAAGAGAAAGGTGTGGCAGTGGTAGAGTTGTGAATGCTAGTATAATAAGCCCATAAGGTGAAAAGAATGTGTGTGTGCCAATCCTTACCAGAGTCATCAACCACTTTCATAATAATTTTGTTGAGATTTTTGTTAGAAGATTCGTCTTGACCATTTTCTTCTAGGTAATATGGTGAAGAGAAACTATGTTGAATAACAAAGTTGTCACACAGTTGGCGTAGGGTTTTGTTTTTTGAATTGTTTTCCATTTTCAGTGATGTGGCGATGAGGAACACTAAAGTGAAAAATGATATGGTGGTTGATAAATTCTATTATTTTCTCAGCTTTGGTAGAAATGAGAGGGATGGCTTCCACCAATTTAGTATAGTATTTAGTCATTGTGATGATCTAGCGATGACGTTGCGAGGAATGAGGGTTAATATCCCCAATGAGATCCAAACCTCACTGAGAAAAGGGCCAAAAAAATTTGGTGACTTGTAAGGCGTGACTAGGAGTATGATGAAGGTTAGCATGTTGTTGACACTTCACACAACATTTAACATAGTCACAATAGTCTTGGTTAAGTTTTGACCAATAGTAGCTGAGTCGAAGGATACACTTTGCAATAGTGAGGCCACTAACGTGTCCCCCACAATCCCATCATGAATTTATTTGACGGTGTACAGGATTTTAGAGTTGGTGAGGCACCGCAGAAGGATACCATCAAAGTCACATTTTTAGAGTAGACATCCCATGATGACATAATGAGAGACACTTTCTAGGAAGGCTCGTTGTCCATTAGGAGTGAGATCTGGAGGTAGGATTGAAAGTGAGAGGTAGTCAACGAACTGCTTATACCAAATGTCGCATGGGTCAGTATATGTGCTACCCACAAAATTAACGCCGAGAATAATTAATAAGGCAACTTCAACCGTTGTATTGTGACAAATATTTTTTAATCTGAAGGTGAGACATGTATTTGAGAAGCAAAAAGAGGCATAGTATCTATTAAGTTATTAGTGGATCATAGAGTAGCTTGAATGAGGAAGTGATAAAATGTGGTCAAAAGTAGGTCGATATGGTGTTTATATTTTTTAAGCTCATCATTACGACACTGGTACAAACCATTAATTTGGTTCAAAAATAGTTGAGAATCACCAAACATTTTAATGGAATTAACACCTAGAGAAATGGCACTTTGAATACCTAACACAAGAGTTTCATATTCGACTATGTTATTTTTTTAGTTGAAGTCTAGTTTAAAGGATAATGGCACATGCTCACCATCAAGAGGAATGAGGATGATCCCCGTACCTCCCCCACGGTGAAATTTGGATCCATCAAAGAATAATGTCATTTAATAAACAATATCATCAATGGAGAGGGTGGCGATAGATTCATTAGGAAAATCAAAGTTTGAGGATTGATTCCCAGGAAGAGGAGCATCTGCAAGTTAATCTGCGATGGTTTTTCCTTTGATAGAATTTTGATGGATCAACTCCAACTCCAAGTCTGCAAGAAGCATGAGTCAATGAGCTATGCATTAGTGTTGGTAAGGTTTGGCATACATGTAATGAAGAGGGTCAATGTTGGTAACGACAAATGTTTTGTGATTAAGAAGGTAGTAGCGAAGTTTGGTGGCCATAAAGAATAAGGCTAAGAAAATATTTTCAATGTGAGTGTACTGAGTTTTATAGTCTAGAAGAGTATGAATTATGTAATAAACCACTTGTTCCCTGTGCTTCTCATCACAATGAGTGAGTATGGCACCCAAGGAATGGCCAGTAGTATAAATGTAAAGGTAAAAAGGTTGATCTTCTTTAGGTGGAATGAGCACAAGTGAATGAAGAATGCAGTTCTTCAATTCTTAAAAGGCTTTGTGACAGTCATCATTCCAATGGAAAGAAATGTCCTTTTTAAGGAGGTGGTGAAATGGTTGGCATCGATTTGAAAGTTGAGACATGAAGGTCGGATGTATTGAAATTTCCTTGCAAGCTACGAAGCTTCTGAAGGTTAGTAGGTGGAGGCATGTCAAGAATTTACTTGATCTTAGCGGGATCAACTTCTATACCCCATAAAGAGATGATGAAACTAAGGATCTTACCCGAGAGAACTGTAAAAACACACATCTTTGGTTGAAGGTGAACACAATATTGGTTAAGGAGGTCAAAGATAACTTTAAGAATGGTCAAGTGTTCGGCACAACGCTTGGAATTACCAAAAAGGTCATTGAAATAGTCTTCCAATATGCCATGCATGATGTCACGGAAGATGTAAGCCATAACATGCTGATAGGTAGTACCAGCATTTTTCAAGCTGAAGGGAATGACGTGATAGTAGAAGATCCCCCAAGGGTGATGAAAGTGGTTTTGTGTTGATCTTCCAAAGTTAGTAATATTTGATTCTAACCTGAAAACCCATCCATAAGAGATAACACATCATGGCTAGCTGTAAGATCGACTAATTGGTCAATGCTTGGTAGAGGAAATTCATCTTTTGGACAGGAAAGGTTAAGGTCACAAAATTTAGTGCAGATATGAAGTTCCCCGATTGCTTTTGTGACAAGAACATTGTTAGAGACTCACTATGGATAGTCGATAGGTAGGGTGAAGGAAAAAAAGAGAAGGCATTGAAGTTCTTCTTTCACAAGAAGAGCAATGTGAGGATGCATTTTACGCAGCTTCTATTTCATGATTTTGGCATCAAGGTTAGTTATGATATTGTGAAGCATGATATTAGGTCAATACCTATCATATCACTATAAGACAAAGCAAATGCGTTGCTATAATCATGAAGAAATCTATCTTTAGAATTCGTGGGTCCCCTTGAGTGTGAATGTTAATTTCTATGGTAGATTCATTCAACATGATTTGCATGTCAAAGGGTAACGAACATTTAATATAATAATCCTCTGTACCTAAATAGGTGAGAATATAATCATCATCCTAACATTAAATGACATTTATAGAAGGCGTATCATCATCCAACATGCTAGCATAAAAAAGTGGAAGGGAAGAGGAAACCTCACCATCATGTTGATAGGTCAAAGGTCCCAATGAGATGGTGTTCACAAAAAAAAAGTTACGCTGAATGGATTCACGATCCATAGACTCTGTTGGAGAAGGCAGTGTGATAGGTGAGGAAGGTGGGGAATGCCTTTTGTCTTCTACAAGGGTGATTCTAGACTTCTTAGGAAATCCAAGACCATAACGATCATTGTGTTTCCTAATGGTGCACGGTACGATCATGTGACAACCTTATTCATAACGACCAAAGCCAAATTCTTTCTAGGCACAACGGTGAATAAATGTAAGTGCGAAGCTGCGTTTGGTGAGGTAGGAGAAGTCAGATGAAAAGGGTTTGGTTTGGAAGGGAGGTTCAATAGAATAAGAGGAAATGTTGAGCCCCCTATAGGTTAGGTTAGTGTGCAAGTGGGGAGAGCCATATGGTATGACCTCTCCTATACGATGATCGTAACATGGGTGTTGGTATAGTTTTCCATAGTCTTGAGGAGTAAGGAATGTGTCAATGTTGAGGAAGTGGTATTCTCTGAGTTAAAGGTGTTGAAAAATGCCTACCAAGGGGTTTGTGGTTGGTACTTGGGTAACAGGTGCAGATGAGATTTCTAAAGCTTGAGAAGATGGTTCATTAGTAGAGGGTGGAATATGAGGTTTAGAAGGTGAAGTGGAAAAATTGGTAGATGTGGTAGATGCCTTAATTGGAATTAGGACATCATTTAGAAGGTAATTCATATTACAGGTTTTGAAGGGGGAAGGATCTACCCGAATGGTGTAAGGTTCCCCTTCATATTAAAATTTGAGGTAATGATGAAGGGTGGAAGGTACATAAGCCATGGCATGAATCTAGGGATGATCTAACAACATGTTATGGAACTCTCCTTCGAGAATTTGTAAGATTTTGGGAATAGTTAAAAGACCCACATGGATGTGGAGGACAACAGTGCTAAGGGTAGTGGTCATGGCATCGTTAAAAGATCAAAGCATGAAGGGGTTGCTAGACATATAATTAGTCAGTATGCCTATTTATTTTTAGGCATGAGAAGGGATGATGTTGATGCTAGCTCCCTCATCAATCATACCGATTTTAACATGAATATCATTACTGTAAACAAAGATGAAAAGAACGGGATCATGATCATCAGGTTGTGAAGGGGAAATATATGATTTAGAGAAATTAATGGAAGAAATTTGATGAGGGGTAATGAGGGCAGCGATAGGTGAAGTGTCATTGGGTGGAACCTCAATGGATTACATGACCTCAATAAGGTCCTGACGATGAGAATCATAGGTTTGAATCAAGTCATATAAGGACATCTTCAACGAGGATTGGTGAAGTTGTTTGATCATTGAATGATGTGTAACCCCAGAAGAAGTAGGTGATGCTGGCTCAAGGATGATTATCTTGGGGAGAGGTGCAAGTATAATGGTAGGTGAAGGAGAACTAGAAGGGTTACCAAATTTTTCCTTTCCTTTGTCTTTTGCGTGTTGTGACCAAGTGGATACACGCACCATGCTAATTTAAAATATAGGAGGAAAAGAGGGTTGTTTAAGATTACCTTTATCCCTAGGTGGATGTGAAGGAAAAGGTTGTAGAATGGGTTTGGGGATAGGTTGTGTAGCGACATGAAAAGAAAGAATGGAATCATCCTCTAACAGATCATCTTCTTTGAAGAGACCATCAAAATCACAAAGATGAAGGAGAATGGTTTTAAGAGCCTTAAAAATCTCAACATCATGCCCTAGTGAGTGATAATAGGCAAAAAAATTTGTGTCGTCAAACCCTACTGCTTTAGGTTTGAGAGGATCGAAATGCTTGATAGGCAGAAGTGATAGAGCAGATGTCTCTAACAACCGAGTGCAGATGTTAGAGTAGGATCCTACCAAAGGATCACAATGAGAGGTCAAGGTTGTCTTAGGCAAAGGGGTAGGCGACCTTCATGAGGGAGGCAAGGTGAGAGATCGTGTTGGTGTAACTAATTTTTTGGTGGGTAGTGAAGGTTTGGGTTTAGGTTGTTCCTTCTTGGGTAAAGGAAGAGGAATAGTGCTCAATGACAAAGGAGACTTAGAAGGTGTATGTATCCAAGTAAGCCAAGGAAAAAGTGTGGGTGTTGGCAAGAGTGAGGGTAAAGGTAGTGAAGAAAGTGTGGACAGAATAGGAGGTGAAGGAAAGGGTACAGGTTGTCGCACTTTGGGTTTGCATTGGTAAAGGGGTAGGTTAACTAGGGTTGAAGGATGTGGGCCCAATATCGATGGCAGAGGTGAAGTTTAGTGAGAAGGTGTGGGGGATACCAGGGTGTGATCCCTAAGAGGTTGGGTCTTCCTTTCAGGTGTTGGAGTAGATTTTGTGATTGGTGGTGAAGAAGTTAACAAGTCTAGCTTCATAAGCGTGTGTAAAAAATTTGGTACCGGTAAAACCCCTACAGTGCTAGGAGGTTTTTTAAGAAGATGGAAGCTTGAGTGGAGGGGGTGTTGATGAAGAAGGGGTTAATACCAACAGTTCAGTTATAAAAGCCTTAGTCGTTTTGAATATCTTTGGATATATGGTCGAGGTATCAGGGGAGGACATCTGCATTTGTGTGGAAATGGGGATTCTAAGGTATCCCCATAGGGTAGTGTAATCGAAAAACTCCAAGCAGTCAACCAAATGAGAGAAGGATTTTGGAGTAAATGAAGAGGACAACAACTTGGTGTTTAATCTCATGATGAGCTTTGAGGTCTGTGAGATAGGAAAGGTTTTAGCCTCTAACTCAGTGGGTAAGAGTAAGGTAAGAAGAGCAATGGGATCTTTGAATATTTTTGGAGAGGTGTCACTAATAGGAAGAGTAGATAAAATTGGCTCCTTTACTGGTTGAGGAGAAGGAAAAGTGGGTAATGTAAACTCCTCTACAGGTAGAGAGGATGATAATATGGGTTCCTCTATGGGTAGAAGAACATGTAAGGTGGGTTCCTTTATGGGTAAAGGAACATGTAAGGTGGGTTCCTCCGTGGGTAAAGGAATAGGTAAGGTGGGTTCCTCTTTGGGTAAAGGAACAGGTGAGGTAGGCTCCTCTAGAGGTAAAGGAATAGGTAAGGAGGGCTTCTCTATGGGTAGAGGGGTTAGTGTGAAGATTTCCTCAATAGATGCTATAAGAGGATACTGGATAGAAGAATCAGACGTTGTATTAAAGACTACCTGAACCACATGTACATTGGTTTCTTCTTTAGATGTCTTGGTAGTGTGAGTTGATGAAGGGGCATGGTTAGGAAAAGGTTTTATGAAAACGTCCAAGTTTTTATTAGTAGGCATGTTAGGGTTGTCAAGGACAAGATCACCATTGTCTAACATGTTGGAACATAATGATTAAGTGGTCTTGTCAACCCTTAATTAATATAGGTCCATCACTATTATATAGGTTAAATATTTAATAATATGAAATATTATTCTATTATTAAATATTCATACCTAGGTAATATACATTAGGTAAGTATTTAATAATGTGAATCATTTATGTTTATATTTATTAAATACACTCATTTAGGTATATGTGTCAACCATTTAGGTTGAAAAGGTGGGTTGGGAGACATATTTTACCCTTGGTAAATAGGGTTTTAAGGAGGAGGTGATCTTACTAGATGTAAAATAAGTTCTCTGAAGTAAAAGGTTATTTTTAAAGTGATTTTTACCCTTTTGGTGTTTTCCACTATAAATACTATGTCACATGTGTTATTTATTTCCTATAAATATTTATCTATTTACTTATGTTATGATGTAATGTTTATTTAAATATTTATCGTAACATTATATAATATTTAAGTTGATTAAATCCGTATTTATTAGAATCCTCAAATTCTAACATGGTAACAAAGCAAGGTAAATTAAATAAAATAAGATCAAATGTTTTTGTATTTTATTTATTTAATTTGTACCAGTTTTTTAACCAACCCGGAAAGGTAAATTAAATAAATTAAGATCAAATATTTTGTACTTTATTTATTTAATTTGTACGGGTTTTTTCAACCAACCTGGAAAGGTGAATTAAATAAATTAAGAGCAAAATGTTTTATATTTTATTTATTTAATTTGTACGGGTTTTTTCAACCAACCCAGAAAGGTAAATTAAATAAATTAAGAGCAAATATTTTATATTTTATTTATTTAATTTGTACGGTTTTTTTCAACCAACCCGGAAGGGTATTTAAAATAAGTGCAACATAAAATTTTTACTTTGTAAAGAATCAAAGTGAATGTAGAAAATTTGGAAACTTCTTACCTTCCGTGAAAACTTGTGTAGAGGTAAGGGTAAAATATTTGAAATATTTTTTTTCTATAGTTTTAATATGTGCAAGTTGAATTTTGTCAATGGTAAATGAAGGAGGAGACAAATCTCCATCAAAATAGGATTTGAATTTTTTCATGAGGGCCCCCGTAATAAGGGTTATATGTGTTTTTTTTTTAAAGTATATATACTATAGTTTATAATTTTTTATAGACTATATGTTATTTTTTATTTACATTATATAAACTATATACCTCTTTTTAAAAGTGAATATATTTTTACATTATAAATTATAATAGGTTAATATAATGTATTAAAATATACAAGGTTAATATAATTTATTAAAATATAACCTCCTTAATATTATATAGAAGTAGAAATTCTGGAAATACACAATAAGTTTTGACTCTATTAAATTTGACGGTCAAATGACTGTCACGATAGACCAAACATAAGGCAGTATGACAGTCATTTAGACGTCAAATTTAAGCTGGCTGAATCTTTGTCTACATTATTTTTTTTAGAAATTTGAAGTTATTTTACATTCTTAAGGCTTTCTTCTTCACTTATATATAGTTAGAATATATATATATATATATATATATATATATATATATATATAAGTCTGGGGATAATGCAAAGACCTTTATATTGTGGGTTATTATTTTGATCATGGGAAGTTAATTAATATGCATTGTAATAACAAAATTAGTTATGATTAAATATTTTATGTAGATCTATAAAATTTAGATCTATTTCTATTAAAAGTGTTGTTGTTTTATAAAAATGTATCTAACTCTGTGGTACATTGTATATTATATGGGGTGTGTTTTATAGGTTCAGGAAAACAATGACGTCCAGCTATTTTTGTCTTGACAAAACCTAGATTCTGAATGGGACCAACTACAACATTTGTAAGATTATGGTCAAATCAGAACTTATGGCGAGGAAACTCTGGATAATTGTTTCTGTATCTGAGGTTGCTCTCACCGGTCATCAAACAACTGTAGATAACATGAATGCATTCTCGCAACGAATACAAGAGGCTCTTTCCATAATTTTATGCAATGTGAACGATGAGTACCTTCTACACATTGGTAATATTGAACATCCGAAAGAATTATGGACACAACTAGAATCCATGCATGAAGGTAAGCTTTTATCTAAAATTATTGAATTAGTTTTAGAATTACTTACAACTCCTATGAAAGGAGATGAAAAAGTAGTTAATTTCTTAGCCAAAATTAAAAACATAATTAGATGGATGCAATTGTGATTTAATTGGTGAAAAATTAATCTACTTTATTGTTCAGTTAAATATACATGAAAGATTTAGGAATTTTATTTCTATCTTGAACTCTAAATATCAGAATGAAAATGATCTACCTAATTTAAATACCTTGAGTTCACTTCTGATATAGGAAGAGCAAGTGATGATGAACTTTGACTCTAAGGAGAATGCCTCTCAGGCACTTCTTGCTCAGAATTCAAAGTTCAAACCTCACAAGCCCTTCTCAGATCAAAAATTTAGATCTAAATCTTCTTTTGTTGATAAGAAAAGTTTGACTTTTGATCAATTACGTGTTAGCTTTAGTGGTAAATGTCACAAATGTGGTAAATTTGGACATAAAAAGGAAGATTGCAAAACTAAGAAACCTATCCATAAAAATAAAAAATAATTTTTTTCTTTAAAATACAATTTAAGGAAAAAGGATATCTCTAATGATATTCCTAAAACAATTACATTATATGCTGCATTGTATTCTTCCTCTAATTCTGAATGGATTCTAGATTCAGGTGCATCAAATCATATGATTGGTGTTTCAAATTCTTTATTTGATGTTGTGAAAATCAATGAACGTGTGTATCTTGGTGATAACTAATATTTAGAAGCAACAGAGAAAAGGAAAGTAAAATTTGCTAATAGTGTGTTGAATAATGTTTTATTTGTTCCTAAGCTCAAAAATAATCTTTTATCATGTTCTTTATTAACTCATGATGGTTTGTTCTATTCAAAATTTTGAAAGATACTTGGTATATCAAAGATAGTAATGATAATATAATAACTGAAGGAATTCAAAGAAATGGTCTGTATATTTTTTATGATTTTCATTCAGCATCTTGTTTTGTTTCTCAAAGTTTGAATAATTCAAAACTATGGCATGAAAGATTAGGACATGTTAATTATTGAAGTTTCTATGAAATGGCTAGATATAATATTGTAAAGGTTTTCCCTATGTGTTGTCTTCTTCTCATGATGCGTGTGAAGGGTGTTTACGCTCAAAAGAAAGTGCTAAACCCTTTCACTCACATCTTGAAGAGAGTTCCTCTTCCCCACTAGAACTTATTCATAGTGATGTTAGAGGGCCTCTTGAAGTAGATTTATTAAATGGTTATTTGTATGCTGTGAATTTTATTGATGTTTTCACCAAGATGATTTGGTCATATTTTCTTAAAAATAAATCTGATGTATTTGGGAAATTTAAGGAATTTAAAGCTATTTGTTGAAAAATCTTCAAATTATAAAATTAAGAGGCTTAAAACAGATAATGGGGGTGAATATGTTACGGCAAAGCATTTTGAAATTTTTTGTATTTATTGTGGTATTAAAAGGGAATTAACTTCTCCTCATTCTCCCTAATCTAATGGTGTTGCAGAACAGTAAGAATATGACTATTTTAGATATGTCTCGCACTATGCTTCATTCTGTCTAGTCTTCCCAAATTTTGTGGGTAAAAGCAATGAACACAATAATATACATTATAAATAGAGTTCCCACCAAAGCTATTCAGCTTTTGAACTCCCTTTAGAAAAATGGTCAAATAAAAAACCTAATATTTCTCATCTAAAAGTTTTTGGTAGTCCTGCCTTCTTTATACATTCCTAAAAAGAAAAGAAAGAAACTTGATATGACTTCTTTTTCTTATTATTTTCATTGGATATGGTATGAACACTGTAGGTCTAAGGATTTATGACCCTGCAAAAAGGGAAGTAACTAAAAACCACAATGTGTTGGTTTTGAAAAAATGATTTTGTTCATCTGATAATGGTAAAGATGTTCATAATCGATGTCAATATTTCTAATGATGGTTCTGATTATGATAATGAGAATATAGTAAAATGGTCATGATGATGTTTCTTGTGTTAATGATATGGATGATTCTGAATCTCTCTATCTCCCTAGCCTAAGAAACCAAAATGGGCTCAATCTATGTTAGAGAGTTCTAATCCTATTGATCTTAGGAAAATGACTAGAAGCCATCATACGTACCATGCATTAATGACCTTGTATGAACCTGAGTAACATAAATTTTTAAGGAAGCTTCTCAGGATGAGAAGTGGATCAATGCAATGCAGGCTGAATATAATATCCGTAATTCAAAATCAAACCTGGGATTTGGTTCCACCTCCAGAGAAAAAGAAGTATTATAGGGTCTAGGTGGTTATAAGAAGTAAAATATAATGTTGATGGTAGTATTGACAAACATAAAGCTATAACTTGTTGCTAGAGGTTTCACTCAGAAACCTGGTATTGATTATATTGTGACATTTACCCATGTAGCTAAAATGAGCATTGTTAGGTCCTTATTTGCAATTATCATTCAATTTGGGTGGGAAATCCACCAAATGGATGAGAAAAATGTTTTTTTGAATGGTGATTTAAAAGAAGAACTTTACATGTCTCAACCTAAAGGATTTGAAGAAACTGGTAAAGAAAAATATATTTGTAAATTAAAAAAATCTTTGTATGGTTTAAAGCAAGCTCCTAGAGCTTGGTATGTGAAAATGAATTCTTTCTTTAAATAGTTAGGATTTGCTAATGTTTCTTCTGACAATGATCTATTCATTAAGAAAGAAGGATCACATATTATCATTGTTTGTATATATGTTGATGATTTTCTTATGACTGGTGATAATCCTGCTTTAATTTGTAGAATTAAAGAAAAATTGAAACAATACTTTGAAATGACTGATTTAGGTCTCTTACATCATTTTCTTGGCATGGTTGTATTTCAAGATAAACATTCTATTATTATTTCTCAAGCACAATATGTAACCAATGCACTAATTTTTTTAACATGATTGATTGTAAACCAATTTCTACTCCTATGGAAGTTGGAATAAAAATTGATCCTAAACATGCATGTTAAAAATCTGATCCTACTTTATATAGGCAGTTAGTTGGTAGTTTGATTTATCTAACTATAACTAGACTAGATATTTCCTATGTAGTAGGAATTACTTCTAGGTTTATGCAGGAACCTTATAGAGATCATTGGAATATTGCAAAAAATATTCTTAGATATATTAAAGGTACAATCAATTATGGGTTGCATTATACTAAGAATGAAAATGCTAACTTATATGGATTTTGTGATTCTGATCATGCTGGTGATGTATTGGATAGAAAATCTACTTTTGGTTATGTGTTTAAATTTGGTGCAGGTGCCATTACTTGGTGCAACAAAAAGTAGCCAACTGTTTCTATCTCTTCAATAGAAGTTGAGTATAGAAGTGCAATGGAAGCTATAAAAAAGGCTCTATGGCTAAGAGGTTGTTTCGATGAGATAAAGATGAAGGATCTAGGATAGTGTTCCTTTATTTCTATGACAACCAAAGCAACATATATCTTGCACATAATCTAGTAAAACATCAGAGGAGCGAAGCACATTGAGATACATATACACTTCATCCGTGAGAAGGTGCTAAGTGGTGAGATAGATCTCAATTTCGTGCCGACTGAAGAGTAGGTTGCTGACATCTTCACAAAGCCCCTGAGTGTTACAAATGTTTTTCACTCTCATGAAAAAATTTGATTGTTGAAGTTTCCATTGAGGGGGAGTGTGCATGAAAATTTCACCTCCTAATTGAACTTGGATATTGTATAAAATGACCTTTCGATGCATTTGTACTAAAGACCTTTGAGCAAGTGTAAAAATACCTTCGGGAATGTGTATACCTCCTTGACTTCTTTTTTGGAAAGAAGTGTAAAAAGACCTTAAAGGCGGTCATTCAGTAAAACTCTTTAGTGCTATTTGAGTTTACTGGTAAACATCCAATGTAAGCATATTGTTAAGAAGGACATTGGTTATAAAAGGCTCCTGATATGTTTGGTTTCAAGTAACCTTTTACCGAGAACTTGTGAGAACATGTAAAACTCACAAATCATACTTAGCCACTGACTCATGTGATGATCTTTGGGATTCCAAATCCTTTTGTACCAAAAGATAACATGAGTAATAATGAAAGTGTTATAATTCTTTCAACCTATATGCCAGCCTAAAACCTTTATGGTTTAAGGATTGTAAATCTTGGAGTATACCACTGGGACAGGTAATATATTGGCATATGCTATCCCCATTTAACATTAAGGAGGAGTTTTGGAACATAATGGTTTAAGTGGGATGGCCAACCCTTAATTAAATATGGGTTCAATCATTATTACTATAGGTTAAATACTTAATAATAAGAAATATTTCTATTTCTATTATTAAATATTCAAACCTAGGGAATATACTTTGGGTTAAATAATTAGTAATAAGAAATAGTTATATTTCTATCATTAAATATTTTAAACCTTGGTATATGTGTCAACCATTTAGGTTAAAAAGGTGGGTCAGGAGACATACCCAACCACCTCATATAAAAACAGACTTCAGGTCCTCATTTGACATATTCGGGAAGTATATCATAGGTGTGCAAATCAAGTGGTTTAGTTTTACCCTTGTGTAAATAGGGTTTTCTAAAGGAGGGGGTAATCTTACTGGATGTAAAATAAGTTCTCTATGAAGTAAAGTGTTACTTTTCACAGTTGTTTTTTACCATTTTTGTGTATTTCAACTATAAATCCTATGTCACATGTGTTATTTACTTTCCTATAAGTACATCTTTATTTACTTATTTAATATAATGTGATGTTTATTGATTTAATATTTCATATTTTATTAACTTTTTATAATATTTAAGTTGATTAAATCCATAGTTAATATAATCCCCAAATTCTAGTAGAATCCTACAGTAAGACATGAAGATGTTATCTTTAATGTATGGATCCTTTACAAGTTGAGAAACAAATTCATAGTGGATAAGGTAAGACTCCTCTATAGGTAGAGAGGATGATAAGGTGACAACCACCATGGGGTAGCATTTTGTTACATGTAAGGTGGGTGCCTTTTTAAGTTAAGGAACATGTAAGGTGGGTTCCTATCAACGTGGGTGAATGACTAGGTCAGGTGGGTTCCATGATCTACTTCATGACATCATGGAGGACTATGTTGATGCAGGCATTCTCTAGAGGCAAAGGATCCAGGTAAGGTAGAGCTTGATCTATGGGTAGAGGGGTTGCATGCGACATGTATTTCCTAACAATTGAGAAAATATAAGAGTGATACCTTAATCGAAAGAAATCATGTCTTTGGTGTTACTTCAGGGAAGACTACTTGGACCACATGTACATAGGTATCTTCTTTAGAGGGATCTCGCTAGCATGAGTTGATAGAAGGGGTAAAAGTTAAGAGAAAGGTTTTCGGATAATGCCTCCAAGTCATAGAACTTAGCAGTCACGTTATAAGGTTGTCAATGGTACATATTTATTCTATCATGGTGCTATCATATTCTCATCTTGCACAATAAGTTCCATCATTTTAACCAACTTTTTAGAAAGGATGTCTAGTTCACTATAGACACATGAACGTCAAGATGGTATTTCACTAAGTTTGAAATTCCTATATATCAAAGCTGATGTCAGCGGTAATGCCACCTAGGATCAACAAATAGCCTATTTTTTGTATACATGGGACAAAGAGCATGTTATAGGGGCCATTGCTTGTGCAACACAATTTTCCAATACGTGTAAGAACAAGGCAATCTACTATTTGATTAGAACTCTTATATTCATACCAATAACTCCAATATTCTTGCAACGGTTGAAAAATTGGAAGGAGGTTTAGGTTGATTGGCTAGGTGAGACAGGGCCACCTTTCAGAGCTACTACGTTAGCGACATTACCTTCTTGGATCATACCAAAAAGCTTATTGTCAAGGTAGATCCTATAAAATAGACTACTATTAAGACCTTTCCTAACATGAAAAATGTTTAGTTGGGTTATACTCGTAAGTGATTTTGACATAGAATTTGTCAATCAAAAATCCTTTAAAGGTGCAATGGATCTAATAGATTCATATTAATCCATAACAGCCTCATACTAACGCTCTGAACCACTTCATTTCAAGTTCCCATATGAAGAGATCTTGTACATGTCATTGGCACACACCCTTCATGGACTTTATTTTTCTATGAATATTAGTATGCGGGATTCATAAGATATATATCTTGCATTTTTTTATGCTTCACCACCGTGGTGATGTTATACCCAAGTCTTTTTTTATTTGTTTTCCATGCACTAACGAACATAATACAGAGTATGAAGTTATCGATAGCATTTAGGATTTACAATATCTTGGAAGCTTAAGAGAGATGATCATTTTTAGAGATTTCTGTTTAGATAATCAAGTAAAGTAAAATAAGATAATATTGTTCCTTGGGGTAAATGAACTGGTACGAGAGTCTCAAAAGTTACTTCCAATTGATTACATTTGAACATGTTCCTCACAAATAAGGTACAAAGCAGAAAGACATCAACATGACAACTATCTCAGGTAACAAGCGTGTCTTGAATTATATTTAAATGCAATTGTGAGTCACAACACGTTTACTCATTGAAGTACATGATTTTAGGTAACTCTCAAATGCATGAGATATTGTTGAATAGGTATCCACCATGGTGTGTGAATTTTGTTCATTCCTGAGAATCTCACCATATGTATCAATACATTTATACCTTCATCCAAGACAAAACCTGTCCCCTCAAGCACATGAATTCCCATTCAATAAATGATCCTTAGTGAGACCCATACTGTCATGTTTGATTAAGGGGTATCCTTGCCTGAGGTATAAGGGGATTGATAAGATGAATGGGTCGCAACAGGCATACTAACATGTGGTGGTGCCGAGTACATGAATTGAGACGTAGGTATGTAGGAAGTAGTGGACGGGGAGGGCATATACCTTGAATATAAAATTGAGACGATGGGTTGCATTTGAGATAAGGTGGATGTGGGAGGGGCTTGTGGAAAGATCCTCATGGCGAAGGGTGGAAGAGTTTGCAGAATAGAGACCACCAAATTCTGAAATGGAGTGGAAGAGGTCAACATAACCGGTGGTTGTGTAGGGATAGGTACATAAGATACTGATGATGATATAATATGGGTAGTGGATATGGGTACTACAGATGTCGATGAGAGTAAAGATGTCAAGGATGCATAGGTTATGTGAGAAGTAGGTGATTGCAAATTAGGATTAGGCAATGCTAGAGTAGTTTGGGTGGCCTCATTAGAATTCCCCGATATGGCAGAGATGGTAGAAATGGTGGGCATGGAAGTGGGCATTCCATAAAGGGGGTGACCTGATGAATCATGAGTGGAAGAAGTAGCAAGGTAATGTTGCAAGGCCTTGGTGTTATGATCAAGGAATCTAGTGAATTCCTCATCACCTACGGGTACGTTCGCAGGAGAATTAGGATCCATTGGAGACAAAATGGTAGGAAAAGGTATGTAACTTGCGTGAAAAGAAAGAGCTCACAGCTGTTGGAGAGTCCAAACCATATGGAAGGATGAAAAACATGTACTATGGGATTTGTAAAAATGAAAGAAACTCATAAACAAACTTTTGGAAAATGAATGGAAGGTGAAATTAGCTCTTATTTTTTTACAACAAATCAGAAACACAAAGACCGATTCCAATTGCTTAACCGATGACATTAGGTAGAATAGCCAATGCCGGTTGCTGAACCAATGCTAGTAAGGCATATTAGATCTAAAATTAAGAAATTTGAAATTTCTAAGCAAGATTTTGGTCAAAAGAAGCTGAGAATTGGGCTATGTATATCAATTCTAATCTGACACACTCAGAGAACCATAATTAACTGATTGGATTGAGTGTGAAAAAGAAAGAAAGAAAGGTGATGAAATACAATCTCATGCCTCAAATAGTAGAAGACAAGAAAGAAAGTCACAAATCCAACAAGCAAAATCTAAAAAACACGTTATCCTAGGAATCAGATTTTAGTGTTTTGATGGCTTAAGCCTTAAGAATGACTATGAATATATAGAAAGGAGTGGATATAAGGTACGTATAATCCAACTATGGATAGTTTCAAGAATATTTTGGTGGGGGGCATCCTCGTTATACCTTTTGGTACATGAGGTCCAAGCTCTGATATGAAAATCTGGCCAGAACATCAGTCAGAGCCCACTATCAACGGGTGTTTAAATCCTTGATAACTTCTTCCTGAGATTTTGGGAATGTTTAAGAAATGTGTTGTTTGTTTGAGTGATTTGGAAAAGTGTGCAAAAGTGGACTACGCTTAATTACCCAATCATCAACTGGTCACGACCTTTGTTATATTTGATTTTTAATTACACTATGTGAGCTAAATGCAAGAAAACAGAGGATGTAATGCAACAATTTAAAACCCAAATCGAAATATTGAGATTGGATGAAAGTAATAATGAATAGGAATATAGTATGACTTTCACTAATGTAAGAAAGAAAGAAGAAAGAATGATTTTTTTTAATTTGCACCAAATAAAATGTGACTTTTAGAGCAAATAGAATAAAAAATGTTACCAAGGAGAGATTTAGTGAAGATTTTTAGAAAGGAAACAATTAGAAATGCAATCCTAAATGAATATAAGGAATCCAAAAATGATGAGAGGCCCACTGGGCATGCCAACATGTTTCATGACATAGGAGTACCATATGAAAAAATGATTTAAAAGGTAACGGTAAGGTATGTAAGGAATATTTGGAGGTCCTGAAGAGGTTGTGCACTGATATTGAAGACCAAGCTGATTGTAGAGAACACCTTTTTATCTTGGAAGGACTACCTGATAAGTAAAGAAAGACCACAAAATAGAGTTAATAGCATAGGTTAGTGGATTGCCTAGCATGACCTAGATCCGGGAAGTGGGGTGCTTCCTCAAAGGCTATCAATACACGTCTCAATACAATTTAATGTTGATAAATATCATGAAATGAAGGTCCTACTGTAGTTATATGATTTTGGTATCTCACACAACACAATAGTCTAAATCTAATCTAAATAACGAATATAAGATTAAATCTAGGAGAATGGTCAGTTATCAGGGTCTACTATTAGAGGGCAGTAAGAAGGCATGAGTGAAGTCTTAGGAGGTTTTGGAGAGTTTTGGGTGGATGAATGAGATCATTGGTCTGAGGAGAAAATTCCAAACATAAAGACCAATGTCAGTTGGGGAACCGATGCTGGTCACTGGTTATAGCCGAGATCGGTTGGGTAACCGATCATGGAAGGGGCAAATGAGTTTCAAAGGTAGAAAGGAGGTTTATTTGGGATCTCTTTGATTGCACAGAGTATTGGAAGGTCTTAGGTAGGGTGTAGGAATTTAGGTGAAGACTCAGCAGGGGCAAAAGGGGTGGTTGAAAGGGTAGAGTGGTTCTGGTTGGTAGCTTGTCAGGTGAATGAGCTATGGAAGGTATCCAGGAGAGGAAGGAGGGGATTAGAAAAAGATAAAGGATCTAAAACCAAAGCTAATGAAATCAATAACTTGGTTAAGAATACTTATCAGAGATCCAAATTTTGGTAGAAGGTGGTGGTTGGTGGGTGTGCATAGGAGAGACAAGCCGAGATCCAGTGTCATGGCAGGAAAGGTTGAGAGATTCTTTGTGTGAATGGTTCAATCCTATGAAGTCATAGACTGGTTGCTAGTGGACAATTTGATGCTCTAGTGCTCAACTAATCGTCAAGGTGTCGATTGAATGCCAAAGATGCAAGATCCAAGAATTTCAACCGAAACAAGAACTCGGGTAAAGAGTTGAAAAATCTTATTTAAAGGAACCAATGGTGGTTCCTTGACCAGCGTCGGCTGAGGAATAATTAGCTTCGATTAGAGAGAAATAATATTATTTGCTAAAAATAACCTTTTCTCTCCCTTTTTGGTGAGAGTCACGAATGGATCTAGGTTAGGAGTCTTGATTCTTGTTAAATCACACCAGAAATTGGTGGGATAGGTAGTTGGCAATTAATATTAGGTTTAGAAGAAGTCTCAGTTGGTTAGGGGGAGTGATGACTTAGTATTAGTTATTAAATGGGATTTGAATGGGTCTAAGGTGAGGTAATAATTAATCTAATATAGGTAATTAGATTAATAAAATTATGTGAAAGAGGTCATGGTAACGAGGTATATAATAAAAGGGGACCTAAAGGGTGTCATCCCAATTTTGGGTGTCTACAAGAACAATTTGGGCAAGTAAGTCAAATTTTTGCATTATTGTCATTATGTTTGGCCATGTGTTGTCATTTTCATGTAATAGATTCATTGTAGTATTTTTCATAGATGGAAAATAGGGAGAGAGACATCAGAAACATGGTAAGATTCATGTAAGTGTATTAGTCATGTTGGTTTCCATTAATGTTTTTGAAGATGGCTACCATCAATGACAAAGGGGGAGATTGTTTGTCATTGTGTGGTTGTGTTTCCATTAATGTCAACCCCCATTGATGGAAAATGGTGTAATGATGTTGTATGAGTCTCCATGTGATGTTAGTCAAGTGTCAAAGTTAAAGGTTGATTGGTAGTGTCAAGATTTGGTGAAATCTAGGATGTCTTGGTGTATGGTTGAGTATGCCTAGTCATGGTTTGAGTCTTCCAAAGCTAGTAGGAGTGTGTCATGAGCTAATACATGGTCCATATGATGTTTCATGGGTGTCCATGGGTCTGCATTGAGTCAACTAGGTCAATTCAGTGTTGAGTCAGGCCATTATATGCTTGTTTATAGCCCTAGTGCATGCAGAATGGTAAGGAGACATGAGATTTGGAGATAACAAATATTTTTGAAGCATGATAACAGTGTTATGTCAGTGTACCTAAGGTGTTTGATGAGTTTTAGGTCATAATTCATAGGTTACATGCATATTTGTCTTTGGGAAGCAAGCATTGGGAAACATGCAAGAAAACACATGCAAATGAGATTAGATGGAGAGTTTGAGAGCTATATGAGATATAAGGTGGGCATGGATAGTTATATTAGGTTTTCATGGTGGTTCATGACAAATTTCAGGTCATTCTAAAGAATATTTTTGAAGTCATGCAAGTTTTGGAAAAATAGGGTAAGTTACAGTGTGTTTTTATAGAAAATTTGGACTTTCTGATGCTCGTTGTGAACTGTATGCTTTGCATGGAACCCTGATCTCTTTGGCATAACATCTTAGGTAAGTTATGAAACATTCAAAAAAATAATGAGGTAGCTTGATCATCACGTTTTTATGAACGATTGTTAAGAAGGTAAAGTGGCTCGAAACCCTAACTAGGAGCGGTTTGTAGAAAAGTGCTTGTACCATCCCAGATTTGATTGGTTCCTCAAAAGTGATGATTGGATGTTATAGAGGACTCTCCTCATTTTTCATAAAGGTAAGATAGAGCTTCTGACAGTATGTGAGCCCCCCCTGAAAATGTAAGTTTTTGAATAGTTCCAGTTTGTGGAAAAGGTTTCCAAATGAGGTATGGACTTAATTGCCATATTTGAAATCCAAGAAGTTTTTCTCGATGTACATGAAAGTTTCAGGTCATAGTGATGTTGAAAAGTGTAAAGTGAGCCCTATTTGTGTTGATTAGTCAAAGGGCAATTTTGGTGCAGTTAGAAGAAGTCCTCAGTAAAATGGACACTATAGAAGCTACAAAATGAGTTATGAGGTGATTCAAGATTTTTTGGAAATATAATTAAGAGATATTTCTATTGATATAATGTTTGTCTCATGATGATGATTTTTTCCATGGTTTCTAGGTCAGTTTGTGGACCAAAATAGTTTTGGCTATCCAAGATAGAACTTTATTTGCTGAAGTATTGAGTTGGTGAATGAGATGGATTAGGTGATGTTTTATATCACCTGACATGTGAATAGGGATGAATTTTGAATCCATGTGGAGGTCTTGAAAGTGTTAGGAAGGTTTTTAAATGGTTGTTTTTTGAAAATGACTTTTTGGGCAACTTGATTTGATGAAGACAAAAGTTGTGATTTCAACCAGGGGATGTTTCATGAGCTCTAACTTGCTTATATGTGTTGTTTCATGAGATCTAACTTTCTTATAGGTGACATACATAAAAATTTTAGGTCATGGTGATGCTGAAAAAGTATGAAGTGTGCCCTATTTGTGTTGACTAGTCAAAGGGCAGATTTGGGGCGGTTAGAAGTAGTCTTCAGTAAAATGGACATTGTAGGAGCTACAAAAGGATTTAAGAGGTGATTCAAGTTGTGTTGGAAAAATAGATAAGATATATTTCCAGTGATATAATATTTGTATCATGATGATTTTTTCTATGGTTTCCAAGTTAGTTTGTGGACAAGAACATTTTTGGTTATCCAAGATAGAACTGTATTTTTTGAAATATTGAGTTGGTTAGTGCATGAGATGGATTGGGTGATGTTTTATAACACATAGAATGTGAATAGGGATGAATTTTGAATACAATGAATCCATGTAGAGGTCTTGAAAGTGTTGGGAAGGGTGTTAACCACTTGCTTTTTGAAAGTTTCTTTTTGGGCAGCTTGATTTGGTGAAGAGAAAAGTTATTGTGGTTTGAACCAAGGTATATTTCATGAGCTATAAATTATTTATATGCTTTTTACAGGTCTTTAAATTTACATAGAGTTGTCACATGGCATAGTTAAGGTCATCTTGAGGTGTCTTAAGGTTCAAATTCATATTTAGGTTGTTGGAAACATTTGTTTGGTAAGGGTAATGAGCTAGTGGGCCCATTAAACGAAATAATTTGATTGGTTCATGAAAATTGTGACCATATATGGTGTTTACATTTAATTTTAACCATGTGTGGTGTTTTTTAGAGCTTGACTAAAAATAGTTTTGGCATGAGGGGATTTTTAGCATTCAAATGGTAGGGTTTTGAGACACTTTGGAGCATAAATGATGGTTTTTGGCTAGGACGACCTATATGGGTCATATGTGATAGTTGTAATGGATTTATTTTAATGTAATGAAGGTGCATGGTTCAAATTTATCATGAGGGACAAACCTCCTTTGGGTTAGAGAGAATAAAAACATATAAAAGTGAAGTTTGAGCTCATTTGGTGAACTAGTTTGGTAAGGGGAGAAGTGCGACCTAAAGGAGAGTTATTTATAGGTATGAAGACATGTATTGAAGGCTGATAGAGTGTGTTTCATATTGAGTAAGGTATGGCAGCATGAGAGAAAGTGTTTAGAGGAAAGACAAGTTGAGAAGGAAAAAGATTGGGCAAGATAGAAGACCTAGGGTATGAGCTAGGGTTTGTGGGCTGAATATGTGATTTGCATAAGTTGTGGGAGTAGAAAATTCAGAGATCAAACATATTCAAGTGGCTAAGTTGGTGCTTAATCATCTTACGGGATTGTAGACTCCTTGTGGAGTGGGTGTTGCACTAAATTAGGGGTTGGTGCTCCTTGTAGAGTTGGTGCTCTATTAAACTAGGGGTTGGTGCTCTTTGTGGGGTCGGTGCCTCACTAAATTTGAAACATGAAAATATAATGTTTGTGTTTTGGTGGATTTTATTCCCCATGAGGGTTTCCCACTTAAATCTTGTGTCTATGAGCTCTCTTGCATGTGTTATCATTCTTTGAATGCATTGTACACGCTTAATATGATATGGTTGAATGTATGTGAATGGATGAATGTTATTGATTGCTGAAAATAATGGTAAATTAAATAAGGAATTTTTAGGATTGATTCACACCCCCTATTAGTCCATTGTGCTTCCAACAGACCATTTCTATGACCATCTCAGGATTGGTCCGCAAAGTAAGCTTTTCAACCTGAGGACTTGATGAGTTGTCCAAAATTGTGAAAAAGGTGGGAAATTTCATATAACAGTTTGGTAACCTCTAGGGGACATCTTCCTGTTAGATGATGAAGACTAGTAGCCGTGAAGCATCCATTGGGCATGGAGTCAAGCATATAACTTGAAGAAAAAATGATCCCAACTTTAAATTATGTCTTTTGAATCTACGTAAACTTAACACTGAATTGAAGCTGATCCTTTAGAACTTTAAATAAAACTTGAAAATGATCTGAAATCTCTTAATTCCTACCATGAAACCTGCTCTGAGCTAGACTGCAATAACAACAAAGGGCTCATAAATACATGCACAAAGTATGAAAATCATACATGTTCAAAGAGGAAATATGCAGAGTGTCCACAATACACTTGTTCTAAAATAAACATATCTAATCTAATCCTACCATAACTAAAGGAAAAGGAAGCTAAATAAAAACTGAGATTGGTTAGCAGAAATAGCTTCCATTCCTTATAAAATTGGACCATATAATTAGTTTTGCAACCAAATCACATGATGGAAGTGAAAGTGTGGCTTGAACTTCGTTGTTATTCAAAGTATTAGCCAGGAAAATAAAATGTACCCCCTCTGATTTTCATGCCTTTGGTTTGGATGGGTGCATGGGCTAACCTTTGATGCTTTGAAGCTGCTCCTCATGCTCTAAAGTGAGCATGATTGGTGGCAACTTTGATTTTGGCTCTAGACTAGCCAAATATCTGAATGGGCACACAACATTTTGAATTGATGGGTTGATCCTTATAATTTTCTCATTTCATTTAAACTCATCCCCATGAATGGGGTCATCATGCATACTCTCCTTATGATAGAGAATGTTCACAAGTTGTTTTGAAATGTCTTCCGCTTCTTCTGTAAACAACCCTGCCTCCTTTGGATCCACATCCTTCTCTTCACCTAGCAAGAAGTTTGATAACTCAAACTTGATCTCCTCCTCACCATGAAGCTCTATTTGATCGTTTACAACATTTAAGGATGTTCTTGGCATATCATTGAAATCTTCCTCTAGTTGCCCGCAATGGCTATTAGCTTCAAACCCATCCTTAGGATGAGACACTTCATATTCCTTTGCAAATTGCTCAATTAAAATAACAGGAGGTTCTTCAAACATTTGGGGCTTTTCTTCAATTACGTTATCTGAATCAATCCATTCCTCAACAAATATATCATGATTAACAACAATGATGGAGCTCACCTACACTGATTTTGATGCACTAGAAGGAGATTAAATGATGGCTTATAGATGAAGGATCTATTTCTTATCATACTCTTGGCTCCAAACCTTGAAACTCTGCAACAAATGTTCTCTATTTGGATCTTCAAAAGGTTTCCCTCCCAGGTTTGTTTTCTCATGAAGCTAATCCCAAAATAGATTTGGATATATGCAAGGAGGGAAGGGTTGAAATTTTGAATGATTTTGTAAGGGTTTGAATGATGGGGAAGGGGAATCCTCAAAAGGAGCTGACAGAAAGCTAGAAACATGGAAACTAGACTGAGATGGTGTAGGTTGGGAAGAAGAAATGGGAGGGCTATAAGATGTTAGCGTAGGATTTCCTAAATGACAAGGTTCCTTATAACTAGATTGATGAGCCTCCATTAACTCAACCCACATTGATACCTAAGATGACATTTCAACCATAAAATCTAGCTTTTGATGAGGGCTAAACCAGTTTGGCATAATACCAACCCATGGATAGGGCACCCTAAAAATAATTTGAATCACTTTCATTTGACATGTAGCCATGATATGCATCTTGCTTGCCTCCATCCTTTGAATCTTGATCTAGAAATCATCTTCAACCATGAAATTGCCGCCATCATATGCATATCACTATTCTTGATTATCATCATACTTAATAGGATAACCATATGAATCAGTGAGGGTTGGGTCATGTGCATATTTATCATGATAAGGCTCATAAAACTGATTTGGAGGGTAGTTTTGAAAAAAAAAAAAGATGGAGGGGATTGATACTTCTCTTGAAACTAAGGGTTCCAGTGAGGAAGTGAAGTCATGATTGCACAACTTCATGAATGAGAGGAAAAAATGGAAGAAAGGAAAAAGTTTGTGGATGAGATAAATGGGTTTCTTGGATCAGTGGAGTCTCCAGATGTGCTAAGAAATACCTCCAAAGGTTGAATACCATCAAGAACACATCAATATTGGTGATATGAAGTTGTAAAGCTCTTCATTCTAGTCCCGCTAGGCATGCTAAAACTGTTGGAGCTAAAATTGCACCCAATCTGGATTATGGAAAATCCAAAATTCTAGACCAACATGGGATTGTCTCCAAATGTAGGACTTGCATCTTGAGACAAAACTCTGGAGAAGGTTAGATTCCTTTACTTATTTAACATAATCCTAACAATACATCTAAGCTAATCTAAAACTAACCCATCCAAGGAACCAAGGTTAGGGAGAGATGCAGAAAATGAAACCTAAGCTAGAACAGGTGGTGATAACACCAGAAAAGAAGGGGCGATCACTCTCCACGGGGGAAAAATAGAAGGAAACATAGAGAGGAGAGGCTAAACACGTGTCATTGACTAAAACTGCGTAAAATGTTCTACTCTATGCATTGACAACATACAAAAGTGAAACTTTGCAAGTAAAATCCACACACAACAGGCTAGAGGATGAATGGAGAGGTAAGGAAATGAGAAAATGTGAGCGCAGGACATGAGAAGCCATAAACACAAGATTGTATTTCTTAAAAGATGCACAAAAAATTACATCAATGGAAGAAGGCAGTGGTTGCATTACAGAGTCCAAATCCGAGGTCTGGACATCATGGGAAGTCGGCCACCATTTTGACATGGTGCCGTTACAATAAAAGATGGATCCTTTTACAATGAGATGAGTTCCATACTTATAGAAAGAAGAAGAAGAAGAGAGAAGGAGAAAGAGGCACCAACAAGAGAGAGATTTAACCACCAAGAAGCGATTGCCATTAATTTCTACATACTGCGAAAGGGGGCATGTGACATCACTTCTACAAAACACCATCAGATTTACAACTTGAGGATGTGACGCCCATACTTCATTAAATTCGGGTTGGTGGAGTGGTTGATTTCCTGTTTCAAATAGACACGACTCTGTCATGCTTCACAAATTTTTGATATTTTCCATGGTTTCCGTGGATTTCACATCCTCTAAACAATGTGTGAAGTCATCTCTGACCCCAGCAATGTATTAAACCACCCACGTTCTTACCTTCCTTATCCATGGAGTTTCTTTATTTTGCGGAAATTTGAATGTCCCGCGGCTATCCCTTATCGAGCGGCTTTAAAAAATCCCACACTTTGTCGTTTAGTGCCCCCGTTATGCCGTGAAATTCTTCTCCCTCATGTTGCATGGCACTTTTTCCCACGATCATGTTTCTTTATTCCACAGACTCTGAAATCCATGGAACACTGCAATTGGGAAGCCTGTGGAACACTAGGATAGTGTCTCACGGCTTCCAACCTTAGTTGCTTTCCAATCTCTATTTCACTTTCCATGCAGTGCCTTATGGTATTTTTTTTGCATCACGACTTTTCCTTAGTGGACTATAACCTTATTCTCGTGGAATTGACAAACTCCATGGAGTTCTATACCTTCCAAGTTCGCGTAACACTGTGTTTTTCCATACTGTGAAGCACCATTTGTTTTCGCTATTACCGTGGAAGACTAAATTCCTTTGTTTCGCATATTTCACATGTAAAATTCGTAGAACACTAATTTTGCAACAAGTCTTCCACGGTTTTTCACCTTAGCCAATTTTGGACTTGCAAAAATTTGATTCCAATGTCTAAAATACATTTAAGGCCATTGAAACACCAAAAATGTGACCCAAGAAGGATCAACATGGTCCTTTCCTTTCCCTCTTTCTAGCTCTAAAACAATTCTACCAGTTTTGGACCGATTCTATGGCTAGCTCTGGACTGATCCGTGGGGTAAGATTTTCAACCTGGGGACTTGATGAGTTGTCCAAAATTGCAAAAAAGGGGGGGATTTTTTTATAACAAAAGGATTTTATGGATTGGATTAAGAAGTTGCATTGGTGGTAGGACCTACCATTTGTCATGAATAAGTATTAGAGATATGGGTGGGTAAAAACATATTTTGGCTTGTCCCATCGGTTTAAGGGTTGTTCAAAACAAATCTATATTCCTCCATGCATTCTCGGATAAACTCAAGAAGCAGTCTAATAAATTGTGGAAAAATTTAGATGAAATATTGTGTATAAGGTGTATAGTTGATGGAGATGTGCTCTACGTCGAGATCATCTCGCTCAAATTATTCCCCTTAAACATTTTTGATATGGGATCTAATATTCCTTGTATTAGATGCAATTTGGGCATTCTTTTGGAAGAAGTGTTGGCATGCATACATGCCAACACCTCCATGATGCGTCATGCCAAGTGTCATTTCAAAGAATCACATGATGCCAAAACACCTAACAATATATTACCCATATGACAACCAACACAATAGGAAGTTGAAAAGTCATACATGGAAGCCTCAACATTCAACTTCCATGGTGATTCTTTGTCTTCACAATTTTGTCATATATGTATAGACATCTATAACATTAGATAACAAATAGATATGTAGAAGATAATAACCATACATCTCACTCAAGAATATGTCGTATAAAAAATACATATTAATATAATTTTCATCCCAATTCCATTATTTTCTCTTATTTGTATTTTTTATTAGATAGGGTAAAAACAAGAATTGGCTCCCAGAGGCCAGAACATGAAAGATTACATCGTGAAAGCACACAGAAAGAAACAAAAAGAGTAACATGACCACAAAGAGTTAAACACGCTAAACTCCAAAGCATCAAGGTCCAGAAACCCAACTAGAGAGAGAAACATAAACTAAACAACTAAACCAAAAAATAGAAACAATTCGCCAAAAAACCTCCAAAAGTTCAGGAACAACAACATTAATTTTTCTTTTGATTTTTGGAGGGTTTGGCCTCCATGGTCGCAGTCTCCTTGTTGTGCTTGAGCTGCATTTTCTTCTGGGGTGTCTCTTCCTCATCTTCACCCGCGGCTTCCTCCTCTATCTCATCCTCATCCTCGTCTTCTTCTTTAGAGTTGGTGGTGCTAGAATATTTTCTTTTCCTCTGCTCCTCTTCAACCGCTTCCAGACGAACCCTCATATCACGAACAAGTTTATTCGGGTTGTTGATTTCCCCATAATGTTCTTCTGGGCCATGCAAATTTGTTTGGTGGCTTCAATGTTGTCGATCATGCCATTCCTAACCACCGAATTCGTCTCCTCCATAACTTGTAACACAGTCTCCAAGTACTACAGTTTTTTCTTCAAGTCCTTGTAGCTCAGCTTAGCTTCCAAGATCATTTTGTCTTTTCCTTTCAAGGACCCAACCTCCTGACTCATCGAGCCATCCACATTCTTCCCCTCCTCAACTCTGTTATTTGCCAATTTTTCTCTTATTTGTATTAGTTTCCCACACAAATAACACATTTATATCCTCATTTAGAATGTTGTCCCTCAAACATGTTGGGTACAAATTAAGACGATAGGAGATTAATAATAGTCATTATGTAATTATATGTTCATTATATTATATTTCTTTTGAACACCTTATTAGTACGAATTTTGGTATGACTTTATGAAGAAGATTGATTTTGGTTAAGAGAAGATCTGGCAAAGTTTTTTATGAGATAGACAAATTAAATTTCCTACGAAGAGACCAATGAAGCCAAAAATGCCATGACATTCAGTCTGTGTTCTTGACAAAAGAAAGCTCCAAAGAATGATCAATGGGATGATCTTGACAAGATTGTGTGAGTCAACCCCTTTCCATGAAGTGCCATGGCTAACTCAGTGCTATTTTTTTGCAAGAGCACCCTTTACTTGGGGCATAAACCAACAAGTGCGCCTAGGCAAAACAAAATCTACACCTACAAACTAGCTATTCATCATCACATTTATTCCTTCCAAATGCACTTGCCAACCATGAGCTTGAAAGATCCCATTCAACACAAATTTGTGTGAAAGTAGGATGGAGGCAATGTGCAATCTTACAAGAAATAGATAGAAGCTTCTCTAAGGTGTTGTGAATTGCAACGAGGCTGGAGGTGCACAAAAATTTCAAGGGAAGACTAGGCATCCTAACCCAAATAAAAAACCACTAAGAAAGAATCTATATAAGGGCAAACAATGGGATACCATTGTTTCATGCATAAAATAGCCCTACCTAAGACCAAGTACCTAATTGTAGATGCACCTCTATATCCTCCACTCTTTCATAGTCCACTATAGAAGATCCTTGGAAACATGACAAAAAGAGATAATCTAATAGAATGGACTTCCAATTTTGTGAGGTTCAAGAGTATAAATCAATAAGACTAGGCCAAAGGTGTCCAAATTTGGAGATGTGCATAGCTAGTTCTGGAGGGCAACATTTGTTGACATGGGTCAAAGCTAAGCACAAATGCCAGGACCTTCCAAGGGCATCTTTAAAGGAGAACACAAAAAAATTGAAGTAGAACTAGCGGGTGCTTTCTCTATCTTTTCAATAGAGACTCGAGACTTAGTGTTTAGGGAAAAAAAACATTTCAATGGAAGAGCAAGGATCATAGCAAAAATGTGTTAGAATAATCTATTATTAATCATTGATTAATTAGTTAGTTAATTAACTCATCAATTAATGGATCTTGCATTAGTCGTTGGTAAAGATATATTTGCATTGCTGACACTTCGAAATTTTTACCAATCTATGGGTCAGTTTGTAACCATTGAAATATCTAAGGATGTGGGGAAAACATCAAAATTAGAGCTCACAACTACTATTTTCATTTGGGTTATCTCTATGAGGAACCCCAACTATAATCATGTATATCATGCTTTTTTGACCCGACGACGGGTCAAAGGTTTTGACTCAAAATGTTGGAGATGCTCTTTTCAATTTCTAACACAATTTTCAACAACAATGTGTGATTTACTTTGAAAAGTGACCACTTTTATAAAACAAATGTAACATATAATAGGAGCAACATAATAGTGTAGAATATAAACTTTATAATAAATAAGAAAGTAATAGTGTGACTAGTCTCTTCTTAATTGACGAAGAAATAACAATTGTATTAATTGAGGATGTAGAAAATAGTCTTCACCCTTTATTTGCTAGCAAAAAATTGATATTAAATGGTTTAAATTTGACAAGCATTACTATAGATTGGGGTGTCATTTGGTGAAACTTTTATTTTGTAAAATATATAGATTGATGTCATGTTGTAATAAATCGTTTAGAAATTTAATGTTGTATGTCACATTATAATTATTAACCTGCATTGAGATGTTTTGGTGGTAATAATAGGTGAATATTTAAATATTTAAAACTAACATTAAAAGTTGTGTATAATTATTATACTTTCATAAAAATTATTAAAAGAAATATTTTGTAATAAAGCCTAAAAGAATATTCTACAATTTATGAGTCCCAAACTAAATATTTGTTGATATAATATGACATTTTAAGCCTTTTTATTGGTTAAAATTAAGAAATTGTGACTTACACAAAAAAAAACATAATAAAATATGTTATGCATATGTACACAACATACCTTCCCCTTCGGAGTTTTGTTCACGATACAAGTTTTGTAAAATTAAGATAGTAAATTAAAACTGAAACATGTAAAAGTTGTGATTTTGATGAAAATATCACGCCACATAATTATTGCAATGCAATTTGAAAAATCCCTGAATTGTCGAAATTTGGCCATTTACTCATTTTTAACTTCTCAATCCATATGAATTACATTGATTCAATATCAAAAAATAGGAAAAGTGTGGGGTCCATACATGAAATTTCTTCCTCTTACTCAAATTAATCGTTTTTTCATAAACATCCTTCCAAACATAATTGTGAGACCAAAGCCTCCCATAATAGTATAACAAAAAAAATTATTGTATGTTGGAAGTGGAGGAGGGTTTCCAGTCCAAGTGATTGGAATTTTTCCTCTTCTACATACTCTAAGGCAACTTCCTTCTATAATTTTTTTGCGGAAAATGTTCTCTTATTTCAAACTCCCTTTCCATTGCTATATTTTCTGCCTACCTACAAAGTTTCTTCCATACACACCATCTCCGTTCTCTTCTACATGAGTATTCTCATTCCATATCATTTAATGGCGCTTCCTCATCTTCATGAAGGTTCAAAATACTTTTTCTTTGGACTTTCATGGCATCCTTCACCTTCTTTTGTGTTACATGTCGAGATTGGTTTCTTCTAATCCTTGGATTTGATACCTCTTGTAGCATATTTGCACCCATTAGAAGTATGGCTTGGAGGGAAAAAAAAAATGTGTAGACACCTGCAGACCTAGATGTAAAGAATTAGTATTACATAAAATAAGAAAAGAATCCTTGTCGATAATAAAGGGACGGTACGGAACCCTAATCTCTTTTCGCCATTACATGAACCCTAATCTTTTTACGCAAAAAACTATCTGAAGGGCCTCATAATGTTGCAAAATATGAGTTTCAAGCAAAATAGCTCATTTGCATTACATCATAAAATGTCCAGGTACACCTCATGTCAACAAATAGAGATGAGCCCATTCATAGAGCTGTCCCAACTTACAATTCATTATTTAGAACGAGTAGCAATGCTCGGGCACTCGAGGTTTCCTGCAATGGAAGATAAATAATTCCTACACAAATGACAGCCCATCCAAATGCAGCAACCCTTTCTTTAACAAAATATTGGCAGAATTACACGAACACTTTAAAGCACGAAGCATTGCTGATCTACAAAATCTCAGTCAATGGACTTGTGCAAACTCAACCAATGTGGTTCTGCAGTGATTTCAGTCAACCAAAGTTCCCCTCGTAGTAGTATTAATCTAACATTTTTGTCATCTTATGCCCGTTCACATACATACAACAGCTAGGGAGTCTATGCATTTTTTTGTATTTTTGTTGATAATTTGTATCTAGACTTCATAAATTAGACCAACATAAGTCGTTCCAGATTACAGTTTTGTACCTACAACTTGTTACCTTAACTTGTCAAAAAGAATTATTGTATCTTGGACGTGGAGGATCTAGTCCAAGGATCACAAACGCCAATTTAACCACATGTTCCTGCCAAGTGCACTGTTGCTGGAAACCGTTTGGATGCATTAGGTCCTACAAATTCAAAAACAGTGCTATGGTTGCTGGCAGGCTGCTATCCAGTTCCACTTTCTTTCTTCCAAATTAGGATTCATAGGCAAATATCACTGGAAATCATCTTTTATATTAGAGAGAAAAACTTGCTAAGTTGAGGATTCCCATAATATCCAGTATTGCTTCCCGGCAGAACCTCATCCCAAAAAAATGAACCGAAAGGACCAGCACAGACACAGATTCTTGGAAAACACCGGTATCAATTCCTATTAATGATATATTAGAAAGTAATTATTTACAATGTCAAGGGTGATCTTTTTATTTTAAGACCACTCAAAGAACTTACAAGCCACTCCATACCATATCCATCAATTGAAGAAAATATACTATAACCAATTTATTGCCAAGAAAATCCTTAGTCCACTCTTATTGTACAACTCCACCCATCTTGGAAGCTGCAAACTCCGACAATTGATCACAACATTGTATATTCTGATGGCGCTCCCGAACTCTTTTTCCCACTTCAAATACAACTTCTGGCTTTTGAGATGCATAATCTTTTATTACTCTGTACACTCCTTCCTGAAAAAGAAAAATGAGATGTTATATGTATATTTAATGTTAATGGTTATATTCAATGCTCAGTGCTGATACATGTTTACTGCAACAAACACGGGAAAGAAAAAAAATTGCAATGCAACCAAAGCCAAAACGATCAGATAACTCTAAGAGAACTCTATTGTGTCAACTAGAGATATAAGTGTGCCTTGGTAGAAAAGGGGGCATCAGAAATTGAGGATAATATCTTCTTTATGAAGATGGTAACCATCTTTCCAGAAGATATGTTATATACCAATCTTCTTCATTGAAAATGACTTGGAGATGAAATTGAATAAATATGCTAATTGTAGTATGCAGCTTGAATTTTTTTTTTTTGGATTGATTGCATGTCTCTAAATGAATTATTTTCTGGATTAATTGTTGAATAAATATGCTAATTTTAGGCTTCTCAACCTTCCTGACAGCAATCCTCCACTTTGATAGATGGCATTACTTTCCCTGCCTTCGATAATCTGCTTGCTTGCCTCGGAATTCTGCAATTTCCACATTTTCTCCAAAGTAGACATTTACCGCATCTTCAAACTGTTGCATGTTTTCAAGAATAGCCATAGTGTTACTTAAACTAAATAGAACCGTCTAAACTGCTATCATACAAACAAATTTCATTGTAATTAGCCTAGGAGTGGAATGCCCAAGGTCCCCCATGTAGACCGTTGTTATCAATAAATCCATTGTTTTGGCAGAAAACTTTGCTATGCTGTTGATTATCCTCTTGTCGGCTTTGGTAGTGAATGTATTAATTATATTTAGTTATGAACTGTTTGGGTGGAAAGTTGTCTCAAGTTCAACTGACATCCATTGATCTTACAAATAGCAAGTTGAATGTCGGGGTAAAGGAACTGATGTGACAGGTCTTCCCTGTACCAATTATTGTACTTTACACTACCTATGCAATCAAGATATTGTTTTCTCCTATTCTGCTATGTTATGTTCATGGTATGTATTTATAATTCTGCAAATATTATTATTCGGCAGTGCAGCATTTTGTAGCAAACATTTCTTGCGTCATTGCCTTTGTGAAGTTGGGTCAAGCTGAAGTTGGGTAAAAATGGAAGTCAGTCAACAATAATTATTGACAAAAAAACATTACAAGATGGAAGCGTAATGAAGTGAATGACTTAGCCAGTTCAAGAAGCAGTCAAGACTAAGAAAGAGAAGACAAATTCACTAGAGAGTTCCAAGTATTTGTATATCTCTTGGTACATGAACATGTCAAAGAAGAATCCAAGAGGAATCAAGTGCATGCAGTGTCTATCTGAGGCAACTTGGTTGTGACTGAAGAAGTTGATTGACAGTTGGATAGCTTACCCAAATGATTTGCTAGGCATTATATTATCTTACAGATCTCTGTGTCAAAAGCGATTTTACAATGGTACAATAAGAGATGTCAAGAAGAAGTCGATGGAAGATCTGAAGACTGACACCAAAAAAGAAGGAATCAATGCCAGTCAGCATGAACAATGGCAGTAGAAGATGACAACAAGGTGAAGGAGTGGATCAAGAAATTAGATCGTCCAGCAGATTTGTGGAGCAACATTAGACGAGACAAATATTGCAAGAGGCAGCCAATTTAAGAATCCATCAAAACAAGTGCAGAGCAGTACTGAAAGCTGAAGTAAAAGCCGAGGTTGACTCATGACTAAAAGCTGCAGCCAAAGCCGAAACAACAGATGAAACTGAAGAACACTGCACCACTCATGAAGAACAACTGCTCCTTTTGATGGAAGAAAGTGTGGATGTTTCTGATTAGAATTGGTTAGCGGTTGTAATAGAAGAATCTGCAGAGGAATCACACGAAGAGTTGACCAAACCACCTTGTTCAAAGGGAAGTCCTTATCCCAAGAGAGAGTTCAATGACTTCCTCATGGAAGAAGAGAGTTGCTTATGAAAGAAACATTTGCTGCATTGAAGATCTATTAATTGAAGAGGTCGATCCACGAATACCAGGGCAGACCACAGGACAAATTGGAGTTAACAAACAAGAGAGGAACCTGACCGTGAGAAAAGTAACACAGATCACTCAAGTTGAAGGGAGGGTCGAGTATAGAGATGTGTCCTATAGTGCTGAGGGAGCAGAGGCACGTCCGACATAGACCTTCCTAAGGAGGATCATAACATAAAAGCCACGTCAAAACTACACAAGGCCAAATGTTATGAGCACTCCACCAAGTCTAAATTCAGAGATACAAGTTGTCTAGGTTTATTAGTGATGGATCAGAAGACCTAATACAGCATTGCACAACATGTATCACCATTTGGACTGCTAATGTGCAAAAACAGACAAGCATCATTGGTTTTTGTCTTTTCCAGTCACATTAAAAGGGGTAGCTACTGATTGGTATACAAAGCACCAACAAAATGGCAGTTCTCATGGGACGAATCATGGAGGTGTTTGAAAAAAATTCAAACTCCTCAAAGATGACAATGAAGTTGTTGCATGGATTTACAACATGAAAAGGAAAAAACTAGATCATACAAGCCTAAAATAGAAGACTTGGATTGTTGTGGAAATTTTAAAAGGAACCAGCTGACAGACTGAAGAACCGGTGGTACCCTCATTGTGGAGGAAGATGAAGGTGGTTCCACCTTCGTCTTACAAAGATGCATGTAACAGAGCAATGAATATTGAGGGCGAGAAAAATACATCCTCACGCTCGAGAAAGAGGAGAGAATATAATGATTCAATGTCCAATGATGCCAGTGAACCAAGACCAGTGCAAGCTCAGTGATATGCTTTGAATGACAAAAAGAGATAAAGGAAGACACCGTGAAAGAAGTAAACAAGTTTGGTGTACTGACTGCAAAACAGAAGGTCACACCAAGGCCAATTGTCCGGAAAACATTTCTTTGAAATTTTCCAATTTACTAGTTAAGAGTGCCAATTACTCACACAAAGGGAGCCATCAACGGCACCTACCACCTTGACCAAGCCCAAGCATATTCAAAACAATTAGGGGGCATCTCTTTGTGGTTATCGTAATCAAAGATAAAATAAAAGACACTAGAACAACAATGGTAGAGGTGGAAATCGGATTCTCTATGACTCCAAAGGAAGCTGATTATGCAATGCCAGAAATGCATCAAGTAGGGCATTTTGCACAAAATCATCCCATAGACCAAAACAGCACTGGACCTATCTGTAGGTGGTGTGGGCGCAGGGATCATAATGATGCCAACTGTTTGAAGAAAGCCTCCTAGGGTGAACGCCTACATGATTGATGTAAGAAACGATGAATAAGTAATGGTAATTACTAGAGCACAAGCGAAGAAAGCCATATACCCCAACCCAAAAAATGAAGGAGGAAAGACTTTTTCAAGCCAAAGCGGTAGATGAGAAGTCCATGTCAAAGAATGAATCAAACCCATGGGTGACTAGTCCACTTGAGTTGGAAAAAGCAATCATAGGACAAGTCTCCGCGGATGGTGGGTGGGTTTTCCATTAAGAGATTTTCCCACATAATACCAAATATCAGTGTTCAATAGTAGTGTCTTATCTAATATTCATAATTATCATGCATGAAACCTTATTGGGCCATCACTAAGTTATTAATAATTCTTATACTCACATTATGATCAAATAAGAGCTTAGTCATTTCTTGTGACATCATACTTTGATTGTATGCTTAAGGATAACTCATGAATGGATCTCGTGTATGATTTGAGTATATGGTAAAAAGATTGAGGGTCCCCGTGTTCATTGTGGGTGAAAACTACAGGAACACAACATGGTGAATGATCAAAATTTCATGTCAATAATGCGATGAGATATGAGTACCAAATAATGGAATATGGTAAATATGAATGCTTGGATACTACTTAGATGATAAGGAAGACTGTCTTGTTATTGTATAATTTAAATCTGAAGTCTTACCTTTCCCTGCGTAATGGAAAAGTTGAGAACTTCGATAATGTTGACGCCGTAGCTTTGTGGGAACTGTTCTATATTGTGAATTACTGAAAACTGCTAAATGAATTATAGCCTTTATGTAATATGTAATCTATTTGGGGGTTACAATTAATTGACTAGAATCTACAATTGTGTGAATAATACCTCAGAAATGGTGTTCTGATTTATTTTATAGCTACTTCTATCTTGTTAAAGAGCATACTTAGAGATCTTATATTAAGTAGTGTTGACTCAATCTTAGATGGTGTGCTTTTGCTTTTTAGTGGAAATATGTGCTTGTAATACTTGGGCATCATGGAATCGCAAAAAGGTAATATGGAGAATGGAACTTATAGCACATATTTCAAAATGAGTATTGCACGCAAAACATAAACCATCTATCAACCCAATAATGTTGAATGTGATTAATGACAATCGTCTCATATTGTGAGTAGGTGAATTTGTCACTTTTGATGGATTAGACCACAAGGAAAAGCCTAACTGTGACCTTTGAGATGATGCACCTAGTATCAAAGTAACACAATGGTGAAACTACTAGAGGGGACTTTCTCGCAGTTTCTAAAATAAACTAAACTGATAGGTGGTAATATCGAAAAATGGAATGGGTGGGTGGCCCATGTAAGTTTTGCATAAGCATTTGGTGGATCAGTCAAGATGGAAGAATTGCAAAGTTAGGGGCCTCGTAGATCCAACTATCTTGGGAACACTTTGGGTGTAGTGAATAAACAATTGAAGCATTTAAGCTTTTTTGAGTGTTTTACCAAGAGGAAGTATTGCAAAATTAGAAGCCTAATAGATCCTTATAGGCTTGAGAACCCTATTAGTGGAGGGGAAATATGATTGAATATAAATGTCAAACCATGTAAAACCTACTGAAACAATGGAAATTACATAAACAAATATTACAAACAAATTAAACTTGTTAACATTACAAAATAGGTTGGTAACAATTCAATTTTGGGAAGAAACTGTATAACTAAATCTGTTTTATAGTAGTATTTAGTTGTCTGAATGAGTTTGCTAGGAAATAAATAAGTATAGGGTATTTTTTTGAGGCTATTTTTACAATTTTTCGAAATTTTAGAAAATGCCAATCAACAGATTTTTGAAAAAATATTTGCCAAAATTTCCTATAAAATGTACACAAGAGTTGTTAAATTCACCAAAATATACATATTTTAATAGAAAATTATGTCTTTCTTTAGAATTGTTAAATTCATTCTAGCTAAACACATCCTAGTATCACCATGGTAATCAATTAATTAATCATCTCCATCCCATCACAAATCCCACAACATCCCACAAATCATTAATTAGCTAGTTAATCACCATTAACTAGTTAATAATCGTACACATTTAGTGTTCCACATCTCTTAAATCCAACCAACCTCCAGTACTTGAAACCTATAAAAAGCACCCTCCAAGGTACCATGAAGAACAATAACCCAAGTAAGCTTTCCATTGTGTGAAATCCTTCCATGTAGGAGCCATTCTAATTCAGGAAACCATTCCATGTTGGGAGAGAATTCTATTTTGGGAAATCCTCAATCCCCATCCTATCCTTATGTTGTTGAAATCTTGCATAATCTGTTGAGCATCCACAATCAAGAAGCTTCCTTCTTCATCAATGAGCAAATGCATACAAAAAGGATTGGTAGGTGTAGGTATTGCATCTTTTCTTACCCTCAGTCTTGACGTATTTTGTTGGATTTAGATTAGGATTTGCTTATTATTTACTTCTTCTTGTTTCTTTTGAAATCTGAATTTAGGATATAAATTATTGGCATGCCTGGCAGAACACTCCTTTGCCTTTTAACATTTTGTAAATGCTTGCAATTTTTCTTGATTGTTGTACTTGTCTTGCAAGTGCTGGAACATTTTGATCAACTAGAATCCTTGACTTATCACTCATTTAACTATTTTTTTAGTTTTCTTGTCATATTTCCGTGTTTCGGTACATTAACATTTTTGGTTTGTGCACCAACATTTCTGTTCACGAGAATGGCATTTTGATCCGCACAATAGTGTTTCTACCTTTTGTGCCTATGCAAGCTTGTGTTGTTTCTGAACTACTCGCAACATTTCTGATTGTCGTCGTCATAGTTGGAATACTCGCACTCGGCAAATACTCGGCAGACCCCAAAAAACAAACTCGGCAAAAACTCGGCAATATCCGGCCAATACTTGGGAATACCCGACAGCTTAAAAAATACTCAAATTTCTTTTAAAAACATGAATTTACCAAAACCATGTATTTGTAGTGTTTTCTTTCATTACTATTAATGTTTTCTTTTTGTATTTTTCCACCGTTTTCTTTCATATGAGTTTTGGAGAGTTTTTTTTTAGTTTTTTTGAGTTTTTGGCGAGTACTCTCCAAAACTCGGTGAGTTAATTTTTGGCAATTTACTCGTTTGCATTCAGGTTTGGCGATTACTCGAGGACTCGGCGAGTAATATGCGAGTTTTCCAACTGTGGTCGTCGTAATGTTTTTGATCGCCTATATAGCATTTTTTATTTCCGACACTGTTTTGTAGGCCCGTAGCATTTATCAATAGCTTGTAACATTTCTAACCACTATAATAACGTATTTGCATTTTATAGTGTTGTTTTTTGGTTTTTTGTGTTTGTTTTACAAGATGCAACATTTTTTAATCAATCTGTGGCATTCCTTAGCACTATAGTGGCATTTTTGATCATCCTAGTGGCGTTTTTTGTACTTTGAAGAAGCTTTGATCATCTAGTGGTGTTTCTCTTCTTGTTGTTGCCTTTCTACACCTGGGAATGGCATTTTTGCACCAGTTAGTGGTGTTTCTCATCTAGTGGCATTTCTGCTTTTGTTGTGGTATTTCCGCAGATGACAGTGGTGTTTCTGCTTCTGTGACATGTTCTTCAAGTTTCATCATTTCAAATCTTTGTTTTTCTGACCTGTGGATTTTGGATTTTCTGTTTTGCATCTTTCTAACCTTATTTGCAATAGAAAATCATATGTTGAAACCTTAAAAATCAAACCACTAACATTTGCATGTAGATTCATTGGTTGAAGACCTTATAAATCCAATCATTTAAGCATTTCATCTTTGTTTATTTGTTTTTTGTTATAAATTGAAGGCTTCTTGCTTATCCTCCTTTTCCGTGGGCAAGAAGAAGTGGAACAAGGGAAGGACTTGAGCTATATTTCAGTTTTCTTTATTCATGTTTATGTTTTTATTTTGTGTTTTGCCTTTCCAAGCAGGTCGGCTGGGTTAGAGAGCTCCCAAGATGATATTAGATAATAAGCAAGCTTCCAAAGAGGTTGATCTTGGAATAATGTACCCTTTAGACCTTTAGCGCCACCATAAGGGTATAGAGGGATTCACATAGGCTCATTTTGGGGGATCTTTTGGCATATATACTTTTTATATACTTGGTTCTAGAGCTGGTTGCTCTGATCCAAATCTACTAAGGAGCGATGATCCATTAATGTGGCATCCAAGGAGGATGAAACCCTTCCTTGTGGAATATTGGGGAATGAAACTCTCCAATTTGGTGGTGATTGATGACATCTTCGAACACTATCTTGTTGGCTTGCAACTAGGGCTTGGAGAAGAAGGAATACCAAGGGTTTTGGTATTATTTTATGCCCCTCTCCAGGGTACAAATTTACATTCCAAGTTGATATTTGGACTTCTCATATTTTATAAGGCTGATATATTGCATATTTGGTATTTACTATTTATTGGGGTTTAGTGAGCTCATTTTCAGTCACTTCTATTGGATGTACTTCTGTTGTTGCTAAATTAATTTCCAGCTGTGCATGTGATTGAATTTCATGGTGTAAATTGACCTACATTGTTCCTAGAAGGCTTACATATGTTGTGGATGAGTTCCATAGTGATATTTGGGTGAATTATTGTACTTTGCAAACTGCTGTCCTACAAAACCAGACTGCTGTATATCAGTGTTCAATTTTCAGTCTGCTGTTATAAAAATCAGATTGTATTCATTTGGGGTTTGTGTGATATTCCTTGTTTGTATGGTTGAGCCCTAGAAAGGGACATTACAATGCTATCCGAGTTTTGGTCTTCCAAGCCTTAGGGTTTGATGCAAGAAGGCAACAAGGGTTTCATTTGCTATCAGAGGAGAGAAAATAAATCAGACCAACCAAGAGAAGAAGATAGTGTGGCTTATCAAGATCCACAGGAAGCCAAAATCGACAAGCTCATTGAATGACAAGTGAGGTTGGTGGATACTATGGACTTGCTAGCCCTAACCCTTCAACGATTTCATGAACCTAGGGTTCATAATGGAGAGGGCAGCTCATCCGGAACGAACACATCATGGCAACCCCAAGGATTAGCTCACCAATCAGCCACTAGACCTACTTTCCTTCTGAGGGAAATAACCCTTCCGGAGGTGGCAACAAGGCACTTTACGGGGCAAAGCATTGTGGCAAGCTATGAGGAAAACATGGCACTTCCAAGGGAGATATGGGAGGCAAGTACACTTGCCGAATTCATTGGTGTGAGAAAAGGAATGTCTAAACAGAAGCCAAGACAAAATGCGCCACCAAAAGAGGTACAAAATGCTTTGAGTAAAATTTATTTCTCTACTTTTGATGGTTCAAATAAGGGGACAGCCCGGGCATGAATTCTAAAATTGGATACATACTTATCTTTGAGGCCTATGATGGAGGAGGATGCCATCAAGGGGATTGCTCATGAGTGGTGATTCCATGGATTTGTGACACAAGGGCATAATAGCATCCACTCATATGATGAGTTTTGTAGAAGACTCGTTGAGAGATTTGATAGGGTTGACCCAAAAGTTCACTTTCGGGAGCTTGCACAATTGAAACAACAAGGCACGGTGGAGGAATATGTGGCTAAGTTTGAGGGGCTTTCTATAATGGTTACGGATGTTATGGAGGGGAGACTTATTCTCATATTCATTGAGGGTTTGACCGAACCACTTAAGGGTTTGGTTAGAGCCTTTAATCCCTTGTCTCTTGAAGAGGCAATTAAGAAATCCTTGGACCTTGAAGGTGCTGCCCCAAAAACAGCAGCAATCAGCAGACAATCCAAGGTAATTTCGAGTGGAGGACAGCCCAATGGATCCTTGGGACAGCCTAGAAACATCTCCTTGGACCAGCCAAGGAAGCCTTTCCACTGGATGCCCATTATTCACAAAGAGCTACCCAAGACCAGCAATGGAGATGAGTCAAAAACTGAGCTACGAAGAAGGAATTTGTGCTTCTCTTGCAAAGATCCATGGTCTCTTGCATTACCTTGAAGTATTTTCAGATTATGATGATGAGGAAAATAGTGTTGATGAGGCAAAGCAAGATAGTATTATGGAAGAAGATCCGGAAAGTTTGGGGGGCACTTTTGCTACCTTGTTCGGTGCACCTAGTTATCATCCATTTCTGATTGAAGGTGGCCTACAAGGGCAAGGGGTCATAGTCGTGATTTTTGACAAACGGTAAAAGCTAAGATTTTGAAAGGATCCTCATCCTTGTACAAAAAGATCCAACAAGAGGATCCCCAAAAGACGACTAAAACAAAGAACTACTGCATATTTCTAATTTCATTGGGAATGTTGGTTGCCTCCTTGTCAGCCTCAGAGTTATACCTAGCAGAGTTTACTACAATGTCAATGGAAATTTTAATCTCCTCACAAGCATTATTCACGACATCCTTCAAAATATCCATATAATCCTGCCAATTTTTGATGACAGTGAACATTTTGAATTTTTCGGAGAATATGGTTGACAGAGGGAGTGTAGAGATCATCCTCTTCAACAACGCGGTCGACTTTCTAAGGTTGAGAGCAATTCGAGGGAAGATTGATAACAGGAGACAACCTACCCACATCATTGGGTTCTTCAATGTCTTTAGGGTCCAAGGGACCATAAGTTGTCGCCAATGCAACAAGGGAGTCATGCAATATCTCCGGATTAACAAGAGTAAAAGCCTCCACAGTGGCCGTATCCGCAGCAACGGATAGAAAAGCACCGACCAAAGGCAGGGAGGAAAAAGGCTGAGCAGGTGAAGACCTAGCAGGGGTGTGCTGAGAAATAGGCTAAAGAGGAGTCAAAGCAAGAGAAGCATGTGGTTGCGCGAGAGGAGACGAAATAGGAGAAAGGGGGGGGGAGGGAATCTCAAGGGAATCGTTAGAACTATAGTGGGTGAAGCACTGAAGATGATGGGACTTGTGAGGAGCAGGGTCCGAGGGACAAGAGGAAAGAGAAGCATATTTGAGGGACACAGAGGGAGTAGAAGCAGGAGAGGATAACGGTGACAACTTATGTTTACCCTTGGGAGACAAAACTGGGTAGTAGGGGATCAGTTGGGTAGGAGCAGCCTTAGTGAACAATAGGTAGATCAAACCCGGATGAAGGATAGGGCCCAAACCCTTCCTAGCAAGAAAAATAGAGTTAGCCAAAGAGTTAAAAAGAAATTGAGAAATATTTACCTATCTTCCGTGTTGGAAGTGAGCCAGGAGGAAAAGGTGAACAACATGTATCACCTTGTAGCGACCAACGATGGTAAAATAGCGCATGAGACAACACATCACCTTGTTCCAAGGATGCTAAAGAGCACTTCTCTTGTAGCCAGATTGATACTTTTGAATTTCTTTAGAGTCTTCTACGTAGGCAGCAATTTCATTAGCAAACAACTGCTTAATATAGTGTAATGTCCCCTTTTTCAAATAAAAATTAAAATAAGGGAAATTCGATTTGCACATATGGATTTAAAAATCAAAATATATTTTATTTGTGCAAATCAAAAATAAGAGAGAAATCGATTTACCTTGGGATAATTAATAATTTTTGGAGGTAAATAAATTAATAAAGGCAAGTCGCATTTTTTGGAGGATGGTTTATTATTTCTTTGGGCACATTTATCTATATTTTTGGCATGGGCCGATTCCTTTTGGGCATCAAGATTAAATATTAAATTCTCCTTTATGTTTTATTTCTAAATCTTGCCTTGAGAAATTAATTTTCACATTGGAGTTTGACTTTCAGGTTATTTCAAATTAAAGGCTTTCATCTCTATACTATGGCGCCAAAATGGAGAAGGAACTTTGGAGGTTGAGCAAAGAAAAGCTATAAAAGAAGATGATGGGCACCCATTTTTGCATTTTGATGGTTATTATAACTTATCTCCATGCTTGAAGAGGGATTAATGCCCACTAGTGATCAAAAAAACAGAAGTTGTTCATTAACACCATCCAATTGTGAAGTGTGTGATGCTTTCTTGAGAACTATGAATTAATGAGTGATGTCCATTTATATTCCATATATGTGAGTCGCCATTTTTGGGAGAGTTCAGGAACTTGGTTTGGTGAGGATTTTGAGAGTGATCTATGTCTGAATGCAATTTATTATAAGTTGGTTTTTCCTTGATGAAATCGATTTGCCTAGGGTGATTTTAAGCTTGTTTGGAGGTGTCATCAAATACTCAAACACTTGTTCATTCCAGGTATTTGTGGTAAGCTCAAATCGACTTGGTATGAAGTATTTTGGTATGCAAGTTTATGAAGGTATAATTAGGATTACAATCTCATCATATTTCTGCATCTAATTTGGTATGGCCATGATTGTGTTCATTTTAATTATCTTTTCGCTTATGTATCACTACTAGAATTTACTTTAATGCTGAATTGACTTACTGTAGAGGCATTTTGATAATCAGTGTTTTGCGAAGGGTTTTCTAATAGTTTATGAGCTGTTGTCATAAATAATTTATTGCAGATCTGAAATTAGCATTATTTGAGTGCTGGGAAGCCAAGTATAAAATCTATAATTATATTTTAATATGCCATTCCCTAACCTTGGGCGACTTGATTTGCAATATTTGTGGGCATTGTTTTGAGTGGCCTTAAAGTGGGTTAGAAATTCAAATTGTTATTTAAAGTTGGCCGGGAAGTGTCATAATTTTATCTTCCATCTGCAATTGTATTTCATTGAAAAATTCCAAGTATTGCATGAGATATCAATTTTTTGAAGTTTTCAGTTGATTTCAGTGTATTTTGATTTATTTTACTATTGCTGCAAATTATATCGGTTAAAGAAGTGTTTATCTCCGATTAGTTAAGCCCATCTAAACCCTTACTTTGGCTCACTCCAACCCCATTTCGGGTTGTATTGAAGCCGACACTGGGTTAGTTGAGGTGAACCGAGAAGGGTTTCTCTTCGAAGTTTATTTCCATTGCAAGTAGTTTAATAAATATTAATTAATATCCCAAAAGTGGATATTACAGTGGTATCAAAGCGTTCCTTCCTCTTTTTGTTTGAGTGATTTGTGGATGCAGGGTGATAAGGAGTTTCGGTATTACAAAAGGAGGAATAAGAGAAATATGGATGATGGGGCATTCACGGTGGATCAAGTAAGGTTCTTACAAGAACTAATGCAAGGGTGTGGTTTGGAGCTTCAAAAAACCATGAGTAAACAAATGACAAAGCTCATCACAGAAGCTTTGGCGAATGGAAAAACACCAAACTCCAATGGAGAAGGGAGTTCCCATAGTGGGGAAAAGAATTCATCACGACCCACTCCTAAGTTCTTCAAGGGCACATTCCTTCCTGGGGAGAATCATAGAGGAGTTGAAGAACCATCAATGGTAGAGACCATTGAAGCATGTAATAAGGAATATGGTACTTTGCATCCGGCCACAAGGGCCATACTCACTTTTGATGAGTTTTGTGCTTTGACGATGGGAAACAAGACTAAGGGAGCCCGCAAGCAACCCCATACGGATGTTCAACAAAGATTGGGCAAGGTCTCTCTCCCAAGCTTTGATGGCACTAACAAGATAACAGTTAGAGCTTGGTTGCAAAAGATGGAAACTTATTTCTCCCTCAACCCCATGCAAGAAGAAGAGGCTCTCAAATTTGTTACTCTTCACCTTGAAGGCATGGCACGTGAGTGGTGGTTCCATGGTATGCACACTCAAGATCATGACTTGATCCACACAATGGAATAATTTAGCCAAAGGATCCGGAGATTCATTTTTGAGAGTTGGCTCAACTGAAACAATTGAGTAGTGTTGAGTATGTGGCGGATTTTCAAAGGATTGCGGTGATGGTGTCGGATGTTAGTGAGAAAAGGTTGATAGTCCTCTTTATTGAAGGTTTGATAGAACCTCTAAAAGGTTTGGTAAGAGCTTTTAACCCTATCTCTTTACAAGAATGTATTACTAAATCTCTAGATTTAGAATGTGCCACTTATAGAGGGGATTATGGGCTTAAAGGGTAGCGTTTTAATGCTTCACAACTGCTGTCCAAAAGTGGATTTAGAGGGCAGCCAAGGTCTGATTTACAGCAGCCCACAAAAGTGCAAGGAGGGCAGCCCTTTAGGTCATCAAAAGAGGCCCCAAAGAGGTCCAATTAGCCCTATGTGCCACCACAGAGGAATCAACTCCAAAATAGTGCACAAAAAGATGAAAGGGATGAGTTAGGAGGACGAGGTTTGTGTTTTGATTGCAAAGCTCCATGGGTAAGAGGTCATAGTTGCAAAGGTAAAGGGCAATTCTATTTTATTGAAGTGGTAGATTCAGATTTTGATTTGATTTTAGATTTTGATGATACTAATGATGTGGTAAATGAGATGGATGATGAGCATGTGCAAGAGGAAAAGAGGAAAAAATTGAAGGTACTTTTGCAGCTCTTTCCAGCACTCCTAAGTATTTTCCTTTTCAGGTGGAAGGTAGGCTATGCAAGAAAAAGGTAATCATTCTAATTGATAGTGGGGCCACTCATAACTTTATTAGTGAAAGGTTGGTAGCAAGGCTTGGTTTATGTGATGAGGTTTTTCAAGGATTTAATGTTACCATAGCTGATGGGTTTATGTTATCATGCACTAGAAGAATTTCCAAGCTTTCTATTTCTATAGGGGAATACAAACTTATTGATGATTTCTATATGATTAACATGGAGGATATGGATCTTGTGTTAGGAGTGCAATGGTTGCATTCTTTGGGGGATTTCACCCTCAATTATCAAGACTTATTGCTAAAATTCGTGGAAGGAGGTAAGGGCATCATTTTCCAAGGTATGACAAAGAATTCCACTCTTTGTAATCATCCTTCAAGGGAAGTAGAAATCTGTTCCGTGTCTTTTATATCAGCAGATTGGAAAGATTTAATCACTCCTGAGTATGCAAAAAATCAGTTTTCTAATGATGTGATGGAAGGGGCAATTGTTGATGAAAGGTACAAGATGGTAGATGGCCTCATACTCTACAAAGGGAGGGTGTATTTGACCCCAAAATTAGAAGTAAAAAATATGATTTTAAAATTTGCACATGATACTCCTACAAGTGGACACCAAGGGTACTTCAAGACCTACAAGTTGGTAAGGGAAAGGTTTACATGGAAAGGTATGAAAAAATATGTTCTTAAACATGTTAGGGAATGTGTTATTTGCCAAAGAAATAAAAATGGACATACTTTTCCAGCTGGTCTTTTGCAGCCCCTACCTATTCCCTCTCAAAAATGGGAAAGTGTGTCCATGGATTTTATTACCGGATTGTCAAATGTTAATGGTAAGACTTGCACGTATGTAGTAGTCGATAGACTCACTAAGTATGCTCATTTTCATCCACTTCCTAGAAAATTTGATGGTCCTATGATTGCTGATTTGTATTTCAAATAAATATTTAAATTACATGGAGTGCCTAAGAATATTGTGAGTGATAGGGACAGCAGATTTATGAGTCTCTTTTGGCAAGAATTATTTTGGTTGGTTGGGATAGAACTCACCCCAAGTACTAGCTATCACCCACAAATAGATGGACAAACCGAAATAGTAAAAAAATGGGCTGAAGGGTACTTGAGATTTTATGTTTCAGGGCAGCAGTTTGCTTGGGTTAAGTGGTTACATCTAGTTGAGTTTTGTTATAATACTACACATCATATGTCCATTGGTATGACTCCTTTTAAGGATTTGTATGGTTATGATGCTAACTCTTTCATGGTTATAATGATGACAGATAGTAGATAAGATAAGATAAGATAAATATATTAATGTTCAACGAATGACCAAAAAAGTAGGTCAATGGGACTGCAGCCCAGACAATATACAAAGTGCGAGCGGGGACAACTCAAAACGAGTTCCCAAAAACAAAAGAAAGGAGAAAAGACAAAGAAAAAAGGAAACCCGAAGCCAATACCCCCACAGGCGGGGGCAATGGAGTAAGTGGGGGAGAAAGATGAGAGAAGGAAAGAAGGGAATGAAGGAGGGGGCAAATGAGGACCAATGGTCTACTCAGAAATGATAGCCACACCCCTCCTAACATTAGAGGTCGAAGAAAAGAAGCTCCTGATGGACTGGCAACCCGAAGAGGGGGGCGAAAACGTTCTCCCCTGCTAAGATCTGAGACTGAAGCAACAGCCAGAGGGACGAATGGAGCTGGGCTTCCCTTTGGTACGTGTGTGCATCCGATTCTACTGGTGGTGATCGAGGGAAGTGTGAAAGTCCAACCGGGGACGAACTGATCTATGCACTGTATCTGGGTCAGAAAGGCTCTGTCGTTTAGTTCCTCCACCTGCGGGTAGAACCAGAAAGAAGGTTGTAATTCATCTCGTGGGGATGACTCTCGAAGGGGGATGAAGAATCGGGTCCCTGAGCAACAAAGACTCACGCATGTAGAGGGCAAGACACCACTGGTCAGTATATCTAAAGAAGACCAGGAGAGTCTGAATCCCTCTGAAGAGGCAGTGAAATCGTCCTTTGATCTCATAGTATATGGGGCAGCGGAAGATGAAATGAGTCTCGGTCTCCACCTCTTGAAGGCTACAGAGCCTACAAAGTCTTTCATCCCGATCAATGTGGTGATCAGTCTTGCACCGAAGTCTGTGGGAGCTGACTCGAAACTGACCCAGAGGTATCCGGAGGGCATGCACCCAGTGGTGAGAGGTGTATTGAGGGCGGATGATGAGTCCATCTCTAATTTCAAGAAAGTGCTCTGTATAAAAGGACATCTTAGGGTGCAAATCGCTAGGAGGGTTCACCCAAGTAGTCTGAATGAAGCTCCTGTAGATATCTTCCCGGATGGACCTGTTCAACACTTGCTTGGTGGGCAAGAGATGATTGGGAGCATTCAGGGAATACTGGAAAGGGGGGAGACCATCAATCTGGATACCAACTAAATCCTACAAGGCAGAAGTCTCGAAAAACCAACGGCCCACAGCTTGGGCAATACTCACAGAGGAACAATAAGTGAGATACAGATACCTGTCCTGCTCATCAGAGAGATCACCAAACCTCCTGATACGGTAAAGAAAGGTTGATATGTCAAATATAGTCTCTAGACGAAAAGGTCGAGCTCCGAACTCTGCCAAAATAATATGCTGGGGGGCAGTTTGTTTGCATCTAATGAAGCGGCAAAGGAGGAGAGTCTGAATCCTCTCAGCAGAAGCCCAATCTATGTCTAAAAGGGAGGGCCCCCAGACAACAGACCCATTGAGAACAGTGGGGCGAATGGAGTTCATAAGAAACATCTTGGAGGAGATGTCCTGGAAGTGGTGCCGAAAGCACTGTCTCTCGAGAATGGAAAACGACCCATACCTTTTATTCACCCTCAGCTGAAGAGCATGCCTCATACTGAATCTAGGCCCTGAGAACTGGACTCCCAAGTAGGTGTATGTATTTAGTAATTTCAACCTCTTGCCCCTTGAAGAAGAAATGGAGGTGTGAAGTCCTCAACCCATTAAAGACCATGACCTTGGTCTTACCCAAATTGACCGTCAAATGCCGAAGATCATAGAATAAAGCAAGTGCATCAAGCTGTCTCTGAAGCCCCTCAAGAGAAGAGGCGAGTAAAACAATATCGTCGGCAAATAGGAGAATAGAAATCAAGACGTGGTGAAGAAGGCAACCATCCCCTTCCTGAATGTGATCCCAAAGAAAAGATTCTATCTCATCAATATAAATGCCAAAGAGGGTAGGAGACAGGGGCACCCCTGTTTAACCCCAATGGTACTCCTGATAAAATCAGACAGTCCGTGTGCAGTACGAAGACGACCAAGGATGGACTCTGTTGGCTAGATTTTTTGCATAGCATAAAACCTTGGAAGTCATGAGATAAATCTCCCTCATTTACTGGTGAGGCTCCCGTGTCAGATTTGTCAATTAAAATATGCTAGTATCTATATGGGGTTTTACTTTAACTATTCAGCTCATGAACCATAGATGTATAGTTCTACAGCAAGTAAGCAACTGTTTAAAGAAAGGAAATATTTATAGAAGGGAGTTATATAAACACAGAGAAGAAATGGAGAAGATGTGCATCCCAATCAATAGATAACAGAGTTGATTGCATGCACATAGAAGAAACCAATAGATATCAACACAGAATTATAAGCAAAGGCAGCTCTAGATCTAGATCTAAAATAACACAGTTTTTTTAAAGATCTGAGATAGAATGCTAGAAACAAAATACACCGTGACACAAAGTTCTCTGGAAACCTGCTCCTGTATATTCCTTTGCTTTAAGTGGCTCTCAAGGGTTTCAGCACAAAGTCTGGAACACAAGAATGTTGCTTACAAATTCTGATTTTCTAACCCGAAGGTTCTTCCTCTACTTATAGAATGTAGAGGGACAATTACAAGTCGGAAGCTTTTAGTTGAACTGGCACATGTGGAAGTTGTAAAGGAAACAATTGGCAATCTCCCTCCTGGAATTCCTCTTTGCATAACATGCATGATTTGCAACTGAAGATAAAACCTTCTATTTTGCATATCTGCCACCTATCTCCAAGTAGTTGACTTCTTCAAATAATGGCTTTTAAATCAATCACTTAAGTTTTATAATTTAATTGATCGCTCAATTACTTTGTCAGAGGAAATAAGAGAAAGAAGAAGAAAGAGGAAAGCTGCAATCTTGTCCTTTTTCATATTCTGCATGCAGCTAAATCTGGAAGCAGCAGTTGGATCTGGAATTGGCTTTGACTTGTCTTCCTTCTTATCTTTGAAGCTTTTGCAGTTCTTTTCCGATACATGCATCAGTGCAGTGTTTACCGTAAATAACTCATCATTTTTATTTTTAATTGCATATGAGCAATTAAAAATTTGGACTCTTACAACCTCTTCCTATTCCCACTCAAAAATGGGAAAGTATCTCCATGGACTTCATCATGGGGCTGCCATGGTTCAAGGTAAGAATTGTTTATATGTTGTGGTTGATAGGCTCACTAAATACTCTCATTTTTGTCCCCTTCCAACCAAGTACAATGCACCTATAGCGGCTGATGTATTTTTTAAGTAAGTGTTTAAACTTCACGGGCTGCCTAAGGACAACAAATTTATGAGCATGTTTTGGCAAGAATTTCTTCGCTTAACAGGTACCAAACTCACTCCTAGCACTAGCTACCATCCTCAAATGGATGGAAAAATAAAAATAGTCAACAAATGAGTGGAAGGATATCTATGGAATTACATTGATGGGCAAAAATTATCATGGATAAAATGGCATGGCTGAGTTTTGTTATCATACCACCTTCCAAATGTTTATCGGTATGTCTCCATTCAAAGCTTTGTATGGTTATGATGCCCTTTCCTTTGTTGACTTGGTTATGATGGATAGTAGAGTGTTAAGGGCCAAAGATTTAGTTTAGTAGAGCCATGACACATTGAAAGAGCTCAAAGAAAACCTCCAACATGCTCAAAACCAACAGAAGATGTATGCAGATCAGCATAGGAAAGAAAGTTCATTTGAGTTAAGTGATATGGTGTTTTTGAGGTTGCAGCCCTATAGGCAATATGCTCTCACACAAAGTAGTGTGGGAAATGTTGCATATGAACTTGAGCTACCGGAACACGGTAAAATACACAATTTTTTTCATGTTTGTTTCCTCAAAAAGGCACTTGGACAACATATTACTCCCACTCTTGAGTTGCCACCACTAGATGAGGAAGAACAATTGGTTCTAATTCCAGAAGGTATTTTGGAAGTCCGCGAAAAGAGGTTAAGGAACCAAAGCATAAAGGAATATCTGATTCATTGGAAGGGATTGCCACTTGAAGATGCCACATGGGAAAATGCAACTATTTTAGAAAATCAAATTTGCAATTGCTTGAGGACAAACAATTTCGGGAAGGGAGGACTGTAATGTCCCCTTTTTCGAAATAATATAAATGGAAGGCTTCTTGCTCATCCTCCTTTTCCTTGGGCAAGACGAAGTGGAACAAGGGAAGGACTTGATCTATATTTTAGTCTTCTTTATTCAAATTTATGTTTTTTTTGTGTTTTTCCTTTCCAAGTAGGTCGGCCAGGTTAGAGAGCTCCCAAGATAAAATTAGAAAATAAAGCAAGCTTCCAAAAAGGCTGGTCTTGGGGTAATTCACCCTTTAGACCTTTGGCGCCACCATAAGGGTATAAACTTTAAAGGGAGTCGCATATGCTCATTTTGGGGCATCTTTTGGCATATATACTTTTTATATACTTGGTTATAGAGTTGGTTGCTCTAATCCAAATCCTCTAAGGGGCGAAAATCCATGAGTGCAACATCCATGGAGAACAAAACCCTTCCTTGTGGAATATTGGGGAACGAAACTCTCTAATTTGGTGGTGATTGAGGACATCTTTGAAGACTATCTTGATGGTTTGCAACTAGGGCTTGGAGAAGAAGGAATACCAAGGGTATTGGTATTATTTTATGCCTCTCTCCTAGGGAGCGACTTGTATAGGAGTGTGATCGGGTCCTTTCTAGGGCACAAATTTACATTCCAAGTTGATATTTGGACTTCTCATATTTAATAATGCTGGTATATTGCATATTTGGTATGTATTGGGATTTGGTGACCTCATTTTCAGTCACTGTATTGGATGTACTTTTGTTGTTGCCATAGTTCAAAAAATCGTTATCGGCAGGCCAAATTTTGACTCGAAAATCAGGAATCGACAATTTATAGGCATTAATTGGCAACTTTCTCGCTACTTTTAAAAACATTTAAATTCATAAAATAAACTTTATCGCTACTTTATCGACAATATTAATTAATATATCTACTATATATATTTACAAAAGAAAACATTATTATAGACCTTATTATATTATTTATATATAATATGTATAGCGTAGTATATTTTGCAATATAATATACTTCTACAATACTTATATTTATATTTGATTATATATTAATATCGATTATAATATATAATATATATAATACGTAAACGTTGTAATCACATTCATTAAAGTGAATAATATTTTATTATATATGCTATATTATATTCAATGTAATATAAACTATTTATATTACTAAACTATTATCATTAATAATATAATATATATATATTAGTTACCTAGTTTATAGGATATGTTATATAATATATTATTTTATTATATATATTGTAATATATGTAATCTAATCTAATAATCTCTAACCTATCCCTATTCTCCGTGGATTTAACAACAAATTAAAAGGTGAGTTGGAAAACCAGACCCGTGTCAAACAAACCCACGAAACCAACATGAAATGCCACGAAACCACCACGAAATGCTGGAAACCAAACACGAAACTAGGTCACAGGAGATAATACAAGTCACAGGAGAAAATAGGAGTTGCGCAGGAGAAAATACGAGTCGATTTGGTCTTTTTTTCATTTAAACCTAAGCTACATGATTTTCAACGATTTTCCCTATGAGTTTTCACGAAATTTTAGGTTTTTTATCAACAGAAATCGCCAATTTATCGGCACTTCACAAATTGCGATTTTTAGAAAGATTAATTGTTTTACTTGCCCTAAACGATTAATCGCGATAATCGGACCAATTAATGGCAGTTTTTAATACAGAGATTGTTGCTAAATTAATTTCCAGCTATGCATGTGATTGAATTTTATGGTGTAAATTGACCTACATTGTTCCTAGAAGGCTTATATATGTTGTGGATGAGTTTTATAGTGATATTTGAGTGAATTATTGTACTTTGCAAGCTGCTGTCCTAAAAAATCAGACTGTTGTACATTGCTGTTCCAATTTTCAGTCAGCTGTTATAAAAATCAGATTGTATTCATTTGGGTTTTGTGTGATTTTCCTTGTTTGTGTGGTTGAGCCCTAGAAAGGGACATTACACTTATATCATGTATGCTTCTCGCACACTGAAAGGCGATCTTGAGAATCAAAAGCGGTTTCTAACACTTGCGTATCCTAGTTATAGTTGTGTATGCTCTTTCCATGCATTGAAAGGTGATCTTGGAAATCAGAAGCAACTAGGACTTTTATTTTCATTTCTTAGAGTATAGTGACTTGGATTTCATCGCCATACATTCAACCAAAGTCTGTGTTTCAACAGACTATAAATACTCTTGGAGGAGTTGTCGTTATTGGCTAATTGGAAATTCAATTTTACCTAGTTTCCATGAAGTGGGGTGGTTTATTCCAATATCCAGACCTTGAACAAAACCCTTGCACGGATTCGAGTCTCACGTACTGCAAGGTATCAAAGACTCCCCCAGCAAGCATGTTCATCCTACCTTAAGAGCCATTTTAGCTGCAAATGTGTAGTGGTGCCAGGAAAATATCATTCCCTACAACACCCACTCATACCCTCAAGGTATATTTGTGGCCGCTATATCCTTGTACATCTTATATGACTAGCTTAGGGTGTTATTGTGTTGTGCTCGTCTTCCCCCTTTGTTAGACCAATACTAAAGGCAACCACAATTAAACAAAACAATGGCACCTAAAAAAAGATACCAACTCGAAAAATAATTCATAAACTATAAACCCTTTCAATAACAATACATTTGTCTACCATTGACCTATTGATCTGAATGATGACGATGATAGCCATAGTCTTGCTAAGCAAAGTAAATAAAATGATGATCCTAACTTGTTACACATTGATCCTAATCATGCCAAAATCGACCAATTTTTGTATCAAAACAAGGATGACATCTTTCTAAGGCTTATTGACCCAGGAGCTAAACGTCATGTTGATTTCAATCCGAAAAACCTAGCAACATCATTCGTCAACAAGATCCTTCCATCCAAGATCCACCTTCTACATCTAGCAAACTTTTGGATTCGCCATAACCCAATCCTGAGTCCAACAAAAACGTTGATCTTCAAGTCTCCCATATCAAAAATTTATTTCAAGGTGTCCCATCTAATATGAGATACAAGGGAGATACCATGTTTTTATATAGGCAGGAGGGTCTTTATCCACTTCCTTCAACTACCATGATTAGAGATACTTGGCCTTTTTCGTTTGGGAGGTTTTCCTTCCTAGATGAAAACCCTTACAAGCCCCCCTATAGCTCTTAGTCTATTTACTTCTTTTTCTCGCCCAATACATGCATTGGAGCAGTATGCACCCGTTGGATGCAACTAAATCAACCGTAAATGGGGACATACTAGTGAGTCGTTCTTCTTTGTGTATTACTATTAGAATGACCTAACCCCATCAACCTCATTCTATGCAAAGTGAATTTGCTTCATTTAGGCATTGAAAGCCTTCCCCTCATTTGCAACCATAGGTAGACACATGTTACTATGTTTTCTTATGTCACCAAAGTTTCATCCATTATGGATGCTACCAAATGTTCTTGGGGGAGTGGTTGACTTCCTCCCACAATTGTCCAACTTGGCCTGCTCAACCCTTGACATTACCCTATGAGCCTATTCCATCTTGCATTGGCACCCTTTTTATGATGGATAATAATATTGTTCGTTTTTTGGCACAAGCCTTGTTATAGACATGTGACTTCACCGGTCACTTATCATGGTCTCCAACTTTCATCTTCATGTGCTCCACATAGCTACTTGTATTGGTAGCCCTTACCTCACAGAACTGTTTGGGTACTTTACTGCTTTGATTTTCAATCGCTCCCTCTATTTATTTTTACATTGCTTATTCCTTTTTGTACTTAAGTTTTATAATCCTAATATTATTCTTACCCCAATAGCACTTTCTACTGTATATTGAATGGACATATTCTCAAGTCCCATTGACCTGCTTTTGGTCATCTGTGAGAATTAATATAGTTTCTTTCTATAGTATAAAATTCTCTTTCTTATGCTTTAACAATACAATGACAAAAGATTTATAACTTAGGATCGGCCTTAACGACAAAAACAATCGACTAATAGTGATTCCTTTTCAACTCAAAATTACAAAGAGCAATATAACAGTTCCAGGATAACCCTCTGATGGATTATTACAAATTATACCATAGTTGGCAAACTTTCCTCATAATACTTGCAGAGTCTAGACTCACTTGAGCCAATAGGGCTCAACTTAGCTGTGAACCGATTCTCGAAACAACCTTTGGCATAGCCATCCCACCTATCAATTAATGACAAGCTAATTTGCAGCTTCCAATATGATACGTATTTTTCAGTCTTACACATGACAGAAGCATTTTGATGGAATGCATTTACTAAATAATGTTTTCTCAACTTAAAGAATTTTCAGACATAAGAATTTCATTTTTAAAATCTCCCGCCATGCATACAAAAAAAGGATAATGTTTTTATTTCCTATCATGTTGCAACAATAGAGAACCACCCCACACTGAGGAGATTGTCCTCTTGATTGAGTAGAAACATTGTAAAAACACAAAGCCTACAAAAGATGATCTTTTTTAAACAAAAGAAACATAGATATCAATATCCAGTAAAGACTTACATACTTAGATAAGAACCTTGATATATATACACACAAATGTGTGTGCGCACACATATAATTTCTTATCAGGAGTCTCAATACCTTAAGTTTTTCGTTTGGATCATCCATATGGAGTATGAGATTGCTGAGAAAACCTCTTATCTGAAGTCAGAATGTGAGTACACATTATTAACACAAATGAATCTATATTCCGAGCTAAATTTATGCAATTATTCATACAACCAGTTATGTGGCAGTACGCTATGATACATTAAAAGAATGTTTAACTCAGCAATGCAATATCCCACATACAGATATTAGAAACTCACATCAATATTTCTATTTGGTGATGATGATGTAATGAGGAGCTTTGAAATTGCAGGTAATATTGCTAGACGAACAACATCACTGCTGTCATCTAACCGCTTCTGTAATGATTTGCTTGCTGCTGCTATTTGTTCATCTGCACAAAAAATCTCCATATTATTTTACTTTTATAATTGTGAATCTACTAACCTTATAAATGATATACTGTAGAAAGTAATAGGCTCAAAATTTTACAGTAACAAATGTAGCTTGAAAAATCTGCTTTGTTTAAACTGACCAAAGTTTTTCTCTACCCAGAACAATTTTAACATTGCTAGAAAGCTATTCTGTCTCAAATATCAGACCATAGCTTGAGTGTAAGCTTATAAAAAAGACAGAAACATAATGAATCACCTATACAATTAAACACCATAAATTTTGAAGGAAATAATATAGAAACTTTATAGTAGTTTCCAGATCGCAAACGATACTAGAACATTTACTTTATCTGATATCTTACATACCGCACAATGGGCATACAAAAAAGAAATTAAACAAAAGGCATAGATCAATGTACTTTAAGCCTAAGTCACAAGGTTGGAATTTGACTTCATGTTCAACAAGGATAAAGTTTGGTTCAAGTTCGCCAATAGATTAAGTTTGAAAAAAACCATCTTTAAGTTTGAACAAAGGAATTTTTTTTCATTTAAATTTTCTAAAACAATACATAAATATGTCAGAGGAACAAAGTAGATAGAACTTTCCATTCTCTGCTTTCACTTGGTATATGTATGTATACATATATTTATAAAATAGTACAAAATCATGTCAAAAACATCCCAGGTTAAAGTAATGGAAACTCGAGTATATCTTTGACAGGGATAAAGTCGGTGAAATTCAAACGTTTTCCATAAAATTTGTGATACCTTGCAACACAAGTGCTAGGTACATACTACATAGCCAATTGTATGAAAATTATTGAGGGTATACCACAATATCTAGACTGTTTCGGTACAGGTACAGGTACGGGTACGGTATGCTAAAATGTCAAATTTTTAAAAACTTCGGGTAAGGTACGTTGTGGGTGTATGTATATATATATGTGTATATATATATATATATATATATATATATATATAAAGAAGCATTTGCATACTTATTGAAATTTAATACTCATACAATAAGTCATGGAACATAAAAACAGATTTCAAATACTTTGAGAATTGCGACTTGAGTTTTGGTGTCACTCAGATTTCACCCTGAAATCTGTGACTACCCAATTCGAAAAAATTTCGTACTTTTAAAATAGTGGGTCATTTGTTGTTTTTATTGCCTGAAAGTTCTTGTATTGCGTCAAGATAATCCCAAAGAGCCATATTAGCCCTTTTCGCCAAATACCCAGATGCCCAAAATTGTTTTATTCTGTCGTCGGGATTTGTCTGCGGGAAATTTGTATTTAATTATTTTGAGCCCCGTATGAGGCTATTTGCGCTCCGTTTCAACTCTGTTATAAGCGAATATGTTATTATTCCTATATACCAGAAGGATTTTAACTTATTTTAAGTTTTGGGCTTTATTTATAACTTTTGGCAATTTTTCGTGTTTTTGTGGTGTCCCGTTCTGTTTTCTGTAAAATTTCTCTGGAACAACTCCTTCGCCGGGTAAGCCCGATTTTTGGCCTGGAGCAGCTGGAAAACATACACGCACATTTTGCCCGGAGGAAGTCATCATCGGAGGTCTGGATCACTGGGAAAAAGCGAAGTCATGCACAGAAAAGCCCCTGCGGGGATGGGCGCTTTTTTGGAAAACAAAGGATTTAAGTTGCGATGGGAAAAATATAAGCCGCAGGCAGGATGGGAATTATATGCCTGCCTGGCAGGGTACTTTTTCCCGTGTTATAAAAGTCACTTAAGCTGCAGTGGGAAAAATAGAGGCTGCAGGCAGGTGGGAATTTATTGCCTGCCTTGCAGGGTAAAAATTCCCATGATATAATAAAAGGAAAGTGACTTAAGTGAAATCATGGGATTTTAGTGCCTGCCTTGCAGGGTAAAGAATCCCATTGCAAAAGTCAAATCACTTAAGTGGATCATGGGATTTTGGTGCCTGCCTGGCAGGGTAAAGAATCCCATTATGAAAAAATTCTTAAAAATAGAATTACATGTGCAAAAAAAGTGCGCCCCCTTTGGTGATGGATTAAAGTGATTAAATTGATTATTTTTAATAATCTTTCTCCTTGGAAAAAGTGCGCCCAAGCTTGAGGAGGTCAAAAAGTCAAAGGAAGAATAAAAGAAAGGAATTAAATTAATTAAATTAAATTTATTTAGTGGCTGCCCCTCTCCTTGGAAAAAGTGCGCCCCATTTAGGAGTTATTTAATGATTTTAAATGCATTAAATCATTAAATTAATTTCTATTTTCAGTGGCTATGGTCAAAGCACACTGTGAGGCTAAAGTTAAGTGCTGTGTGAAGGATTAAATTGGATTAATTTAATTTATTGGATGGCTGTCCTTAAATATGCAATTTTTAAAAGAGAAAAGCATGATTTTTAATTAATTAATTGCCTTTAATTGTTAGGGCAATTATTAATTATAGAATTGTGAAGGTTATATAAGCATGGGCAGCCATATGGATGAATTATTCAACACACAGGTAAAGAATTGCAGCTAGGAGAAAAAGTGCGCCCCCATTAGAGGAAGGATTTTGCACAGGCAAAGTGCTAACAAAGGCTAAAAGCTTCCAGATTTGGCGCATGCTTTGGAGAAGGTTCATCTTCGTCTGCACAATTGTTTTCACAGGTGTTAAAGGAGCTAAGGTGTTGATTGAAAGGATTCATGCTCTCTTTATGTGCAAATTAAACACCAATTTTTGGGGCAGCAGGCTTAAAAAGTGCAGATTTTTATAATTTAAATTCACTATTCATGCTCCGGTGGCCATTTTTGTCTGAATAAATTGCAGGAACTCATTACAGGTGCTTTATAAAAGAAAAGGAGTATTTATCAATGTCCAATACATTGCAAATATCCTCCGAATCTGAAGAATTGTCCAGATCTGCACCAGTATTGAAGAAATCCGGCCAAATTAGAAGAAAAAGAATTATTCAGACAAAGATTGATAAAGCCATGGCAAAAGGAGATGAAAAAGAGAGCACGATGGATTCATGCATTGCTTCTAAACTTTCAGACATAGGAGACACGGATCTAGGCCCAGAACCTCTTTCTGATTTGATTGACAGATCCAGAGCTGGAAAGACTTCACTCATGCGTGCGGTCAAAAGTAGTGGAATTATTCGAGCTACAGCTTTCCCATGTACAGCCCAATTGCCAGAGTTTGTGATGGAGTGTGCTAGATCTTATCATCCTTCATACAGATCAGTGCGTGATGTAGCGGGAAAGACAATAATTCGTTTGGATGCAGAATTCTTTGATTATTGTTTGAAGATTCCAGTACGAAAGGTGGTGACTTCTATTAGCATTCAGGATGCTGACAGTAGGTGGGAAAAGCATAGAGTTGACTGTGTGAGCATCATGAATAGCCGGTTCATGAAGAAGCCTAGATCCCCTTCCAAGTTCCCGAGAACTCTTCCACGATCCAATTTGGTGCAGGAGGCAGATGATATTGTCAAATTGCTATGCAGGTTGAATGGTGAAGCGAATGCCTACACTTTCTGGACATGGATGTATGCTTTCATCAGGACCATTGAAATCAACAAGGTTGATTCTATAATCAGTTGGTCAGAAATTATTAGCAGCAACATCGGTGAGCAACTGCGGAAAGTGAAGCGTACCTTCAGCTTCAAGATGACTTCCTACTTGGTGTATGCTGCAGCTTCACAGGGTGTCTTTTCAAAGCTGGATAGATGTGGTATTCTCTCCAAGGATCCCATTTTCGAGTGCTACCCGCAGCTTACTGCACCTGCGTGCGAGAAGGACTTCAAAGTGATCAACGATGGTTTCTTCTACGATTTCATCTGCAGGTTAGACAAAGACTTGAAGACTCACAGGGTAAGCAAGGAAGCATGGGAAGCAGTGTCAAAGATTGGCAGTGTATTCATCCAGTTTGCGGATTTCACATACATCAGGGTTACGAGCTTTTCAGGTGAACCCGTAAAGATGCCCAGATACCCAAGTGACAGATTGATCGCCATGGAGCTGAGCAGGCAACTTGTGGAGTTACACGACCTTCAGTCGAAGCGGCACAAGCCTACGGGCTTCTTCCCACTCACTGTGGGATATTACAGTTGCATCAGCATTCACAGAGCTCGAGGAATGGAAGCACAGATGTTGTCCGAGTATGAGCAAGAGTTCTTCCCTGCACGGCTTAATTTCGATCCATTTGGAATAGCCAGGAAGACAATCTCCCAGGAGTACGCACATGTGCCTTCGTTAGAAGATTTCTGGATGAAGTGCAGAAGTGAGTACAAGGTCAGAAAGAAAGATTTCAGCAGGTTGTCGGCAAAGCAAGTATTTGACTTTGGACTAGCGCGGATACCTGCGGATCTTAAAGATGATGGGAACGTGGTACTTGACACTTACCATCAAATGGGAGGAGATAAAGCTCTACTGCAGGATAGCAATGGCGGCTGCAGCACAATAGAAGAAAGATCTGGAGCTCTGTTGGTGAGTACTTCGAGCTGGTTGTTGACGAAGGGATACTGCCTTGATGAAGTATTGATGAACCAAATCACAGGCAACTTCGGCACAGGAGATTCCCTCAAGCGAAAGCATGAAGGAGAGAGCAGCAGAAGGTCCGAGAAGTTGAAAGTACGCAGAAGATCTCAAGAGAAAGAGAAGACCACTTCTACGACCATAGCTTTGACTCCGACTTCTCCAGTACCTAGTGGATCACCAACTATCGCACCACAGCAGCAGGATGCTTCCATGCCTTCATTAAAACCAGCAACGTTCATCTTCTCTCCGCAGCCACTTCGTTCAGCACCCGTTCCAGAGGAGATGTTGAAGCTGCAGATGACAGAGTTCGAAAGAGCTTTGTCCTTGGATGTTTCAGAGGATGGCAGCCATGATACTGTGACACTTTCTGATGGAGAGGATGCAGAGCGGGAAATGGTAGTGCACTCAGTGACTTCTCACTCTCCGAGAAGTAATTTCTCGGAATGGTTAGCTTTGCAGTTGGTTCCGGAAGCAAGAGTAGAGATGAACTTAGAGGAACATGACTTGCAGCTACTTCAGGATCTGAGCAGAAGAGACAGAAGGCCTAAAGTTGCTAAAGCAACTTCTAGGTTGATCATCGAGGATTCGGGAGAGAAGTTTGCTGAGATATTAATCCCGGCGGAAGGAAAGGTAGAAGAGGAACTCACGGCAGAAGATGTGACGGTGACCAAAATACCACTCGGTCAAGCTACCACTGAAGGATTGAAGCAGGACACGCAAACGTTGCTGGATGCTTTGTTCCTTAGGCTTGAGAGTGAAAAGGCGGAGAAAGAAGAGCTGCAGAAGCAAATATCTCAATTATGTGAGATCATAGCCAAGGTTGCTAAACCTTCCGTTCAGCCCATTTCAGCGCAGGTGAGTGATCATCTTATGCAGGAAATGGAAGATGCAAGCAATCAAGTAAAGGCTATTGACGAATGGAAAGATCTAATTATTCGTCAAGCTTCTGTGCAACTTGGGGAAGTGCCAGCCCACCTGCAGGTTATGAACGATGCGGCAAATCAACTAAAGCAACTGATAGAAAGCATAGAAGGAATGAATACAGTTGCAGAGAGTAACCTGAGTATTTTGGCCGAAATCAACAAGCTGCCGAGAGATGTGTTGGTTGCAGAACAAATTGTACCCGATGGATCAGTCGAGAAGGGGAAGCAGCTAGAGTTTGCAGTATCTTTCCGTTTGGAGATCTACAGAGTTTTGCTGAAGAGGATGCAGGCGCTTGAGAGTAGAACATCAGATTTGCCGGACAGTATTATTTCTTTCACTGAGGAAAGAGTGGATGGAGGTATTACTTCATATGTGCGGATTGTTTCTAACGAGGTGCATGATTCCCTGGAGGGTTCTCTTCTGATGGTGCAAAAGAGGATTGACAAAGCCACCAAGCCTTTCACGATGAACTCTATCAGTAGGCTGGTGACACTGCAGGCAGACATTGCGAGATTTGGGCCAAGTTTGGAAGAAGTGGAAGCATGCAGCAAAGTGTTGAATGAAGGATTGCTGCAATTCAGGACAGAAAAGGAAGCAGTAGCTAAAACAGATGGAAAGATGCTAAACTATATGTTCGACAAGTATATCAGATATCAGAACAAGAAGAAGATGTAGATGTTACAGCTGGCATGACTTCTTCTATTTCTTTCTTCTTCTACTTTCTATGTTCCCGGATGAAATTGTAAACTTCTAAGTTATTGGTTTTGCAACCATTACTTGAAGTCATGTGGAACCTTTCTATTAGTTAAGTGATACATGTGTCACTTAAGAAGAAGTTAGTTGAGGATGATTGCCAAATGTCATCTTTACTTGTTGTTCATACTTTAGTTCAGTTTGAGTCTTCTATTTGTACTTTCCCTCCTACATTCTATAAGTAGGAGAAGAACCTACGGGTTAATGATCGATCAGAATTTGTAAGAAGCAATCTTGTGTTCTAGACTTTGTGCTGAACCCCTGAGAGCCACTTGTTGCAGAGGAATACAAAGAAGCAGGTTTCCGGAGAACTTTGTGTCACGGCGTACTGTGTTTCTTGCTTTTAAATCTTAGATCTTTAAAGTAAACTTTGTGTTATTTTAGATCTGGATCTAGAACTACCTTTGCTTTAGAATTCTGTGTGTTCAAATCTATTAAGTTTCTTCTATGTGCATGCAATTAGCTCTGATATCTACTGATTGGGATGCACATCTTCCTTACTTCTTCTCTGTAATTCCTTTACTTCCTTCTTCTATAATTTTCCTTTCTTAAACAACTGCTTACTTGCTGCAGAACTTCTTAGTTATGGTTCATGAACTAAGTTGTTAAAGTAAAATCCCTGATAGATAATAACACATTTTTTGACAAATCTGACACGGGAGCCTCACCGGTTAAATGAGGGAGATTTATCTCATGACTGCCTAGGTTTGATGCTATGCAGAAAATCTAGCCAACAAGTTTGCATTGATTCATAAAGTTCAAAACATAATAGTTAATAGCTTAATACATTCAAGTTCTCAACTTGCTTCACTTTCAGTTTCATAGGGCTAAAAGCCTAGAACATATCATCTAGATGATCCTCAAAATCATCTTCATGGATGGCACTTGCAGCTCCACTCCCACTAACTCCACTATCGAACCCTTGTGAAGGGTTCCTTGGAAATTCGTCATCAATGCCAAGTAGTGAAACATTAGACAAACAAGCAACAAAAGCTTCAAAGTCCGTGGTTTCAAGTTGAATGTCCCAAAGTTTGTTAGGATCTCTAGTATACTCTTCCGTCTTATATCTTAAGAAGCGTAGGTTGGAATGTACGTATATTAGATCCTCAGCCTTCTAGGATGCCAAGATGGTGCGTTTGACTGAGTGGATGAAGCCATAAGTGTTTTAGTTTCACTCTGCAGAAGAATTACTGGATTGCACTAGATATATTTGCTTTTACCTCTCCCATGCTGCCTTTTCCAAATACAAACATCCCCATTTCATTGCGGATTGCACTGGATATAGCTGGATCAGGAAACAACCTTCTGAATGCTGCCCTCATCCTATTTGCAACCTCTTGGTCATCACATGGTGGTTGCCTACAAGGTAACCCAACTATTTCATTGCTATGATATTTGGGCTTTAAGGCATAGGCAAGGAGATGCAATGGGATGGTCATTTTGTTCCATCTTTCATGACCACACTTTTAACTTCATTATAAAAAATTTCCTCAAGGTCTTGCTCTTTGGCTTGTATGATTTCTTTTATTTTCTCAAGCATGGAGTTAATGTCATCGTAAATTTCTCCAATGCAAGCACTATCTTTGTTTACAAATTTAATCATACAAAGAACAGGTTCCGTAAAACTCAACAAATACTCATTTTTTTCCCATCAATCATCATCAAGGATCCATGCCTTTATCTTTTGGGCTCTCTCTGTATTTGTTTTCCTCTAGATGGTTTAAACATTGTCAATCACCATGCTACTCAAAGCATGTTTCACCTTCACAAATTGTCTCAAGACGAGTGTGTGAGAGGCACACCTAGTCTCAACAACCTATTAAAAAAGAATGGAAAGAATTCAATAACAATACAAATTGAAATTGATTTAAAATTAAATATTTAAAATGAAAAACTTAAAAATTAAAGCTTATGACTAGTTAGTTGTTCCCTTACCTTCAAAAGCTCCAACTTCGAGAATCTTTTGAAAATGCCCTAAGACATGTGATGGTTGATGGTTGGTAACAAACATCTTAATCTCGTTTGCCCCCATGTGATTTTCCTAATCTTTTGCAACATTAGATTCAAGGAGTGTATTGCACATGGTGTCCAAAATATGTGCTCATACCTGCCCTCTACTATCAACCTTACTGTCTTGCAATTTTTTGAATTGTCTCTGATGACTTGAACAACGTTTTGAGGTCCCACTAACTCAATAGCCTCAATTAGAATGTTTGCAATGAATTGGCCATCTTTTATTTCCCCATCACAATCAACAACTTTCAGAAACATTGCCCCTTAAGGTCTTACTGCAATAATGTTGATAAGAGGTCTGTTTCGAGAGTCTTTCCATCTATCTGATATAATAGACACTCTTGAATCCTTCGAGGAATATCTAATCGGCTATAAAGATGTGTGTATATGTTCCACTTCTTTTGCCAAAAGAGATGTGCGAACTTTATTATAGTTAGGGTTTGTATACCCTTGTGATGCGTCATTAATGTCTCTCACCATCTGCTGCCAATATGGTGACCTCAACACATTGAATGGTAGCCCACATGCATAAACACATTGAGCCACCAATTCATCTCCAATTTCTCTCTTCTCCATGTTGAATGCTTTTTCTAAAGGCCCTTTTGTTCTCTTTCTTGATGTGGTATCTTCAACCAAAGGAGTTTCAACTGGAACAACTTCAATATGACTATTAATGAAAGGATGGAATGATGTTGGTGTTGGTGGTTTTCCCATAGCCCTCTACTGCAAAGAAATGGTTTTAGAGCAAGCTCATGCAATTTCAAAGTTAGCCTCCTTTTGTTAACTTAAGTACATAGTTATTTTATTCTTCTCCACCTTCTTACATGGTCTAATGTTCGTCCCCGTTACCGTAGTTAAATGAGCTTTCAAACGGATATACGAGGACTTAAATGTGGTGTCACAATGGGGGCAAGTCCAAGCATGAATATCACCACCGACAATGAACTCTAGCACTTCCACATGCCTCCATAAAGGAGAATGAGGATCTTTTTTCACTGTCAAGACACCCGGAACACTTCCTTATGTTCCTCCTTCATGGCTTGCTTCCCCATGCGACCCTAAAGCTGAACTGGATGCCATGACTGCAACTATTTTATTTGTTCTAACCTACAATGAGAGATATTTTTGAAACATTGCTAAAGAATTTAATAAACAATTACAAACAAAAAATACAATTAATTTGTCAACCCCTACACATCAATCTTTGATTATGATCACCAAGTTCGCCATAAATGATGCAAGGTGAGAGCATACACAGAGGGTAGACATTTAAGTTTTTAATGAATTCAATTTAAAACTTTAAAATAAAAAAACGAACACAACTAATTGAAAAATTTAAACAATTAAACCCTACATGTCAATCTCTGATTTTGATCACCAAGTTTGCCATAAATGGTGCGAGGTGAGGGCATACACAGAGGATAGACATTTAAATTTTTAATGAATTCAATTTAAAACTTTAAAATAAAAAAATTTAAACAGTTAAACCCTACATGTCAATCTCTGATTCTGATCACCAAGTTCGCCATAAATGGTGCGAGGTGAGAGCATACACAGAGGGTAGACGTTTAAATTTTTAATGAATTCAATTTAAAACTTTAAAATAAAAAAAAAGAACACAACAAATTAAAAAAATTAAACAGTTAAACCCTACATGTCAATCTTTGATTTTGATCACCAAGTTCGCTATAAATGGTGTGAGGTGAGAGCATACACAAAGAGTAGACGTTTAATAAAATAGAACTTAAATATTAAACTTTAAATACGAAAAAATTAATTAATATTTAAAAAAATGTAAAATAAATAAAAATTAAATAGATCATGATCAATGATCATGAATGATGTGTTTGAAACACATCACTTATGATCATTGATCATTGATCACATACTAGTTTGATTATTACATTAAAAAATTGATTAAAATTTTTTTAAAAAAAAAGAACAATGGATGCATGAAAAATACCAAAAAATGATCCTCCTTTTGTTGGCTTGTAGTTGATCATTCTCCTACTCTCTCTCTCTCCTTCAAGCTCTCTCTCTCTTCAAGCTCTCTTTCTCTCCTTCAAGCTCAAAATTAGCAAAATGTCAAATATGAGTGTATGAATTAACAAAAGGGGTTGGGTGTATAAATAGGTTTTTGGGGGCATCTTTTAGGGTGAAATTAGGGTTAGGTTATGTTTTTTCAAGCTAGGGGATTTTATGTTTTATTTTTTAATGATTTTAATTTTAAAATGGCAGACTTTGCAGCGGGTACATACTTGCAGTGTACCCAAACTGTACTCATACCTGTACCAAGTGTGTATCAGGCCTAGCCAAGGGGGGGGGGGGGGGGGGGGGGTCCATGGCATTTGCGAGCAATCTAGCAGAGTATATGTGACGAAATGCAATATCAATGGGTTCTTAAACCTTAACTAGTGAATTTTCCCAAACTTACATGTAATTTTCTTGCCTGTATGATTTTTCTTTTTTCATTTTGTTCTTGTAAATATGTTGTTATATCTATACCAAGTTACCTCAACCTCCTTAAAGGCCACACTCATCTTATAGGCTACTCATGCATCTTTTCTACCTCTGCTATGCTATCATATATGTATCTAGTCTATCTATAACAAGTAACATCCCTCTTTAAGGGCAGTTCTAGCAAATTGAGCCATTTTTGGGTGCTAAAACTTGAGAATAATCGCTTGTTTGTTTTGTTATAAAATTTCGGAATGCAAATTGGGTTAAACAAGTGCATTCACATTGTTGTTTTTTTAATTTCCGAATGCAATGTGGGTCAAACAAGGGCATGCATTGCTGATTGTTTTTTTTTTCAAATTTACAAATGCAAAGTGGGTTAAAAACATAAAGAAGGGCAGGGCATTGTTGTTTTCAATTGATTTTTTTTTTGTTTCCTAATTAGCTTAGGCTCCAAATAACATCCCTGCCATAACCTCACGATCACTCTATCTATCAATTTGAAATAGTTTAGGTTCCAAATATCATCTTGTTGCATATAAAAGTGTGTCCATCATTTTTCATCTGGAATTAATTGTATCCCATATCTCCATGTAGTCTCCTTCCATAGTATTTAGTGTTTTTTAAATGACTTCCTTCTAATGGTCCATGCTCTCATAAAACATGCCAAGACAAGAGGTGTCACCATCAACCATGTGAAGCACATCAACAATTGGTCCACGCACAGTTATAACCTTTGTTGCATTTTCCTAAAAATTAATGTTTAAAATAATTTTCATTATGTTCTTACCCTTAGGACCTTTAGAAAGCACAAAATTTACCCACTTGTTCAACAAACAACAGACCTTAGAGTTTCTTTCTTTTCAACCACACTTTTCAAAGTGATATAACATGAAACAAACCTTGTTTCACACGGCCAAACAAATCCCTTGATACATGTTGCTTGTAAAGATTCGATGTGAGAGGGTGATTTCTTATGAAATTTGCATTGTTCTCCCTTTGTGAACTGCTTCATGTACCCATGCAAATTTAGCCAAGTCATGAAGCAACAAATCTAGACAATGTGCTACAAATGAGCTCTAATATGCTTGTGGGTACTTCTCTAGAATCAACTTTCTAGCTTCTATATAATTTGCAGTAATATTAGTAACCAATTGAACCACATTCTCCACACCTACTTCAAGAATGGCTTCCTCTAATATTTGAAAATTATACTCTGAAGTTTTCTTATGGTTCATGGTGTCAATCACCTTTAAAAACACATCTTGAGGGCACGCCACCGAAACATTAATTAGTGTCCTCTAACATATATGTGGCCATCCATTGCTCAACATAGTGCAACCAATGTTTTAAAAATCGGAACCGGACTCGGAACCAGCCGAGGTCCGGACCGGAACCGAACCGGAACTAGACCGGTTCAAACTTAATGAACCGGTTTATTAAAAAATACAATTTTTTTTAGATTTTTAATGAAAATAATATATTTGAAAGGTTAAAAACCATGATTCCAACAATTACACACAAAATATGCAAAGTTTGCTCTTATATATATGCAAGAAAAGTGTTTATAGAAAAATGGCACGAACTCCAAGTCCAATACACAATACATATATCATAGATGAGATTCCGACACAAAATACATAAACAATGAGGCTCTAAATGGTCTCCATAGTTTGAGACTCCAAAAAAACAACATGCTATGATCATTGATACATTACAAATACTATAAGTTACAAAACTCTAGAATAAAGTAGATGACATCAATGATCAATCATCAAACTCTGCATCGTTGCTGGAAAAGGGATCCTCAAGGTCATCCTCATCAATATCATCACCCGCCTCTGGCTCTGACTCGAACTCATCCAAATCCTCAAGTACATCTGTAACAACTGTATTGACACGGGGTCGGGGAGTAGCACAAGTGTGACTAGTGCGAGCTGTGTCTCGTGATGATGGCTGCGGTGCTGCTAATGGCTCATTAGATTCTTGATCCAAACCCATCCACCCCAAGTCATCGGGATCAAACTTTGTTGGTTGACTCTCCTCGACCTATTCTGAGATTGGATCTATATCATCCAAGACAATGGGATCAGTATCAGGTCTTTGGTTCAACAACTAGTTGCGCCATAATCAAAGGTTGTACTGCACAAAGACAAGATCATTCAACCGTTGTTCCAAACGGTTTCTCTTCTTCATGTGAATCTGCTCAAAGACGGACCAATTGCGCTCGCACCCAGAAGCACTGCAAGTTTGGCTCACGATCCTAATTGCAAATTTTTGCAATTGAGGACACTGGCTACCAAACGAATCCCACCAATGTGCTGCGATAAAAAATGTAAATGTTTAATTAGTAAACAATGACGATAAAAAGTTAAAAACACAAAGTTAAAAATTAAAAGTAAAACATAAACTTATAACTTAAAGGCTAAAGCATGATTCAACAAATTAGATAAATATTTTCTTATGCTAAAAATTCATGATTATTCATTAAAAATTTTAATCAAATGAACTTCAAAAAACTTAGAATTTCTTACCTGGTTGGTCCACATCCCTTGCAATCTTTGCAAGGTTTTTCCCAAAAATACCTGTGGCTCTACTGAAGAAGTTGATCTGTCGATGAACCTCAAGTTGTTGCATCTCATCAGGGACCATGCACTCTAGGCACTTGTACAAACCATCTTTTACTTCTCCTGATTGATTTTCTCCAAGCTGAGCTCTGTAATGATATTTCGGGTTCAAGAAATACCCAGTTACATGTATAGGCCGATGGACTTGATTGTTCCATCTATTATCTATGATCTCCCATATAGGCCCATACTTAGTTACCCTGTCTTTGTATGCTGCCCTTATCTGCTCCTTCGCCTGATCCATAGCCTCATAAATATAGCCCATGGCTAATTTTTCCCCATCCACTAACCGCAACACTTTAACAAGAGGCTCGACAACTTTCACAATCTCTGTTGTTTGTTTTCAAAATAAATTATCAAAAATTTTCTTCTTTGTGTCTTTCCCATCATGTTTCCGGCTCCACTTTGATGCATTCCATTCATCACTTGAAAACATCGTTTTCAAGTTCTGTTGTTGGAAAATAAGAGATTGCAACGTGAGGAAGTTTGTTACAAATCTCGTGATGGCTGGCCTAACAAGTTCTTTGCTCTCAGTGTTCTTCCTCATTAGGTTCAATACCCATGAGTGATTGTAGATGTATTTGGTGATGCTTTTGCCATGCTCTACAGTGTTCTTGATCCAATCTTTTTTTCCTATATCCTCAAGCATGAGGTCTATGCAATGTGCAGCACATGGAGTCCAAAATATTGTTTTGTGTTTAACCTCTAACATCTTACCAACAAGAACATAGTTAGAGGCATTATCTGTTATGATTTGTACAACATTTTCCACCCCCACCTCTAAAACAATCTCATCCAAAAGCTTGAACAATAAATTTGCATATTTCACCCTATTAGATGCATCTACTGATTTCAAAAACATTGTACCTTGTGGACAAGAGGCAAAAAAAATTGTTATTGTGTGGTTCTTGCCATCACTCCACCCATCTAACATGATAGTGCATCCTGTTTTGGCCCATGAAGCTTTACAACCTTTCAAATATTCATCTATGATGTAACTTCTTTCTTCAAAAGTGATCCTCTCAAGTCATGCATACTAGGGCCTTTGAAGCCCTTACCAACAACAAACAATGGAATCAAACATCGGCTGGTAATAAGGTGAGCGGCCACATTGAAAGGGATATCTGCATCATACCACCATCTAGCAATGTACTCAAAAAGTTTCTTCTTTGTATTGCTTCTTCCAATGGTTATCCAAGGTGGGCTAATTTTGTGTTGGTATGGAGGCACTAGTAATAGTAGGTGTGGAAGATGGAAAAAAGCTTTGAATGGTCTTTCTTTTTTAGGCCGGTTTTCTTGACTATGAGTGGATAGGGGAGGCATATACCGAAAAGGGTCTCTAACAGTCACAGAAGGGTTAGAGCAAGATCCTTCAACACTCAAGGCATGTTCCCTCCTTATTTCAGCTTCCATCTCTTTTTTCCTAGCCTTCTCTTCTCTATGTTTTTCAAGCATGTTTTTAATTTCCAACCTAATGGCATCAATATCAAGTGCATCACATGGGGTAACTTGGCTTCTTTGACCAGCCAAGTGTTGTTTCAACCTATGAACCCCCCCCCTTGATGTGTTTCTTACAATATTTACAAAAAACTTGATCATCAATTACATCTGCATGGTTCCATGTAGGGTCTTTTGTGTTAGGGGCCATTGCAAATGCAAACAAATCTGAAAATGCAAATAAAAACAAAATAAATTTTGTATTTCTTATTTAATAAAATTTACAAATAAAGGGCAAGTTTAAAATGTAACATACCTTTCAATGTGCACACAAATGAGGTGAAGAAATGCTCCAAGCTTGTATATGGCATCACAAAGAGCCCACACTCCAAATGTAGATGTAAATGCCACCACAAAGAGCTTGCACTTGATGCCAAATGTAGTGCCCACTTCCCTTTAACCCCTTTTGATGCAAATTTTGATACTGTTGTTTACATTATGGACATTACTATGCTTTGATTTAGTATGATGTTAGACATTTGATCATAGATTATTGTTGATCTTTATTTGGTTATGATGCACGATGATTATTAGAGACACTCATATGTGGATGATGATATCCTATTTGACATGGATGTTTTATAGATGTTGTTCGGACATGTGATTTTGGATATTATGAAAAGATCTAGAAAATGAATATTATATGATGATGATATAGTTATTGATATAAATTGTATGTGATAATGTTAAACTACCTTGATGTTGTTGTGATTCACTTATTTAGATGATTTTCTGATTATATTTATATTCATTTTGGATGTTCTGATATGGCCACGAGGCCGAAGGAGGTATTTGTGTTTTGCAGGTTAATATCACAACAAACATCGGGGGATTGAAGACCAACCACAATAGAATTTTAGGTGAATTCGACAAGGTCACCATGACAACTTGTTTTACTGTGTTGTGTTTGTTGTTGTTAGGGATTCCCGTGGGGGGATCACCTTTGTATGTGACCATGGGTTTGTGCATTTTAGTAATGTGGTTTATTTTTATTATTGTTGTATGTATTTTATAAGTAATGTGTCATTTTCTTTTATTTAATTAAAATTGTGGTAGATTAATGTGAGAAATCATATGGTTAAAATTTAAATAAATCAAATTGGGATGTGGAAAAATAATAATAGAAGTTGTTGGCCTTTTTGTATTAAATATGTAAGGGATGTGTAAGTTTGTGTAAGTCAGATTTTGGAGTAAGAAACACTCCACCTCCTTAGAAATTCGAATTTCTCCTTGGGGGCTGTTTTTGGAGGCTTGTGGGACAAGTAAAATTTGTCTCATACCTCTCAATTTAATTTACCAACCATACTTATGGATGGAGGGGTGATTTTAGACTTTTATAATGCATTTTATTGATCATGTTGCAAGTTTTGATTGCACTCTCTTACATTTTATTTAATTTGTAGTCCTTTGGGGTATGGATTTTTGGAGTGTGCAAGTAAATTGTCATATTTTCACCCACCTCTTTATTGTGCTTGGGAGAATGAAATTTTGTCTTTTGTGTTGAAGTTGAGAATGTGTGATGTGGCATCCTACATGGATCCACATCATCCTCTTCTCTTCCCTCTTCTATAAAATTCAAACTCTTTGCTTGTTTTCGATTGTTGAATCATTTTGCACACTTCTTTGGGGGCGCATTTTTGCTGTTTGGAGCTCTTGTGGATTGTGGAGGAGATTGAAGATAATTTCATACTTGGCATTGTTAGTTTGGGACTAAGTTTTTTGGCATTGAAAGCTTACTGTTGGAAACAAAAGCTACCATGGAAAGGTAGGAGCTTAGCTATTCTTTTGCGATTGTTATTTTTTTTGTGTATGAATGAATGGTGCATGTATTTTATTTAACTGTTGGCTGGTTCGGTAGACTGCCATAGGAATGGTGTAGGAGAAGGCTATGGGGAATTCATTTATTGGGGGGCATAAGGGAATGTCAATGGCATCATTTTGTGGAGGGAGTTTGGGTTTGGGATCCACCATGGAAAAGAAATAGCTTGCATTTCTTACTTTGTGGAGGGCATAAAGAAATCTGTGGGGGGGGCATAAGGAGGGATTGTGGGGGGCATAAGGATATGTGTGGTGAAATCTAATGGCGGTTTGTTCTGGTGGATGCCCAATTCCCATTGGGAGGCATAAGTAGCTTCCCCCATAGTCCTTGCTCCTTTGGCTTGCATGATTAATCCTAAGTTCTATTTGAATGTTTTCAAATGTAGTTGTAAATTGTTGTTTTTGTTTGAACTGTGTTTTTGGAATTAAAATTTGCATGTTGAAAGAATATTGTGTGTTGTGGAAGCCTGTTGTTACCATGGGTTGAATCACACCTCTTATTGTATTATGGTTGGGGCTCAGGGGCCAATGATGAAGGATGGCTTCTCCTTTCATTGGATGTCTTGGTTGGGTGGAGAGCGTTGCCTTTCCCCCACTTTTGTTGTGATCAATTTGGAAGAAAAAGAAAATTTGCATGTTGTTGTTCTGGAGCAGAAGAAGGCAGTTTTTCCAACTCCTTGTGAAATAAATTCATTTGTAACCTTTCCCACTTGAAGTGGATGAAATTGTAATATATATTTGTGAAGAAAAGATGTTGCACATTCGAATGTGAAGGATAAATATATTTTGTTCTGGTTATTGGAAAGAAATAGAATTCTGTTATTTGCATTCAAACATTGAAAGATGTAAAGTTTTATAATTGAAGTCAATAAAGAATTGCAAGATCTTCTCTCATATGCATTGTTGGATTGAATTCAATGTTTCATTGTATGGCAAAAAAGATAGTTAGATCTCTATTTGAAAAGAAAAAATGTATGTGGAAATAATGTTGTATTTTGTATCTTTGGAAATGTGTAAAATGGAATTTAGTATATGCATTTTGATTTAGCATGGTTGTTTAAAACCACTGAATGTATTAGATTAGATTGGAAATTAAATGCCATACTTGCATGATGAAAAGCTGGATGGACCTCTTTTAATTTGATCCCTTTGTAAATTTTTAAAAACTGGCAAATAAAATTAATTAAAATGTACAGTTCGGCCCTACACATAATAATCAACTTGGAAATGATATAATTTAGCATGTTGTATTATCAAGGAACTCAAATTGACAAAGAACACTTAAGAAAACAATTTAAACATTGCAAAATCGAGCCCAATCCCTTTCACAGTCGTTTTTCTGTCAATTGATGGAAAAATTTAGATTAGAATCAATTGAGCAAATTTACCTTCCCAAAACATTCTATTTCCTTCCTAGAATAATCCTCCATGTCTGTTCGGCATGTTGAGTGAAGGAGGTGATCAAATTGAATCAAATTTATAAGTTGTAAATTACCAATTTGCTATTTAAAAGCTTGCAGATTGTTTTTGTAAAATTGACCCCTCAAACTTTATCAAAATGTAAAATTTATGATTCCTGTGCAAAGAGGGCATTGAGAGCTTTCCAGAAAATCTTCATTTGCCCAAAACCGAGCTTTCTAGCAAAAGTTATGGCCCTCTGAAGTTTTTCTGCCTTGGCGGAAAAATTTGGGAAAATTTTCCCTAACAGGCCCGCGACTTGAAAATATCCCGTTGAAAAATCATTAGAATTTTTTTTGAAAATTGTTGGGGAAATTTTTTGAAATTACCTCCGCCGGCCCGCAACCAACCAGAGGTTGCCACGTGGCACCTTGGGGTGACAGCGAGGGGGGGGGGGAGAACCTTTTGTTTTTTCAAAATTTTGTTTGGAAAAATTTCCCTTAAAACCTCCACGATCCCGCACTCCCACCCCTGCCTTTGGAAAGTCTCCTCTGCAGACATGCAGACCCACGCGGCCAACTAACTCCTTTCCCCTCCCCTTTGGTGAAATTTCCACTCAACCTCCGCCGCCCTGCGCCTTCCTCGTTTTCTCCCCCACGTCGGTTTGTTGAGAGCCGCGTGTCCCTGGCAGACCCGCGGGCACGTGGGGCGCTAGTTGTCTTTTCTTCCCTTGGGTGGATCTCCACAGTTTTCTCCGCCGCCCGTCCTTCCCTCTCCCTTTCTCTCGGCGATGGCTTAGAGCCCGACACGTGTTCTTGGAGGACCCGCGGAGGTGCGGGCAAATTGTGGACTTTGCGTCGCGCGGGGAAAAATTCCTAACGCCGCCTTGCGACCCACCAACCTGATAAAGGGTCTTCTTCCCCGCTCGACACGTGTCCCCTTGGGAAAAAAATTGACTCCCTAAGTCTGCCGGCCCATAACTAGAGTTTTACAAGGAGTTAGGAGGACTTCTTTATATCGTTGGAAAGGTGAGAAAATTTTCTATCCAATGGGAATGATTTAGGGAAATTTTGAATGCGTTGAGTGTGAGAAAAATCAAGTTGAAACTCTGAGTCTGTTAGAGAGTGGGTATGGTGTCAAAATTACCCCCTAAACCTAACTGAAACTTCTAACCCTAAAATTTGGACCTTGTGACCACTGAGAATTGTAATATATAAAAAGTATGTTCTAGTAATTTTAGACTTGTTCCGGAACCTGTTAGTGTCAACTGTTGTCTTGCAACCTGGTTCTGGACACTTCTAATCAATAAATAAATAAAATTATTCCATAAATTTTCCTAACTAATCCTAGGTTGTTTCTTGGGTCTCAAGTGGGTTGTTTTAACGGGCATCACACCAAACAATTACCAAACTCACTCCAAATGAACACTATTCAATGCTGCCCCAATCCTCCAAATCCCTGCAAATAAGAGAGGTGCCCACAAATGGATGCCAATATCACCACAAAGAGCCCACAAGCAATGCCAAACAAGCTCCAAGCCTCCAACTTTCAAGCTCACTACAAAAAATAAACTCTTCAATCTTATGCTCACAAATGCTCACAAATGCTCAATGAAAGAGGTGTGAAGTGAATAGAGGGGGGGTGTATTTATAACACCAAATTAGGGTTTAGAGACTAAAAAATACAAAAAAAAATTAAAAACTATATTTTTAAAGTCGCCATCGTATAAGGAAAAACAGGCTTGAACCAACCGGTTTAGGACAAAACCGGACCGGTTTGACCGGTTTTAGCCCAAACCGGTCAAATTGATCCGGTTTCTTGAGCGGTTCATGCAAAAATAGGTTAAATCGATCAAACCGGTCAGTTTCGGTTCCGGTTTGACCGATTTTTAAAACATTGAGTGCAACCTATTAAGCTCAAAGAGGATTCAACCTCAACTAATTTCTCAGTCACCCTATCATTTGACATCTACAAAAGAGTTGTTAAGAAGGCTGTTAAGGAGGGAGGTGTGAGGCCTTTGCCAAACTCTGCAACTTTCTTAATCACATTTCAAAAATGTGGATTCTTGGCTACATTGAATGTAGTGGCACTCGAATAAAACAAATAAGCTATTACATCATCCAGTTATTTTTCTATTGGTTTCCACAAGTTGTTCAATATCCCGCTCTCTGTCGATCCACTTATTGTGACCTTAGACATACTAGAAAAGGAAAACACAAAAGATGTCGTGAACCTAGACATATCCTCTCGAATTCTCTGTTTCTTTTGTATTGATTTCATCTTTCCTACAATTGAAGAGAATTGGTCTTTCTCTAGCGCTGTTCTAATCTTTGAAGTCATTGATCCACATGGACATTAATCAGTGTCCTCTAGCATATATTTGGCCATTCTTTGCTCAATATAGTGCAACTTGTTAAACTCCAATAGGATTTAGCCTCAACTAATTTCTCAAACCCTATCTTTTGACATCTGCAAAAGAGTTGTTTTGAAAGCCTCTAAGGAGTGGGGGGTGTGGTCTTTTGCCAAACTCTGCAACTTTCTGAATCACATTTCAAAAATGTGAATTCTTAGCTAGATTGAATGGAATGGCACTTGAATAAAACAGATAAGCTATTACATCATCTAGATGTTTTTCTATTAGTTTCCACGAGTTGTTCAATACATAGTAAGAAAACTCGACGAGTACTCGCCGAGCTAGCGAGTACTCGCCATTAAAACTCGCCACAGTTAACTCGCCAAGTATTCCCGAGTATTGGCCGAGTATTCCCGAGTATTCCTAAGTATTGGCCAAGTAGCTATGTGTTGCTTAAAATTTATGTTTTTTAAAGAAATTTGCGTATTTTTTAAGTTGCCAAGCATTCCCGAGTACTAGTCAAGTATTGCCGAGTTTTTGCCGAGTCAAAATTTTTTTGCACTACTGAGTATTTGCTGAGTACGAGTATGCAAACCATGGTTCAATATCCCACTCCCTTACACATATTAGAAAAGGAAAACACAAAAGAAGTCGGGAACCTAGACATATCCTCTCGTATTCTCTATTTCTTTTGTGACGATATTATCTTCCCTACAATTGAAGAGAATTGGTCTTTCTCTAGAGTAGTTATAATATTTGGAATTGTTGATCCACATGGAGCCACACCCCCTACCCGACCCCCTGGAATGCCAAGAAAGTGGTCCATTACCCTTGTTAAACTTTCAATACTAGCATAACCACACAAGCGACATTTAACATTGTTACCATCATGGGTCACATGTTTCCATCCCTCGACAAATGATTTTATGGGATCCATTGAATTACAATTTACATGCAAATAAAATAACATTATATCAAATTATTAATTATCTTTAATGATAAATTCAACAATATTAAAATAGAAATAAGATTAAAAAATTAATTTACATCTTGTAAATATTTCAATTTATATATTAGATATATTAATTATTAATCTAAATGTAAAATTCAATATATTAATTACATTTAAGATATAACAACAGGATGTGGTCAGCATAAAAGAACAGGAGTCTTCCGAGGACAAGCATTCCAAGAACGCTGAGGAAGCTATCCACAGTCTACATAATCTTAAAACGGCTCAGATGGAGCTTTTCTCGGCCCAGGAATCGGCTGTTAAAACCCATGCCTTCATGAGAGAGTTTGAAAATTGCAAACTGAATAATGATATCAATAGGCACAAAATCAGCTTGATCTCTATGGACCTTGAGGAGCTGCATGACAAAGTGGATAAAATGTCTTCCCTTATCCTCAGCGAAAACCTCAAAAATGCCAATGCCAGAAGCATGGAAATGGAAAATGAGTTGCTGAAAATGAAAGGTATTATTATGCAAATCAGGGATGCACATGTCCTTAATGTGAAAAGTACTATTTACCATCTTAAACTGCTGGCCGAAATGATCCAGTCCATGGAGTTGGCAAAAGAAAAGGAAAATGATGGTACAGGGCCGAAGGTGGTGATCCAAGAACCAAACTACAAGTACTGGAAGGAGACTATAGCAACTCTGGTCAAAGAATGCAACGGTTGTATGGTGACAGTGGAAGAACTGGTCAAAGAATAATGAAATTCAATGGTTTTGATTCTGTTGTTTGTTTACCTTTATGTTGTTAGTATTATTCTTTGGACTGATATATATTGTAAATTCTATCTAACGGATATCATATACTGTTGACTTTGTTTTGAAAATTTTGGAACATGAATGGCCTTTAAAGGTAAATACTTTGGCCAATATGTAAGTATGATGTAACTCTTTGTAAGGGGGTAGGGTCCCCTCAACCCTCACTTTTACCTCTAATAAAAAAAAAAGATATAACAATTTTACGAATAAACATATTAAAAGTTTTTTAAATTTTAAATTTAATACATTATTTAAAAAAATAACTTAATGTTTATATAATTTATGTTTTATCATTTATTTTAAAATTTGTTAAATTTTATGAATACAAAATCTAAAGTTTTTTGATATATTAACAATTAAAAGCTACATAACACAAAAACATAAAAAAAAAAGATAAAATAACATTTATAAAGAAATATTAAAAGCTAAAAAATTAAATAATTATCAAAAAAAAAAAATAAAATAAATCATAAGATAAACTAACATTTAAATAAATTGGTTCACACCAGCCATCTATAGTCGCGTCAAAAGGCATGGTTTTGAGCCATGGCTAGAATCATTACCTTCTTGGTTGCATGAAATCTCCCCTGCACGCTAGAACGAGTGCAAACACAGGAAGAATGAAATTGCACAACTCAGAGGACGATATGATATATTCCCACTAGAATCGATCTAGGGTTTGTTCCCCTACAGAGTTCCTTTCGTTGAACCATGAGGATTTGAAAGACAAACCACATAATGCTTTGAAGGTGACAGTCGAAGGGTCTACAAGCCTTGATTCTTTTCTATCAACCTCATTCAATGATCTTAACAGTGCAACAATGGTGTTGAGGGTAATTATGAAATTGCAGCTCAAGTCTTCTCCTTCAAGGACAATGTATGGAGTGAAAGCTTGATGAACTGATCTGACTTTGAAGGAGCCTTATTGGATCATGATGGAGCTTCAAAGGCTTCAGTTCACCCTCCACCTTTGGGACAGATTGACGGAGCTCCCAAGACTTATTCTCTTGATTCGGATGTTCTTGTTATTGCTTCAAAGGAGCCTTTTATTGAGCCTGCTCTTGACAAATTTGTTGCCTCAAGAGAATGCATCAATGGTGTCTAGTTTATTAGTAATATGTCCTATAATATACCCAAAAACACGCACAAATGGCCACCCCTGTCTGCCCTGGGAATGTGATCAATATGCATAAGGCAGTAGTTAAAAGACAAGTCCAAAATATTGAGAACATGCTAAATGCCTTGCTTGTTGCTGAGCAACTAAGGATTGAAGTTATAGCTCCCATCCTCAACCTAGGGCTTATCTCATCACTTGAGGCTCAAGACATGGGTGTTGTGAAGGAGGGACTAGAGCCTGGAAAGGCCAGGACTGATTTGCAGAAGAAACCTTACCAGGTTGTAGTGGAGCTCTAACAAGAGGGCTTTGAGACCCCTCCCATCCTTCAGCTCATTCTACCCCTAAATAAGTGCCAGATCAGAAGGATTTCAACTTCTTTCTTGCAGATAACAAGGATTATTTTGAGGGACGTATGCATTTGGAATCTATGGGGATGATTCTTTATTTCGTGTGAAGGATGGCAAATGAGGAGGCCTTTAATTGATGGTGTGTGTTGAACTGAGAGGCTAGAGGTATTTCTCTAAATCCTTGTTGGGGGTTGGGCTCGAAATATGTGTGCCTTTTGTTTAACTCAGAGACTGCAGCCCATCATGTGTTACAATTCAAAGCATGGAATATTGCCAATAGTCTTGCCTATGTTCAATTGTGGCGAGCAGATTTCAACTATAATGCCCATAGTTTTCACCCCCAAATATAACAGTAACATTTTTTTTATAAAACCATATTTACAACTACTACCATAATCACCAAATACAAGTATAGGTCTCACATACACACCAAGTTTCGCAGTTTACATTTGTCCAAACGACGTACGACTAACTATTTTACATTCACATACATTGCATATCGCAATCAAGAGATGTTGCGGTTTACAAAAGCACCATTACAATTTGTTAAGGCCCACATGGTACATAGATAAATTAATTCACATTTCCTTTTAGTTAATCTAATCATTTACCATCATTATTTAAAACACATTTATGTGTACGAAACATGTGTTCATGCCTCAAAGTTGAAATTTTCCCATTTAATAAAATGTTTGATCAGCAATGATGCACTCCTTTATTTGCATTTGTTTTAAGATCATCTTAGGCATTTCAGTCGTTTTGGCATCATTAAAGCGGTATACAATATTTATGTCAATCGTTTCAAATTTTCATCTCATTTACTCTTGTTTTTATTACATTTACATTGGTTACTTTAGTCTCACATTAGCATCGTTTTTGAACAATTACGATTCATATAACACTTGCTTTTCACTTAGGTATTCAGGACTCCAAGGAGTGTGATCTCACACAAAACAGTTCATTTTATTGTTCTTAGGCAAGTATTAAATACATATTACAAATGAAACACTCAATACAATTTTATGCAGTCAAATGCCTTCTAAGGCGTCATTTCAATCATTGGGTAAACATACATCAAAGTTTCTTTCATCAATAACCTCATAAGAGGTCCCACGATTTATTAATTTCATTAGGACTCAAGAGGGTCTACACCCTACTACGAGACAATACTAGAGTAATCAAATTTCCTTATCTCGCAAAAGCTTCGTGCAACCCGAGGTATTCTGATACTACTTGCCAAGATAACAATTTTATCTGTGAGGGATTAATGAATTCAAACGTATGAGTTTAATGTGTGGGTAACTGACACATATGACTCCACATGATCATTTAGATCTCTCAATATGATCATTCATAGGTGAAATCACCCCAAACTATCTTCACAAGGATTTGGCTACCCACTAGGGTACCAAGGATAATTACGCACATAAGGAATAAAACTCATCCTTGATGTGATTAGACCTATGACACCTAGAAATATTGGTCTTACTCACCCCAAGTATGGCAGGGCACTAGTATAACCATTTTGTCACACTAAAACTATAAGTTAAAAAATGGTCTTTTGTAAGACTTGTCTTAGGTGTAGGACAAGAATACAACTTGTGAGGTTAAGGTATTTTCTTAGGACGTTAGGGTTTTGCAAAATTGGGCATGACTCGATTGAGAGGGAAGGTACGACAAAGGTTAAGAACATGTTTCATTTCGATAGTTTAAGTATGATAAGTTTCTACCAAACATTATGAGTTTTATGAAGGAACTACAATAATTAACATGGTAAATGATTGCTTCAATGCGTCTAAACCATAAGCACAACATTTGAATCCAACTACTTATTATTACAAAGTATACATGATATAATCAACTTTTATTTTTAGTTTCTCTTTCAAAAGGTAATTAAGCACAATTATTTGAAATACAACACATCTCATCATTTTGGAAATAATACACATCTTACAAAATAAGTACAACTTTAAAATCAAATCCCTTGAATTATTTCTATTTATCGCGCTACCTGCAACCTATAACAACCATGTAATCATGGGTCAGCAATAACCGTTGGCATGGCATTCTCCTATAGACTTAACACAATTCACGATTACATAATTTTCCATTTACAATGAATTAAAACACTTACAACAAGAGAGGGTAAGAAATGCATTTTTTTTTTTTAATTTCATTTCATTTTCAAACCAAAGAGAGATAGAGAGGAGAGAGAAAAACACCAAATTTCCCACAAGTAATTTTCATGAAACCAGTGAATCATAAATGAGTCCAATAAAATCATGTGATAGTGTCTATATGTTTCTCCAATAGTTATTCCTGACTAGGAGAAGGTCCCACGATAGTTTTCTCGAATGTTGTTGCTATAAGTTTACGAAGAACGTCCAATTTAGCCAAAAGTGGCCTATGAAACTAAGTTCGATAAACCATTTTTCTGAAACTTAAATGCACAACCATGTGTGAATTTCCATCTACTCTCCTATCTACAGGGAAGTCAAATCAGAGTTGACAGAACTTAAATTTGGTGACCATGGTTCAAATCGACGACTACCACTTTTTTGGAGCTACTTATCATAATCGCTGTCACTTCAACCTTGTACAACGAATGATTGGAGGCCTACGAAACCCCCCTTGCAAATACTAGCTTCTAAGAACGATTTTGTCAAAACTAATGATTGAATATGACTATCTTGAAAAAATACTAGAGGTATGCAGAGTGATGAAATTTTGATTCTTGATACGGAGGTCAAAATTGACGAGCGAAAACTAAATTAAATTTTTAACTTTCAGTAGCTATCCAATGCTGCAAAATGGTCCACTGGGCTCCTAGATACATAACGTTAAATTGATCAAATCCGTTATTTGTAATCATTCTAGAGATTGATGTGGCACTCCCACATCACCAGTGAACACGAGTCAAATCATCACTTTTCCTGTTAAGGGGTTTGGAGGGGTGTTTTGTGCATCGATTTACGAAAATTGTGTTCTATTAACTTTTCACAAGGTGTACAAGATGGCAAGTTATCGACATGAAATACTCAAGATCCAAACTCGTCATTCTAAAGACTTCTCGTTGTCGTAACTCATCCTCTAAGTTTTTTATCGTACTACAGAAAGTGAGATTCTAAAGAAAGATTAACACTTCAAAATATTTCTTACAACATGTGCAGCAAATAAGGTAAATTTTTAACGTTTTTAGAGCTACCAAATCATATCAAAATTTATCCAAAGCAATACTCTTTGATTTAATTTTTTTTTGAAATTGCTGAGAAGGGAAAACTATATATGCAAAAATTATGCTAGATGTAGGTGAGAAAACCATGCCTGTGAGTAAATGAAGCGGGGGTAAGTGGGGGCTCTAGGCAATCAGTATTCACAACCCGCAAGATCACAATTTGACTACGTGGCATTTCGTCAAGTAAAAATTCGTTTCTTACGATACATCTCCACATTTTAACATCCGACAAAAATATATGTTTTCAATCATTGTTGATGGCTGTACATAGACTTCTCAAAAGCTCCCGTTGGCCTAGGTTCGAAGGATGCTCACAAAGGTTGTGGAGTTTGGCTTTAACTTGTCAATGGATCAGATAAAATGCCTCTATGGTATTTTCAACAAACCCATTTTGAGCACGTACTGCAATCATATCATCTATGAAGCCTTGGTTTTATGTAGATTTAGGTAAGGTGGGGGAAACGTCTCAGGAGTAGATACCAGCAAGAGGGGAATTCTTGAAAGCTTTTAAGGCCCTTTAATAGACCCGATTTGAGCACGTCCTACATAAATTTGTCGTCCATGAAGGCACATCTCTTCAAGGAACTTTAACGGAAGCTCACGTGCCTTGTGTAAGCTCCGAACACACCCTATAAGAGGACGAGCAGGATGGGACGTGGCAAAGAGAAAGAAGACAAGAATAAGTTTTAAAAAAACTTTTCCATGCTTGCATACACGTCCAACAGTGTAATTGAAACAACATGTCTGACAAAATTTCCTTATCCTTTATTCCTTAATGGATGCGAATACCCTGTCTAAAACTCCTACATTTTAGCACAGGCTAGAAATAGGCTGATAAGGGTTGTGGCCACTGGCATTACAATTGTAAACTTCTTTTCCTTGGACGCTTATACCCTGCTCTCAAAGCTCCCAACCTAACACAGGAAGCGAGGATGTTGTCAATAGTTGTGGAGTTTGGATTTAAATTTGCCAACCACATTTGTTTGAAAGCTTTAAGGCCTTTACAACAAACCCATTTTTTGCGCAACTTGCAACCATTACATTCTAGGAGCTCACAATTCTTTCAGGCATTTTGTCAAACAAGTCACACACCTGTTATGTGTTTCCAAATTTAGCACACACGCAGGTCAAGGCGTTTTCAGCTAGAACATCTGATGGAAACCTGCATCCATTTGCTTTGATGGAAGTCCTTACCAAGTTCCAAATCTCCCATTTAAACTCAGGAAGGGAGTACGCTGGCAAAAGCAAACTGTTTGGGTTGGAAACTCGTCTTTTGCATGCAATGAAATAGGGAGATTGCTTCGTGAGGATGCCCATGCCTTGTTGTACGTCTCTTTGGCGCACTCAAAGAAAACTCAAACAGGTTGAGGATTCCATGCGCCTTGTAGAGAAGACCATGTGCCTTCACATGGCAACATCACTCCACCCACTGCACTTTAAAATTATTATTATTATTATTTTAAATTTCTCCCCGCCCCAACTGTCTGCCAACATCCCATAGAGGAGAGAAAGTGTCCCAGGTAAGAAAATATGATCTTATTTATTTATTATTACTTTCATTTCACTTCGTTATTTATATTGTATATACATATATAATGTAATCTGTTTTATTTTATTTTTTTCTTGTTATTATGTTTAATTTTTTAAAAACTTGATCTTCCCTTTTTAAAATTAAATGTTATATATATACACAATGATGATGATAATATTATTATTATCCTATCGAATGTATAAAAGAAACTTGAGGATGTGATTTTGAGTCAAACTAACTTTCAAAAGTAAGTCCTCGGCAAAACGCCAACCAGGATGCTTGCCAAGAGATGCCATTTCCTAAAAGGTTCTTCGTCCTCACCAAATGGAAGAAACGGTACAGGGCACTACATCAACATAGAAGATCATGGTTAGGCTCATTAACCACTTTGGCTTAAGTTCCCAACATTGCCTATGGGCCTGTGTCCCTTTATTGACCTTTTCGCCTACCATTTTGGCAAACTTCTTATAACAAATGGTCGACAGAACTTGTTTCGGTGCAATCCTCTGGTTTCTATGGAGTTAGTCTTGAAGGAGAAGCTTTTCATTTATTTTTTTAGCATAGTTGATGGTGTTTGGCAACAAAAGGCTCATTACCTCAATCTTTTGAATTCCTACTTTGCATGTCAAGTTCAAGATCACCAACTTAGAGATTATCCTCTTCGTAACCCTACGTCGAGTGAGGTGGAAAGTGAGGATGAGGTACCAACTCCCTCTTCTTCCAAATATTTGGGGATTGGTGAAAGTTTTATAGATTTTGGATCCAAGAGTAGGGGATACAAAGGGTCTACTACTATTGGCCCAAATGATGGCATTTCAGATTGTACAAGTGTTGGTGTCTTAAACTCCGGTGATCCATGTTCTGGTATAGGTTGTTCGGGAAACATTGCTTTTGGAAGGCCCAATTCGTTGAAGTCTCCCAATGGATCCGTAGATCACCCTCGAGATAATAACTTGTCCTTGTAGTTGGGTCCACTTCCGATTCCTTGAAGTTTGGGTGATGGTCTCGCTTCTTCTAGGCCTAATGGTATGGAGATTGAGTCTGGATGACAAGTCAGGAGGAAAAAGTAGAAAGTGGTCTCCTCACCTGCTTGTGTGGACAAGGATGAGGAGGCTCTAGTCCCAAGCAATGAACGAAGTCATACAAGGTTGTGATGATTCACTATCTTGAGCATCGCGTGCTAAGTTTGAATGGTTTTGAGATGGATAATTGTTTCAATAGCTAGAGACTTCTTCCTCCTTTAAAACGAAGCTCTCCTTTTTGTCTTAGAATGTACAAGTGATGACAATTCCCAGTCATAAACATTTTATATGTGGTGTTTTCCAACGCTTTAGACTAGATGCGGTTTCCCTTCAAGAGGTCAATTCAGTTTGTTTTGAGATTCGAAATAGGATGAAGTACTGTTGGAATGGCCCCTTTTGGGTTTCACAACATTGTTAGGGGAGTGGAGGGGTTGTGATTGCCCTCTCCTTTTACTTACAAAAAATTTTGGTTGCCTCTAGTTCAGATCTCAACGATCATGGTGTTTGGATCACTCTTTTGATTCAAGATTGTGTGATAGCTTTTATCTCAATTCAGAGCGTCACACTCTGGGATTGGATGGTTTCATTTCTGCCACTTGTACAGTGGAGGGTTGGGATTTTAACATGGTCGAGTGGGATGGACATAGATGTGGAGGCCTGGATTTTGCAGTCAGTGTTGTTGAAAAGTAGGCCTGGTGCCAATGTTAGGATTCTCTTCAAATATTTGACCCCAATTGGAAACAAAAGAGGTTGGACTTTGGTAATTGGTTCAGCTGGTCCAATTATTGTCAAGGTGCTCATACAATTCAAGCACGGTTGGATTGCTTCTATGGCCCTCGTGAGGACTTGAGTTTCTCAGGTCAACATCACTTTGTTGAGGTGCTCATGGATGTTACGGGTTCAAACCATCTTTTGATTTAGACGCTGATCTATTTGATCCTTCGACTAACTCACCCCCTCCTTTGTTCAAGTTGATTGTCTCTCATTTGGATTCAGAGGACTTTTGGACCCTTGCTCAGCGATTTTGGAACCTTTCTCCTCAACTCGTTGGTAAGGAGTAGTGGACCCTTTGGTGGGAGACTTCCCTTTGTCGTAAAATCAAATTTATAAGAGGTTGGGATAGGGTGATTGCTCGAAAATGAAAAACGGGAGTTGTGCAAGGCTCGACATCGTTTTGAGGTGGCTTGCATCATCCTTGAAGAAGATATGTATAATGTGTCTCTTCAAGAAAAGATTGTGAAGTTAGAATTAATTGTTCGCAATGGTAAGGATTATATTGCCAAGGGTGCTCGGATTTGCTCGTCTCGGTAGATCTAGGAGGGTGATGAAGGCTCCAAGTTCTACTTCGACTTCCTCAAGAGGAAGGTAGCTACGGATAGGTTGTTTGAATTGTGTCCGATTGATGGTTTCCTAGTCGAGGATCCTTCAAAAATCATAAGTTTGTTTAGCCTACATTTCCAAAACATTTTTCTCCTCATTCTCTGACAAATGGGGTGGTAGTTGTTAGAGATGTTTGCTATAGAAAGGTCCCCCATAAGGTTTCTAATGAGGATAGGGAGAGATTGGATAGCGACCTCTCAAAGTAGGAGCTTCCCACTGCTTTGTTCTCCATGCAGAATGGTAAATCCCCAGCTTTGGATGGCCTTCCTTGTGAGTTCTATAAGGCAATGTGGGATACCATTGGTGGTGATTTCTGTTCTTTAGCTTCTGAAGTGCTCAACTTTGGACATCTTTCTGAGTTTCTTAATCAAGGGTTGATCAAGGTGATTCCAAAGAATGCTCCCAAGGATTATATTGAGGGTTGACAGCGTATTACACTTCTTACCATCGCATAGAAAATTATAGCCAAGGCCTTGGCTTTGAGGATCCATTCAGTCACTAAATATGTGGCGCGACAAGAACAAACTAGTTTTGTGCAAGGGAGGTTTATTCTTGAAATTGTGGTTTTTGTTTGTGAAGCTATGTAATGGGTTAACGAGACTGGTTGGCAGTCCCTTATTCTGAAGATTGATTTTGACAAGATTTACGATAGGATAGATTGGTCCATCTCGGAGATGTTGTGTAATGTCCCTTTCTAGGGCTGAAACTAAAAAACAAGGAATTAACACAAACCCGTCTGATTTAAATCTGATTTTGGACCAGTAAACTGAAAATTAAATCAGTACGGAACTATGGTCTGATTTGATTTTTGGAACTTGTAAAACACAAGCTTTCACCCAAATATCACACTACAACTCATCCACAATATTTATAGACATTTTAGGAATACTTTAGAACAATTTCACCACGAAAATCAATCAACTACTCAACAGTAAAATTATTTACCAACAACAGAAGTACAACTAAGACAAAATTAAAAAAAGAGGTTTCTAAACCCTAACAATAACCAAATATAAATGATTTCATCCTTATAAATTATGCCAAGTCTGAATATCAAATAATAAATGAGTGTTGTGCCCTAGAAGGAACTTAAAATGACTTCAACCCTAGTTGTTCCCTAGGAGAGGGACTCCAAATCATACAAAAGCTACTTTTTGGTCTTCTTTTTTATGCCCTAGATATAAACCAGCAAGAGAATCATCAGTATTCTCCTTCACACCACCCAACTTGGAGAGTTTTCATTCTCCAAATGCCACGGGGAAAGTTGTCATCCTCGTTGGATGTTGCACTACGGATTTTCACCCTTAGTGGAGTTGGAAATAGAGCAAACAACTCTAGAGTACAAATAGATAAAGTATATATGCCTAAAGTGATGTGCAAATGAACCCCAAAGACTTCTCTTATATCCTTTGGTTGGCGCCAAGAGTTATAAGGTGTAGAATGACCTCTTAAGCTTGCATTATCTTCTACACCTTCTTAAGAGTTATAAGCTTGCATTATGGTTCTTTTTATAGATCTGGTGGAAGAGTGGTATAGTAACATTCATAAGCAATGACACATAGAATGGCTCGATCCTTTCCGATGTAGCAGGAGAAGCAATGGAGGGAGAAGAACTTGCAGCCACATTATCTGAAGGAGTAATCTTTGGACTTGACAAGATACCCCGTGAAGTATTATTTGGAGGGTTGGGACCATTTCTTTGCACATACTTGGCCAATCTATTTATCTGATCAGGAAATGCCCTCAAATACTCAGCTTTTGACATTTGGACCTTGGTCTTCTTAATGTGATCAATGATGTCAAAAGCTTGACTTGCTTCAGCCGGATGTGTGTTGGCCCTCTATTGCGAATTGAAGGAATTTGCATATTTATCTTTGGGCGCTAATGAAGGAAGAGGGCTGCCTCTTTTTAAGATAATAACATCCAGCCCAGGATCTTCTCTTTCTCTTCTTTGGCTGCTTGTGGACGCTTCGGCATTTTGGCGTGTCTGGGACCTTGTGAACACCGCAAATGTGTGACCATCAGAATCTTCAAAAGATTCATAATAGTCGTCGTCAGATTCGTAGTCCAGGTAGCCAATATTGGAGTTGTCAGCGGGATCTACAAAGTCCTCATCATCAAATGATTCGTCAATGCCTAGATCTTCTTCATTAGTTTCCAAGTTATTCCTTGGAGCAGCTTCAATTGCCAACCATTGTGGTGCAGTAGCAAGCCTATTTCGATTTTCATTTTGACCATTAAAGGTCCGAGTAGGAGCTATTCTCAAAGGGGCCACATTTCCTGCTTGAGAGATGTGCTTCTTGATTTGCAGCATGTTGTTAGCCAATCTTTGTAACAAAGGATATGAATTACTTGAAGAAGCTCCATCACCTTTGTGAGATGGTTGTTTGAGTTTTTCAGCCATGATCAAGTCATCTTCAACTTCCATGGTAGCATTTTGTGCTTCAAGTAGATTCACAGGTCTTGCCCTTCACAACTGATATCCAACTTCGGGCAACAGAGCGTTTATAAAAAACGTCTTTTGATTTTCATCGCTCAATGCAGCAGAAGTGGGGATTTTATATAAAATCCTCTGGAACGTTGCAATAAAGTCTCACATGTTCTCACTTGGCTCTTTCTTCAACTGCATCAATTTAGTAATCAACGTGCTACCATCTTCTGCAGGCTTGAATCTTTTCAGAAATTGCTCTCGCATCGTTGCCCAATTGATTATGGTGCTAGGAGCTAGCCGATAGAACCATTCGTCAGCCAAGTCATGTAGCGTCTCAATGAAGAGTCTAATTGAGACATCTTCATGCTCCACTGCAAGCACACCACAAGATATGAAGAAGGCTGTCGAATGATCATCCGGGTTTTGCTTTCCATCTCCAAAGAATTTTGGAAAATTCTTTCTGGATCCTTTGGGCAGATCGTGCATAGGTGGAGTCAAGTTCAGTGGCCCAAAAGCTGCTCCCCATGGGACAGGTACTATCTGGTTCTGATTTTGATTCTGGTTCTGCATGATGAGTGGGGCACATCTTCTCCTTGTGTAGACTTGGTGAATAATTCCAGCCGCCAGATTATGCTGAAGATGATCTGGATCTGGATGAGTGTGCACTCTCCTTCCTGGTGAGAGACTAGATCTGCGGCTTCTAACTTGAGGAGGATGATTGAAATTGAATTGCTCCTATAATCTGAAGAAATGATCAGTCCTTCCTTGCGCCTTCACAGATCGGGTGAATGGACGTTCAGCCAGGTTGAGATTTGTATGGAAAACACTCTGATCTTCAAGAGATAAGCTTTGATCTGCAAAGATAGTTGTTCCCTAGCGGAGTCGCCAAAAAATGTTGGCTAGATTTTCTGCATAGCTGAAAACCTAGGCAGTCATGAGATAAATCTCCCTCATTTACCGGTGAGGCTCCTGTGTCAGATTTGTCAATTAAAATATGCTAGTATCTATATGGGGGTTTTACTTTAACTATTCAGCTCATGAACCATAGCTGTATAGCTCTGCAGCAAGTAAGCAGCTGTTTAAAGAAAGGAAATATTTATAGAAGGAAATAATAACACACAGGGAAGAAATAGGGAAGATGTGCAACCCAATCAATAGATAACAGAGTTGATTGCATGCACATAGAAGAAACCAATAGATATCAACACACAGAATTATAAGCAAAGGCAACTCCAGATCTAGATCTAAAATAACACAAAGTTTATTAGAAGATCTAAGATAGAAAGCTAGAAACAAAATGCACCGTGACACAAAGTTCTCCGGAAACCTGCTCCTTTATATTCCTTTGCTTCAAGTGGCTATCAGGGGTTTCAGCACAAAGTCTGGAACACAAGAATGCTGCTTACAAATTCTGATCATTAACCCGAAGGTTCTTCTTCTACTTATAGAATGTAGAAGGGAAAGTACAAATGGGAAACTCAACTGAACTGAAACATAAACAAAAGGTAAAGATAACATCTGGCAATCATCCTCCTCTAATTCCTCTTCAAGTGACACAACTGTCACTTAACTAATAGAATTGTTCCACATAACTTAAAGTAATGGTTTCAAAACCAATAACTTTAAAGTTTTACAATTTCATCCGGGAACGTGGAAAATAGAAGAAGAAAAAGTAGAAGGAGAAAGACACGCCAGCTGTAACATCTATATCTTCTTTTTGTTCTGATACTGAATATACTTGTCGAACATGTAATTCAGCATCTTCCCATCTGTCTTAGCCACAGCTTCCTTTTCTATCCTGAACTGCAGTAATCCTTCGTTCAACACCCTGATACATGCTTCTACCTCCTCCAAGCTAGGCCCGAACTTCTCAATATCTGACTGTAGTGCCACCAGTTTGCTGATAGAATTCATCGTGAAAGGCTTAACGGCTCCATCAATTCTCCCTTGCACCATCAGAAGAGACCCTTCCAGGGAATTAGGCACTCTGCTAGGAATGATCCGTGTGTATGAAGTAACATTTCCGACCACTTCCTCATGAGTGAAAGCAATGATATTGTCTGGTAAAGACGATGCCATACTCTCAAGTGCTTGCATCCTCTTCAGCATAATTCTGCAGATCTCCAAACGGAAAGATACTGCAAACTCCAGCTGCTTCCCCTTCTCAACTGATCCATCAGGTACAATCTGTTCTGCAATCAACACTTCTCTCGATAGCTTATTGATTTCAGCCAAAGTACTCATGTTACTTTCAACAACTGTGTTCATATCTACCGTGCTTGTCATTAGTTGCTTCAGCTGATCTGCTGCATCTTTCATAACCTTTAGGCGGGCTGGCACCTCTCCGAGTTGTACAGAAGCTTGACGAATAATCAGACTTTTCCATTCGTCGATAGCTTTTACCTGGTTACTTGCATCTTCCATTTCCTGCATCAGATGATCACTCACCTGCTTCTGTGCTGAAATGGGCTGAGTGGAAGATTTAGCAACCTTGGCAATGATCTCGCACAACTGAGATACCTGCTTCTAAAGTTCAACTTTCTCCGCCTCTTCTTTGCCAAGCCTAAGGAATAGAGCATCTATCAATGTCTGTGTATCCTGCTTCAATCCTTCTGTGGTGGCTTGACCTATGGGTACTCTGGTCACTGTTATGTCTTCTGCCGTGAGCTCATCCTCCTTCCCTTCTGTCGGAACTGACATCTCAGCAAACTTCTGCCCTGACTCCTCAATGATCAACCTTGAAGTTACCTTAGCAACTTTAGGTTTTCTGTCTTTCCTGCTTAGATTCAGGAGCAGCTGCAAGTCGTGTTCCTCCAAGTTGATTTCTTCTCTAGCCTCTGGAACCAACTGCGAAGTCAACCATTCTGAGAAATTACTTCTCGGAGAATGAGAAGTTGCTGAGTGTACCACTATCTCTCGCTCTGATTCCTCTCCATCTGAAACCGCTACAGTGTTGTGGCTGCCATCCTCTGAATCATCCAAAGACAAAGCTCTTTCAAACTCTGCCATCTGCAGCTTCAACATTTCTTCAGGAACAGGTGCTGAACGGAGTGGCTGAGGAGAGAAGATGAATGTTGTCGGATTCAACGAAGGAATGGCAGTGTCTTGTTGAGGTGCAACAGTCGATGAAGTACTTGGTGCTAGAGAAGCCGGAACTAACATCATAGCCGTAGAAGTGATCTTCTCCTTCGAATGAGACCTTCTGTGCACTTTCATCTTCTCAGGCTTCTGCTGCTTTCTCCTCCGTGCTTCCTTTTAAGGGAATCTCCTGTGCCGAAGTTGCCCGTGATTTGATTCATCAATGCTTCATCAAGGCAGTATCCCTTCGTCAGCAACCAGTTTGAAGTGTTCACCAGAACAGTGGCAGACCTTTCCTCCATCGTATGGCAGCCCCCTACGTTCTCCTGAAGTACAGCTCTATCTCCTCCCATTTGATGGTATGTGTCAAGTAACACAGGCCCATCATCTTTAAGATCCGCAGCTATCCATGCTAATCCAAAGTCAAACACATGTCGTTCTGATAGCCTGCTGAAATCTTTCTTTCTAACCTCGTACTCACTTTTGCACTTCATCCAGAAATCTTCTAATGAAGGCACATGTGCGTACTCTTGGGAGATCGTCTTCCTGGCTACTCCAAATGGATCAAAGTTCAGTCGTGCTGGGAAGAACTCTTGCTCGTACTCAGAGAACATCTCCGCTTCCACTCCTCGAGCTCTATGAATGCTCTGGCAGCTATAATGGCCCACAGTGATCGGGAAGAAGCCCGTAGACTTGTGCCGTTTCGACTGAAGGTCGTGCATCTCCACAAGTTGTTTGCTCAGCTCCATGGTGACCAATCTATCATTCGGATATCTGGGCAACTTAACTGGTTCTCCAGAAAAGCCGGTGACCCTGAGGTATGTGAAATCCGCAAACTGAATGAAGAGACTACCAATTCTGGACACAACTTCCCACGCTTCCTTGCTCACCCTGTTGGCCTTTAGATCCCTGTCCAGCCTGCAAATGAATTCGTAGAAGAATCCATCGTTGACCACTTTGAAATATTTCTTGCATGTAGGTACAGTAAGCTGTGGGTAGCACTCGAAAATAGGGTCCTTGGAAAGAACACCACATCTATCCAGCTTGGAGAAGATGCCTTGTGAAGCTGCTGCATATACAAAGTAGGAAGTCATTTTGAAGCTGAAAGTACACCTCACATTCCGGAGTTGCTCACCAATGTTGTCGCTAATGATTTCCGACCAATTGATTATTGAATCTGCTTTGTTGATTTCAATGGTCCTGATGAAAGCATACATCCATGTGCGGAAGGTGTGAGCATTCGCTTCGCCATTTATCCTGCATAACAACTTGGCAATATCGTCCACCTCTTATACCAGATTGGACCGCGGAAGAGTTCTTGGGAACTTGGAAGGAGATTTGGGTTTCTTCATGTATTTGTTGTTCATTATGTTCACGCAGTCAACTCTATGCTTCTCCCACCTGCTGCCGGCATCTTGTATGCTAATAGAAGTCACCACCTTTCATGTCTGGAATCTTCAAACAATAATTGATGAACTGTGCATCCAACCAGATTATTGTTTTCCCCGTAGCATCTCAGACTGATCTAGATGATGGATGGTAAGACCTAGCACACTCCATAACGAACTCTGGCAACTGGGTTGTGTATGGAAACACTGCATCTCGAATAATTCCACTACTTTTGACTGCACGCATGAGGGAAGTCTTTCCTGCTCTGGATCTTTCAATCAATTCGAAAAGAAGTTCCGGACCTAAATCTATGTCTTTAATGTCTGCAAATTTAGAAGTGATGCATGACTCTGTTGTGCTCTCTTTTTCATCCCTCTTTGCCATGGCCGTATCTATCTTTGTCTGAACAATTCTTTTTCTCTTTATTCGGTCGGAATTCTTCACAACCGGTGCAGATCTGGATAATTCTTCAGATTCGAAGGATATATTCAATGTATTGGACATTGATTTAAGCTCCATTTCTCTTATAAAAGCACCTGTAATGAATTCCTGCAATTAATTCAGACAAAGATGGCAACCGGAACATGAACAGTGGATTTTAATCATAAAAATCTGCATAATTCAAGCCTGCTGCCCCAAAATTTGATGTTTTATTTGCATGCAAAGCAAGCATGAATTTTACCAACTTCACCTGAGCACTTGTATCACTTATGCAGACAATTATCCAGACACAAATCAACCTCCTTCAACCTGTGCGCCAAAATTGGAAGCTTCTAGCATTAATTACACCTTCTGAGCAAAAATCCTCTCCAAATGGGGCGCACTTTTTGTCTGGGCTGCACTTCTCTGCTTTTGAATTAATTAATTCATCCTTATGGCAGCCCTTGCTTATATAATCCTCATAATTCTATAATTAATTAATGCCTTTCCTATTCCTGGCAATTAATTAATTATTTAATAAGCTTTACTCTTCAAATGGGGCGCCTATTTTGTGCATGTTTATGGCTACCATTAAATAAATTAAATTTATTTAATTTTACACTTCTACTTCCAATTAACTCAAGCCTCACAGTATGCTTTGACCTTATCCACTGAAAATAGGAATTAATTAAATCAATTAATACTTTAAAAAGTATTATTTCTCTCCCAAATGGGGCACACTTTTTGACATGAAGGGGCTGCTTTAAATAAATAATATTTATTTAATTTTAGAATGTCTAATTCCAACTTCCTTTATCCACTTTCCCTTTGTTGGCTTTTCCACAAGCTTGGGCACCAAAATTGGAGAAGAATTTAATTAATTTATTGCATTTAAGGCTGCCTTTCTTTCCCTAAAGGGGTCGCACATTTTGACATGAGGGGTTTCTATTTTTAAAAGTCAATTGAAAATGGGATTATTTATCCTGCAAGGCAGCTCCGAAAATCCCATGATACACTTAAGCTACTTGACTTTCATAATGGGATTATTTACCTTGCAAGGCAGGTAATAAAATCTCATCAATGCCTTAAGTGATTTTTCTTTTATTTCACAATGAGAATTTTTACCCTGCAAGGCAAATAAGAAATTCCCACCTGCCTGCTGCCTCTAATTTTCCCATTGTGACTTAAATGAAGTTGCTTTCATGGGAAAAAGTACCCTGCTAGGCAGGTACAAAATTCCCACCTATCTGTTGCTTCCAAAAATCCCATGATTCACTTCAAACCCTCTTTTTCCAAAAATGCGGCCAGCCCAGAAGAAGCTTTTTGGTGCACGACTTCGTCTTTTCTGAGAGAACCAGACCTCTGATGGCGAATTCCTTCTGGCACAACGTGCATAGGTGATCTCCAGATACTCCAGGCCAAGAATCAGGCCAAACCGGCAAAGGAATTGATCCAGAGAAATTTCACAGAAAACGAAACGGGAAAACACAAAAAACACAAAAAGTTGCCAGAAGTCACAAATAAAGCCCAGGATTCATTCCTGGCTAAAACTCTACTGATATATGGGAATAATGATATGTACGATCACAACAGAGTTAAACCGGAGCACAAATTGCCTCAAACGGGGCTCAAAATAATTAAATACAAATTTCCCGCAGGCAAACCCCAACGACAGAATAAAACAATTTTGGGCATCTGGGTATTTGTCGAAAATGGTTTATATGGCTCCTTGGGAATATCTTGACACCTCAATAAACAACCTCTTAACTACCTAGAGTTACTAACAATAAATCTATATTAGTGAGTTTGGTTTAACAACCATAATCTCACAAAACAATAATAAAATACTAACTAATATCTCACTCAAAACAATGGAACACTAATATAATAGATATTTCTAACATTCCCCCCCCTTCGTGCGAAAATGGGGAGAACCTATCTTGTATCTGCACCTGCTTTCATGATTTGGTTATTTTCACAGGACAATCACAAACCCTAGTGATGGTTTTACATATGGTTAACCAAAGACTAGAAGTGGTGGTTGTACAAGCGGTTTATCACAATTCAAAAGATGATGGTTTGGCAAATGGTTTAACAACCAAAAGTGGTGGTTTTACAAGTGGTTTACCACAAACCACAAATAATAGTTTCGCAAGTGGCTTACCAACAACCACATCATGATGTGTAGTACTCTCATCAGCTCTCATCAACATCTCACTACAGGGAATAAATACGAAATTTTGTTGCTCATACACACAGGAAAAGTTGTCACAATGGAAATGGAACATTGGTATTCTATTCCCCCCCTCAATGTGAAATTTCCACTTATTTAGAAAACCAAACAAAACAACAAGAACATTGAAATCTGAAGCACATCACACGCAAGTGAAAGCGCACTGAAAAAATGTCACCAAACCTTTGTGAGGCCCCATCGTTGGCGACTGACGAGAGGTCGTTGATCGACCTCCAACCTCCCGTGCCTCTGTCCTCAAGTTGACTAATACAAGAAATCTTCAGAATTGTAGTTAGTTTCCTCAATCATTGGTTCATCCTCTTGATATGATTCTTCTTCAATGATTATATTGGCCTCATTTGCTTTTAGTTTTCAGTTGAGCAAATCTTTAGCTCGAATTCTACAATATGAAGATGTACCTTTTTCTTGCATTAGAAGCATTCCATTTCCTCTTTATTTTTAGAGAATTTTTTGTATTTCTTTTTCACATACATTGCAATTTCCTCTTCTACATCTTCTTTGGTCCTTTTTTCTTCAACTCGAAGAGCTGAAATCATATCTTCGAGACCTTGTAAAGGCATTTGTACAAGAGTAAAAACAACATTACTATATTTTTTGTGGCAAGCTATTCAATAATATGGCTTTTGAATCTTCATCTTCTACTGGAGCTTTGACTTATGCTAGTTGGCACAAAAGAGATCTTAATTCATTGATGTGACTAGACATGGTAACACCTTCAATCATTTTAAATCTAAATAATTGAAGTTTTAAAGAAAACTTTGCACTAGCAGCTTTTGCACCAAACATTTCCTATGATGTTTCTCAAGAACATAATGTGATTCCGAATCTAAAAGAGCTAAGCCAATAATGGCTTTGGCTTTATCATCCCTCGCTTCCCATTCTGCTTCTTTAACTGGATCCGATGGTTTTTTTTGCTTGCCCGTTTACAATTCTCCACAAATTCTTGTTCATCAACCGTATGCAAAGTCCAAAATGGAGGTGGGTTGACCAAAGTAGATTTTTGTGACGTTTTAGAAATAATAGCAAGGGATGTAATACTGATCTGACCTCTGCTCTTTTCTTCAGTAGGCGACACCTTACACAACTACTCTATTTGTTGATTAACGTGTCCAAGATCTACAACATTCATATGACTTGGAAACGTGTCACAAATGCACTTGGTGAGACATTGATGAACATACAATCTTTATGTGGTGAATTCATTCCTACATGCAACCCATTCCATGTCATTTTATTAAAGTGAGCAGATATTCTCTTACTTTGTGCACATTTGCCCAAAGTCAAATTTACGATTCCACCATTTCATGAACACGAACCCGACCACAACAATAACGGTATGAATGACCCATAAATTTGTAGAATCAAACACATATCTCGGATTCTCAACAAAGCACAAAGGAAAACATGACGGAATGTTGTGTATGGTTGAGCACTAAGCACATGATTTCAGGAGTATATTGCAGTATGAAGAAGACCAAATGAGGAGTATAATTGCCCCTGGAAAATCATAACTCCATATATATGTGAGGAATGAATAATGCTCTAATACCAAATGATTTGGTATGAGCAAGTACGCACAGGGAAAATAATAATATGCTTCTTATTAATTCAATACAGGACATTACAAATTTATAGAAAGTCATTCCTATAAAGAGGAGGTTTCATATCCCTATAATTCCTCAACAAGCAACCTCTTAAGTACCTAGAGTTACTAACAACAAATATATACTCGCGAGTTTGGTTTAACAAACATAATCTCACAAAACAATAATAAAATACTAACTAATATCTCACTCAAAAAAATGGAGCACTAATATAATAGATATTCCTAACATACTGGAGTTGGAAATAGAGCAAACAACCCTAGAGTCCAAATAGATAAAGTATCTATGCCAAAAGAGATGTGCAAATGAGCCCCTAAGACTCCTCTTATACCCTTTGGTTGGCACCAATAGTCATAAGGTGTAGACCGACCTCTTAAGCTTGTTTTATCTTCTATTTCCATGTTGGAAACTTCTCAACCTTCCCGACCTCCTAATGAGCTTTACGTTATCTTTTAATTTCATGTTGGGAACATTATAATCCCAGTCGACCTGCCTTAGGGAGTAAAACACCAAAGAAAAACATTAATAACAATAAAATAAAATAAAAACGAAACCTAAGAACTACCTTTGTGCAATTCCTTTGTCATGTCCCATTTTGGAGATTAGCGGAATTGAAGACTTTAACCCATTCTTCCTCCCCGTGGGTAAAATGAGAGAAGCAAGGGGAAGACATGGATGACATTTTCTAAATATATATTTTCATTATTAACATGTATTCCTATTAGTAGGCCAACCGCTCCTATATATGAACTCATTTAATTAGAATATAAAGTATTTTGAGCAAGTAGGCTCCAAATACAAATTAGATAATTAAAAGGTACTTATTATAAGGTCTACAATAAGTCATGATGTAGCACCCCTTACTGTTATAAAAGGAGGTTGTTTGGCCATTTGATGAATATGTGGATTCTATTATCTTTTGGAAAGATTGTTTGTGAAGCATCTCTCTACCTCTCCTAAGGACCTTGGAGAGCCTTGTGTGAGGACAAAACCCTTCACCAAGTCTAAGGAAGACTTAAACACGGGACTCTCCACCCCCTTGAGGGATTTCTTTGCTGCTATTATCTTAATTTCAGCCTTAGATGAGTTTCCCTAATGAGCTCTTTGGGTCAAATATTGAAGATATTGTTTTCATTTTGTTATTGACGCAAAATTGGCTTCCTTCAAAGTGGAGCGACTCATTTGTGGAGTGATTTGGTACAGTATTTGGCAGTGCTAAAAGGGTGACCAACATTGAATGGTATTTTGAAGTACTCAAGGGTCTTCTATGTGTTTGGATTACATCGTCTCATTGCATATAATTTATAAGAGTGAAATCTGGTTTTACATTGAAATTTGGAGGGTTTTAACATGAACAATCAGATCTGAAAATATTTATCTATTTCTGCAACAACTAGGGTTTGAAGGAAATTCATTACAGCATTCCTAGGCTTCCAAAAATTATGATTCCTTCACCAATTGAATGTTGAGCTTGAATAATAATTTCTGAATATATTTTGAGTGATCTTGCATGGTTCCTAGGGCATTTGCAAGTGAGGTGAATTGCTTGAAGGGAAGGTTGGGCATGTTTTGGTGGATGTTTTGGGGAAGCTGATTTGATATTTGCATTTTTCATATTTTTAAAGCCCATGATCCCAAGTTTCATGAATTTTGGAGCAACCTAGGTAAAGTTATGAATTTTTCAAGTAACTCTATAGACAAGGGTTTATAGAAATTCATATCTTCAATTCTATGGCACTAAAAATCAGTTTTCTTGGATGATATGATGATGGTGATATATAATAATTTTAGATACTCGAGGGAAGCTGATTTGAAAGGTTTTGAAGCCACGAAAGTGGGTTTGAAACCCCAAAAAGGGTCGCTGCCCTAGAAGGGTGTTGGCTGGCAGCAGTTAAGGGTTATTACATATTTATTTCAGTCACTAACAACCCACTAAAAATCTGAAAAAATTTGTTTATCTTCAGCTTTACATAGTTTCCTGTGAGTCCCCAAAAATGGGTAATTACATCCGTCTTGGCCACGAGAAGAGAAATGGCAAGAAGTCTTCAATTGGTGCTAGTTTGAAAAAGGGGACATTACATATTGACCTTCTTGGGTTTTGGTCCTTCCTGTGTTGCCATGGTTTCCACACTCTTAACCAATGTTTCAGTCTCTATTTTTGTTAATAATGCTTTGTCTCCATGGATTCTCTTGCATTGATCCATCCGTCAAGGGTGTCCCTTGGCCCCATATCATATGTGTTGACAATAGATGTGCTAGGTTATTTGCTTGAGGCTGCATAAGTTGTAGGACAGATTCGTTGTATCCTGCTTCTTGATGGTTTAGAGATGATTATTGGATTAATAATCACTTTGTTGATGATCCCCTTCTCTCAGTTTGGTGGAAGCAGGATTTTGTTCATGGAGTGTTTGCATGTTTGGACACATTTTGCTATGACTTGGGAGTTGTAGTCAGTGAACACAAAATGGACTTTTGGCCTATTGGGCGTGATACTCTACCACATTAGATCCCTGCAACTTGGTCTTATACCCGCCCCGGGGTCATTGTGCGATATTTGGGTATCCCCTTTGGTGTTAGCTTGCCACCTACCTCTATGTCGGATTGATACCTTCAGAGGCTTCAGGGTAAAATTCTTGTTTGGCATCATAAGGACCTCCCTTTTGTTAGCAAGCTAACTGTGATTAGTTGTATCCTCCAAGCTTCTCATATTTATTATGTCTCTCGTTGATTTCCCAGTAGGAATAAGCTTCGACGACATATGAAGATTTTACATGCTTATTGGTTGTCTAAACTTGGTGGGGATCGAAGCTTTCCTTTAGTTCCTTGGGGATGTCTGCACCATGCCCAAGGAAGAGGGAAACTTAGGGTTGGTTGTTTTTGCTACATAAGGTAGCATTCTCTTGGCTAAGAGGGTGGTGATGTGTCTCGAGTTATTGTGTGTTGGCAAATATTTTTTCGGCATTGGATGATTTCCGCTCGGCATGTTAACAAAGTTTGAGGAGCTTCGGGTTTATGTGATCTTCTATTGGCACCTCATCACTTCAAAGTGTCAGGATCCCTCATATTTAGGAGCATTTGGTATTCTTGGAAAGTTATTGGCTTGGTTCGTTGGCATCAGGAATATCATGGCAGGATGGGATTTAGCATGTTATCCTATATGGGGTTGGAGGGATCAGGCTTCTTGTGTGATAGAGCTCCCTTGCTTTCAATCTCGCATATTGAGCAGGAAGGTAATCTTCATTCGAGATGATTTGAGTGACTCTGTTGTTTTCTCATAAAAGGATTTGCATACTCTTGCTCAAGAGTATGGTCTCCTTGCTTCTAATTGTTTCTCAATCCTAGAGTTGAGAATTTTTATTCTTGAATTAGAGTTATTTAAAATGAATATCAGGATGTCTAGTTCAATATGGAGGAAATGGAGGTGGTGCTTCATTTGTCCACTTCTTTAGTATGACTCTCGTTGTATGTATTTGATGTTACGTAAAAGACACCCACTATCGCGGTCCTTAATGCTTGTTGGCTCTCCACAGACCTGAAGGATAGATGGATTTTTCATCTTCACAATGTTTGGTTATTTTGGCTTTCCTATAAGCAAAGAGTGATTGCATGGTTGGTTATTTACTAGGGGGTTCCTTCCATGGCCAAGTTGACCAAGAGTGGACTCTCTGGTGACCTTTTCCCTGTTTGAGGCTATGAAGCATATCTTTTGGGAATGTCAATTTGCTAGGCAATGCTAGATATACCTTGAAGATATGTATTTAGCATTGCTTTAGAGAAAACTTCACTGGCGCTTGACTTTGTTTGGAGATTAAGGCTCTCAAGTCCATTCGATGTTTGTTGGGATATGACACTGCTTGAGTATCTCGACCTTATATGTTCTTTGGAAAGTAAGATGCAAGAATGTTTTTGTTCAAGAGGACAATTCCTTGTTTATCTTTTGTTCTATGTGGAGGGGAGAGAGGTTTTCCATTAGCTCCTTCCCAAAGGAGCCTTGTTGATCAAGGATGTTTGTGCCTTCGGCCCTAGATCATATTCTGATTTTATTTCTGGCCTCATTTCTCTTAGAATGAAGTTATGATTCTCATTGTATATACCTATCATTTCTTTGTACAACTCTCTGTAAATATTCATTTGTATTAATATGATGTGTCTTTCAAACTAAAGAAATTAAAAAAGATAAAAGAAAATATTTTTCAAGTAATACTATTACTACCTAAAAAACATAAACCTAACTAGTAACCCGTTAAGTCCAAAGCGTCCCACAACTACCTACCTAGGCCAAGAATGGAAGCAGCGATTTGGATTCCTCTTTGGCAAGCATGAACTCTCCTCTTAGGCTCCCAAGTCCCACGCCACAAGCACTCGCGTGCAGGTTTTGATCAAGGCTTGGTTAAGGTTGGGCACCAGGCGGCAGGCAGAAAACACACAAGCCACACTAATCACAAGTCAAATCACGAGTCATGCAACAATTAATGACTCATTCAAACACCATAGAACAACTGATAAACACTCCAGTCACGACTCGCATGGAACGTAGGTAGATAAATGACATTTATGAAGTCAAGCGGTTGATTGAGTTTTGCAACATTTACTTTTTTCCCACCTCGACCAATGTGAATATTCACAATTTTTAGATTCCACGTGAAAGTTTGGTGAATTTCGAAATTTGTGTTTGAACTTTATCAAACCTTGTGATTTAAATTGTACATACCTCTTGCCAATGCTCTTTCTCTTGCTCTTGCTCTTTCTCTACCTTTTCTTCTTTCTCTTCCTCTTTAGCTTAAAGTGATTAAAATAAGTGTGGGTTATGCTTTTTATAAGTTTTTTGGAGTGTTTTAGGGTTAGGGATGTGGAATAATACTTTTAAGTGAGGATGGCTAGAAGTTTTGTTTTTTAAAAGTGTGTATTTTTTAATGTTGAAAAAGAGTAGACCATAGGGGACGTCCCTCAACTATCCCAAGGATGTCATGACATCCCCCATAACGTCCCCTTTTTTGAAGCACTTAGAACTTCCCGAGTGCATTCCTAAAACTCAAGGAATGTCCCTGGGATGTTCCCTTCTATTTTCTACTCAAGCACGGTGTGTGGGGGGGGGGGGGGGGGGGGGGGGGACGTTTTTTTCCCTATCCCCACGCACCCAAAACATCTAGGACAGCTTTGGCATGGGAGGTGCATGTTCCCGCATAACACTGGAATTAACCTAAATCATTCAACCTGTAAACAACACCTTTGCTACTTCATCTAAATATCTCCATTAAAACTTCTTAAATTTCACAACAAAAAGATTATTTTTCCTTAAGTACGACCTAACTAGATGCCATACATCTCCTCTAGCAATGTCCTAACATGGCATGCCTTCATAACTAGAGGTATTGGCTCCATCATTCGATGTATTGATCTTAGATCCTCCTCCATCTTAGTAGAACATCTTTTTAGAGCATATTTCTCACACATTCTTGTGTTCACATTTGATTTAGAACATTTTCACAAAACACATCTTGATCATCATTTTGTTTTAGATATAAAGATTATTCAAGACTTGAGAACTTCCCATATAAATGTTTTAGACTTAGAAATTTGAAGGCCAGAAACCATATATTTTGTTGTGTTCTTGGTACAAATGTTTTAGACTTAGAAATATGTAGGCCATAAACTATATATTTTATTGTGATCTTAAAAAGAATCATGTTCAATATCCAAAAAAAAGGTTTATATTAATTTAAATTTTTAACTATCGTTGGTGGTTGAATATGGGATGTTAGATTAGTTGTCGCCATAGTTACCAAATCTGGCAGGATCTGCACAAAATCTGGCCGGATCTAGAGTTTTTAGACAACCTGGATAAATTTGGCCCAATTCGGCGTTAATTTAGGAAATTTTATTTTTTATTTTTTAACATTTTTTGTAGTTTTCTGGAAAAACAGTCAACTATCAACCCTATATATTAAAAAATATAACATTTTACATTACATTATTGAGTTTTTTAATTGTATTTGTCAAATTTTCATATTTATAAAATTCAACTCATATATTTCGGACCGGATTTTTCCGAACTTTTTCAAGAATTCCATATTTTCAGAGTTTTTCCCCTCCAGAACAGATCCAAATTTCCGAACCTAGTAACTATGGTTGTCACCAACCGAGACACCTATTGTGGCCGACTCTATACGAACATCATATGTTGCCTACTAATTATTCCTCTCTGGTTCTCCATGTATTGTGTTGCCCAAATATGTTAGAGATACTGTAATTTAAAAATGGTCATAATGAGAATAATACAATTTTCAGACATCATATGTTTTATCTATGATTATTTTATGTTGGTGTGAATGATGTTAAGATGTTGTGCACATGGTTAGGCCTTTCTTATTTTCCAAAATAATGTCCTTTGCAGATTTACTATACTACAATTTTGGCGTCATTGTTTCCTAGATTTGGGCCCCATAAACTTCAAAACAATCTAATCATAGGCTATTCATTTGTATTGTGAATTTATGGGAGGTAACAAAAAAATCCTAAATTTGATATCTTGATCAAAGGCAGATAAAACATATAAAGACAAGTTAGCAAAGGAATTTAGTTTCCTCTACAGCATTACCATCAACTATTATGTCCAACAAGAAGTCAAGGGGATTACACCACAACAAGTGGTTATCACCCACTATAGAATAGATGTGTCAGCTGGGTGATGGCCCTCCTACCTAGATTCTTTCATGTTGACATATCAACTTATATGTCAATATATCAACTTTGATTCTTGCTGCTTGATGGCCCTCCTATATAGATATGTTTATTTGAGATTAATTTCAAGTTGTATAGATACTTGTGTCTTTCCATTTAGATTCTAGCTCCTTGATGGCCCTCCTATTCAGATATTTTTTCTTGAGATTAAATTCAAATTGTATTGACACTCGTGTCTCCATGAATGACTCATTTCTCATGAGTTGCAATTCCTTCTATGAATGATCTCTCGTCAGTTTGAATGGTCCACTTTGCACTTATTCCATCAAGTGATGCTCAAAAGAGTGAAGCAATGAGGTTGGAATTAGCGAAATAAACAAACATGCAACATTAGTCATCATCACATGGAATTATATTGGGAAATCAAGACTCCTTAGAGGTCACCCATACCAAAACTACTCTAGGCAGCAACCCAAAGGAGCTCAACCAAGAAATTAACTACACAACTTGTGATCTCTAAATGCAAACCTAATTCCTATTTATAGTAAAATATTAGGCTAGGGTGACCCTCAAACCCCTAATTACATTGACAATATAGAAATAGAAACTAAGAAGCTACTAGAAGACAAGTCTGAGGTCACGTGTGCCATAAGCTGGCCACTCCATAACCTGAATACACATTAACATGTGGAAGGTTAGAAGTTGGCCACTCAAAGTTCACTCACACTAGTTACATGTGCAAACTGATAATTCATTGTATTCCCCAGTATGAAAGCATCAGCAAACTCTACCACTCCAGCATAAACAGAGAATCAATTCATTTTTATATACCCAAGGGTAAAGCATAATAGTGTGTCATACTTCTAGGCAAAAAAATATATTGAAAACAATACTAATAAAAAAATAAATTCAATAAATACTAAGAATTTTTTTAGAAAATTTATAAACCCGGTTACCATAGTTACCAGGTTCGGAAATCCGATTAAATTCGGAAGGGCAAAAAAATCCAAAAATTCAGAGTTCTCGAAAAAATAAGGAAAATCCCGGCTCGGAATATATATACTTATATTATTTTAAATTTATATTATTGTATACTTATATCATTATATATAGACAAATCATACAAAAAAGCATCCATCTACCATAATCATCATCATCATAATGATTCTTTCAAAAGATTGCAAAAAGTTGCTTGGTCCAAAAAGGTGCAAAAATGGATTTTATGAAAATAAGAAAAATATTGCCATCAATGCGTAGAGCTCAAGAAAATATACACTTTTAGAGAAGATGACACCTGAAACAGAGCCACAAAATGAAAGTTATGGCACATGCAAGTTTTTGCTGCTACATCTTCCCGGGCCCTTTCCAAAAATGGCAACTTTTTTTCTCTCGTCATTTCTTCACCAAAAATCCAAAAACGGAAAGAAATGCCAAAAAAGGAATTTTTTTTTTTGTGCAAAAAAATTGGCCGAACCAAACCGGATTTATTTGGTTACTTCAAAAAATACGGTTCGAACCGGATTTCATACAAATCCGGCCGAACCTAGTAACTATGCCGGTTACATAAAATATCTAAGCTCAAACATGTCATTTTTATTGATTTTCAGCCACCTAAACTCAATTTTTCTGAATGGGACATGTGAGGCCCAATGGCCCAAAACCATTGAAACATGGGACACAGCTTCAAGATTTCAGCCCTAGTTTATAAGAAGATCATAGGAATATTTGACTACCTGTTTGGGGATTTCAGGGATGATTGGGGAACTCTTCTACGGTATTCAATAGTCTTGTCAGTTTGAGAGGTGGTTACCTTTAAGAGAAACATTCTAAGAAGTGTTGAGCTTACTAGATATAATAGTCTTTCTTCCTCCCTATACCAATGAATGGAAGCATTAAATACTGTACAATCAATGCAATCTTGATTATAACAATAATGTCCTCTTACATGGACCGTGTAGATATCAAAGCTAGTTTTGAAACATCACAAACAAAAAATGATAAGTGGTTTCCATGCCCACACACTACTTCGTATTACACATCCGACACACATTACCAACTATTCTTCCAGCGGAGATCCAATGGTTGTGGATGTTAGGAGACTTGTCTCTTCTAATCCTCTACGAGGGATTATTATAATTTATAACTCCAAGGATAGCTCTAAGAGAACCTAATGTCCAAACCATTTTCCAGATTGCTTTTATTGGCGCTTTTTTTTTCTATTTAGAATCTAAATGCTTAGGGAGGATTTGTTTTTCACATTCCTTTAATAAAGTCCTATCTATCTATTATTGTCACAGATGGCCATGAAATTTTTCACGTTTCTTTAATCAAGTCCTATTGATCTATTTTTGTCACAGATAGCCATGAAACTTTTCACATTCCTTTAATCAAGTCCTATTGATATATTTTTGTCACAAATGGCCATGAGTTTTCTTTTCTTCTCTCTGCTTCTTGCATTATTTATTTACACATAAGTAAGAGTCCCTAGTTATAGGCACCTTTAATTTTATGTGATGATGGAACCAGGTCATCGTAACATTAAGGACAGAACAAGTTCCTCTGATTTTATGAAGGCATGTGCTCTAAAAGACTCTAAATTTCTTTTTTCATTAATGATATTCACCTTTCATACGAAGTCAGTAAAATATTTACATTGTGTTGAAATATAATGTAATGAGATCAATCTATCATAAGGATATAATATAGGAATAAGATTGTCCTAGGAAATAGGTTGAGGATAAAGCATAAAGCTATTCTAGAAAATATATAAAGAGAATAAAGCATAAGCCTATTGTAGGAAAACTGGAACTGGGCAAATAAAGACACAAAAAAGACTATAATTGTTTTAGAAGACTTTACAAAAAAATCATTTGAGGAAGATAAAGCAAGGATATGAATTTTTTGAAAGAGGCTTTGTTTTATGTATGTATGGAAAGACTTACTGTAACAAAGATATTATTGTTTTATGAAGATTGTGTGATCTCATTGACCAAACAGTTCACACATTGAAGATTGGTTGACTGTGGAGATAGTGCTGTTCTGATTTTTTGTGGCAATCAGAGCATGGTTCCATTCATTTTTATAGTAGAAATTTTATTTACAAATCATTTTTCATTTTGAATCTCAAAAAAAATAAAGACACAAAAAAGACTATATAATTGTTTTAGAAGACATTATAAAAAAATCATTTGAGGAAGATAAAGCAAGGATATGAATTTTTTGAAAGAGGCTTTGTTTTATCTAAGTATCGAAAGACTTACTGTAACAAAGATATTATTGCTTTATGAAGATTGTGTGATCTCGTTGACCAAACAGTTCACACATTGAAGATTGGTTGACTGTGGAGATTTTGCTGTTCTGATTTTTTGTGGCAATCAGAGCATAGTTCCATTCATTTTTATAGTAGAAATTTCATTTACGAATCATTTTTCATTCTGAATCTCAAAAAAAAATATTTCTGGTTTTTGCTGCCAAAATTTTCAGTCAGTTTCAGATTTCAGTTAGGATTTTTTGGCAGATTTCCATTGTTTTCCCAGATTCAGGGAATGAGTTTTGTTCTCAGATTTCACTTGGGATCATTATATTGGAATTGGAGCTATAGACTAAAGACTCTCATATTTCAAAATTTCACATTAGGTGCAAAGTTTTCCAAACTATAACAACACATTCTTGTTATGAACATTAGATTGGTACTAGAGCCACTTTCCTGTCCTTATGGGAAAATCCCTAGTAATAGCAAATGTTTCTGGAGAAGTAGAGATTCTATCAGCCCTCATTAATCAATATCCAGGTTTATGGAAATCATATAAGAGCATTTTCTCAAGAAATCCATTCTTCAGAATTTGCTGAACACTACAAAGCATATCAAAAAAGGTTCTTATTGGAACTTTAAGAATTGCCTATAGTGGTCATGCTTAAGGATGCAAATAGTTCCATCCAAGAAGTTGGTGACAAAGATTTGGGCCTTAGTGGTAGCCTTTAAGAAAATAGTGTTGATAGTAAAGTAGTTATTGAAAGCTTGCTCGATCATCAAGAAGATCATCCTTTGACAATTGTTATTGAATAAGCTGAAGCAAGTGGTATCCATCAAGAGGGACGCTCATTAAGGAGCACATTGTGAATGAAGAAGACCAAGACCAGAAAAAGATAACAATTAAAGGTCTGTGCTCAGGTGCAAGCAAGCAAATTTCAGCAACCGAGATGGACAAGCAAGATGGTAAAGGAGAGTGGGTTTTTTATGTTTGAGTGTAATTTCCTGAAGGGATTGCACATCAAAGCCCAAGCACAACAACCAACAAGACAAAAGCAATTGTAGCATATGATTAATGTGTTGCAGATGTTTTTAGGGTTATGTAACTGGGCATTGTCTTGGAGGACCCCATACCCGTACCAGTATGATTCTGTTATTGGTACTGATCTGGATACCTCCTGGGTTCTTCTTTATCCTAGGTGCCACAGTGTCATAATAAAAAAACTTGATTACAAAACAGTGCTGATTGGGGCGCAAAATTCATAATAAAAACAGAAAAAATAAATTATAAAAATTAAAACACAATAAAAACATTAAAAAAACATGACTAAATAAACTAGTGCTAGTCCTATGAGACCTCATTTTAATGAACCAATTGCTGATTTGGATGCTCTTAATAAAGAGTGATATCATCATGATTTACTCATATAGTTCTTAAGTTTGATTCTAACCATTCAATATTTTCCTATGTTTAATAGATAATATGATTTAAATTAATAATTATTAATTATCAGTAGTGTTTTCAGTTTTTGTTTATTTTACGCATACAACTTCGCAAGTATGGTTAATTAAAATTTGGATTAATTTTGTCTATAATTTGATATATTTTTATTTTCTATTTTTTTGGTACAGGTGGACCCAAGCCGTACCATACCCAAGGTCCAAAACTTAACAGCCAACCCCCATACCTGGATCTCTATACTCGAACTTGTACCTCTAACTTTGGTATAGAAAGTTGCCTTGATAAGTTTCCACAAGATAGACGCAAATAAAGTAGTAGAATTTCTTGGGGAAAAAGCATTTAGAAGGGGTGAACTTGTGATGAGCACAAAACTACAGAAGGAACGAAGATAGGAACAATGTTACACAGGGACATGCTTTCCCAACCCCCCATTTCTGAAGAAACTGGAAAGCTAATGGGAGACTGTAGACAAATACAAAACAAGCAGTTTCTTTATCTATTAGAAATATTCAGAAGATTAAATTCTTACTGATCATTTGGCTTAAACTTCACATACCATCAAACTCAGAGCCCGCAATTCGAAGAATATGCTGAATAACATGGCAACTGACACGGCGTGTCTCAGTGTAATAATCTTCTTCTAGGCAAGATGTCACAATGGAGAGCAATTGTTGGGAGCGTAATAGAACCCCTAGATGTTCCTGCAAGAAAGCATTATTGTATTTCAAAAAGAGCATCTTCAATTTTTCTTTATCCATCTGCGGCTAAATATCTTACATGAGGATCTATGAATGGCAACGGATAGGGATTAAACCATACCTTAGAATAAGAAAAGTGAATTGTATTTGGGCTTCCAAACATGAATCAAAATATTGCAATTAGGAAACGCTTTGAAATAAAATACAATATAAAACCACGTGTAAAACAATACTTTTGTACTTCTAATAATTCAATAGTCACATGAATTGCTCTATACAGCATAAGAAAGATGGAAACTGCCCAAATCTGAAGTCACAATTGATGGGCGGAGGTTGACCAGAAATTAGCTTCACGAGCATTTTTCATTGGAATGATGTTAGCTGATTTCTTCAAACTTTAATTTCTGATGACGTTAATCAATATTTATGTAGGTTTAGTTGATGACTAGAACTCCTATGTGTCTATGGTCAAGTGTACACTATATCTATATCTCTGTGTGTGTGCGTGTGTGCGTGCGTGCGTGCGTGTGTGTGTGTGTCTATAACAGTGCTATGATTACCCGTACGGAATTTTCCCTTAAAGCAATGGCTAATGATGAGACCCATAAATGCCTCATCAATCCCTTCTTATTGACAGTGTTAACCAACTTAGACTAGAAATGTGAATTTGATTATAGTTTCAAAAACTTGTATTTGATCTAGAGTTATCAAAACGTGTGTACAAAGTATTGTTTTTGGTTCCAGCTCCGGACCATTTCTACCATCAGCTCCGGACCATTCATACTGTCCATCTATGATTTACTAACTTTGGACCATTTCTCCATGAACTCCATGGACGATTTATACCACCAGCTCCGGACGATTCGCTTCCATTAGCTTCGGACTTGTCAAACAGTTGTAGACCATTTCAACCAGAAATGTGAACAAGAGCCCGGTTGTAATACGTATTTTAGGTGCTTCTATATGCAAACGGATCTAAGAAGGGAAATAACTTAGTATAGAAACGATGATTATAACAAATCTTGTTGCCGATAAAATCTCCATTTCCTTGAGCAAAGGAAATGGAGATATGATCGATTGTTCTATTTTGAGTTTTTTCTACTGATTTCTTAGGCAAATTAGTTAGTTTGTTTTGCAAATTTGGTATAAATAAATCTTCCTGACTGAATATCAGAGGAGTGATTTAAGCATATAATATCAGGAAGAACTTTGTATTCATTTTGTAATCCTTTTGCTATTAATGAAAAGTTGTTGAAGATCATATAGTTTGTTAAAGCGCTCAATTCCTAATCCAAGGGAGAGCAAGGGCCCACTCCTGAGGAGGACGAATTTTGGTAGAGTAGTTTCATTTAAGTTTCTGTTTTCATTTACAGTTATGTTAATTGAATTATGCCATTTCTTTCCTATGTGATTTTCATTTCCAGTAATTATTTGCATTTCAGTTATTCCAGTTGCAGTTTATTTCTTTAATGCATTTCGATTTACGATTTGTTATAGTTTAAGTTTCAATACTTTGCTTTTGTTGCTGCAAGATTGTAAACATCTGTTGTTCCTATTGCATATAGCTTTAGGCATCCACCTTGGGTTTGACAATTAAATATAAGTGAAGGGGTAGCGACACCCCAACATTTTTGGCAACATTGCCAGGGACAAATGGGTGTTAATAGGAAATTTATTGACTCTCTATGTCAATGTCTTTAGTAAGTTTTCATTAGGAGATATGCTCCCTTGCTCGTTCAATCGGAAAAGTTGACTATAGTGACAACAAGGAATACCAACTTGTGTTCTTTGAGCAAGTGAATCCTGGTAAAGCTATTGACCCAATTTTCAGTAAAGGAAATAGATAATAACAGTTTTGTTTTTATTTTCTTAGATAGAATGTATGGGTAGGTTAAGGGATGAAAAAGGACGTGTCATTGCAAAAATGCCTCAACCAAAAGTCACAGGTGAAGTTAATACACAATCAGAAAACAGGAAAGACAAACAAAAGATTACAGAAGAAGGAAGCCCTTCCACCCCATTACTATTTGCATCTTCAGGAACATCTCTTGAGAATAAGTCACCTGATCCACCTCTCAATCCATCAAGGCCTGCCACAACCATCCTAGAGCTTCAGAAACAATTTTAGGAAAAACCTCTACAAATAGAACCCCCTAAGCTACAAATCCTTGAGGAGACATTAGTCAATCCAGAAGAGATGGCAGAAAGACTAGAAGGAAATGTAGAAAACCCTAGGGTAAATCCTCCAAGGAAATTTTCATATCCAATCACTCTAGATCCAGATGAGGATACTCTAATGAAAAATATTTCCCCAGCTCATCTGCCTACTTTTAGGGGAATTTGTTCTCAAGATCCTGATTAGTTTCTCTTTAAATTTAAAGTTCTTTGTTAGACCTATGACTACAAGACAGACAATCAAATGTTAAAATTGTTTCCTTCCACTCTCAAAGACCCAACCACGAGGTGGTTTATGAGTCTCTCACCAAGCTCTATTCATAATTGAGCGAAGATGGAGACGGGATTTTTAGATAAATATCAGGATTACTATCGGGCAGGGGATCAAAAGGAGGAACTGTTTAAGATACAAAAGAATGAAGATGAAAGTATGAAGGATTACCTGGATAGATTTCTGTTTGTTCTAAAAAGGTGTCGTAATACTTTAGGTGAAGAAATCTCTAAAATCATATTTTTGAAGGGCATTGATACCAATTCTAGGGAATCATTGAACCTAATGGGGATGAGTGACATTAACAACTTATCATTTCCAGACATTGTTGAATTTTGCAGAAATTATTCGCATACAAGGGCTGGAATTAGAAGGAAATCAAGTGTGAGAGGAGATAATGAAGTAAGTAGACTTAGGGAAGAACTTGCAAATCTTAAGACAGACATCATACACAATTAACATCCACATTTGATGGACTACACGCAAAAGTTAAGAATAATACTGTGACATTGTCAATATTGTCTTAGATGTCGGAAGAAGCATGTAGACAAGGATTGTCCTTTAGATAAAACAACAATATGCAACATCTATGATAGGGATCATGACACTTCTTAGTGCGATTTACTTCCTTCTATTATGGATCAACTGAAATAGAGTGTATAGGAGATGGAAGAACTATATTATGTTGACCAAAGACGAGGAAACACCTTTCCTAGGTATCCATACCCAAGTCAATTTACCCCAAGAAATCCTACTGGTTGGTTTCCTAATCCAAGAGGTATGCCACGGTCTGTGCCTCAAAATATGCCACCATGGGTATCTTACCCATGACCCCAACAAGATTGGCAGTCACAACCATGGTTTAGCCCTCAGACACCTCGGTCCCAGTATAATCAACAATGGAATGCGCAACCAACATATAATCAACAAATGCATGGACAAAGAAGACAATAAGCTTTGTTGTCTAGTACTTCTAATGTACCTCAACAACAAGAACAAGTCAATCACCCACCCTTATCGGGCCAGCCTATGGCCAATCCAAGAAACGATAGACAGGGAGCACGTGTTTACAATACAAAACAAGATGGTGCAGTAAGCTTGAATGTAGTAAAATATACTGATCTTCACCTTCGTTATGGGAAGAAAGTGCTGCCTCCCTCCTCCCCTATCATTACTGAGATTTTTGATAAGGAGCAGTAGAAGGAAAATAAAAAAACAAACTGATAGAAAAGAGCAAACTGATAAACAAGTCGACGAAGGAAAGCAAACTACCCAACCATCCATCGACATTGAACAAAAGCTTGTACCATTTCCTGAGAGACTTCAAGTAAAAGGTGTGACACAAAATGTGTTTGAATTACTAGAGGTACTTAGACAATTGAATATTCAGATTCCTTTATTGCAAGCAATAAGGGATATTCCTGAATTAAATAAAGATATTAAAGAATTGTGTGTCAAATTGCCAGGTAGAAGAAGGAAACCTCTCAAAACCATTAAGTTAGAAGGAAAGTTAACTAATGTTTTGTCAGGTAAATTACTTCCACCTAAATATGGAGATCATGGAAGTCTAGTAATAACTGTGTTGATTGACCTTGGAGTAGCTATAAATGTCATGACATTAAAAAACCTTACAAGATTCATCTATTACTACAATAAAACCAACTTCCATTATCCTTCAAATGGCTGACCAATCAATGGCAAAACTAGTAGGGGTTGTAGAAAACGTGCCCCATTGTTGAAACATGGGAATATCCAATTGATTTTATTATTCTTGAACCAAAAGCCAAATGAGTTGGATAGCCCCTGATATAAGGAAGACCCTGGTTAGCCACAACAGTTGCAAATATCAATTGCAGATCAGGGTACATGACCATCTCCAATGGACTTCATGCTACGGAGATTTCTTTGTATCCGCCAACCCAACCTGTATTAGATACAATATGGGTAGATCAATCTAGTGATAGTGGGGATGATAGTATATCTTCATTGGATATGTCAAAATTACATAACACTTAAAAGGAGATGAGGATATTGAGAATTTTCAGGATCTTGAACAGTCTACCCTTGACACTCATGTACAACAGTCTCTCACTAACTGGGCACAACAATACCAGCAAGCCTTCCTAGGAGCTTTTTACTATCCTTTTTCAGGGCTAATTAGGGAAGGAAAATCATACTTTACAGACATTGTTACCTTTCACATGTTGGCACCTCATAATTGCCCTTTGAATGCTTTGGTGAGGAGAATTTCCCATATTAATTCTTTACTCCCTCAGCCAAAACAAATTATGATCCAACCAAGAAAAAGTTGAACATTAATGGATGGCTGACTAATAATGAAGAAGCACAATTATTTGATGTTCTTAGATCTCACACCAAAGCTTTTTCATGGAAGTACACTGACATGAAAGGAATTCATCCAGATGTTTGTACAAATCATATCTATACTGAAGATCTTAAACCAGTGAAACAACCACAAAGAAGAATCAATCAAACTTTAAGAGACAGAGTCAAAACAGAAATTGAGAAACTAGTCCAGATAGGATTCATTTATCCCATTTCTGATGGTCAATGGGTCTCACCATTGGTGATTGTCCCTAAAAAGAATGGGAAATGGAGAATTTGTGCAGACTATAGACAGCTCAATAAGGTAACCATGAGAGACTATTTTCCTTTGCCATTTATAGATCAAGTTTTAGATAATCTAGCTGGTAAAAAGTTCTTCTCCTTCCTAGATGGTTTCAGTGGATATAACCAAATCAGAATGTCGTGTCCCTTTTTGAAGGCTAATTTTCGAAGACCTTAATCCATTCTCTCCATGTGGGTCTAAGGAGGAAAAGCAAGGGGTAAATCTAAATTATATCTTTATTGTTGTTTTATTTATTATCATGTGTCCTATTTGGAAGCCTAGCACTCCAATAGAGGGACTTAAGTAGTTAGGAAATAAAGGTATTATGCGCATGTAGGCTCTAAATACCATTTATATATATTAAAAGCACTAACGTTAAGTGGTTGGCCATCATTTTATATTGTAAAAAGCACTCCTTGTGGCTATATAAGGAGGTCACTTGGGCATTTTTGATTCATGTTTTTTGGTTATTATTCATATCTTGGTACAAGTTGGTTAGTATAGCCCTTTTACTCTCTTTCTCTCAAGGACGAAACCCCTTGGGTTGAGGACCTCATCCAAGGATGAAAACCCTTGGTTGGGAACTTGTTAACGACGAAAACCCTTCAGGAGGTTTTGTGTGTGCAAGTTGAATTGACAAGCATTAAAGTATCTTTTTCTTCCATGTTTGGTCTCTTTGGTGCATTAACATAATTGTTTGGATTGGAGCGACCCGCTTGGAGATAAATATTTGGTATGTGTGATGTGCATTTGGCAAATCTGAAATTACTAACTTGTTCTCCATAATTTGTAAGGCCAATATCTTGAGTTTCATGAATTTTGGAGCTTCCTAAGTTAAGTTGTGTATTTTTAAAGTAACTCTCCAGACAAGGGTTTGTAGAAATTTATATCTCCAAATCTAGGGCATTAAAAATTAGTTTTCTTGCATGATATGATTATTGGTGATATATCATAATTTTAGAGACTTAAGTGAAGCTGATTAGAAGGGTTTTGAAGGCCCAAAGGTGGGTTTGAAACCCCAAAACAGGTCGCTGCCCTAGGAACAGTTTAAGTTGCAGGGTTATAACAACAGTTCCAAAATCTAATTTGTGAGCCACAGTTTAGTTGTTGGTCATTTACTGAGTCCCCCCAAAAAGGACCAAGACAAAACAACTTTTACATGCCCTTGGGGAATCTTTGCTTACACGATTATGCATTTTGGTCTATGCAATGCTCCTGCTACATTCCAGAGTGCAGTTTCAGCTATATTTGCTGATTTAACTAAAGATTGTGTAGAGGTGTACATGGATGATTTCACTGTGCCTGGTGATTCTTTTGATAAAGCCTTGCAGAATTTGGATAAAGTGTTAGCCCGATGTGAACAGCATCAACTTTCTCTTAGTCATGAAAAATGTTTACTCATGATGAATGAAGGTATTGTACTTGGTCATCATATTTCAGAAAATGGAATTCAAGTTGTTCCAAAAAATGTAGAAATAATTCAGCAAATACCTTCACCGAAAAACACCACGGATGTAAAAAAGTTTCTTAGGTCATGTTGGGTATTACAGAAGGTTTATTGCTGATTTTAGCAAAATTGCATCTCTAATGTTTTCTCTACTAACAAAAGATTATGAATTCTTGTGGACAGAGAAGCGTCAAACAACTTTTGACATAATAAAGGAAAAACTCATGTCTCCACCAATTCTGAGAGGACCTGACTGGACATTGCCTTTTCACATTCATGAAGATGCCTCCAACACTGCCATAGGAGCCATATTTAGACAAGAAGAATAGGAAAAAGGCAGAATGCATGCAATTTACTACATAAGCAAGAATTTAACTCCCACTGAACGAGAACTTCTTGTTGTGTATGCTATTAATAAATTATGTCACTATATTACTAGTTATAAAGTTGTGGTTTATATTGATCATGCAACAATTAAGTATTTGATGAATAAACTAGTAGTAAGTGCCCACGTAATCAGGTGGTTGTTACTTTTACAAGAATTTAATGTCACAAACATAGGTAAACCTGGAAAGGAAAATGTAGTGATATTGCAAGTGATGATGAACCTGCGAAGGAAAACTTCCCAGATGAACATCTCTTTGCAATTTCAACACACACACCCTGGTTTGCTGATATAGATAACTATCTTGCTTCGGGGAATTTCCAAAAAAATTTACTAGTAAACAACAAAGACGTTTAATTAAAGATAGCTCTACTTTTAAATGGATTAATGGCATTTAGTTTAAATGTGGACCTGACAATGTCTTACGCAAGTGTGTATGAATAGATGAAGTTTATGACATCCTACGAGCATGTCACAATGAACCATTTGGTGGACACTATTCCTTCAAAAGAACCATTCACAAGATTCTTGGGGCTGGTTACTATTGGCCTTCACTGCATGGTGATGCAAAAATGTATGTGGCACAATGTGATCAATGTCAACGAATGGGGAAACCCACTCTTTCCAATGAGATGCCTCTTCAGCCTCAACTAGTTCTTGAACCTTTTGAGAAGTGGGGAATGGACTTTGTTGGTCCAATTGAACCAAAGTCACAAGGAAAGGAGTACATCCTTGTATGCACAGATTATATCACCAAATGGACTGAAGCACGCCCTGCCATTTGCTCGGGAAGAGAAAGTTGTTGAGTTCTTATACAATAGGATTTTTCAACACTTTGGAGCACCCAAATGAAGTGTTTCTGATCAAGGACCACAATTCATGTCTGAGATGATTAGAATATTCATGGAACAATATCAAATCAAGCATAGGAAATCATCTCCCTATCACACCCAATCCAATGGATAAGTTGTGGTGACTAATAGAGAATTGGAGAACATTCTGACCAAGACACTTGCCATTCATAGAAGGGATTGGGTCAATAAACTACCAAAAGTAATATGGGCTTACAATAAAACATGGAAATCCACCACAGGATTTAGCCCTTATGAATTGGTCTATTGTAAGAAACATTTGCTTCCTATTGAGTTTGAGATCCAAACATTAAGAACAACATTGGAAGTTGGTATTGATCTAACACAAGCACAGAAGGACAAGATCCACAAATTGAATGAAATGGTTGAGTTAATACTAGAAGCACTCCATATAACTGAAATGATACAACAACAAAGGAGTTGCACGACAAGCACATCCAGCAAAGGCAGTTTGAAGCTAGAGATTAGACTTTGTTGTTTGATTCTAAATACAAAGATTTCAAAGGTAAGCTTCGTCATTGTTGGTTAGGTCCATATCAAATTGAACATATATATGATAACAAATTAGTTCATTTCTTACATAATGACGATAACAAAAAAACTCTACTTATTAATGGACACCGCCTATAGATTTACAAGAAGCCAAACAGTGAGTAATTTACACAGAAACTCTTTTCTGAACCAGACTATTGTTGTGTGGGAGAGCATGCTCTTCCACATCAGTAAAAGTGTGGGATGTTGATCAAATAAAGGTGAAAAGATGAAAACCAGCAAATGGCAGTTTTTCACCCCAAAAAAAGAGAAAATAGTGGAAATTGAAAACCAAAAAATGGCATTTTCCACCAAATAAAAAAAATTGAAAACTAAAAACCAGTAAATAGCGGTTTTCACCAAATAAAACTCTCTGAACCAGGGACAACACATTCTAGTTGGCAGTAAGATACTAGCTCCGGACTAGCTCTAGACTAGTTCCTAAATAATGTCAGAGTAACTACAGACCAGTTCCTAACACTGCTCCAGATCCACTTTAGACGCACCACAATCATGGTTGAGGAAACCCATGAAAATTAACTGTGGGATGAGAGGTCGCAGGACCTGTTTTGTATTTTCAAACATCTGAGCCATTGTCTAAGTGGTTAAACTTTAATAGTAAGTTGTGTTTTTTTGTTAATTCTAATCATTTAACAAGTTTTTGTTATTACACGATTTTCCACTTTTTAGTTTAAGTTGAGTTGGCCTACCATGACATCATCAAAAAGGCATGTCATAAAAAATTGTTATAAAAAAGGGAATGAAATGAAACATTGTCACATCGGAAAGGAATAAAGTGAGTTATGAAGCATGTGACAATCATAATGCATTGAAAACAATTACTCTCACGTGAATTCCATAAAGTGAGAGCATATAGCTAATCTAATTGAAATCACAAGCATTTCTCAACCAATTGCGAATTGAAGTTCAGTTCATATACTCAAACATCCAGAGCCCTAGCAAAAGAACCCTTCAGTCTGGAGCTCGTTGGGTTAGTGCATTCTTCCTCTAGATCTTCACATCCTACTTTCATCTAGAGTTCAATTGTCTGAACCAGCAAACAGGTAATATACTATTTTCCTTCATCTTTTCTTTATGAAATGAGGTTTAAGAAGAAGTTGGAGCCTAAATCGATTGAGGAATTATTAAAGGATAGGGAAATAGTATCTATTTTTAAGAAAGTTGGGCGGCTAGGGTTTTTGAAGAAAATTGAGGGTTATAACTTGCAACTGGTAGAGGAATTTGCTAGGAACCTTCAAAATGGCCATACTATTGTTAAAGGAGTCAAAATCCCTGTGACCATTAATATTATTGCACAAATTTCTAAAACCTTAAACAAGGGGAAGAGTTTTTCAGCAGGAAAATATCATACTCATCTCTTGCAAATCTTTTTATAGCAGACAATGAAAAAGAAGCAAAGATAATATGTGACTAGTAGGGTAAGCAAAAGGGAATCAAAAGAGACCCTACCTAAATGCTGGGACACGATGGCCATTTGGCTCATGAGGTATTTTTCCTGTGATGGTCAGTTTGGGACTATTTTAGGGAGTTGCATACAAAATGATGATCCGTCATAAAAAGGGGAAACAATATCCTTTCAACCTCCCTCATTTTTTGTATCAAACTCTACAATTTATATTTGATAGGTATCAAAAAGATTATAAATAGCTGAGACATCACGGGCTGATATAATTGATTTGCAAGCACCATTTTCTAGAACAGAAGAAGGGAAAGACAAAAAGGGAGCGGTTTCTTTAGGGAAAATTTGGACTCGGTCCTCCAAGTATGCCTACTAAAGACCCTACACAACAAAAGGAGGAAAAAAACCCAGTAGCTCCTGCCAACAAAAGAAAGAAAATGGAAGAATCAGATCAACCATTTGTTCCTATAGTTATATCTGAAGGAGATTCTGAGGAAAATACACATATACAGAGAAGAAGAACAAGAAGGAGAAGGTTAATCATTGCTCATGAGGAATCCATTAAAGGGGAACAAATGGCAGCTAGAATCATGGAGAGCTTGATGGATGACATAGAGGTGAGGCAAAGCATTGTACCTGAAGAAAGGGAAGAGGCTATGCAAGATAAACCAATGGGGGATCTGAGAAAAAACAAAGGGAAGGCCCCAGTTGAAGAAGTTGAGAATCTACCACCTTCACCAAATGAAAGCGAAGAATTAAAATATGCATTAGCTTTTTCTAACGATGAGAGGATTATTGAAGAACAGAGAGAAATCCTTCTCCTAAAGCAAGCAATAACGGAGAAGAATGGGACCATTCAAGCACTCCAAAAGCTAGATACTGTGGAGGGAGTCACTTAACCAAATGCAAATCCACCACCCACCCAATAGGAAGTTGTACATATAGATGCTCAAACAGATTCTAGTCCACCACCTGTTCAAGAGGAAATTGTTGAAGTACGTGATCAAGCAAACCAAAATCAACTGAAAAGGAATCCAGGAAAAGGAATTTAAATGGCAGCAGAAAATAGCCAAATTTGAAAGAGAAATTGAAGAAATCATAAAAGAGAAGGAAACCTAGGAGACAAATAAGAAAAAAATTTGAAAAGAAGATCCTAGATGCATGTTCAGTGGGAAATAATTTGTTGGCTTGTAGAAAACCATCTACCCTTTACAATTTTTTTATTTCAAAACATTATTTTAGGTGGATTCTATTAAGGATTTCTTGTTACCTCCCTTATCATATAGAAAATGGGAAACTATTTGTAGAGGCCTTTGTGATGGAAAATGAGGAACAAAAAACCCTCATTTGTGAGTTATTTATATACAGACTCTTAATACCCCATGAGACCACTTTCTTGGTCAATATTTATGTAGGAGAATTCCAGCTAAAATATTTTTCATCTCTATTACAAAATCAAAGACATTGGGAAAATCACACAAATGAATTTCAGGAGAAGGATAAGTCTAGGTTAGGACTATATATCCGGTCCAACTATGTAAAATCATATGGTTTTGTTACTAATTTCAAAATATGGGTATATGTTCTACACCTTGTAGGAAAATATGATGCAAGCTTAGTGAATTTCCTGAATAGAAGCATACACTAAAACTTATTATCCCAAAATATCAAATCTGACCATAAAAACCTGGTAATCTCATAGATGGGAATCATTGTCTTATACTAATGAAGATAAAGGAGCCTAATCTCTCCTCCCATGAGTTTGAAATGGTCATTAAGAAGAGCTAAGGTTGTGGTGGAATGATATCATTGAATTAATAAGGGATTGAGTTGTAATGTAGTATATACATCCTCTTTTACTAGTTCTAACACCACATTGGACCTGCCATGGAGAGAAAAACATTAAACATTTCCAGAAGTGGCTTGATAAAATTACTGAAAATAAAGAACATGGAGAACATGGTCAAAATTATTGGGTGGATATGTTTCAACAATATAATCAAAATTTTCCACACAAGAGGAACCAAGGACGAAAATGCATAGCAGGACATGAATTAAATTAAGTTTGGGAGGTTGATGAGACCCATAAATGCCTCATTATTTACTTCTCATTGACAATGTTAACCATCTTAGACTAGAAATTTCAATTTGATTTTAGTTTTAGAAACTTGTATTTGAATTAGAATTATCAATTTAAATGCATATTTAGTCTTTTTGATACCACTAACAACTTGGAATAAACGGAAGACCTGTAAGTGTTTTTGAGATCAAAACAAGTGTACAAAGTATTGTTTTTGGTTCCAGCTCCGGACCATTCATACTTCCAACTCTGGACCATTTCTACCATCAACTCCGGACCATTTCTACCACTAGCTCTAGACGATTCACTTACATTAGCTCCGGACTTGTCGAACATCTGTCAACCATTTCAACTAGTAATGTGAGCAAGAGCCCAGTTGTAATATGTATTTTAGGCGCTTCTATAACCAAACTGATCTAAGAATGGAAATAGCTTAGTATAGAAACGATGATTATAACGGATCTTGTTTCCAATAAAATCTCCACTTCCTTGAGCAAAGGAAGTGGAGATATGATCGATTGTTCTATTTTGAGTTTTTGCTAATGATTTCTTAGGCAAATCAGTTAGTTTGTTTTGCAAATTTGGTATTTGTTTTGCAAATTTGGTATTTGTTTTGCAAATTTGGTATAAATAAATCTTCTTGGCTGAAGATCAGAGGGGTGATTTAAGCATATAATTTCAGGAAGAATTTTGTACTCATTTTGTAATCCTTTTCCTATTAATGAAAAGTATTTAAGATCATATAGTTTGTTGAAGCACTCAGTTCCTAGTCAAAGGGAGAGCAAGGGCCCACTCGCTCGAGGACAACAAATTTTGGTAAAGTAGTTTCATTTAAGTTTCTATTTTCATTTACAGTCCTCTTATCTGAATTATGCCATTTCTTCCCTGTGTGATTTCATTTCCAGTAATTATTTGCATTTCGGTTATTCCAGTTGCAGTTTATTTCTTTAATGCATTTCGATTTATGATTTGTTAGAGTTTAAGTTTCAATACTCTGTTTTTGTTGCTGCAAGATTGTAAACATATGTTGTTCATATCGCATATAGCTTTAGGCATCCACCTTGGGTTTGAAAATTAAATATAAGTGAAGGGGTAGCGATGCCCCAACATCTAAGGCATTGATCTATCTTTATAATTCATTTTGGGGGTCATAAGAACTAATTTTTTATAGGGGTCATGAGGAGCCATATAGATGTAATTGCCCAGAAAAAAAATTATAAAGATGAGTTGCCTTTGTTTGCATTTCATTTTTAATGAGTAATACATATATATAGTATAACTGACATTGCAGAAGTACGCATTTCCATGTCTGCGGAGGCTCTCACTCAAATAGGATTCATTTTTCACCTCTGTAATGTATCACTTTTATACATTTTCCTGCAAGTAGAAGTGTTCACTTTGTTGGTTGTAGATGCTTAGAGGTTTTGGCAACTCCCAAATATTTCCTCCTGTCTTAAAATATACTATGTCCATTAGTTGATAAAACATTCTCAACCAGTGTAAGAACTACTGGTACCAATTTTCAGCAGTTTTTAACCTCTAGCAATTCAAGAAAACAGCCCAATATCATTCGCTGCCGATCCAGTTAGAAATTCGGGGCACCTCCCCTTAAGAAGTTAGGGTCTCAAAATTAGAAACCAAAGCATGTGTTGAATAAATTGAGATTTTTTCCAAGTCAATCCTCTTTTCTTTGGGAAATCAGATTAGTTGGAAATCACTCCAAAGGGCTCCAAAAATGCAAAATACAACAATGTATCAAACATCCCGAAAAAATGGAAACCGATTTTGTGCTTTGATTGAATTTCACATCACAAAAGATTCCATCCACTTCTTGTGATGCTCTACTCATCTGGATTTTCAAATTCCAAGGAGTTTTGTTTCACTTTCTATTTTTAGAGTGTTTAATTTCTATTAAAATGGATATAAAGGAATTTTCATTAGAATGTAAAAATTAGAGCTCCGTAGTTTTACATCTCTTTTTAGAGATTGCTACCTTCCTATAAATTACTCAGAGTTTCAATAAAGTGTCGTTTTATCGCAATATCATATATATTTATGGTGTTCATTTTCTTTTCTTCAGTTCATTTCTTTCTAACATATAAAGTTCCTACAAATTAGTGTGTTTCCCACCAAATCACCAATAAAATCCAAATGAGTGGAATCAGAGCAAGTTGCCTAAGAGTTTGAGATGATTTTCTTCAATGTTAGCTCCGTAGTTTTACATCTCTTTTTAGAGATTGCTACCTTCCTATAAATTACTCAGAGTTTCAATAAAGTGTCGTTTTATCGCAATATCATATATATTTATGGTGTTCATTTTCTTTTCTTCAGTTCATTTCTTTCTAACATATAAAGTTCCTACAAATTAGTGTGTTTCCCACCAAATCACCAATAAAATCCAAATGAGTGGAATCAGAGCAAGTTGCCTAAGAGTTTGAGATGATTTTCTTCAATGTTTATATGTCCCACACAATGCGGTCATTATACAAGAAGAACAGTTTGGAGACACATGCCCCTTCAAATTATCTTCCCCGCTAGATCAAACTCTGTCGTATGGAAACAAAGAGGGAAGAGAGATCCTTTCCAATTATTTCTTGACTAAGCTCTTGAAAAGCAGACTGAGATGATGGAACAATTCTCCCATATTCTTTCACAAATTGTACCCGCAACATCCACCTCTTCGTCAAGCAGACTCTTCATGGGTCCAACACCCTTAAGGTACAAGTAAATTCGGGTATCCCTCTTTTTGAAGCAACATTGAATGCAAAACAAAAGTATACAAATGACTTGACCAACCCTACTTAACCAAAAAATGATGGTGAAAGATAAAATTTGCACTTTTAAAAGTTGCTTCGCATGTCAGAAAATGGTGGGATTGTAATGTCTTCAAAACAGCAAAGAAGGGGATGAATACAAATTAAAGCTAGACAAGAAGGATGCCCCAGTCAAAAATTCAGCAGAATTTGTAGATGCCATCAAATAGGAATACTGCCATGAAGAATTATGCCAAACTCTACAAAACAATGTAGCAATTGCATCAAGGTTGAGAACAAAGGGGGAAAGATCATACCAATGCATTCCATGTCTCTTTGGAAAAATTTGGTACATGTGACAGTCAGAGATACAAGAGTCCTCACATACTACAACTTCTTGTGATTATATGTTGAACAAGAAATAGAATCATTTGAGGTTGGGCATTGGGAGAAAATGAATACATAGTTTCTTTGTACCTACAAACATACCTGGGGCATAGTTTCTTTGTACCTACAAACATACCTGGGGCACAACCTTTGTTGCAATGTACGAGTTGGAACAAGGATGTACATTAGGAAGTAGATAAGGCATGTGTAAACTTCTAGTACTACAACTTTATCTTCAATGTGGTGAGGGACCTAAATTGAGAGTATTTGGTGACGACATTTACAGTTGTGGGAAGGTTATAAGGCACCCTCTCAAAGAGACTTAAATGCAAAATTCCTTCAGGGTGAGGTTGCAGATAACATGTCAATCTAGGAATATCAAAGGAAGCAGTGGAAGAAATACGGATGCACCATTCTTTCATTTGGGTGGAGAGATGGAAGGAACAACACCCTCATCACTTTTTTAGCGGCTTCAAATGGTAAGATGGTTTTTTTGAAGTCAATTTATGCCTCTGACATAATAAAGAATGCAAAAATTTGAGTCTTATGTTGGAGGAGGTCGTCTTAAAGGTGAGTATCGAGAATATTGTGCAACTTGTCACTGGTAATGCAACAACATATGTGGTGGTTGAAAGACTACTATAGGAGAAGGCTACCTAAGGAATTATGCCACAAGGAAGCAAATAGTTTGGATGAAATGGTTAGATATGGCTGAGCATTGCTATAATACATCATTTCACATGTCTATTGGTATGACTCTTTTTAGAGCTTTGTATGGTTGTGGTGCTCTTTCTTTTGTGGATTTGGTTATTGTAGATGGTAGAGTGCTAAGGGAAAGAGACTTGGTTGCAAAGAGCCAAGATATATTGGGTATACTCAAAGAAAATCTCCAATGTGCACAGAATCAGCAGAAATTTTAGGCAAACCAACACCGTATTGAGACGTCTTTTAAGGTTGGAGACATGGTTTTCTTGAGGTTGCAACCCTATAGACAATCTTCTCTTAAGAAGAGTGGAGCTGAAAAGCTCAAGCCTCACTTTTATGGTCCATACAAGGTTAAGCAAAGGATTGGGGAGGTTGCCTATGAGCTTGAGTTATCATAGCACAACAGAATACACAATGTTTTTCATGTTTCATGCCTCAAAAAGGCATTGTGGCAACATATCATTCTTTCAGTTTAGTTGCCTCCTTTGGATGATGAAGGCAAACTTATCCTAATTCCTTAAGACATTTTGGATGCCAGAGCGAAGAAATTAAGGAACATAACCATCACAGAATATCCGGTACGCTGGAAGGCTCTTCCAACTAAATATGCTACTTGGGGGAGTGCAGAGATTCTTGAGCATCCCAATTTACAATTGCTTGAGGGAAAGCAATTCTGAGAAGGGCGGACTATAATGTCCCCTTTCTCGAATTAAATAAATTACTAGACTACACGGAAACGCCCTGGGGGTCCCCGTACCAGCCTAGAAACGTACCAGGTACTGGTATGGGGTACGGTACGCTGTGGGTACGGCTAGAAACGTACCCACAGGGATAGGGTACAGTCTGGGTACGGTTTTGCCATACCCAGACCGTACTTTGTCCCCGTGGGTACGTTTCCAACCATACCCATCCAAAAAAACTTGCCAAAGACAGCGTTTCTTTCCTTTTTTGGCAATTCTTTCCTTTTTTGGATTTTTGGTGAAAAAATCACAAACAAAGAAAAAAAATTGCCATTTTTGGAAAGAGTCTAGGAAGATGTAGCAACAAAAACTTGCATGTGCCATAACTTTCATTCTGTGACTCCATTTCAGGTGTCGTTTTATCTAAAAGTGTATATTTTCTCGAGCTCTACGCATTGATGGCAATATTTTTCTTATTTTCATAAAATCTATTTTTGCACCTTTTTGGACCATGCAACTTCTTGCAATCTTCTGAAAGAATCATGAGCTTTGATCGCCTATAGACAGATTAGAAATTAAAAAATACTGGATAGCTTTCCAAAACCCGGCGAGTATTCTCCTGTGCTCGGACTAATCGTCCCACCTGCCAGCTTGGATCCATATTTTTCCTGCTTAGTTATGATGTTTCGGGAAATATGTCAGACAATACTATCATGCTGAGTGGATCAAGGAAGGTCACCATGAACAGTCAAAACTCCTTGAATCTTATCACAGCCACTAAGATAAATAACTGTGATAAAGAAATAATAAATTTCTATGTTGCCAGGAAACGCGGGACAGGGGCCCGTATCGGGCAAGAAACGTTTCTGAAACGTTTCGGGGGGCAGAAACGGGGGGGAAACGCCTGTGCCGTTTCCAGAAACGGCACAGGCGTTTCCGGCGCCTGTCACGTCTAAAAAACGAAAACACGTTTTAAAAAGTGAAAAATATTTGCATTAAATGTTGCGAAACCCTAAAACGGCTCAATCCCTTGCTAAACACACTTCCTAAAAGCTATATAATGACCTCTTGGGTCCATTCTAAATCACACTCTCATTTTTCTCTTGCTAAATACAGTTTTCATTAAACTAGCATTTAGCATTGTGAAGAGCAAAGAGACATCAAGGAGCAGCTTGAAGGAAGAGTTTAGGACGTGTTGTTCAGCGCTAAAGGCTTCAAGGAGGAATTTCGAATCAGATTTGGAAGGTGGGATTGACTTCAAGGAGGAAAAACCAGGTATTTTTCAAGTTTTTTTTTATTTGGCTAAAGAAAATGTTAATGTGATCAATGATCACGAATGATGTGTGCATTATGCACACATCATTCGTGATCATTGATCATGATGTCAATATGTAGGTTGAATTTAGTAATTTTAAAACTGTATGCTTAAAAAAATAAAAAAATGTAACATTTTCTTTGTGTTTTAAAATAAAAAACATAGATTCTTTTTTTAAATTATAAATATCATCCAAACTCTGTGTATGCTCTCACCTCGCACTTATACGGTGACCTTGGTGATCAAAAGCAGAATAGGATGTGTAGGGTTTTTAAATTTAATTCTTTTTTGTTTTTTTTTTAAAGTTTATTTTGTTTTTTTAAATTAAAAAATCCGAACTCTGTGTATGCTCTCACCTCGTGCCTGAACGGTGACCTTGGTGATCAAAAGTAGAATAGGATGTGTAGGGTTTTCAAATTTAATTCTTTTTTGTTTTTTAAAAAAGTTTATTTTGTTTTTTTAAATTAAAAAATCCGAACTCTGTGTATGCTCTCACCTCGCGCCTGAACGGTGAACTTGGTGACAAAAAGCAGAATAGGATATGTAGAGTGTGGTTTTATTTAATAATTTATTGTTATCTAAGTTTATGTTTTTATTTTTCAATGAAGGTTTGATTCAATGGCATCTAGTTCAGCTTCAGTGGGAGGGCATGGGGAAGGGGAAGAAAGCCAAAGTGGGGGTGTGGATCCTAGAGCTCCTCTTTGGAGACATGTGCAAATTGTGGAGAACCTTGCTGGCGGTGGCTCTCGAGTTTGGGTATGCCATCATTGCAATATACAATACAAATCCTCTTATACCCGACTCAAAGCTCATTTAATGGGGAAATCAGGAACGGGGATTAGAAAATGTAACAAGGTTGAACATAAACATATATTGGCATATATGAAAGAGCAAGAGGACGCTGATATGGAAGCTTCAAGAGCTAGATTTAAAACAACTCCTTTGCAAAATAGGGGTTCACAAAAACCACCCAACCCATCAAACCATCCTTTTATCCAAGTTGCAGTTGAAACTCCAACAGAGGGAGAGCATTTGTCACGAAAGAGAATTTCCAAAGGCCCATTAGAGCAGGCATTTGCAAATGAGAAAAGGGATGTTGCTGATGAGTTGGTTGCTCGATGCATTTATGCATGTGGGGTGCCCTTCAATGTGTTGCGCTCACCTTATTGGCAACAAATGGTGAGAGGTATTAATGATGCACCGAAAGGGTATAAAAGCCCTAGTTATGAGAAGGTCAGAACCACATTGTTGGCGAAAGAAGTGGCCCATGTACATACTTCTTTGCAGCCAATTAGGGACTCATGGAAGGACTCAGGGGTATCTATCATTTCAAATGGATGGAAAGATGCCCGAAATAGACCCCTAATCAACATTGTTGCAGTGTGCCCTAAAGGGGCAATGTTCTTACGGGCTGTTGATTGTGAGGGTGAAGTGAAAGATGCTCAATTTATTGCTAATATTTTAATTGAGGCTATTGAGTCAGTGGGCCCTGCAAACGTTGTCCAAGTCATCACGGACAATGCCAAAAATTGTAGAGCAGCAGGGCTGATTGTTGAGGGGAGATATGAGCACATTTTTTGGACACCTTGTGCAGTACACTCCTTGAATTGATGTTGCAGAAGATTGGAAAAATACCATGGATTGAGGAAGTTTATACAGAGGCAAATGAGATCCAAATGTTTATCACAAATCATCATATGTCCCAGGCTATCTTTAGGAGGTTCTCGACATTGGAGTTGCTGAAGGTAACCAAACAATTTCCTAGTTTCTAATTTTTATTTGCTAACTTTTTATGAAATATCAAATTATCAATTGAATTCCTTTTAAAAAAAAAATTTAATTAACTTGCTTTAATTTATTTTAATAGGTTGCTGAAACAAGATTTGCCTCTCACACGCTCGTCTTGAGACGACTTGTGAAGGTAAAGCAAGCCTTAAGGCTTATGGTGATTGATGATGTTTGGTCTGTGTGGAGGCAATCAAACACAGAAAGAGCCATCAAAATAAAATCAGTGATACTTGATGATATTTGGTGGGCAAAGGTTGCATACTTGCTTAGTTTTACTGAGCCTATTTTATCTATGATTAGATATGCAGACACGGATAATGCTTGCATAGGGGAGATCTATGATGGCATTGACTTTATGCTTGAAAAAATTAGAGACATCATACAACAAAAAGAGCAGGATCCTGAAGAAAAATTCTACAGTGAAGTTAAGAACGTGATCATGAGAAGGTGGAATAAAATGACCACCCCATTGCATCTCCTAGCCTATGCCCTGAATCCCAAATTTTATAGCAATGAAATACTTGCACTACCTGGTAGGCAAAAACCATATGATGACCACGAAGTTGCAAGTGGAGCTAAGGCAGCATTCCGGAGGCTTTTTCCTGATCCAGATGTAACTAGTACAGTCCGCTGTGAAATGACGCTCTTTGTCTCTTCATATAATAGTAGCATGGGTGAAATAGATGCAGCACTTGACAGGTACAAGATGACCCCATGCATGTGGTGGTGTGCACATGGCCATGATGCCAAGTGGCTGCGACCTGTTGCCATTAAAATCCTTTCACAGGTATCAAATATTAAAATGAAATCAAAAGTTTGTTTATTAATTAAAAATGTATGTTCTTACTTCTTAATAAATTAATATTATAGTATTACTAATTGAAAATTTCTAACTTCTTTTTTGTAACAGGTGGCTAGCAATTCCTCAGCAGAACGGAATTGGAGTACATATTCCTTCATCCACTCAGCCAAACGGAACAAGTTAGCATCCAAGAAGGCCGAGGATTTAGTGTATGTGCATTCCAATTTGCGCATTCTATCACACAAGAGTGAAGCCTATGTTAGAGGTCCCAACAAACTTTGGGATATTGATCCTGAGACTAGCGACTTTGATGCTTCTGCTGCAACTCTTAGCCAACTTTCACTGCTTGGTATTGATGAAGAAGAATCGGGATCTTTTGCAGAAGGGAGGGAGAGTGGAGCTAGTGGGAGTGGAAATGTCGGTGCTAGTGGTGTTCATGGAGATGATTATGACTATGAGGAAATCTAGATGATATGTTCTAGAATCTAGATTATTATTATGTATATGTGAATCATTGAAATTGTAACCATGTTGAATGATGACTCTTTACTATTTAGAACTTAGAAGTTCAAATTTCAATGAATTCAAAATATTTTGAGTGCTTTATCAATTATCTCTTATGGTCTACAATTATAAAATGAGTACTATGCATATATATATATATATATATATATATATATTGTACGGACGTTTCCGTCGACGTTTCGTATCCAAGGTTTTTTGAAAATTGTCGTTTCCGCATTTCGTACCCGTTTCCGTTTCCGTTTCCGTTTCCGTTTCCTGGCAACATAGATACTGACATGTGGTCGGGAAGTATGCGGAGGCCCCATGCAGAACTGTGAAGACATGCAACATGCTATAGAAGCAAGGCACCTTTAACATGTTGGTAGTGCCGTATAGGCTGCATGTGTTATCACAGTTATATGCAAGTATAGCTACAAATGTTGTGAGGCATATGTGCAGCGTTGCCAAAAATGTACCGTACCCATGTGAGTTGTACAAGATTTGCCGTATCGGCATACCGTACCCGAACCCGTAACGGTACCCGTACCCGTATCCGTGCAAGACTGCATAAGATGCAATATGTTGCATGGGACTGCAAAAGCCTAGCAAGAACTACCGTAGGCTAAGAACGCGGGGATTATGGAGGGAAATACATATAATAACAATGCAACAAGGTATCGTGAAGGGGTACTGTGAGTGGCACAAAACTGATGTGCACGTTGCAAGGGACACTTAGTGGAGCTATTATTCAACATGTTGTGCCAAAAAGCAAATATGGAGTACATGGCCAACAGTCCTGCACGACACTATAAGGATGCAAAGGGTGCCAATGTTATGATATCGCAAATCTAATGTGTACCACGAGATGCAGCAAGGATGAGGAGCATAAAGTCCTGAAGAGAAGTGAGGAGGCTTGCAAGGCCACGAACTATACTAAGAAAAACTGCAAGGCATTACACGTGTATCATTTGCAATCTTAATCAAGGACTCTTATATGGTCCCAGTTTGGGGCATCTTCTAGTTTGCCGCGAGGATGACGAAAACCCTGAAGCCCATTTGATGAAGGGTGTATCACTTAAAGCTTGATCACACATAGATTTCAGATGTCAAAATGAAACCATCTCAGAGGTACAAACTTATGTGAGCCATGGACGGTACATGTGTATGGGGCTGCAATAGTTCAGATAATTATTAAAGTATTCCCAAAAATGACATTCCAGCTTGATCTCACTATTTACGTCATTATTCATTGGTGTACCTGCAATTATAGTCTGTTGTACCACCTGCAATACACTTCCAGCCTTGGCATCATTTTTTTCAAGGAAAATTCAGCTGACATCACACTCAGAAGGATTTATTATTACTACCAAGGGTTTTCCGTACCTTCCAGCAGGGTGCCGTATTGTTCTAGAAATCCTCTTTCAGCTAGGGTTTTAAAGGAAATTCGGTTTTCATGCTTTCTATGCAGTTTCAGATTAGGGTTTGATGTAATAAATTCTATTCAGCATATTTGAATAACTATTGCAGTTGGATATTTTCATTTTTGCATATTTCAGTGATTTATTATTATCTAGGGTTTATATCAACATTGATATTCAGAATAATTACAAAAAAATCATAATATTGAAAATTTTATGATAGGGATATTACATACGAAGTCCACAACTTATTTTGTTTCCTTCTTTTCTTTCCCCTTCAAACCCACCAGAAGGCTAAACATGGACAATGCTTACAACATGTTGTTCAGCTGCTACCAACTTAAGAGTAACTAAATTTTACTCACATTTGTCCAACCAAAATTGTCTTTAATTTTTCCATATAATTAGACTTAACACAACCATTTTATCATTATTTTGGGGTTCATATGTAGCTCGTATTTTTCTATATCATTTATCTCTGTTTATACAACTATATAGAATTTAGGTAGCCTTGATCCACTCTCCCCTAGGCATATAACGCAATGGAAACCCATCCATATTGACTGCAATTGGCTTGAAGCTATATTGTGATGTTTATATTCAGTATGGAGCTAGAAGCATACACAAAAAAAAAGTTCAAGGTGATAACAACGGTAGAATTTGGAGCCAAGATCCACTATTAGTATATCAATGCTCAAATTTTGTTTGTAAGCCTACACAGCATAAGAGATTGCCACACTGAATGTACAAATTAACCATTGTAGTTAAATGGGTGAGCAAAATAGAAACTAAGGGTTATCCTTGTCCGGATTACCCACTCCTCAGTGTAGGACATTTAGTGGTGCATGCTCATTTGGCAGTCAGCTCAAATCTACTTAGTCATTATTCATTTTTTTCAATTATAAATTTGGCATGGTCTTCACAAATATATTGAAACATCAGACATAATTATGTTCCCCAAAATAAACCATCATTTCATCAAGTATAGAGATTTTCATGTCAAGCAAATCAGACCAACATTAAGCAATATGCTCAGGAATAAATCCTCTCAGAAATTGGTCCTTAACAGGAAGACAACAAAGGAAATTTTAATCAAAATTCATTACCATATATATATAATTACAAATTGGTTTGTCCGTGGTTCTTTGGAAGCTATGTCTTACTTCTAAATGTAAAGCCATACATGGTAATACATATCAGTTGTGTAATGCAATTATATGAAACTCCTAGGAAATTAGACAAAGCTAAAATAGAAACACATAAAAAATAAAAAATAAGAAAAAATAACGTGTTTTTTTTTTCTGAAACCTGACTGCAAAGATCTCGACTCAAAAATGTCCCAAGCGCAACCATTGCTGCGTGCCGAATTTCTGCTGCAACCTAAACAATAAGAAAAGTTATTCAGACTAAACTGAGTCTACAAAACTATTATTCTCCTTTGTTTCTAATCTTGATATCTATATTCCAAGCCACATGCTTTGCTATTGAGACTTGAGTTCAAGTAATTTGGTGGCTTTTGCATAGATAAAAAAAATTGGAGAAGATATAAGCAATGCAACTCCAGCTTCAAACAAGAAAAGCCTAGAAAAATCAACTACCTTTCCAATATGCCACACAGAACATGGCAACAGTATCCCGCCTATAGTATGCAATGCCAGTGGTTGCCACCAAACACCCAATTCATCCACCTCGAACAATTTATCGATTAACTGAGGAAAATTAAATGAATAGACAAGCCACAAATGATATAAGATTTCAGTGTATATTCCCAACAAATGCGCCAAATAAATGTATTTGAATGCCATAGTTAATCAACAAGCAATTCTTACGAAACAAGTTCTGTGGATTTCACGGTGCAAGTGCTTTTGAAATTTAAATTTGAGTGATACCGGTATAGAAAGCAAACCAGGACAGCTGGATCACAAAAATAAGTTATGATGAAGACTGGATAGAATTTCTGGCAGCTCTTACTTTAAACAGATGTGCATTCAGCTTTATGCACCGAAAAACTCTCAGAAATCTTAAACTAAGTTATGTTAAAAAAATTAATTAAATATTGCAAAACATCATTTAAGCAACCTTGGTATTGAAAGTGAACCAGGATATTGGGTAAGGTGTAACTGACTTATCATCATAGTTACCAGGTTCGGAAATCCGATTAAGTTTGGAAGGGCAAAAAAAACCGAAAATACGGAGTTCTCTAAAAAATTTGAAAAAATCCGGAAAAATTCGGTTTGGAATATATATACTTATATTATTATAATAAAAATATTTAAAAAATATAGAACATAAAGATAAAAAATTATCTAAATTAATAACTAAATAATAATATATAGTTATTAACGTTATAAAAATAACGTTGATAACAACATATTTTTATTTAGTTATTAATGATTAATATTACAAACAATTAAAAAAATATAACACAATGTAAGCAACATTAAAAAATAAAAAAAACAAAACATTAAAAAATAAATAATAATATAAGCTAGACAGTTTGGATACGGGTACGGGTACGGTACGCCGATACGGAAAATTTTTAAAAATCTTGGGTACGGTATGCTTTTGGGTACGTTTTATATATATATATATATATTTAAAGAAGCATTTGCATACTTATTGAAATTTAATTCTCATACATTGCATACTTATTGAAATTTATTATTTCTCTATCACAATTATTTATCTTAGTGATTGTGATAAGATTCAAGGAGTTTTGATTGTTCATGGTGACCTTCCTCGATCCACTCAGCACGATAGTATTGTCTGACATATTTCCTGAAACATCATAACTAAGTAGGAAAAATATGGATCCAAGCTGGCAGGTGGGACAATTAGTCCGAGCATGGGAGAATACTCACCGAGTTTTGGAAAGCTATCTAGTATTTTTAATTATTAATCTATCTACAGGCGATCAAAGCTCATGATTCTTTCAGAAGATTGCAAGAAGTTGCTTGGTCCAAAAAGGTGCAAAAATGGATTTTATGAAAATAAGAAAAATATTGCCATCAATGCGTAGAGCTCGAGAAAATATACACTTTTAGAGAAAACGACACTTGAAACGGAGTCACAGAATGAAAGTTATGGCACATGCAAGTTTTTGCCGCTACATCTTCCCGGACCCTTTCCAAAAATGGCAATTTTTTTTCTGTAGTGATTTTTCCACCAAAAATCCAAAAATCCAAAAAAGGAAAGAATTGCCAAAAAAGGAAAGAAATAGTCTTTGGCAAGTTTTTTTTGACGGGTACGCTTGGAAACGTACCCACAGGTGACAGGGTACGGTCTGGATACGGCAGCCGTACCCAGACGTACCCAGACCGTACCCTGTCACCTGTGGGTACGTTTCCAAGCGTACCCACAGCGTACCATACCTCGTACCAGTACCTGGTACATTTCCAAGCTGGTACGGGGGGGCCTTAGGCGTTTCCAAACAGTCTAGAATATAAGTATATAACATTAAAAAATAAATATTACGAAAAATTAAAAAAATATAACATTAAAAAATAAATAATAACATACATAAATTTATTTAATTATTAATTAGATTATGAATATTATAAAATTTAAATATAACCTAAATTATTATAAACGAACCTAAAATATAATAAACTAAACTAAAATATATAATATAATAAATCTAACCTAAACTATTATAACTATAAACTAATCTAAACTAATATAAAATATAAATCTAACCTAAAAAGCTGAGATAAACTTACCTGTTGTGCTGCGACCACGACTAGACCTGGGAGCTTCCACCTACGACCTCCACTCACCAGCTAAGGAGCTTCGTTGACCTGGGAAGCTTCTGCGACTTGCTACCAATGCCAAATGCTCCTCCGCCGCCGCCAACCAGTTTGTTAGGGTTTTTTAGCTTTTTTTTTAAATTTAATGACTTAAATCCGGCGAACCGGATCGAATTTTTTTGGAGGCTTGTAAAAATCCGGGTCAAACCGGATTTTCTTTAGGTCCGGCCGAACCTGGTAACTATGCTTATCATACACAAGCATTGATGGAATACCAATCGGCTTTCTTGTTCCAATAAGCAGAGGAAGATCGGACCTACAAGAGCATTGCTAGACTTGCAAATATTTACTAAATAAAACATATTCTAAATGCTCCTAAGATAACCCTTGAAGATTACAGTCCATATACAGAATTTTCATGTAGAGAGGCAGCCACACACAGGTGTTTCTGGTTTCACAGGTACTAATCTAAACAAAACTCCAAACCTTTGGAATAGCGAAAAACACTTATAGGCATTTGTACATTACATATTTTGATATGAAACAATATTCATCATATATAAATTGCTATGAAGCTATTGATTCATAAGTTTTACCCAAACAAAAGCAAAAGGCTATTAAAATATTAGATGTAGTCAACTTCACTAACATTTCTCCCTCTATAAACTTCTCAATATGTGGGAACAACGGCCAAGGCCCAATGTAAACATACAAGAAAGATCAGGCAATCTAAAACATTTAGATGTAAGTAGGTCTAGATTGAAAAGTACAAAGAACCATTTTTCAGCCATGGACATTAGGAGAGGTTTTAGGGGCAGTATGTTGCTTCCTCCTAGGGTTGTTTAGTCAAGCCCTCTTTCCCGTGTTAATTTTCCAATGGAGTATAGACATTATCAGAACTTGTATTGACCCTAATGATACCAATCCTTCTGCTCCAGGATTTGAGACGGACTTGTGCTAGCTTTTATCTCCAACTGTGGTCTCCATTGGCTGTCTATTTCATTGAAGGGCAATCTTCTCACATGGTTATTTGCATTTGTATTCAGACCATATGACTTTATCTATTCCATCTTTTTTAGGATTTACTCATTTTGGGTTCAGCCCTCTAACTATATTTTCTCTTTGTTTTACTGTTAAGTCACTCTTCAGTGCCTATGGTTCTTTTTAACCCTCCAATATCACTTTTGTAACTTCTCGCACTTTCAAGTCCCAATGACCTACTTTGGTCACTCGTGGCCTTTAATATAATTTCTTTCTTTCTTTCAACAGCCTTAACCCATTTCCAATGACATGGAAATTGTGAGCTCTAATAGTTAGCTAGATTCAAATAGAGCATATACTGGTTTGCATGCATAGTAAAAAAACATGCACACTAAATATTCCATCCTTTCTTTTGTCTGTTCAATCATTTTCATTTCCCAAATATTAATGATGCAGGCCATGTCACACCTAGAATTTTCTATTTTACTTATTTGGATGATGCATAAATACAAACACCTCCATTATGTTTAAAAGTTGATGTATAAGGGAAAGTAGTCATGATTTAGATACAAATTTAAATGTGAATTTCAAATATACTGATTACAAACTCTCTTTCTAGTTTGATGATCCTAGTGGATTCTACATATGAATGGGAAAAGTGTTCACTAGATTTTATGCACAGCGTAAAACCTAGGTAGTCATGATATAAATCTCCCTCATTTAACGGTGAGGCTCCCATGTAAGATGTTTACTTATTTTGTAGGGGTGAATCCTAATAACTACTTTCAAGGGTTTTACTTTAATTCCCACAGCTTGTGAACCATAGCTGGGCAATTTTGCTGCAAGTAAGCAGCTGTGATTAGAATATTTGCAGAAGGGGGAAAAAATAGAATTTAGGAAAGAAGAAAGGAAGATGTGCTGAATCAACCAATAGATAACAGAGTTGGTCTCATCCACACAAATTAAATAAACAGATATAACATTCAGCAAAACGGGAAAGAAATGACTTCTAACCTAGATATGAGATAACACAAAATTTATCTCAAACCTTAAATATTAGTGATTAGCAAAGCACCGTAGACACAAATTTCTTCGGAAAATCTACCTTTTATTCAATCTTAAGCCTTCGCAGCAATCACACCAAGGGTTCCAGCACAAAATCTGAAGACTAGAGAAAGCTCAAATTACAAAAGATCTTGCTAAACAAGTTCTGCTAAAACAAATTGTGATTTTTAAACCCGTAGGCTATTCCTCTATTTATAGTGCATAGAGGGCAATTACAAATAGGAAGCTTCTATGAATACCCGCATGTGGAATCCGTAAAGGAAACAGTTGACAATCTTTCTCCTAGAATTCCTCTTCGCATGAAATGCATGATTTACAGCTGAAAATAGAACCTTCTATTCTGCATGTTTGCCACTTATTTCCAAGTAATTGACTTCTTCCAGTAACTTGAAGCAACGGCTTTTAAAGCCAATTACCTAAGTTTTACAATTTAGTTGATTACTCAATTACTTTGTCGAAGAAAATAAGAGAAAGAAGAAGAAAGAGGTGAAGAAATTTGAAGAAAGTTGTTGCAACACTCTCAGTCTTGTTCTTTTTCCATACTCTGCATGTTGTATCAACCTGCATTGCACCTCTGCCTAATGAATGATATGAATGATACCTCTGCCTTGAATCTAAGAAGCTCTTTCTCCCATATGTTGTTGACTCTTTGCCTATGATTCTTACCAAACTAGATCTGGGAGTAGCTGACCGTTATTTCCTTGCGGGTGTTGCCTCTAATATGTCTTCTCCTCTTATCTTTGAAGCTTTTGCAGTTCTTCTCCAATACATGCACCAATGAAATGCTTGCCGTAAACAATTCAGACAAATTCATCACCCTTTTATTTTTAATTGCATAGGGGCAATTTTGAATAATAGAAAGCACTTAAGGTGAAGGCAAATATAAGTAAACTCCATGTGGGCTTCAACTGGAAGATTGGGATCAACATGCATGGGCTTTTAGAGGGATCAACTGGAGATTTAGCATGCATTTTCATGGGCTGCGTTTGGAATATAGGAGGTAGGCTTTTAAAATTCCCGACAAAACTTAGTGAATTTGCCTAACATTTGCGTGGAAAATATGAAGGAAAGGCAGCGTGAAATTGGGACATGAAGGGAAGCTCTAAATTCAACGATTTGCACTAATAATTCCTCTTATGTTTTGCGTGAAAACTCATAAGTGAAGGTAGCGTGGAATATTAGAAGTGAAGGCAGCTAGGAAAATCACGCTTTGCTCCTATGTTTGGCGTGGAAATTGGAAAAAACAAGCAGCTGGAATTTCAACAACTTGCATGAGCTTTTCCTCTTAACAATTGCGTGAAAAACATGAAGTCATGGCAGCGTGAAAAATGGAGGCAGCAGGCAGTTTGCAAAATTCACAATTTCACTTCTGTTTTGCGTGGAAAGTGCAAAGGAAGGGCAGCTTCAATTTCCACGCTTTGAACTTAAAGCTTTCTCTTTAAAATTGGCGTGGAAAATCAAATGGAAGGGAAGCTAAAAAGTGTGACTTGCTTTGGCTTTTCTTCCTAACTTTCACGTGAAAAAACATGAGTCACGACAGCGTGAAAAATAGAATTGGAGGGCAGTTTCAATTTCCACGCTTTGCACTTGGAATGACTTCCCAAAAACCACTACTTGTGTGTGTTTGTTCACTTAAACTTGGCGTGGAAAACAAAAAGGAGAGGCAGCATTAAAATTCAACATGGAAGGCAGCTCTAATTTCCACACTTTTCACTTAAGTCATGGCATTAAATTCCAACCTGGAAGGCAGCTCCAAAATGTGCGACTTAGAAGCATTTTTTTCCATTTTTGGATTTCCTTTGACGAAAACACAAATAGAAAATAAATTTTTCCATTTTTGGAAAGGGTCTGGGAAGATGTAGCAACAAAAACTTGCAAGTGCCATAACTTTCACTCCGTGGCTACGTTTTAGGTGTCATTTTTTCTAAAAGTGCATATTTTCTCGAGCTCTACGCATTGGTGGCAACATTTTTCTTATTTTCATAAAATCCATTATTGCACCTTTTTGGACCAAGCTACCTCTTGCAATCTCCTAAAGGAATCCTAAGCTCTGATCACCTTTAGACAAATTAATTAGCAATTAAAAACATTGGATAGTTTTTCAAAACCCTATGCCCGAGAAAAGGTCTGGCAGGAAGAATGAATAGGCTACGGGGATTGCCGGATGGAAAACGGAGAAAAACCAAAACACAGACAAAAAAAAATAAAAACATAACCCGAAAGAAGCTATGAGCAATTGCTTGAAAAAATTTCTCCAATTTGCTAGTTTGCAAAAATTCTTCCCCCCGGGGGAATGTTCTGCGGTAATAATGATGGGGTGAAGTGTTTTATATAACCTAAATCCTTCAATTTTAGCTCAATCTATTTTTAAAAGAACTTTATTTATTTAATATAAAAATAAATAAAACACTTTCCGACAAAGCCTGGCGAAGAAGGAATTGAGTGAGCTTTTGCATGTGGGTTTTTGACGGACGAGACTCTATGACTTCCGAAAGGTATCTTTGAGCAATGCGAGCAACTGCAGGCAAAAACAAACAAAACCATGACCCGTTACTTGAAAATAACAAAAGAAAATTAAAAGGGGTAGTCCCAGATTTCAAGGTGAAATCTCGGGGACACCAAAAAGGAGTGGAATGAGGTTTGTCAGCCATTATTTGCTACTCAATGTTGGTCACAGTAGGGAGCCCACACCAACACACACTCCTGTAGTATCTATTGCTTTTAATTATTCAGATCATTTTGAAATAATGGATACCAAGCTGTCCAGCAGTTGGAACCTGGAAACAACCAATCATATTTGAGGAGTTCTTGTGAACTGTTAACTCAGTTTCAAAACTAGAGACACATATTAAAACTTACTGGTACAAGGCTTAAACGAAGAACAGGATCCCTCTCTGCATTCAAGCAGTCTGAGAATACTGGCAGCAATGTCTCCAGATAAGGACCCACCTACTCATTACAAAAAGAGAAAATTGTTAGTTGAAATTTAAAACATTTAGTGAATTAAAAGAAGAGAATACTGGAAATGTGTAATAAAAGAATTGGTTAAAAAGAGTTATTCTCTTACACAACTTCCACAATTCTCAAGAAATGTTTGAAAAAAAAAGGCCCCAGATGAAGTTCTAGTCCATTCTGAATGACCATTTGTAATAACTCCAATAATTGATTCCGTATACTTTGCATACACTTCTTTTCCAGAATTAAATCCAATCGCCCGGCCAAGATTATTAATCATTGCAACAGCAAGCTGATGTATTTTACTATCACCATCCAAAGATTGAAGCTGCAAACATAAGAAATGACAATGCTTGCAAAAGACTTCAATGGCTCTAAATATAGCGATCAATAGATTATCCAATTTTAACACAAGATAATGAATATATGAGCAAACAGACCAAGCTCATATTAGAATACACATGGGTAACATTTAAGAAAATGGGCTACCTGAAGAATTGGAACAAATTGCATTTGGAATTTGTACGGTTCAAGGAGAGGCATAAAAGAGTACCGCTTCTTGCTAATACTCTTAAATGTCTTATGAGTAATTTGATACTAAAGGTTGCTCTCATTTAACTGACAAGCGATTTCATCTCCTATTACAGGTGAGACTCATAATCTGACAAGTTTCACCATCCTCTACTGCACAATTGATTTCTTACCCAAGAAATTATTAGCAATTGCAAACCCTGCTCTTTAACGTTTACACTCTTCAAAGCCACCATCCAAGTTATGACAGAACCCCTTGATTATACATTTTTCTGGAAAGTAATTTTAGCATTTCCACCAGATGGAAACAATTTATGCTGAACTATTTATGGTATGCCCATCCTCCAATATCTAATTCTTTGCATGCACTATGTCAAATGCTGCAAAATAAATCATCTATAAAGGATTAATAAGTTGAAGGATAAAAGTACAGACCTGGAGCAACAGTAAACATATTTCCAAAGAAGAAGACTGGCATGATGCTCCTCCTTTCTCTATCAGATTTTCCAATACTGCAAGTAACTGCTAATTATCATAGAAAATATTCAAAGAGCAGCTACTTCATTACATGCAGTTATGAGAAGTAAATAAAATTGAGTTGATGAGTGTGGGTGTGAAAGAAACCAAACAATTGAAATGAAAAACTAACTAAAAAAATTCCAGTTGCTTCGCTTGATTTATTTTACCTGCTGTCTTATAGTAGGATGATCACTGAATCCCAAGTTTGCATCATAAAGCTGTTTAGTTACCTGCATCAGTAAAAAAATACCGATATTACATGCACATGTATTGTTTTGTCTGCTCAATCAATGATGCTAGATCTATACACAAAGAACTATGATCTGAGTTGATATCATAAAAGGATAACATTAACTCTTCAGTATTGAAAATCTAACTAGGGTGAATTTCAAATTCACCTTTATTGCTTTTCCAAATAGGGAGACACTTTCACTGACAGTTCCTATGGATCAATACATCGTCAAAGCTGCAGAGTATTTTCTTTACAATAAGCCTTTTTTCTCACTTAAAAGCATTCCATTTAAGGAGAAGGTGGACAATACTGAACGTCCATATCTATAGCTCTTAAGACATTACATACAGAATTTTTATGTTGAAACTTGAACATGAAATCATCAAAATAACTGGAAAAACAAAACAGTACTAATATTAAAGAAATATTTTTCTCTCATGGCCAACAGCATTTATAAATTACAATATAAATCCTATTCCCCATCATAAGAACTACCCACTACAAAAAAAAAAAAATATTGCTACTGCCTACAGTAGACTAAACTTAAAGTTTAACAAATTGTGCAATGCACCATAGCCAAAATGTGTATGAAGAGCTGATTTTCAAAACCATCATCCCCATAAAGATAAAGGTTGTTCTTTAGATCATGGCCAAGCATGATGCGGATTGGGCTTATCAGACCACCTTGTGGAAGCCCACAAAGGGAATATTTCATTCCAATTACCTTATATATTGTGTAAATTTGTACATCTTTGAGTTTCAACCCTATAACCAATCTTGTAATAAATCAAACCTTGCCAATCCATATAAACCCAAGTTACTTCCATTTTGGCAATGGTTTTTTTAGGTCATAGCCAAGCCAGAGGCTAATTTGGCATATGGGACGCTTGTGGAGGCTCATTTAACTTATATATTGTTTAAAGATTGTACCCCTGGGTTTTGAATCCATGACAAAGCTCAGAAGTAAGCCCGACCATGTTAATCCACCTACCATATAGAAGAATGACAAAGACAAGATACCAAAAATATCAGATCATGGGAGCAGGAAAACATTCATCTAATACCCATGGACCATAGAC